>SEMN01000001.1:446109-1065609 GCA_005408345.1 Macquaria australasica | reverse complement strand
AGAAATCTGATCACACACTACACAGAATATAAATACATGATTTGGTTAACTCAGGCAGTCCTCCACATTAAACAACAAAATACATCATTTCTAATTTCCCTACAGCATGACACATTGACAAGAAAAAAAACAAGATTTGGGTGCAGCACGTGCCTGCATGCCGTTTTTCATGTACGTCATCAATCTAAACTTTCATTTGTATCTGTTTTAACTCTCCAGTCACTCACCCACCACTACCACCAATAACAATAACCTCTCCACTGACCACAGCCTCTCACTCACTTCTTGCTGCCCAAACATGATGTTGGCACTATGTGAAATGCTATAGGGCATCACTTGAGACTTGTCCCTGCTCCACTGGTGCACACACAGATGAACACTCTGAGAGTGAGAGAGAGAGAGAGAGAGAGAGAGAGAGAGAGAGAGAGAGAGAGAGAGAGACTCCCTGCCAAAGAGAGCCATGGGCTCGACTCTTCACAGACATCAGCAGCATTTTCAGAAGCATTTGGAGCTGTTAGCAGATGAGGAGAATAGACCCGTTATTGGGCACCAGAGTCAGAGTCAGCTGTTTCTACTTGAGAGATGCTAAATCCATCATTTCTGCCTCCCACTGCCTCTTTCACTGGAAACAAGGTCATGCTCCTTTTGAGTCTCTTCCAGAGTTGGCGTTCACTGTTTGCACAATACCTGATCTAATTGGAGTCATGTGAGTGCTTCAAAAACATTTCACCTCTGTTGCAATCACTGACGTCGTGGGATGTTAAACAATATGTCGAGGGTTGAATCTTGATGTAGCACCTGTCATGTATAAAAAAAGCCTGTGCACTGTTGTGAAACAACTGTGAAACAAAAGGAAAAGGAATGAGGACTAATCAAGCAAGAACTGTTTATCACTACTTAGCTATTACTGTATTTACGGGCCTGATCCACCATAATAAAGTGTGTACGCAAATCAAATGAGGATTTTCTTGTCTCCTCTTTTCACATCCTCTTAACTGCTTTCTGCTCTCGTCTACCTCGTATTATCTCAATATCTCTCCCCTCAACTGTGTGAAGAGTCGCATTAAATATAAATAGAGAGAAATGATGGGCAGAGATATCTAATTGTTTATACACCATACTGAATTTTAGAGGTCTCTATTGAATTAATAGGATATGATTTAATCGTTAAAAATTCATGATGAGATTGTGAGGATGTTGGTTTTAATTCTGTGAGAACCGACAGCCTGGTGGAGCTGCCGGAGGCACAGAGGGACAGGATAAAATACAGTCACATAAAAAAGATTTTTTTTAAATTCTGACCTTATTTAATTCCTGAACAAGTGCTCTCAAGGGACAATTGAAATAAAAACCAGTGCAGTGCAGAGGGTAATCAAAACCAATGCAGTCATTCCAGATAGAAGTTCACTCTAAAGCGCTACTCTGTACAAAGACAAGCGCTGTAACATGCATAAAAGATCAGTTTTCCTGATCTTACAGATGTACATGCATGACATCTCTGTATGAGAACACACACAAACACACATTCACACTCATACTGACTCAGACGTAAGGGAGACTTGTACCCTTTCTTCTATCCCTTTAGGAAAGGATTGCAGGCAGCAGTTCCTATTTATCAGACTGCCAGCCATCTGAAATCAAATTTCCCCTTAAGACACCATGAAATTACAGATATTTTCTCTCTCAGTCCACCTCCCTGCCAAAGCCCACAGGATAAATATCACAACTCTAAGCCTTTCAAGCTGCTATAAGCTGGCACGCTGATGACATTTTGACCAGGCCTGTGTTTCTCCCCAAAGTCTCACTCTAAGTCACACATGCACACACACACACACACACACACACACACACACACCTATGCACACGCTTACACTGTGTCCGGGGTTTCTCCCTTCTCTGTCTCCCTGTAGCCCTTCTCCTAGTGACAGGCTTAGCAGTGCAGTGATCCATGGTACTAGCAGCCTGTTTATCCAGGCTAAGTGCTCTTTGCTGTGCCACTCCACTTTTCTCTGTTGTCTCAGACCTGTTTGATTGATAAATATTGCAGCCGGCAGGCAGAGCCAGCCTCTGACCTTAAGATAATGGAAATAGTTTGGGAAGTATAGGACAAAAGGCTAACCACTAAAATCTCCTCACCACCGTGTTCAGTAGGTTTGGGGGGCGACATGGCAAGTAAGATGGATGGAATTAGGGTAATTCACTGTTTAGCCCAGTCCATGCTGTGTGCTTAAATGCCTTCAATGTCCACTGTAAAGTAATGGTGATTTACTGATGAACCAGGGAAAACTTCTGTGTGTGCATTTGTGTGTGTGTGTTTACATATGCATGTAATGTATTTCCTTTAGAGGTAAAACCTGGGGTCTAATCTTGTGATTGTGAATGAGTGTTGGATTTTCAACCTAACAATCTTGAGCAGTTCAGAACAATTTACCCAAATGGTTTTTAAGACCAAAGTGTAAAAACAGACAACACAAATACACGTACATATGACCAGAAATCCTGAAGGGACCATATCAGTGTTACTGCATGTTTTAGACCATTCATTAACATTTACTACTATTTTTCTCCATGCTGTAGTGTTTTAAATTATTCATTGTTTTACCTCCTTTCAGAGAGACAGTGGTCTCCATGGTTTCTAAAACATGGTCACACCTCGATGAAAACCCACTTTCAAAAAAACTAAAACACTAGGACATGCAGTTATGTGTAGTAGACATGAGTATCATGAGAAAAAACAGAATTATGAATGCATGGAAACATAGTCACTTAGTACATTGCTGACTGGTGTTTTGTGTCATCCAAATCCTTGAATATAGTTAGAGAACCTCAAGATTACAGTAAGTAACTCATGTACATCATCACAGCAATATCACTCAGTATGTTACTGTTGCCTAAGGATGATGAGTCTACAGCCATGCCAGCAGCTCTGTGAAGCTATATTTAGAAACAGCTGTGCTTTGAGCTAAATGCTAATATTGACATGCTCACAATGACAATGCTAACATGCTCTTAAGCAGTATAATGTTTCCCATGTTGACCATCTTAGTTTAGCGTGTTAGCATGCAAACATTCACTAATTAGCATAACACACAGTATACAGCTGAGGCTGATTGGAGTGTCAATAGTTTTGCAGGTATTTGGTCATAAGCCAATGTATTGGACACAATTTGACCAGATGGTGGCACTAGATAAAATGTCAGGGGATCACCAAAGTGATTTCAGTTTAGGGAGGCATGAAGGCATAGATGTTAAGATATTTCACTGGATGAGTGAAAACGTTTACCTGCTGGTGGCACTAGAGGGAAAGTCAGAGAATTATCAAAGTCATTAGGATTCATCATCTTGGCACCATGGATATCTATGCCAAATTAAATGGAAATTTCACCAAAAATAAGCCAGAGGGGGAATGTTGTGTCTTTAGTGACAGACAATGGTCTCCAGCTGATTTCCTCAGAGGTTTTCCTCCTAGAATATCCATAGATATCCAAACTACATCCTGCCATTCTGAAAGAAAGAGACACCTGAGATTCAACAGGGTGTAAAGGTGAATATGTCCTTTCTGCAGAGTAAGTCATCCATGCAAATCATGACGTACCTATGAATTCCATAAAATGTACGGACCACTATCAACCACTCAGATATAGCAAGACAAAACCTTGACTCTTTATACAGTCCTAACTCCTGGCTGCTCAAGATCAAGGAGCTGTGAGACAATTACAAAGGTACAACATTTGCTGTGAGACACACAAAAAGGCCCTCAGTGCACCCTATGCGCTTTGTGTGTGAGACAACCTGAACGTAACAAAGGAAAATCCAAGTTGAGGGAGCCTAGAGTGACACAGCAGGAACCTGCAGTTACACACTGAGTGATGGAAAGACTTTAGATGCTTCCCAACTGTCCCAGTTGCCGGAGACCTTCACTCTGCCAGCTGAAGAACAGAGGCTTGTGGGGCCCACTGCAACTGACAATGCAAGAGATGTGAAGCAATGCCTTAGGGGAATGCTGGCTTGGTTTCCAAGCCAATGTAGCTATAAAGGGCTGATATGGACGTGGTGCTTAAAGGGTTTGCTGCTATCTAGCCATATATCCGTAACATATCAAACATATGTATTGATGGGCTTTGTAGACCCCTATATTGGAAGAAAGCAGTAGAAAGTACAAAAGGTTGTGTTCTTATAATCTATTACACCTTCAGCCTAAACGGTAGAAGTGGAAAACTATTTCTATACAGATTTATGAGCCGACAGTACAGGAAATTCTAAGCAGCCACAAATGGAAGAATAAAGGTAATCTCTATCAAACCCTATAGTGCAGTTTAGCATTCCGCATAATAATTCTATGGTTTTATTATTTATGCTCATTTTACTTATCATTATTATCATTTTATTCTTTTTCTATTTTTTATCATCATTTTATTGCTGATTATTACTTACTTACTTATTTCATTCTATTTTTATTTTTATTTTATTTATTTATTTTTATTTTTAACATTTTTTACTATTTTATTATTATATATTTATTTTGTGTAGTATTCTATTCTATTATTTGCTTGTATTATCTTTTATGCTTATCTGGTTGTTTTGGTGTGCATTAGTCTCTAATGTCTATTTTAACTTCCTATGCTTGTAAAGCACTTTGAATGGCATTTGATTTGTTTGAAAGGTACTATATAAATAAACTTTGATTGATTGATTGATAATACATAACATCCAATGTACATTAAGCTCTCAATAAAACATGACTTTGCAATGCAATTTGTTGATAAGGCAATTTTTTATTAAAAAAATTCATGGTTCTCAACATGTGAAAACAAAGATACAGATCAAGACATGGCAGCCATTTTTTGTTTTAAATACCATCCCCAATCCCAAACACAAAATGTTGTGTAGCTATATTCAGTGCAGATATTAAATTAGTATCTGTTTCTACTCTATAACCTTTGAGTCTTAATGAATGACACCCAACCCTTATGTTTACAGCTATTTTACATTACTGGAAACAGTTTTTTTTGTTTGTTTTTTATTAAACTCCATTGCTGCACCAGAAAACGTGATATATGAACATGTATAAATGTTTGGCTTCTTACCTTCTTATATAATAGGACAAAGGCAACACAAAATTAAGTAATGCCTGTGAACTGGTTCAGGCACACAATTTGAGGTCGCTGCTGCTCTCACATGACATACTCACTACAACGCACCCTCTGCAATATGGTGGTGTCATCTGTGCTCACTCCTATGGTCTGCTGCTATACAGCACCGCCTGTAGGCTCTGAGTCCCTGGGGGGAAGTTATTATCATCACCCCCAACTGCTGCTTGGTTGAGCTTGGTGTTTCCTTGTAGGAAGTGATAAAGACATTGTAAACTGCTTTTTGTTTGATTATTATTGTGATTATCAAACAATATAGCAATTATTTATGTTAGTCGGGAACAAGGTACTTACAGTATATTATTATAATTGTATTATATTTAGCCACTGATTTACTTGTATAGGGTTAGATAACTTTAAATATAAACTACATTTCTGCTTTAGCAAACTATTTCAGCACAGACACACAAGATTAAAATTGCATCAATGTTCGTCTGTGTGTGTATTTCAGTCGCTAGCAGTCTTCTTCCTGAGTCATCAAAATAACCACTGAAATAAGTTCACCAAGTGAACGTGGAGAGGTGAACCTGTTCTATCACATTTCCCCACAGGAGAGACGGGTCGGACTTCCAGTTATATAGGACACATTTGATCTGCAATCTCATCCCATATTCTGTTATATAATATCTCTGAGACACACACCAAGCTTCTTCTCAGTAACTGGTTCTTCTGCTCTCCAGTCTCTTGTCCATTTATTTCACTGTCTCCTTTCTTCCAGCTGAGCCCAGAGGGGCAGTGACCTCATCTAAACCCAAACTCTGTGACCGCTGGGCTTCCTGTGTGTCTGAGAGGAGATGAGAGTGCCAGACACCTCTCTTATTAAACCTCTGTGTGGCTATCAAGCCAGGGGGGTACAAGGCAGAGACGGGTGGGCTGGACCAAACTCAGTCTCTTTTGTCATCTCCAACATTACACTCTAATTGGCTCCCATAGGTCTTGAGCCTGCTGAAAAAGGAATGTGCACACACATGCACATAAACACACACCCACATACACACACACACACACACACACCCACATATGCACACACATTTACAGTAATGATTTTATGAAAAGATGCTCAAAGCTAACAAAATATTATTTAAGTTGAGTAAAGAAAGTTTCTAAATTTGTGGTTCTTATGAAGAGTGAGTATGTTGAATATTAATATTAGAAGCTCATTAACTTTAACTTTCCATCAGGCAAAACATTTTATTTAAAAACTTGATCATTAAGTAGAGTACAACACAATCTACAATTGCTTTGCCTCTCGGTTGGCTACATTCATGTCTATCTTTGTGATAGACTGCCCTGTATAATTGGCTTATACCCATGTATCCTAGCAAGAAATCTAACAGTATTTGTAAAATTACAAAGTGTGACTATGTGTGGCCCAGCCTAGTCTTAAAGATTTGTGGAAGCTGTTATGTGAAATGGAGCAAAAATAAGCAGCAGTCTGTTTCCATAAGCGGGTCCCCTGTTTTGTTTGTGTGTCTTGCTCTACTAGTGCTCCACCTTGACCTTGACCTTAGTAGGCACAGGAGAACGCACATGTGCACGTAGGTGGTATGCATGTAGGTAATGAAGTACACTTTTTTTTTTATTAGATAGCAAAAGTAGAGAGATGACCCAAAACGATTGGGGAGGGAGATGGGGAATAAAACACAACGGTTTTAAGATCAGCATACACATTCCTGCCGACAGTTTCACACTATTCCACTGATCAGCAGAAAGGCAACAATGCACAAGCAAAAAGTGGAAGGAGACTGCTCCCTACATGGATGTAAACAATGCAGGTTTCAAAATATTAAAAAGTTTTATGAGGAAGGAAATGCAACACGGTTGCTACACATTTTGGTGAGAAACACTGAATGTAAATATAGCTGTCTGTTTTCAAGAAAACACAGCAAGGTTCCCTTCAGGATCTCTCACTGTGACCTTAATCATGTTGTTTTATATCATTTATCTTAACCCTAACTTTAAAAGGATTGGTTCACATTTTTTGATGTCTTTAAACATTACTCACATATCCATATGTACATTGAATGAGTTTTTTTTCTCTGTAAGTGTTCTTTGTGTCCATCCCTACTGGCCGTGAAGAGATCCCTTCCTAAAGCGGATCCAATGTAAGTGATCGGGAACAAAATCTACAATCCTCGTTCTGTGTAAAAATGCATTGTAAAATTCCACTGAAGCTAATATGAGGCTTCAGCAGTCTATGTTAGCCAAAGTTGACATTTAAAGTGCATGACAGTTTAAAAAAACATAGATAAAGTAGGTATCATTCAATTTCAATTCAGTTTTATTTATATAGCGCCATATCATAACAAAGTTATCTCAGGGCACTTTCATCATCATCATATATAATCACTTCCACCAAGGTTATACCAGTGTTACATGTGAGTTGTGACAGGAAATTACTTAAATCATTAAATTACATGAACCCACAGATTCATATGTCAGAACACGAATGCAGAGACTCTGAAACGCCTGCACTCCATGTGTCTTGGGTTTTTTTCTGTTCTTAGTGACTTTCTTTGTTCCATCATGTTCTTTGTGACTTTCTTTGTTCCATCAATATGACACTCATCCCTGAAAAAATGAATAAAGTGGCATCATTTAGGAACCTTGCAAATTATACTCCATTTCTGCTCACCGTCGACTGAGTCCCCCAGGTTTTATATGACCAGCCTCGTCAGCTAAATCATCCTCTCTCTAACACAGCCTGCCATCAACCGTATCCTGATGGCACATTCACAGACTATAGATTAATTCACTTTCTCATATAACAATGTTTAATTACACAGCCTTCAGAGCAGCACCATCACAGGCGGAGATTTATGTGTGTTTGTCTGGAGATATGAAGTCTATATAACAGTTCGCTGTCATATTCATCATCCCAATAGATGAAACTGGGTTTAATTCTTCCCTCTGTTGGGATGTAATTACAGAGGTTTACTGAGATGGAGAAGAATTCTGACAAAAATGCACACACTTGCGCTCAGAAATACACATACTACACTCACACACATCAGACATTCACACAGATGAGAATTTTACTCTCTGTTGTGCTGTATTCATGCACCTTCTTCTGCCAAAAATGTGTGCCCAAAATAAGTCTTTTATGCATTCCCATAGGAATACATTCTTATAATTGTGATTCAGGAAACACAGATTTGTATCTGGCTAATCCTGTTTACATCACTGCAAGTCTTTCTTTTGGACTATTTTGGCCACAAGTGTCGGATTGGAGCAAAAAACAGCTAATATAGATGGAAATAGTTTTGAAAGTCTCTCGAAAGCACTTTTGGAAGACATTTTTCCAGTTATTAATTATTCTCTTGCTAATGCAAATCTTGAATAGCCATCTGAACCCTTAGTGGTGTTTAAGCACACTCTCCAGCAGCTCCAGCCTCTTCCTTAGGCTTGGCTAATTTGTGTAAGTGTTGCCATTGATTGTAGATGAGAGGCCGCTGTTTGTATTCAGACACAAAGGAGAAGCCAGTCCACTGTAATTGGTTAGACCGAAGAGGGTGGAGAGCAGAGACTGAGGACCGGTGGAGAGATCATGTTAGTTATTAGTTATTGTATGACTGAGAATGTGCTCTCTTGCTCTCTCTCTCTCTCTCTCTCTCTCTCTGTGTGTGTGTGTGTGTGTGTGAGGTTGCGTGAATGGGTCAGCAGGGAAGAGAGTGAATAGACAGTCATGCTGTACTTCTGACATATTGTCAAGTGACTACCTACACATTCCACCACCACCACCACCACCACCAAGCTGTCATAGCTATCAGTTACATTTTTTATGCCTATCAATCACTGGTTCTCCCCATGCCAATCACTCCACATCTTTCCCTGGATGTCTGTCAATCCGTCACTGTTTTTTTTTTCCTCTTATTTTCAGATTTTCTCTTCCCCTGTAAATCCTATGGTGGGTCATTGTCTGTCCCTATAATGTCCCATCTCAGTCCCACAGACATGAGCAAACAAACACACGGGCACCTGTTTGTAATAGTCTGCCACTGTTTCAGCAAGTCTGATATCATATTGTTAAAATTGCATGACCTGAAGGGTTTCAGCTGAAAACAGTGTGAAGTAATTATTCAATATATCTCTAAAATACCGGAAATTGTGTTAAATGGTGTTGAGGTGTTTTAGAAAATGTTTTTAATGTAAACATAATGCCTTGGTATTTGGAAATCAGCATTGTTCAGCATCAGCATTTTAAAACAATTAACAATTCAAGAAGTACACAATGCAAACTCCATAGAAAATACATCAATCCCAAAGACTGGGAGTGCAAAGACAATATTACATTAAGTATATCAAAAAATGTCTCATATATTTCAAACATATCCACAATTATTGAGTTACATGAAATGAGCATTAAAACTATATGCATCATTTCTTTCTACTGTCAACTATCCAACGTTGACAAAAGAATCTAAAGCACCATGTTGGTAACCATCATCCCATGGAATATCTTATCCATCTTAGGGACAAAGTGGGCACCTAACATGGTGTTCAGAAGGGGAGGTGGTGCCATGGTTTAGCAGAAACATCTTCTTTTTCAGTAGGAAGCTTGAGAAAGGGTCTTTATTTGTTTGGGATGTGACCATGGTGCCTCGTTGAACTTCAACATCATGTCAAGCCTGAGATGATGAATGCTATTTTCTCTGCCACCACCAATGTGTGGACTCCATCAAGACGTTGATTAGTCTAGAGTGGATAGCCATGAGGCAACAGGTGGATGCTGATGTATCTCCCCACTGGAGACACAAGACAAGACATCCTCATCCATGCTGAGCAGTATGGAGTCGTCCAATTTTCGAGAGCCAAGCATCAAGGGCTGAAGGGCAGTCATTACATCTATGGGTGCTCACGAAGTTCCATGTAAGGGGTGTGTGAAAATAGTTTGACCACTGTTGAGGCTAGGCAGCTGTTGTAGTCCAGTGGCCTCTGCATGCTTGCTACTGCGTACTCAGCAGTAACCAAACTGAGCGGGAGAAGCTGGCACATTTTCTCCAAAATAGCTACATTGTGATCCACTAAAAAAGTTGATGAGGAATAGGGGGATCATTGAGCTTTAATAGAGGTAGACCCCATAGGGTTGAACAGGCTCACCTTGACTGTGTAAGCATTTATATGCAAAATTTCAGTGCACTCATTTTCAAAGATAAGCAGCTATGCCTGCAGAGCCCTGTTAGAGGGAGAAGCCTGTGTGAATGGAACTCTTCATCTGCTAATTATTTGTGATTGCTGCCAAAAGTGATTGGCTTGTATACATGTGTCAAAGTGGGCACACACACACACACACACAGCACAGAGAACTGGAAAGAGGGAGTGTTGGCTGATGGTGGCGTTTTCTCCTTTGTGAGCAATGGAGTCTGATGGATGTGAGAAAGAGAAGGATTTTCATTTATTTCCTGCTATGGGTTTAGAGGGCTAATATGTGTGTGTGTGTGTGGCGGGGGTATGCGTATAGGGGGTGGGGTGGTTGAGGGTGGGGGGCTTATTGGTGAGTGGTGGAGAACTGGAAAGCTCAAGGCATTCATTAGCTTCCCAGTGAGTCACAGCCAGCATAACAAAAGGTTGAGGTATCTAAGAAAGGACATTGTTAGGCTGGTTGCTAGCATAATGTTCCTCCACAGTTGCACCCAATGGATGTTAGCATTAGCACTGATTGTGATTGTGGTTTTTCATCAGCCATAGAGGATGGAGGGGTGTATAGGAGACAGAGAGAGATTGAGAGGAAAAGTGGGCAATCATTGGAGGATTTGTTGCATGTGTGTGTGTTTCAGACAGTGAACTTGGTCATGTTTCTGCACAGTTAGATTTTTCCAACAGCCATTCACTTCTAGCTCCATCATACTTAAGAGTGCTTTATTGGAGACACACAAGTAGAGAGACAATAAGAAATATGAACAGTGTTAGCAGCTACTATCATCAACGTTTAAGGCATTTAAGGCTGACCAGGCCATTTATAACCCCATTGATCAACAATACAAGGCACCTTCTTACAATAAGGATTGGCCTTTATGGATGAGTGATGGATCCATATCCCCTTAAACTGCACAAGAGCGTGTGAACATACAAGTGTTAAAAACACCTTAATACCAGTTCAGTCTATCCACCTTCAGAAATTTTAAATGTTCTCATTTTATTTATTCTTGATCTGCAGTTCCAACATCACCCCATAACAGCTAGAACAGCATACATCCCCTAGAACATGGCTACCTTCCTTTTGACACTCAAGAAAGAAAAGTCTCTTGTGCCCAGATACAGTATGTGTCACAGGAAGATGACAATGAAAAAGAGGTAAGTTTTAAATGTAGATCATTGGAACATTAGAAAAAGAGCAGTTATTTAATTTCAAGGCGTTGATTTAAATGTCAACCTTTGTCTTATTTAAGTTTTGACTGTATTAATTTCAAATAACTCAATTTGATATTTTACGCAATTTCAAATGCAGTCTAGCCTGCGCCAGTCTTCTTACATAACTTTTAGACAGGGTTTGGAGAGACTTCCTTTTCACAGAAATAGAAACTTGGCAGAGCTGACAGGGTGCATTGTCTTTGCCTCTCTCTGCCTGGTGAAGAGAGTCACTAACTGCAAATGTCGCAGCTCTCTCACGAGAGCCATTTAATTGATTTGTATTGGAATGCACCTTTGTAGTGTCTGTCTAAAAGGGCAAGAAGAAGTGTGCTATATGTGTGTGTGGGTGTGTGTGTCTGTGGAATGTGTTAAAACCAATGCACTAGCAGAAGAGTAAGAGAAGACAAAGTTGTTCATTATTACCATTATTTCTCCCGATTAAGTAGCAGGTGCTATTTTAACACTTCTTAGTGTGTGTGTGTTTGTTTTGATGCACATGTACACACTCTGTGCCGATGGCAGTGTGTGGTGTATACTTTTTTTTTTAGCTTTAAAGGTATACTCTCTAAGATCAATGTTTGTTTGTTTGCCTTGTGAATTATTAATTACTTGTAAGGAATGTGAGGCATTCTTCTTTGAAGGTGTTATCCAACATTGCCTAGTCCCTCTAATGATATAAGCAGAGCCTCAACCCTTAACAGACCCTTAGAGTCTTGATACTTTCCATATGGTTATATCCCAACCAAGCTTGAACTGTTTGTGGTGTGGTGTTATAAGATTATAGATTTTAAAACTAAAACAGATGAACATCTCCTTGAAAAGAAAGTCTGTGCTTAGAGTCTTTTAGACAGCATCTACAGCTAACCCTTCGTTGAATAATAGAAGAGCAGTCCTTGGATGAAGTCAGCTTAATGCATAACTTTTCTTTAGGAGTCAATATACCTCTCTGTTCTTTCTCTCAAAGGAGGTATCACACTGAAAAGACAGTGATTTTGTCTCTCAAGGATACTTAGCGTTTGTGCACCAGCATTAAGGCTGAAAGAGTGAATATGATGGAAAGCAGTGTGTCAGGACCAATATTGGAATTCTGGATCCAAATAGGTTGTGGTGAATGTAACAATATAAAAAATAGTAAAACAACTGTATCTGTGTTCTTAGCTATTTGACAGCTATTAAAGTCTTCAGGTCAGTCTCCAATTTGGCATGTGAATGAAGCATGAGGGACATCTGACGGTAGACTGAGCAGCAGATTATCCTATCCAAACTCACACCTTGGATGGAGAGAAGTCCCACCGTGAAGACCTGTGCTAGACGAGAGACAACAGAAGGTGGATAGGTTGAAGTGAGGACAAAACGAGGTCCTAACATCGTAGGCAGTAGGGCAGGAAATCTAGAGGACGACAAGCTCATGGGATGTGACTGTTTGTGTGTCTCCCTGCATGTGTGTGTGTGTGTGTGTGTGTGTGTATGGATGGATGCATATGATCTGGGATAGCACACTCTGTCTACCATCTGGGCATTGAGCAGCTCCAAGCCTGAGCACCAGGGCACCGGGTGGGGGGGGAGACACTGTAGTCCTTCACCCAGACAGAGGGCTTGTAGGCAGGGGAGCCATCTGTAAGAGATGACCTGTGGAACTGTGGTTCAGACATTCACAGTGTGATGGCGGAAAACAGACGGAATCACTCAATGGTTTCTTCCTATACCAACCAGCACACAAGCACATGTGCTAAAACAAACTGTGTGTACTCAAACACGAAGACACACACACACACACGCACATGCACACACACATTCTAATGTCCATGTCTGTCATCTCGCCACTGAGCAAGATGGCACAGTTGATACACAGTGAGAGAATTTATTTGTCCTGATTTTCCTGTGGCTCTAGAATTGGAGGGTTATACATTCAGCTGAAAATCATCTGGAATTTTTGCTCAGACAGTCAGGGGTGTGTTTGTATGTGTCTGTGTGAGCAGCAAACAAAAACTCTAAAGGACAGAATTGACACACACACACACACACAGCAGACAGCTTGTAAAGCAAATTATCTATCTTACATAATGCCCATCTAACAGTGTCAATACGCAGTGGAATACCAACTAGAATACCTAAAACCTAAGTTTGTGACAAAACTGCCAAAAACTTTATTTACCATCAAACTAGTGTTAATAATGAAAACCAGTGTTGGGCATGTCACTTGAAAAAATGAAATCAATTACTCATTACTTATCACTGAGCATTACTGGGATTAGTAACTGCAATGTGATTAATGAATTTTAAATTTTAATCCCTTACACTAGTCGTTACTGAAACAAGCAATCACATTGCTGTATTACTGTGTTACTGCCCAACACTGATAAAAGCCAGCAGGAATATTTACAAACATAAACAGTGTCACAAATATATGGAACAGAAAAAGCAAAGGACCCAGTATAAATCCCTGTGGAATCCCAATATTACATACAAAGAGGGGAATGTTGATTGTTCCTCAAAATTATGATGCTAAATTTACCATCCTAAATTCCTTGACAAGGTAAGATAAGATTCATTTAATCTTTTTTGTTCACTTGTAGCTTTGATTTCAGCACCGTGTTCCTTGTGTCAGTGCACATGTTCTTTATCCTTCAAACATCTGCTCTACATCTTGCATTAGCGCTATCACACTTTGTACAAAGCACGTTACAGTGGAGCAAGGCTTCAGGAAGCATGAAACAATGACTATGACTATGATGGCTACAACAAGTGTGTCATTATGCCTGCAGACATACTTATGCAAGTCATGATTTCATATGAGCAAAATGCCAACAAAATTATCATTTGCAGATGGGGAGAGAAAGAGTCTTGATGACTTAAATACAATAATTTGTGAGCCTATTCATTCAGATGATATGGTTATTTGAGTAGCAATCATTATCATTGTCAATGAAAGGGATTTTATCTTGAATTTATGTAAATTAATAATTTGGTTGTGAAAGAAGTTAATGGCCTTATCACTGGACCCCCACCCTCACTGACACAAAATTATTGTTTACCGGCTATAAGGTTTATAGCAAATGACGGTCTAAGCCTTGTCACTTAATTGCAAGATGAAAGAGGATAAGGAAAGGATGAGGGCTGAAGATCCTTTTTGGCCTCTGAACAAGTGGCCATTTTGAGTATGTTTGTGTGTGTGTAAGTGAGAGAGAGAGAGAGAGAGAGAGAGAGAGAGAGAGAGAGAGAGAGAGAGAGAGAGAGAGAGAGAGAGAGAAGGGATGAGGTTCTTCTGTGTCTCTTTCCATTTGGCCAGATTCCTTCTCCATTGAAAATCAATCATCCACCATGTTTCATATTACACACATCTTGTTTTCAAATAATTATTTAACAGTAAAAAGACTGATGTGCCTGTTACATGGTAAAAACCTTCCCACTAAATATTGCTTGTCACCTCCTAAAGAAGAAAGTAAGACATTTTTTAAAAATCCATCGTGAGTAATGAGACCACCCCTCAAATAAAAGACCATGGCTTATGGCCCCCATGTTGGCACTTTTCCTTCACTGTCAGAAAAAAAGCAGAGCACAATTACACCTCCTAGAGGACAATCTTGCAGGTCTATTTTCATACCCCTACAACATTTGTACATTCAAAAGTGCAATTATGTATGGAGTCAGATCAGTCCCAATATTAATGAATGCACACAGAAGGATTCACAAATGTATGTCGGGATTTATATATAAATGACTCTCTCCACAAAATGATTTTTCAATTCGCACAAAAATACTTATCATTGTATATAAATGTAAAAAAAAAAAAAGAAAGTTCACAAATGTATTTCTGATGCACACACAAATATTTCTTGTTTTAAATAAATGTAGTAGAAATCCACAAATATATGTATTTAAAAGTATTTGCTATTTTCAACAAAAACATATTTGGATATTTATATACAAATGGTTGAACCTGTATTTACAAACTGATTGTCATGTGTGAACTTCACTAGATGGATTTTCTGGACTTTTGAATGGTATAAATACAATGAACTTGCAAATTTAGAAGTCAAACTCACACTATCCCTGTGTCCTCTATGGACTAATGGTCAGGATTCCTGGTTTTCACCTGAATGACTGGGGTTCAATTCCTGTTGGAGGAATAGATGCTATTATTTTATGTTCATAATTCCGATATGATGTATCATTTAAAAATCACACAGTTGAAAACATTTAAAAATAACAGTTACAATATAATGTAAAGTGCCAACACAATTAAAATAAATAAGCCTGTGTGGACAAAATATAGTATTGACAAAATTGTGCAAAACTTCAAATCTACAAGACAACAACAAAATACGAACTAAGGTCCCGCCTCACGCCACTCCCCGGACACACCCCTGCACTCCTTCTCTGAAAACAGAACACACAAAAGCCAAAGATAAGCATCGAGCAACCAGTAGGAGTCATTACAATGATATGGATATGGTCCCTCACCGACTGAACAGGTCTCGTGGGCAGTGGGTGACTGCTTTTTACATTGTGCCACCAAGAACCCTAAAACAGTGTGGTCATTGAATTAAGTAACTGTACCTTTTGTTCAGGCAAATTTACAACTGAAACTATTAGAATTCACATTGTTCTCTTATAATGGATATGCACCATGGGTCCATTATGTGTGTGAAAGTGTACTTAGGTTAGTTTTTCTCTAAGTTTGAGGATCCCACACCACTACCACTAGTATGCATGCATAAAAAGCATATTATAGTCCAGACAAATCCAGTGCATTGTGCCATAATGCACTGGCCCAATGCTTGCATAACTATGTGTAGGTTGGTTTTTATTTTAATTTGCCAGAATCCTCCAACTATACTAGCACTGAGTTGATTCTAAAATGCATGGTAAAGCTTGTCCTGCACTGTTTTACACTTTGGTGCAAAAGATAGTAGCCAAGCTACTACACTGAGACCTGCTGTTGTTCTCCTGGCACAGTGGCTCTCTGTGGTTAGCAAAGAGAGATGTAATGAAAGAAGAGGAAAAGGACAGAGAGGGCCCGTTACAGTAACAACAGGAAGTCACTGCTGGCCATCCATCGATGACAGGGACATAGCTAACATAGACACTGCTGATTGGTTGTTAACTTAGTTCTCAAAACATCCATGGAGACTTCTTAAACCACTCCTGCAGTATTACCCAGTTCTCTGGTGTTTGCATACTATATGCTCAGTGTGTTTCAAAAGTACTTACATTTATAAACATGGTGCATCAATTGGAAAATAGATTTCTAGTAATGAGTACATTAAATATGAGACTAATGGACCAGTGAAAGCAGCTGTGTATTGCAGTCTTTTCTCAACAACATTCAAATGTGCAATGTATAGATTCAATAATTGAATGTAAAGTTTGTGGATTTTTAAATGATGTGGGATTCTCACGAATGCGAAAGGCCTTTTCCTTTTTCATTTGCTGTTTATTTCGTCCTACAGTATGCTTATCACAAATACAGTATAAAAAATCTTGTGTTTACATAGGTCTGCATTTAAATTTAAAGTGCTCCCTGCGCCCACACACACACAAACCACCATTAACCCTGCCTCCTGACCTAGATGCTACAATTGAGCATATAAGTAATTATTAGGGTAACTTAGAATAATAGTGTAAATCTCTACTGCAGAGACAACATAACATTCATAGTTATTCATGAGGGACTCTGGCTAGATAAGGGGGATCAGACCATGGCCAGAGCTTCTCTCATTATGCTCTCATTTCAAGGTTTGGGAGCACAAAATTAGCCACATGCACCAGCAATATTACTCTATTTGGTATCTATTTTCTAATTCATGAAAGTCCTAAAGCTTGACCAACCATGTGTTTCACTGTCTTTATTGTGCCATTAAATTACCACATGGCCATATTGGTTGGTAAATTAATGGAGTTTGTCATCAAAGAAGTGTTGGCATTAAATTTCACAAACCATATTTTTATATATCCATTTTTATATAAATGGACGCATCCCTCAATACTGTGCCTCTTCTACCAGTGCAACAACTCACCTCCTGCTTCTATAAACTGCAAAAGGGGTAGATACATAAAAGGGGTGTGTGAATGAATACTGGTGAGCCAGAAGGGGTTAATAACTATTCAACAGGGTATTTAGGCTCTTTTAACCAGTGGGGTGACTCAGTTTCTTTGCACACTGTGCTCCTGTCAGTATTGCTCTCCTTTTGCGTGTAAATATGAGTGGGGCATGGAGACTTGTTGATGCAAGCGTGATCACAAGTGTTTGTGCAAGAGTGATCAGGCGTGTGTGTTTAGTCTACCTAACTGGAGTACTAATTATGTGAAAATGCTGCTCTTCACGTTGAGCATAAGATGTCTGTGATCTTGGATCCCTCCACTCCTCCTGAACAATACTTCAGAGGCCAAGATTGTATGATAACAACTATCTTAACGGTAACCGTTATCCTTACCCTTCAAAGCCCCTGTATTATATGAATATTATCATCATGTCTCTCCTTCACCTCTGCCATTTCAACAGCCCCTTCACCGTGTGTGTGTGTGTGTGTGTGTGTGTGTGTGCAAGCATTTGTAAAACAGTCCTGTATGAAGGATATAACTATGCAGGGGTTTAAACCAGACACATTATCATTCCTAGACTGTTGCTAGAGGGTGGAATATTACAGTCACCTTCCACACTTCCAGGACAAGAGAAGGGAGCGATATAAAAGCAGAGAAATAGAGAAAGAAGTGTCTATCCATCTATCTATCTTTGACTATATAGGTATAAGTCCCTCTTATTTATCTGCTTCATATTTCTCTTACTGTGCCACATGACTACCCACCCTACTCCCAACCCAACAACCCCCTCCAAACACATACTGGACCAAAGAACAAACACAGTCACATTATTTTTCTTTTGTAATACTAACTAGATAAATAACCTTGTTGAAATTTAATTAGTGCAGACTTGTAGTACAGTAACAACAATAATAACTTTGCTGCCAGCAGTGGGTAAAGAAGTTTGTGGAGGAAAAAATATCATCAGGCTATCATCAATAATTATTATTTACAGATTCTCCACATGAACCCATTAACTGTTTTGTTTTTTTACTCGTATGACACTTTCTAAAACAATGAATACAATGAGACAAATAGCAAAGGAAAAAAAGGCAATTAGTAAAGAAGATTGTTCTAAAGCAAATTTCCCAGTCAAAGATAGGTTTTGTGAATAGCAATTACTTATTAATTAGCATCAATTATTCACATTAAGCACACGACCACTATCCATCAGAAAGTAGGGACACTGTATTTATCACGAATGGTGTTGCAGCAGCAGCTGTGTTTTGGTAACGTCCACATTTTGCTTTCAGACTCAACTGCAGCAAATGTGCAAGTGATATTCCACTGCCATTGAAGCAGTGCCTAATTATGGTAGAAGACTGGCCTGTATCTCAAAGTTTTAAATAAGGTGACATGACAGGAGGTGAAACACAATCCCACTTATTGCTTCTTATTCTACATGACAATTACGGTTAATGACACTATAGTTAGAGGCTGGTGTAGGCATTACTGTACCTGCAGTTTTATTTCTGCCTGTAGGTTTAAGGGATCATCCATTTTTTTATTATCATCATATTGGTCATACTGTCTGTTACAATAACATACAGCATGCTGCTTTGATACATTCATGATCATCAAATTGAAATATATATCACCTTTTTGCTATGTTTTTAACACTCCACTATATATAGCTGAGTCAGAGTCAGCATACAGTAGATCCTGAGCCTGCATACATTGCTAACCACAGTTTCAGGCTTAATTGTCATGAACTTTGACACAGAACTGGAGGACTCGAATGCACGACTCGTCAGACAGAGTATAAAGTTTCCAAAATCTTTTACTGACGTATTATATAACAAAAAAAAACGCTCACGAGGAGGATATACAAAGTACAAAACAAAACGCTCAGAAGGAGGTTCAGAATGTAACATAAACTGTAGCAAAACCTGAAGCATGGGAGAATCGCTGGTACGCTTGGCTCAAATTGTTTACGGACAGAAACAAGACAAACTAGCACAGGACAAGGGGAGACGCGGACTATTTATACATGAGGTAGGGGAACACAGGTGAAAACAATCAGGGGCGGGGTAGACAATCACAACGGCGGGAAAATCACACAAAGGGAGGAAGTCAGGGTCTGAAACGAGAGGAAAGGATTAGTACAAAATAAAACAGGAAGTGCAGGACGAGACTAGACATGAGTGACTTCAACTTAACATACAACAACTAGGACATGACATGAAATAAAATTAACAAAGCCGACGAGACACAACATTAATCACTGCATATTTGACTTAGTTACTGAAAGCGCTGGCATTATACTGTATTTGCAGAGATGTGGAAATACAAAGGGCACATCAACTAACCCCTTTTTACACCTACACTGAAACCATTTTAACAGCAGATTCACATTTACATAAATTGTTACAGGAGTGTCATTTGTGGAAGAATAAATAAAAATAAAAAAAGAGAGATGGTAGGTGTCACCACAACCCCAGGGAATTGACTCCATACTTTTGCATCTCCTAACCAGCTTGCTCTTTCTAAAACACAATTTAGAGTAAAATTGTTCTTAAGCAACATATTGATCTCCCTGCTCCTGATATACTTCTGCTATCAAACGTTTAGTATCAGCCATATTGTATACAACTATGACAACAATGTGGAAGCATTTATTTGTGCTGAAGTGTTGATCTTGTAAAACTTTCAACATCCATAACTTTGACAATCTGCCAGCAGAACGCCAACCTGTACATCTGCTCTCAGTCTACATGAGGTTATTGGGGAACCTTTTATGTAAAACTGACTTTCACACTGGCAGTTTATTGGCCTGTTAGACATTAACATTTTCCTAAGTCACAATCTCTCAGAGTGTACAAACTGTTACATGATAATAACTGCTAAAATTAAATTTTTACTGGAATAAAGAGACACTTGCCAGTTAGCTGTGCCTTGCAAGTTTCTTATAGGCACTGAGTACCTCCTTTAAATAATGCAAGTGGAAAACTAAGATAAGGTTGGTTGGTTTCCTCATGAAATTGTAGTTAACAACAAGTACTATTTTAATGCATCCCAAACCTTATGTACATTTGTTTTCACAAAACCACTTCTTTTACTTTGAAATATCATTGTTTATCCATGATAAATATGTATGAAATGCATGATCTGTTTTCTAAAGCTTCCTCTCTGCTCCTCTCTCTCCCCCTGGCCTGCTTGTTTTGCCTTTGGCATGCTATAGAAGGTGCCAAGATTTATGCCACATGTTTTTTTAATTTCCTACTCTGTAACACCAAGTTGAAAATATATGGTAAATGCACTCTTTCATCTTTAGGTCTATTACACACACAATATCAAATCTGCTTTGATATTTCAAAGAGGATAAAAAGGCCCATTGGGTAACTGCTCCATTGCAGTCAACGCCTATGTTTATATAAGCTTTCATGGTAAAAATTAAAAGGACTTTATTGCATCAACATGGATAAATTGGTATATACTATATAGTACACATAGAGTAGTAAGGTCAAATATGTTTCAAGTTGTATAGAAGGTCAGTGAGTGAATCAAAAGTGTCCCTGTCTAGGGGTGTGCAAGACACAACATGAGATCGGCTTGTTTTCCCCAAGTCCCAAGCAGACACAGAGACAGATTGCTAGAGCATAACTTCAAGTAACAAAAATAGTATAACAACTATAAACCAAATTAAAGAAACCAAATTACAATAACTGACCTCCCTAACGTAAAGTGTCTATAATCAATATTGTTATGTTAACAGAAGGTCACAAATGTGAAAAGGGTCACTCGTATTGATGAATCCACAGAGAACTATCACCCGACATATTATCTTAAATGGTGATAATATGCCAGTAAATGTTATTAGCTTGTTTTCACTGCCCCCAAATGGCCAAAAACTCAGTTATTGCAGGTTTGCTTAAATAAAAAGGAGATAACAAGATGAACAGAGCTGGCAGCCCCATGCAGTCTGAACACCATTTTGGTTCCTTATATAGTCTCCTTACACGGCGTCATCAGCTGTCGCCAGGAAGGAACAAATCACCAATGAGTGCCATGAGCCACCAGACCAATCACCTCCTAGTTGTGCTTGCCACCAATTTGCATACACGCTTACACACACACACACACACACACACACACACACGTCACAGCTCCAATCCATTCAGTCACATGCTGAAGGAGCAGACATAGATGGAACACACAGCAGAATACAACCATGGTCGCACCACAAGGTAAATCAATGCTACAGTGATGAGATGAGTGGTCACATTAAAAAAAACAAAAAAAAAACAGAACAACAATTTAATAAGAAATCACAACCAGATTTCAGTCCAACATGGCAGAATATGCTGTGTATGTGTCCTGTGTATGGGAGCATTAACTGCAAGAGCAGGTATGACAAACTGAAAGAACAATCAAGAGCAGATCTTCCACAGACACTTCCCAAGAGGTAACGGATGTCCTGGTCCTTTTAGACCATGGGTAAGTAAACATAATGGGACCTTAAATTACCTTTGGAAGTGATGCAGTATCTGATACATTACCTTGCTGTGTTGCTCAATGTACTCTATGAAATAGGAATTTTGTTTAATGTTATTAACATTATGCATGAACGTCCCTACTTGCTAAAACAAAAGTGACATGAAGAGAGAAAGGGTGAACAAGAGAGTGTTGACAAGCAAGAGGAAGAGGGAGATAAAGAAAATAAATTGAGGCTGAAGTTTATTTGGTACTTATTTCATTGTGGGTACACAACACCATGCCAACTGATACATTCCAGTTGCTTCAGGTGTTTGGTTTACTGTTTTTCCCTTCCTCCTCCCAAGCAGATCAATCTCCTCTTTTGGATTGTTAAGGAAACACTTTTTGCACAAGGCACCAATTTTAGTTTAAATGACCTGTGACTTCGAAATTGAACAGGACGACTCACATTAACGCCTCTGCTGTTAAAGATTCCTGTTCCTCATAAGAGAACTGAATATGCCATCACCAACACCAAAAAAGTGTTTAGTCACCATCAGGTGGGCAGAGCCAAAAAACCTGTACGACTTCCTTAGTCATGATGAAAAGGTAGACAAATATGACTGTGCTAAATAGCTTTGAGGTTTCATTTTGGTTGCTGAGTCAATGTGAAACAGGATGATAAGTAAAATAGGCAGACACAAAACCTTTTCTCAATTGAATGAATGTGAAACAAGCAAGAAGTGTAATTTGTGATGGCAACTATGGTTCTGTGGAACCAAATACAAAAGCAAAATGTAACAAGCCTGTCCTGCCTCGTCAAGTCTCTTGTTTATTTCCGGTTTTATTTTGAAAGGACTATTCACTGCTTACTAGATTATGATTTACTTCCTGTCATTGTTCTTTTCCCACCAGTTTTGATTAGGTTCACCTGTGTTCCATTACTCACCTGTTCCTCATCAGTCTGCCTGTTTTATATAGCCTGGTCATTCCTCTGTCTAGTTGCCAGATTGTCTTTGTACTCACCAGTCAAGCTTTCTTGCGTTACCTTCATGTCTAGTCATTTATTGTTTTTGACCTTAGCCTGTTTTTGGACCATTACCTCTGCCTGCCCCACGTCTGATTGGAATTCTTGCCTTGATGGTTTGGAACTTTGCTTGTATTTTTGACCTGTTTTTGCCTGCTCCTTCACTGTACCGTTGCCTCGATCTCAGGTTGAATTCTTTCAACCAGTGTTTGCCAGTAAAAGCCTTTTTTTGGAACGTTACCATTGTTTTGTGTGATCCTTGCACTTGGGTCTCGGTCTGGTGCTTTACAAAGCCCAGCATGGAAGCACTGAAATATGATATTTGAAAACTTCAATAATGTCCCGGTCATTCCAGATAAGATCTCACTGTCAGCCAAATGTACAAAAAGAAGTGACAACTGTCCACGTTTGATGCATTTCAGTCAAATCTACTGTATAATAATACACATAGAAAATTGTACAACCACTCCTGCAGCATAATCCACCTCTCCACTGTTGATCCATACACTCACTGACTGAAACTAATGGCAAGGACACTTCAGATGATGTACATTTTACAGCTGATATTATCTTCTGCCTGTGATGTTTGTCATTTCAACCAGTCAAAGCAATGGTCAGCTAAAAATGAGAAGCTTGCTAACGTTACCTGAATGTGAATTAAAACTTTTTGACCTGATAATGGTGCTTAATAAAAAAAATCAGGGGAACACCAAAGTTATCATAATTCATTCTGAGGGGAACATGAATGTCTGTACCAGATTCCATGGGTTGACACTTCTGGCCTTTCCCGTCTAGTAGTTGTCAAGACATTTCACTGTACTGGACCCAAACCTGTTGATGGTGCTAGATGAAAAGTCAGGGGATCACCAAAGCCAGTAGGACACATTGTCTAAGAGCTATGAATGTCTGCCAAATTTTGTGCCAATCCATATAGTAGATGTGGCGATATTTCACAGAATAATTGAAAACTTTTACCAGCTGGTGGTGAAATCATTAGGATTAAGTAATGGTGCTACAGGTGATCAAAGTTGTTAGTGTTCATTATTTGGAGACCATGGATGTCTGCACAAAATTGTATAGCAGTCTATCCAATATTTGTTGATAGTCTTGGACCAACCAACCAACTGACCAACATTGCCATCCATAGAGCCTTGTTGCTACAGAAATTGATGCATCTTTTACCTAAAAAGATTAAACCAAATGTCTGCCATTGAACATTTATTACTAACATGACTAAATAAGCTTATTTTAATATACTTATATAGTATAGTTTTAATATAAAGAAGCAGGTAAACTGAGTTTTGGTGGTTTCTAGTACCCTCCAACAGAACAGAGTGAGCATGAAGCTAAAGTTTTCTGAATTGCTGCCAACACCATTGTGACAAATACAATGAGAATGTTGCAGTTTTTAATCAGTCATTCAATCACTTTTATTGACCACGTCTACTATGGCAAAAGACTCTCCAAACACTAGGATGGAGAGATTCTGACCAGTGTATGCAGACAATAAACAAAGTGCTTGACCAGCCAATGGAGGAGAGTGAGGAGTTGGATTGACTCACAGAAGCAGCTTACTGTTGACCTTTCCACAGCATTGGATGAGAAGTTGTGTAACACTGAATGAATACTGAGAAGCAGGGCTTTATGAAACATTCATTTTCTCAGAAGTAAATAGAATTCTATGTTATAAATATCAATTAATATTTAGTATATTATTTTGGCAATAATATGTTTGATTGGTTATCTCTGCAGCAGCACGTGGGATACACCTAATGTACTGGACTTTTAGTTCTGTGTTACAGTAAAGGCCCAGTTCACCCAAATCACCCAGGCATGCAGATAGATCATTTTTGTTTTTCTTGTTCAGATTTTGTTCAAACCATTAAAAATACCCAGTAGCAACATTAATTTTCAGAAACAATGTCCTACAGTACCATTACTCTCAATAATCCACAGACATCTGTTTTAGCTCCGCAAGTTAAATTCCATTCACCCCCATTGTATGGCGGCAGAATCTCAGTAGTGACTATCTCAAAATAAAACCAAAACTCTGCATGGCTGGATATATTTGGATGTATACATAGCGTAGTGAGTTAGCCATTCATACTGTATGTGTTCTTAGGGAGGGACAGGATAAAAATGCAACTAAAATGCTTGTGGTATAGACTAGATTTCAGTAGCATCTCGATACTGTATGTCAACTGTGCAGTTTTGTTGGCACTTCTGGCCTTTCAATTTCACCTACGACTGCATAGTCTGTCTTGCAGGACCATGAATTAGAGCCCATTTCTTGAGAGCTGCTGAGATAAAAACCTTGGAACAGCCACCCCATATCCCAGTTCAGACAGAAGATGACAGACCAAAGGTCACCAAGATGAAAATGGGTTTCATTGCTCATTCAAAGCATGCACAGCTGAAAGTGACTGCTTGGAGCAGTGGCTTTGTGATTTTCCAACAAGCATCTTTGTCTTAGGGGGTATGCAGAGAGGCCTGAGTGCTAAAGCTACAGTATATTGTCGAATATGGTTCGTAAAAGACTTCCACTTGAAATGAATGTGCTAAAACACAAGCTCAACAACCCAAAGATGATGAGATGTCCTTTTCTGCAGCTGCTGCTTGTGCAGCAGGTGAAACAGGTAAGCCTGTCAACTCAATTTTTCATTGAAATCAGTGCACTTCACTCTAACTAAGAAAAACATAAATGTGAACATGTTCTCATATTTCTTGTTTTCTTCCTTTTCTCATTTCTCCTTCAAACATGTCACCGTTTTCTCACACAGACACTTTCAAAGCCTTGCGATTTTTATTGCCTGTCTTGCTGCATGAATAATATCCCATTAAACCTGCAGTGACAGTTGAACTAAATCATGGCCTGGCTTTAAGGAAGCCATTGACAAAGAAGAAAGCTAAGTCCTTACAATTTTCTGGGGCCAGATGGGTGCTGATGGAGTGTGAAGCACTTAAGAAGCTAAACATGGTGCCCTTTTACCTTTTACAGTAATTCAAAGTGGTCTGTTTGAGAGCCTTTCAGAGATACTCTGCCTGTCTTTCATCGGTTGCAGAATATCTATGAAAAAGACAGAGTATATGCAGAAATTGAAAGTGTTGATATTCAGCAATTTCTTACCCTTTAGTTAAAAGTAGTAATCTGGATGTAGCCCTAGACAGGAGTCCTGGGACATGCCAGAGATTATAGATAATTATTGTTTCAGGGCCCCAAGTTAGCTGCAGAATATCTAGTAGTACCTTTGCCTCTGAGTTGAAGTGAAGTCTCCATGCTCACTATCTCAGGTCTTTTCTGTCATCAGTTTCATCAGAAGGTTTTACATTAAGAGCTCACTTTATACTTTTTACTTCATGAGCAAGCTCCCATTGCTCCATCTCACTTGTGCACTCACCAGTCGAGTGTGCCTCTTAGCAATGCAGCAAGGGGGAAATGTCTAGTGAGATTTCTCTCTCTCTCTCGCTCTCTCACACACGCGCACATACACACACACACACATATACACATTTTAGTGGCCTATGAGGACTGATTTAAAATCATGACCAGGTGTATCTGTGTATCTTTTTTATTTAACTAGCATTTGTGTTGTTTTCTAGGGTGTAACCATGCATTTTATTCAGACAGTAAGTTACCAGCTACCAAAATAGGTAACGTTAGGTTAGTAGATAAGGCAATAGCTAACGTTTCAGGTAACTGTTACTGCTGTACATTGTACACTGTTCTTTATACACCTACTGTATAGCTAGCTAAAAAGCAGGATTACATTAAAGTAAATAAAACTAGTAGCACAAGCAGAATATTCAGAGTATCAAATTAAAATGATCATCAAGGTCATCAGTCATTGTTCTTTAGGTAAAACAATGATATGTGGTCACACTGCAGGCAGCACAGAGAGGCATGCTGGAAACAGACAGGGACATGCTTAGGTGAGAAAGTGGAACGTGAACTATAATGCAATTTGGTAGAGCACATAGACAGTAAGTGTAAGAATTCAGCTAAATAGGTAGCTTAGTAAGGCACTACAGGTCATTTTCATATACAAATATCACAGAATTGTGGGAAATGCACTTTAAAAAAATTTGGATTATTATTATTTGGTTACGCCTTTGGTTGTTTTGAGTATAAATAATATCTGCTTGATATGATTTAAAAATGTTATTGGGTCTAATTGAACAAGACATACAGATTTTAACTCTAAGGACAAATTATTGTACTCGCATACAATACACTAACAGTTACTGGGTGTGTCAATTTTGTCCCACCTAGACACAGTCTAGTATCTAGGTGGGAGTTTAGGTAGATGAGTAAACATTGCATTAGAGGTTGGAGAAAAGACTATTCAAAAAAAGCGAATAATTCTGATCTTAAATGGAATATCTCGACCAGGCAAAATGTTCTCACTTTCCAGAACTGTTCTTACTATCATACTAATGTCTAACACTACACTCGCATACACCCACACACACCCACACACACACACACACACACACGCACACCCACACACACACCCACAGTTACTCACCACTATAGGCCACAGATTGTAGATGTTGGTGAGTGGGGGAGGTTATGTTATTTAGTGCGTGTGTGTGCATGTGAGTACAGTGAGATGAAAAGAGTAAGGGATAGCTGGAGATGTTTGTAGAGGCTGCACTCCCACTCAATCACAGCGGGAGGTCCGTAGCTTCAACTCTACCTTAATAAGGAGGCCAGCTTACAGATCTGCTCTATATGCACAACTTGTAGGCTTATGGAGTATTCAAGTTGTGTGTGTGTGTGTGTGTGTGCAATGGTATGGATATATGTTTACATTTCAGCACTGAATGTTGGTTTGCAAGTTTGAGTGGAATTGGTGCAAATGGCAACACTGGACTAAATGATGGGGCTGGGAAAAATAATTAGCTGTGTGGTTGTTCCATGGACTATACCAGATTTAAGCTATAAGACACTGACAAAAAGCTACAAATATAGTAAAGTTTACAGTTCAGCCTTGTTAAGATCCGGCAGCCTCCAGCACACCACTCCTAGACTATAAAACCTGGGAAACACGAGGATCTGATATCTTAACAAAACATCTCTCTGTCACCATCAAATTGGCTCATTGCAGTATTTTGTGGCCTTTACCAATGTCCTGGTCATGATTAATTACCTGTAGTTTTTATCATTTATTTTATCTATTTATATGAATCTATCTGCATTATGTATGTGTCTACTGTACATATCTATATACATTTACTACATTTCTATGTGATGTGATGAAGCGTATCTGCGTTTGTAGATTCATTCTTGTAAATGCCATAATTCAACAACAATACACAATAAAGCACTTACACAGCAGGTATACATTTAAAGAGTAGATTAGGTTTTGGAGTACTTAGCTGCATACATTAGCTTGTTCATGAAGAGAAAGCTGAGTGACATTTGGCAGCTCAAGTACCTCTTGTTTGAAGTAGCTGTGATTTTGGGTGGGTGTCGACTGAGATTTCGTTGTACGTTAGTCTCCGTTTTGATTCTGTTGCAAATTGCAGAGCTGATATTTTACGTGTAATAAATGCTGAAAAAACAAATCACTAAAATGTTATGTTTTCCCCATAGTGATGCAAAATAAAGCTCGGTATTTCCAGCCACAGAAGGCCATAGAGAGGATGCAAAAAAGGCCATTGTTCAAAGACCATTGTTGCTAAATGTGTCTAATGTACTTGTTGCAGTAGCATGTGTCACTGCCTGATCTGTCCAGCTTGATACGTCTGGTCCCGCTGCTTTTGGCCTGCAGGGATGACAAGCTTGATTAATCTGGACTGAAATTAATTCACTAAGTTGTAAACTAAAAATGTAAAACCTGCAAATCAAACAACATTAAACAATACATCTGAAATGGAACTTTGCCATGGTCGAATTAGAAAGTGTTGATAGGTTCGGACTGAAAGTGATGATTCCTGACCGATTTTGCAGCTGGATGACTTCATATAACGTGATCTAATCTTGTGTGGCCTTCGTGTTGCTCTCTCTCTTTCTCTCTCTCCATGTCTCTCCCCTTTCTGTTGCTACACAACTGTGTGATTCAGCGCCCTATGTTTATACAGTTTTATCATCAGTTACTGTGTGGACTTACTAATGTGACATTATTTTGTATCTCTGATTCTCTTTTTTCTTTGAGCATAAAAATGTATAAGGTAAAATTTTATAAAAATCATTGTTGTTTATTAAAGAGACCAATGAACATGTAGGGTATGATTAAAATCTTCATCACTAGAATACAAAGAAAGGCAGCAATATTTCAGATGTAATTTCTGTAGGAAATGTGATTTGAGGAAACCTGACACAGTACACAACCCTATCATGCCAGAAAAAAATTTAGGTTTTGAAAAGATGTTTTTTTTTTATCTAAAAAAATACTTTCCTCATATGGGAAGGCTTTTGATCGAAGTAAATGGATGATAATGTGGCTTGTAATTGGGGTTAGACAAAGGATTTGACATAAATGGTCTTGTCACAGCCCTAATATCTTCATGTCATGGCTGATTATTAATAGGTGGTGGTAATTTAGGCCAGGTCACATATCACCAGATTCTATTTCACTGCTTTGATACAGATTATATGATTATATCCCCCTCTGCTCTTGTGCCAACAAATGAGGTTTTGTGCTTTGCTCATCCATGTATGGGCATATTGGGATTGTGCAGTAGTGATGGGTTTATTATTATTATTATTATTATTATTATTATTTTTTTTTTTTTTAAAGTTTTGATTGTATGGATATCTGCTGGTCCCATGAAATGTTTTGGTTTTGTAATGTACAGTGGCCCTGAGAGTTGGAGAAAACACAAAGTAAGAAAAAGTGAGAAAACATAACCTAATACAGATGTTTCCAGGGGATAATAAATATGGCAGGCCTGTTCAACCATCCTTTTGTTTGTCCTGTTGTTTAGTAACTCATTTCCCTTGAGTTCTGTGCAACTTGCAGCATTTCTTAATTTGGTTGTTTTATTCAATTTTTTGCATCACTTTTGTGTATTTGGTTGTATTTCTTGTTTTTGTTGTTCTCTTCTGTATTTAGCTGTGTTTTCTGTTTTTGCAGCATGTTTTTATATTTGATTATGTTTTCTGTATTGAGGAATTTCCTCTGATTTTGCAGCACGTTTCTGTATTTGGTTGTGTTTCTTGTTTTTTGCTACACACTTGTATTTGGTTGTCTGTTTTTGCTGTGTTTTCTTTCTAAATGCTGCGCATGTGTTGTCAAATTGGTGAAGATGTTTTCTTCATTTGCTTGTGTTTTGAGTCTTTGCATGTGTTTTCCTTAGTTGCAGTGTGTTGAGCTTTCAGGGACACCGTGCATATGGAAATAAATGTTATATTACTCGATGACCATGGACGGTAGCTATCATTTATGGTCTGGACAGATGTGTGTGTTTGAGAAAGAGGGATTCAGTGAAACTGTGAGAACATGTGAACATGCGTGTTATTTCAAGCTTGTTAAGAGTCAGCATCTCTCACTTAAAGCCATCCTGTGACAAGATAGTGAGAGTGTTTGTGTGTTTTAGCCATGCATTGTCAGCACAAGTCTACCCTACCTGCCATCGGGGAGCTGATGCTATGCTTTTCTTCAACATTACCTCAACGAGGTCCCTCATGAATGTAAAATTTATGTATCTCTAACTTTTAAAGAAAGTTCTCCACAGTCACATACTGTACTGCTACTCATAAGTCACATAAACTTTTTAAAAATAAAGGAGAGTAAAATATTTATGCCTTTAAGCTCATTTAAACCCAATCCTTTGATTGTACTGTCTCGCATTTCTTTTTCATCCTTTTACTTCATTTCTTTCACATTAGCACACACGCACACACACACACACACACACACACACACTAAAACTGTACTTCTGCTCATCTCTTTCTTGACACCTGCTTTTTTTCTTTTAAATATAATCTTTTAAATCAGCATCACCTTCCTCTAAATCTTGATTTGTTGACAGATGTGACAAAAATAACAACCAATTATTAGCAGATGAAACGCATAAAGAGGATGAGTGTCTGATCCTTTTCCTCGGATTATCAAAACGCAGCTGTATTAACACCTTCTGATTTATTGTTATTGATGGAGACATTACTGAGAGCATGACATTTCTACTCTGATACAATCTTTCGCCATGCGTCTCATTTGTGGCAGGAATCATGTCTGCTCAGTGTTCTCCTGTCCCTTGCCTTAACAACCCTGTCAAGGTATCTTAGTAACATGTCAGTCCTTATTCCAAACAGCAGGTAATTTGTAGGCAAGACCGTGGCTGAACTGATTAGCAGGTTTTCTAAATGCATTTTAGCTAGTGGTGTGGTTAATATTTGGAAAATATTTCAAATCAAAATAGGCTTTCCCTTCTTGTAGACAGAGGTGAATTCACTTTACATGTATGGCTGTATATTAAGTTTGAAGGCTCTCCTCAGCCCAGATGTGTCTGACAAGATGATCTGTGCAGCAGAATGCCAAGCAGAAAGCCATATGGAGGTAAATGGCAGAACAGAGCTGGGCCAGTTTCCTCTCTGCTTGCAGACGCACTACCACAGTGTGGGATGGTGTTGAATGAATGCAGAAGCAGTCACTCCCTAACACTGTGATCACTCTTCTTCCACCTCTACCCCACAGCAGTCTTGCATTAAATTCAGCCTCCACCTATTTCCTGAATCCATTATCAGTTTTACTCTATTCATCTTCCACAGTGTGGTTGGGATGTGAAGCAGTTCCTGATACAAACTCTGGTGGGTGCTCTGAAACCTTAGATCCAGCTTAAAGGTAGGCTCCATCTACCCATGCCAATCCTCAATTTTTCTAATCATTTTGGGCACCTGATGTGAGCTAGTGCACACATATGTGTATGTGTTTATAATTGGGTGGGTTTTGGGTTTGTTATTTTTTTAATGTGCGTGTGCCTCATATTCACTTCTGTTTTGCCGTGTTTCAAGCCATCTGTGGCCGCTGTCACACAAGCACATATTGCCAGTAAATAAAGAAGACTGGCTCTGAAGTGCACATGTTGCTGCAATAGGTTACTTTTTCAGATTTTACAATTTGTCTTTTCAGTGTGAAAGCTGGCAGCAGAGGATACATCACACCTCATCCAGTGCTGCTCAAGCCCAGTTTGAAAAACAAAAATGCAAGTTTATACAGCAATCTTTGTTGTTTTTTTCAAAAGTTAGTTATATTGTCTTTTCAGCTATCTCTGATTATTTATAGTACTAACTGCGGCATGTATTGTTTTGCACAATTCACCTGCAACTCTCCTATTATGGGACACATTGACCTACTGTAAAAGGCCTGGCTCCCACTGCTTGAAATGCATCATTAAAGTCTGTGTGGATTATTTCAGTTTTCCACATGGTAAGGTGGCTATTAAAATGAAAGCAAAATGAATATAAAAAAATCAGTACATCAGTGAAGTTGTACAAAATACAGTAAACACCACTGATGGTGCCTTTACAAGGCTTGCTTCATCTCACAGGCCCTCCTTAGTATTCCCCTCCTCAGACTGTGTTTTTGATAAGGTACATTGCCATTCAGGGGTCCTTTCTCAGGAGCTTGTTTCAACACACAACTTTAATGGGTTGGAGGGGAAAAAAACAATGTAATGATATTTAGAATATGAATCTGAATAAGATGGAACAAGCCAATTAAATATGTGGTGTGTCTCAGTGGGCATGCATAAGTGGCTCTGACTGAACGCAAAAGGAAATGAAAAAAAACAAAAAAAACATTGCAAGTTCCTCTTGTTTAGTTTTAATTTAGAGCTTAAAATACGCGGCCATGCGTTGCCTGTCAGTCAGCTGTGTGGCTACAGTGGAGTTGCATAGCAGATTAGGAGGTAAAGGTCTGTTGTATTCATGAGCTTTCCTGTAAGTATGTATGTGAGGATAGATAAGCTGCTTTTTAGCTCCTCCAATCATTGATTTTAGATGGATAATATTTGGACTTTATTTTAGAAATGTCACAGATCAGCAATTACTTTGGTGATTGAAATGATGGCCAGATGTGTCAAAGTTTATTGTAATAAACCGGAATTATCCTTAAAGTCACCGGTCTGTTTAACCAAAATTGTTGTTGCATGCAACTGCTGAATGTTTACTGAATTAATGTATATACTGTACAGCTAAGACATGGTGCCTGTCATTACACCTATCTACTATATGTGTATATGGATATGTTTGAGAGAGTGAGCGTCAATGGATGTGTGTGAGGGCGGGTCACTTGTGTCCCCTCCGGCTGCTCTGCCTAGAACAGCTTCGAGCTCATTAGTGTCAAACAAGAGATGGGGAGAAGATGGGATAGGGCTCACCAAAGAGAAACCAGGTGAGAGATAGAGATGTGGGTGGATGTCATTTTCATTTTCAGCTGTTACATATTCAGCAGGGAGAGTAGGGCAGGGCAGGAGTGGTGCGCTCTACTTGGTGTGTATAATGAAATGAAATGAGGGTATCGTGACAAGAGGTGATGTAGGAAAGATGGGCTGCAAGAAGGGGGACTAACCTGTTTGAAAACTACTTCAGGTTAGTTACATTTATTTATTATTACAATTAATGCATGTTTGATATATATATATATATTCACATTCACCACTCGCCCCTGTGGGCGGTCTATTCCTCCTTCAAGCTCGGGTCCTCTACCAGAGGCCTGGGAGCTTAGTATCTAAGTATCTTAGCTGTTCCTAATACTGCATTCTTCTGGACAGAGATCTCGGATGTTGTTCCTGGAATCTGCTGGAGCCACTCTCCCAGTTTGGGGGTCACAGCCCCGAGTGTTCCAATTACCACGGGGACCACTGTTGCCTTCACTTTCCACATCTTTTCTAGCTCCTCTTTCAGCCCTTGGTATTTCTCGAGCTTCTCGTGTTCCTTCTTCCTGATGTTGCCGTCGCTTGGGATTGCTACGTCTATCACTACTGCCTTCTTTTGTTGTTTGTCCACCACTACTATGTCCGGTTGATTCGCCATCACCAGTTTGTCAGTCTGTATCTGGAAGTCCCACAGGATCTTAGCTTGGTCATTCTCAACCACCTTCGTAGGTGTGTCCCATCTTGACCGTGGGACTTCCAGCCCATACTTGTCACAGATGTTCCTGTACACTATGCCAGCTACTTGGTTATGGCGTTCCATGTACGCCCTGCCTGCTTGCATCTTATACCCCGTTGTTATGTGCTGGATTGTCTCAGGGGCCTCTTTGCACAGTCTGCACCTGGCGTCCTGCCTGGTGTGGTAGATCCCGGCCTCTATCGATCTTGTGCTCAGAGCCTGTTCCTGTGCTGCCATGATTAGTGCCTCTGTGCTGTCTTTCAGTCCAGCCCTTTCCAGCCACTGGAAGGATTTCTCGATATCAGCCACTTCTTCTATCTGCCGGTGGTACATACCATGCAGGGGTTTGTCCTCCCATGATGGTTCCACCTGCTCTCCTTCCTCATCCGGCTTCTGCTGCCTGAGGTACTCACTAAGTTTCTCATTACTTGGAGCCATCTTCCTGATGTACTCATGGATCTTTGTTGTTCCATCCTGGATAGTGGTTCTGATGCTCACTAGTCCTCGGCCTCCTTCCTTCCGCTTAGTGTACAGTCTCAGGGTGCTGGACTTGGGGTGAAATCCTCCATGCATTGTGAGGAGCTTCCTGGTCTTTTATATCGGTGGCATCGATCTCCTCTTTTGGCCAGCTTATTATGCCAGCGGGGTATCTGATGACGGGCAGGGCGTAGGTGTTGATAGCTCGGACCTTGTTCTTCCCATTCAGCTAACTCTTCAGGACTTGCCTTACTCTGTGGAGGTATTTGGCTGTGGCTGACCTTCTTGCGGCCTCTTCATGGTTGCCATTTGCTTGCGGGATCCCAAGGTACTTGTAGCTGTCCTCCACATCTGCTATGTTGCCTTCTGGTAGTCTGATCCCTTCCGTTCTGACTACCTTCCCTCTCTTGGAGACCATCCGGCCACACTTGTCTAGTCCGAATGACATTCCAATGTCGTCGCTGTAGATCCTGGTGGTGTGGATTAGTGAATCGATGTCTCGCTCACTCCTGGCATACAGCTTGATGTCATCCATGTAGAGAAGGTGGCTGATGGTTGCTCCATTCCGTAGCCGGTATCCGTAGCCACTCTTAGCGATGATCTGGTTGAGAGGGTTCAGGCCTATGCAGAACAGCAGTGGGGATAGTGCATCACCTTGGTATATGCCGCACTTGATGGTCACTTGTGCAATTGGCTTTGAGTTGGCCTCCAGAGTTGTCTTCCACAGTCCCACTGAGTTCTTGATGAAGGTTCTTATTGTCCTGTTGATGTTGTACATTTCCAAGCATTCCAGTATCCATGTGTGTGGCATTGAGTCATAGGCTTTCTTGTAATCAATCCAGGCGGTGCACAGATTGGTCTGTCTGGTCTTACAGTCTCGAGCGACTGCTCTGTCTACCAGCAGCTGGTGCTTGGCTCCCCTGGTATCGCTACCAATTCCTTTCTGGGCCCTGCTCATGTATTGGGCCATGTGCCTATTCATCTTAGCCGCTACGATGCCTGACAGGAGCTTCCATGTTGTACAGAGGCAGGTTATTGGCCGGTAGCTGGATGGAATTGCACCCTTCTGGGGGTCCTTCATGATCAGGACCATCCTCCCTTGGGTTAACCACTCTGGGTGGGTCCCATCCATCAGCAGTTGGTTCATCTGTGCTGCCAGGCGTTCATGGAGTGCAGTTAGTTTCTTGAGCCAGTAGGTGTGGATCATATCCGGGCCTGGTGCTGTCCAGCTCTTCATACCTGACACTCTTTCTTGGATGTCTGCCATTGTGATGGTTACTGGCACTTGTTCTGGGAGATTGCTATGGTCTGCTCTTAGATCCACTAGCCATTGAGCATTGGTGTTATGTGATGCCTCCTTCTCCCATATGCTCTTCCAGTATTGTTCAGTCTCAGCCCTGGGCGGATCTGTTCTTGTGTTATTACCCTGCCACTGAGAGTACACTTTGGATGATTCGGTGGAGAACATTCTGTTTATTCTCCTGGCTTCTGCATCTCTGGTGTACCTCTTTAGGCGGGTGGCCAGGGCTGTGAGTCTTTGTTTGGCAGTCTCCAGGGCCTCAGGTATGGGCAGCTTGTTGTACTTCTTAGGCAGCCCTTTCTTCATCCCACCTTTCTGTAATTCTGATAGCTGGCTCACTTCCCTCCGTGTTGCCTTAATCCTGGTGTCCAGCCTCCTTCTCCATGGAGGATACTGCTCCTTATGGCTCTTCTTCATCTTGCCAAGCATCTCAAGGATCACTGTTGCTGTGGTGTATGTCAGCTTATTGGTCTCAGTGATGGTCGCAGTAGGGATTGTCTGTAGTGCTGCGTTTACATCTTCTAGTAGACTTTCAGAGGGTACTTCAGTTAGTCTTGCTAATCGGCCACGGGGGTTCCAGGTATCCAGCTTGGTTATGATCTTCAATCTCAGGTCAGCTGCTCTTGCATTAAGCCTCTCTGCAGGGCTTGTTATTGGGGCTTGGTACCCAATCTCGGGTGGGGATGATGATGATGTTATCTCCCCCCTGACCTGTCGTCCTGGCTCCCCCTTGCCATAGTGTTCTTGTTGTACCTCTTCAATCTCTAGTTGTGAGAGCAGCTTCCGCCTGTGAATGTTGGAACACTGAGCTACTAGTTGTATGTGTATATATATATATATATATATATATACATACATACATAGATACATAGAAGGGATACATGGATAGAGACAGAGATGAAGGCTGGGAGAAAGAGAGAGGAAGAGAGGTAGTATCCTCATACCTGCTATTGGCTCCTCTCCTTTTCCTGCCCCTCCTGCTCAACCTCAGGCCCATTAAATTTACTATAACCTTTGCTACATCTGTAATGTGGCATCTCAGCACCCCTTCCGCCCTCCCCTGGGACACCAGGATAATCTCTGCTAAGCCTTCATGAGAGAGGGATTTTATCCCTCCACTGACAGATAGAGAGAGACAGAAAGAGGGAGAGGGGGAAAGAGCTGGCTACTGGAGGATAACGACATAGATAATGAGTTAGCTGTCAAAAGGTTTTTTTCTTCTTCTTCTTCCTCTCGTCCCTGTTCCTCAACTTGCCCAGCTGCTTAATCATTTGAGAGTTGCTTTTGCACTAGCTTAATATCATATTAAATGGACTGTACTGTATAGAGACTGTACAGTAATACTGTATGTGTGTGTGTTTTTTTCCCCAAGACCAGATGTTTACTCTATTACATTGGTACACTGTAGATGTTGTTAAAGGTTATTAAGTCTGAGGTACCCAGAAGTATTTTTTTGATGTATGAGCTGAGAAAGCAACTATATCCAGTTCTCTTAATACATCCAAGGTTCAAATGCCAAATTCCACAGATCCAAATCACTCTTTGCTCACCATTTTTAAAAACAGCCTTCTTTTGTTCTGTAACTAAGGGACTTGCATAAAAACTGAATACTGTATCTGTTCTTCTGTTATCATTTGTTAACATCAAGAAATGAGTCTAAAATTGTGTTTAACTGACTGGATTTCATTCATTGGCAAACTCACCTTGTGAACATATTGTTAGTAGACATAGTGTTAAGGTTAGGGTTACAGCACATTTGCAGTCACATCTGTTAGTGACCTTGCGATACATAATAGATCACGGCAGGGGATTGTGCAGCTGTGAAGAACTGTTGACACCAGTGTTCAACTGACAACAAAGGGTAGTGTATAGTTTGACATTTTGGGAAAAATGCTTCTTGCAGAGAATTAAATGAGAAGATTGATACCACTCTCAGGGCTGTACGGTAAGTATGAAGTCTGAGCCTGGAGATGGCTAGCTTAGCTTAGCATATAAACTGGAAACAGGTAGCCTACCAGCACTTTCAAATTTTATTAATGAACATGTAATATTTTGCTTGTTTAATCCGAACACAAACAGAAATGTAGAAACATCAAGTTGTGTTTACGTGGAGTTTTGTGCGAGAACTATGTCTTGGCTGGGACAGTTCCTGGCTGTATCTCTATATTTAAACATGTGTGGAGTCAAACCTCTCATCTAACTCTTGGTAAGAAAGTAAATATACGTTTCCCGAAATGATTCCTTTAACCACTCAAATTCAGGAAGCGTGTCAATAGGCAGAAAAGTGTATCAGGAAATCCAAAGAATTTGGCAAGTATAGGTTTTAAGAAGTCAGAATTACTGTATTAAGACAATCACCTGCACAAATCAAGCAGTGTGAGCGTTGCAGTTAATTTGGGATTATTAGATTTTGAGAAATTCATCCAAATTACTTTTGCTGAGGGAAACTAACTTTTTTGAAAAAAACAAACTCTAGAGTCTAGTTAGGAGTATATATGGCTGTCTTTAGTCATGCATGGGCAGTTCACAAGGAGGCAGGATCTCAACAAGAGGACTGTGAGGTACAGAGATAACAGTTATGAGAATGATTTGTAGCAGTGTAGCATGAACCTTTTGACCTTAGCTAATGAGAATCAAACTCCAAACTGCAAGGAATAGCATAGAGGATAAATGTCACGGTAGGAGATATATGGACTTAGGGCATGAGTGGCAGTATATACTTTGGTATGTGTAGTGTGTATGTAAAGGAATGTAATGCATATAGTTTAGAGAAGCAATACTTTTAAAAAGGTGTTGATATTCAATTTTCTATGTATTATATAATGTTTTTTTTAGGTAAAACAAGTCATTCTTTTAAGCTTCAGCAAAGGAATTCTCCTCGTTTGCTTCTTAGACAACGTGTGAGCATTAGAAAACTGGTATTCAACAGAATAAACAAAGTGTCCAAAAATCTAAAATTGTAAATGACATGTTGTACAATAATATTTCAATCATAGCTATTTAAAGCCATATTACCTCCTCCACTTTGCATTTGCCAACATATTGTAACTTCTCCCTTCTGCAGTGAGAACCAAGAGGAGATCTTAAACCCCTTTAATATTAATGGTGGTGAGGTGCTTTTATTTTAGTCCTGCACTTATGTATTTCTATTACCTGGCAGTGACTAATGCTGTGACATCACTATTGTATAGCTGTCCTCTCATGTACACGCAGGTCACAGGAAGCTCTGCAGTAACTGCACTGCCATGCTGCCCATAGCACCTGATCTTGTTTTGGACTTCTGTTGCCAATTTCTGACAGGACTGTAAACTGGTCACTTATCTGTATGTCAGAACACATTTTCCCATTTACTCTAACCTGTACTGCAGTCATGTACAGTATATGGCAATTTAAAGCACACAGGTACAAATCTGATACCTGTCTGTTTACTTTTGGTGCCGTTTTCTGTCGCTCCAGCAATCAGTTACACCATCAAATGCATTACACTTTGGAAAGAGCATACATGCCAACCTTGGGAGATCTGAAAGAGTTTCAAACCAGTGGGGTGTGTGTGTGTGTGTGTGTGTGTGTGACTTTATTCTTCGGATTCCAGTAACTTATGAGTATAACAAGAAAAATGTCAGGGCAAAATAGAGAAAAGACAAGAAAGAAAAACAAGCTAGATGTGTTTTGCAAACTGCACCTTAAATGTGCACATTTCTTTGAAAAGAAGACCATAGTCAGGTCAGTGTCAGGTGAATGCAGTGGGTGTTTGATGTTGACACGCTCGACAGAGACATAACTCTTACTACCAGTGAGCAATGTCATGGGTAAGACCCAGCGGAGACCTTCAGTGCCAGCAAGACAGACATGCTGGGACAAGAGCCCTGCCACTGCGGCCAAACACAGAGTGACAGGAGAAAGCGGACAATAATACCAGTGGCAGTGGGAGCCAGTATGACAGGTGGGAGTGTATTGAGCACAATTATAAGAAAGTGTGCAGGGAGCAACAGGCATGGGGAACACACATTTTGCACATCCCCTACTGTATCTCCAGCTTTATGGGGATTGTTGTCAGATAAAGATCAGAAAACGTAACAGAGAAGACTCAGAATTTCAGAATTGTGGTGCAAAGTACATTCATCAACAAGGGACACTGGCGGGGTAAGATGTGGTCCCTAACAAAGGATCAGTTGCATCGTCGCTTACAGAGTGGAGAAGTCCCAGTCGATGGGATCAGTTTTTCCTTTGCGTACACACTTTTTTTTTTTTTTATGTGGCAACAGCTCGCATTCCTTTTAGAAACTTATTGTGTGACTGGAGACTTTCAGTTCATATTTCCAGACCAAGAGAAAATCAGTAAACATAGAAAGCTATATTGTGAGGTTTATAAATTCCTAAATAAATTCATAAATTCTGGCAATTGCAAGATAGAAAACGTCTGGAGAGACTTACCTTTTCACTTAAAGCCTCCAAAAACTGCGAATGGGCCGGACCCAGTTTATTCCTACGTCTCTCTCGGGGAGGGGGGCCTTTTCTCACAGTATGATCAACTCAAGAGACTTGTTTGGCTTTGGAGGCTAGCTGGTATGGTCTTGTTGGCAAAGTCAGTAGTGTAAGAATTCAGCCTACAGGATATGAAAATGCAACTTTATTAGAATTCACAACAACCAGTGTGTGTAAGATAGAATTTCTCCGACCTCATTTAGGAGCAGGGTTTTCCATTAGTCAAGTGTTGTTGCTGCTTGCTTAACCAAGGGGAAAATGGGTTTTTAAAACTGCCACTCCTGAATATGTTCACTGTGTGTGTGTGATCGTGTTCATATTTGTGTGTGTGCACATACACCTTTGAGGTGACTGCAATGTGAGCTTGTGAGTACAGGTACCTGCTGTACTAGAGCGCACAGAGCAATGGGGCTCTGTCTAATGGATTTAATGCTGACAGTGGGGTTCAGCCGAAGGATGTGACAGTCAACACATTCTCAGTTGAGGCTATAGAGCTAGTGCTGGGCAAGAAAGAATGAATTTTAAATGAATCATTCTCAAGCTAGAAACGAGTCTGTAGTGGTACATACTGTTCCAAGGAGGTCTGAGTCAACGACATTGCTGTCTAGGCAGCATCTGCATATAGAGGCATCAGAATCAGAATCAGAAATCCCTTTAATAGTCTCACAGTGGAGAAATTTACATCGTTACAGCGCAGATAAGAGGTAGGATAAAGAGATAGATAGGAGTATAAATAGAATAAAAATAGAATAAAAATAAGTAAGAGCACGAATATCAATAAATAAGTACGCATCCATAAAGTGTATGAAGTGTAAAGATCATCATCATAGTCACAAGATCATGGTTAGAGATGGAAAGAAAAACAATCAAGCCCGAGTCTTTGTAGTTTACGCTTGTTCTATGGCATTGTGCATCACCATGGTGCATCACAACCTGCCAATCCCGTCCTCCTTCTTACGCAAAGGCGTTCCAGGCTCTCACTGCAGGTCATTAGTAAACTAAGAGATGTGGACATGAATGGGAACAAAGAGGCTCCCTTCGGAAAAGAGGAGAAAACCGCAAAGTGAGTGTTTTCCGTCACAGTCAGGCACAGTACTTTAGATGCAGGCACCAATAATCATTCTCTCAACCAAGTCAGCATGTCAACTTTTCAAGGCAAGACCAGTCCCCATTACCAGTTACTGTCTTATAAATACCTGGGAAAGGGGAACTCCTCTACAAGCACAAAACAAAACAAAACAAACGTCATAATGAGAAGCGTACTGCATACACTTATACAACATACAGTAGTTGTTGCTGAATATGCAATTCAGGAATAGCCCAAAGCAAATTGGAACAAAGGATCGCAGCAGGAAAGAGACAAGCAAACGGCTGTCAAGGGGGACCAGCCCAGTTACACAAACTCACACACCCTTCAAGATGAGTATCATTTTGAGTCTCAGTCTCACTGAAACAATTAGAGTGTAAAGGAAGGCTGAGCTCCTGTCAGCACATCTTCACTGAGGATTAATTAATTCGACTATAGTCTATAAGGATTGCAGCGGGGAAATGACGAAGAGGGTGTAAATGAGAAAGAAAATATTTTTGTCACAACTTTACAACAGCTTTAATCAATGTTGAATACACTTGGGGCACTGCAGTGTGACTCAAACATGGCACTTTGGCAGAATCACATTTGGTCCATTTAACGTCTTCCTACCAAAGGCAGGTGAATTTTAGCATTTTCTTTCAATTTTGAGACACATAAATTGGCAATTAATGTGTTTTCTGTTTTATGTGTGCATTTTTACTAGCTTTTTGCATGCTTTTTAGTCTTGAACTTTGATATTTTGGATTTGTACAAATTGGTGCCAATTACATAAATGAAAAGAAATCTTTAAAAATCTCCAATTTTTTAATGTAATCTAAATCTATATTGGTGGAGAGTTTTAGTTGTATTGCCATGTACAGGTCACATTCACCAGTTACGGAAGTCGTGCTCGTAGCACACTTTCGCCACTCCAGTGCCTTACTATGCAAAGAGTTATGCAAGCAGAGAACGAATGTGAAAAACCCCAGATGGCCCCAGCACAAATACTCCAGCAGCAAAGCCTTATTTTTCAGCTCAGACACTGGGGAAGAGTGTGAGGAGAGCCCATTGCTACTTCAGACAGATGGAGATTTGTAGTTGAGGTGATTTTACACTCAGGGGATCCATCATATGTTAGTTAAATTCTGAGTCACTTACAGATAGAGAAAGAGAAGAAAAGAAACAAGGAAAAAAACGACAAATCTTTTTTTAGGTTGGACAGCTCCACATACATATATATATATATATATTTTTACATCTGCATACTGTGTGAGGAGGAAGTGTTATATTTGTTCCTTTAGAGAGACAGATGAAGGTCTTTGAACCTGAGCATCATTGATATATTGCATGAATTAAATCTGATCATCCAAACAATGATTATCAGCCAACACTAGCTTCATTGCTTAGAGCAACTCATAAAGTTCATGCTATTTTCCAACACATAACTTTCAAAGCACATGCACTGTACAAATAAATTGGTATTTGATTTGGTTCTACTAAAGTATAGAGAAGAAATATAATTTTCCGTCTATCCTCATGTGAAAAGTTCACTTGCTGTAGCTTATGCAGTGTCGTTTTTTTGTCTTTTGCCTAAGGCTTTCAGCAAAGTTTGCTGAACTTTTTTTCTACTGTCTCTCTCTTTGTATCTGAAATGAAAGCAAGCGCGGACTTGGGTTTTCTCAAAGTATCATGGGATTGTCTGTGCAAGTCTTTTGTACTTTTCAAGCATCCCTCGTCATCTCCATCTCTCTCCCCTGATGTGTGTGTGTGTGTGTGTGTGTGTGTGTGTACATGAATAAGTACATGAGATTTTCAGTGAGTGCACACCATGTGTAGCTGAAATGTGGCATTAAATAGCAAGAGCACAAGGTCTCATAAACGTCTCATGATGTTTTCTCTCTGGGGTTTCTTCTACACCTTTTTCTTTCCACCACCTACTGTTGTATTGTACTGGCTATTTTCCATATATAAAAAATTTAAATGACATTTTGACACAACTCAATAGAAAGTAATTACTGTCTGAGGAGTTACTGTAAATTACTGTACAAATAAATTAACTGACCTCAACAGCTATACCATATAATGGTACCATGATAAGACCTAATTTCCTTTACCTTTAGGATAACATTTATTTCTCAGTCACAGCTAAAAACAAGATATAGCACATTCTACTCTGAATGTGGCATGCTAAATTTTCAATTCGTTGCTGCAGCACTTCCTCAGAACATGCAGAGCCCAACAGGAGTGCAGGATTGTCAGGCTATCTGGTCTACCTGTTCTTGAGGCCAGGATGAACTGAAAGTGAGTCTAAAGCTAAAGGGTCAGTCCCAGTTTTCATTAGGACCAGATATGTTTCCCATTTTCTTCGGAATTTCAATATTTTTCTGGTATTGTTCTCTTTTTTAAAAAGGTATAATTTGGTTCAGTCTGATCAGCCAAGAATTGTCCTACGGCTCAGTGGAGTTCATTGAATTTAACTCCAGCACAGGCTGGCAGATGGAGACCTACTTATTGCTCATTTTGAACTGAAGGATTTTGACAATGATAGGAATGGTGGTCTCTCCTATTAAGGAGATGAAATCATTTTGATGGCTCATTTTTTGGCAATTGGTGTAATAGAAAAATTTCTGTCTCTCTGTAGAAATTTCTGTCCTGTATGATTGAGTAAGAGTTGGTACTGTAGAGGCTGAAGGCGGCTTTAAGCAGGTATAGAGCTACAATGTCCAGAGATACTGTAGTCCAACAGAGGTCAGCTTCTCAAAGCCCCACAAGCCCACTGTTTGACTGGAGACTTACAGACATATACATGCTCACATAGTACACACACACACACACACACACACACACACTTGGAGCTTTAGAATCCACACACTCACAGCCAACACATATGAATATTGGCATACTGCTGATTCCTCATTGAGACATGTATCAGCAATGTATTGTTGCCATAGAAACACATGGAAAATGATTGTAGCTCACAATGAAAGACTTACTTACTTAGCAGTAATAACTAGATTATGTGCATGTCTGTGTGCACTAACGTGCATGTGTGTCTATGCCAGAAAGCTGAGCCAAAGGCTAATAATTAATTGCAATAAAAATCAATCATAATAAAGTAATGTAGACATGATTCCTATAGGCACAGGGTCTACAAATTTATAGTCCTCTTGTTGTTGAAAAACATTCAAGCACAAATACAGATTTGTGGCCATTCGCCATTCAGATATAATACACTATGAATTTTAGAGGAACAAATACAATAAGCTGAACAAACAATAATATAAATATTGCATCTGCTAGAAAGAGGACATATGCCGAGCTCTATATAAAATCAATCTGGATAAGTTTAAGCAGGTTGCACGATTGATGACCAGAGAGACTACAAACACAGTGTCAGAGTAAAAGTCAAGGTATATGGAATGCCTTATGGTTTGTCATCAAGGGAAAGACAGACGAGAAACTTGGTGTTTAACGATAGACAGAGAGAGATTGGACATTGGATGATGAAGAAGTGTGCCAGCAGGTCAACAATGTATAAAGTTGTGCCATCGGAGTCCCAGAAAATAAATGAGTTTCAAGAGGTCATAATCTAGTATGCACTCATATGTGTGCGACTGAAGAGACATTCCTGTATGCCAAGACTGCCTTAATACTAACTGACACTCATGAAGTGAAGAATCAGGATCACATTGGTTATTTTTCTTTTCATTATTCTAACAAAATATTATGTAAAGATGAGTGTTTCTTTGTTTTACATGTCTTTATTCAATCAGCTCACAGTGCATTAGTTTCTAAAATAACAGAGCAGCCTCCAAAGGCTCATTTTGCAACATGGTCTATCTGTTATTTTTACTGAGCACAGCTTGAATTTGCAACAACTTGAATTGACCTGAAGGCAGTGTGCTTCTCATCAGCTTCCTGGTTAGACAAGCAGCCAAGACTCAAACGACAAAAATCTAATGAGCTAATAAAATACCTTGTAACTGACTATTACAGAAATAACCAGAAAACAAGCTTGGTCATTCTAAATCGGGGCCTTTTTCTATAGTGGGAAATGTATGTTTCATTTTGCTACAAAATGGTTAGTAGACACTTTAAAAACTAGATGCATTGTTCTTCTGTCACTGCTCCAAAATCAAACCAAGTTTGGAGTAGACAAGGTAGTTTGATGCTCCAAATATGTGCACTGGAAACAGGTGGACATGTTGAGAACGTGTGTGTGAGATATACATGTTTCTGGCCTAAGAGTTAGAGCTTCCTACTTATTGTGCTAGTTTCATTAGACAATTGTTATGTACAGATCTTGACCGATAGGACGGTGAACCCTGAAATAACAGGAATTCTGTTTCAAGGTGGACTTCTTCTTTAATATTTGATTGTTTTGAACACCATAGCTTGTCTTTGTTAGAGCATCTTCTACCTTGAGAACAAAGAAATCTCCTATTTTAAGATGAGAGAGAGAAGGAGAGAGATACATAAAGAGACTGACGGTCAGATGCACAGACAGCTTGCAACTCTGTGTCTCTGTGTGTGTGTGTGTGTGTGTGTTTGTGTATATCCACGTCTGTCTGTTTAGTACCTAGTGTTGTCAGGTTGATGCCCCGGGCGAGTTATTAAGCAGCAATCCTGGTGCCTCAGGCCACTGCAAGACCTTTACTGTCTCCTAATGCAGCCAGGGACTGTGTGTGTGTGTGTCTAGATCATTGTACATGTGAGCAGTGGCAACTGTGTGTCATTTCATTTGTGTATGTCTGGTACACTGAGGAATGGTCACACAATACGACAAGCTATATGGGGGGGGGGGGGGGGGAAGCTGCGAAAAAAGAAATGTGTGGTTGTCGTTACACAAACGAAGGATTCTCTGGAGATAGCCATGTCTTTGCTCTCAGCGTGTGTCTGTCCTTATCAGGTGGGGAATACTTCAATTTTTCCCCAACCTCACTTCAGGGTTTGCTTAGATTTCCGCGTCATTTTAGGCAAGTAGTGATAAGTCTCCTCTATCAGAATATTTCAGCAATGTGTCCATTGTGTGCCAGACTGCTGCTGGCACATCAAACCTATTCTGGGCCCCTCAAGCTATGTAACAAGTTTCCAGCACAACTGAAAGTGAATGAGCTTGAGGATGGATGCATAAGTGTGCGTGCATTGAAGGGAAGCACATCCATATGTGTGTGTGTGTATTCTCCACTGACCTGCAGTAAAGGCTGTGAAATTGTTCAGGTCAGAACTATTAACTAGACTGCTGTAAATGTGTGTGTGTGTGCCCTCCACACATCCACGTTCCATAGCTAAATATTATTGCTCGAGTCAGAGATTACACTCTTTATATCCCCCTATTACGAGCTGCTCTCTCACTTTCCCTGCCTCACCCTCTACCTCACATTCATTTTCGTCTCTCCATCCACCGTCTGCTTTCATATGTCTTCCTCTTTCGCTACGTATCGCTGTCCCTTTTTAATTCTCTGCTTCTCTTGGGAAGCACTGGAGTCAGGGAAGGGCTTAAACATCAGGGTAAAATGGGTGATATTGCAATCTGACACGCCTCATATTATTTCCCCTTCAATTTCACTGCTTGGCGAGGAATGTGGGACTTTCTTCCTCCCTGCATCTCCTCGTCTCACCCTTTCTCCCTATCTTCCTGTCATAATGTGTTGCAGGTGGGAAGGCATAGTGGCTGAACAGATTGCACTATACCTTCCAATTCCCTCATTTTTTTTATTCATTTATTGACTGTCCTCTATACAACAAAAGTGAGCTACAACAGCACCAGGGGATAAGAGAGAAAAAGTAGGGGACAAAGAGACAGTGAGAGATTATTCATGACAAACTGATGTTGCACTGAATGGCCAGCGAGGGTCAAGCAATCTCATTTTCCAAGTTAAACTTTAGCTCAATCTTGCATTGGCCCCAGCTTCAAATGAATCTACTAGCTATTGATCATTTGGTTTCCCCCTGCCCGGGAAGCACATGTGCACTCAAACATGTGTAATTACACTGGAATCTCAAACATTAGACCAACCATGTATGATTCTGGATTTAAAACAAGTCATATTGCAGTTATTTTTAGATTATTTAAATGACGAAAGCTTTCAACATGAAATATCCATGGTTAAACCTTGAACTAGAAACCTCTCTGATTTCCATTTGTTTACTGTGGTTAGCCTGACTCAGACGTGGCGGAAGCTTGACTTGCTCAGAAAATTGAAATGCTGCAACACCTGCTTGTTTTATGACAGCACCCATAAATACATATAAAACAAAATATTTGCAAATAGATTAGTATGCACAAATTGACATTAAATTGGAATCATGGCATAATCATGCAGTTCATTTGGTTAGAAAGTTTGGGTAGCTGTTACTCTGGTTGAATTCCCTGCTAAACTTTAGTGCAAAAAGCTCTGGACTAAAGCTTGCTTAGTCACCCAAAGCATTGATTAGGAGACGTTTTATTGCAAACAAATCTCCTCTGAGGTCAGATTTAGGGTCTTTGTGCCTGCTGCAGCTTCTGAGGTTTGTGTCCAAAGATCATCTCTAAGAGCAGGACTTAAGTCCAGTTGGCAGACTTGTGCATAAAATCACTCATTCAATATTATTATGGACTTAATAGCCAGTCAGATTGTATCCCTGCAGAGAAACACTGTTGCTGCAGAGTATCTTCACCCAAACAGTGTTGGCATTTAAACAAGATGAACTCAAGCTGTTTGTGTTTGTTTGCTTGTTGTTTAGTAATGCCCCGCATTTGTTTCCCAGGTAATCATAAATGTAAATACATTGATTTCTGGGAAAACATTCTGATTAAACTGTGAACATTCCACTCAATTTATGAGACTGTATATTGCTCTGATGAAAAAACACCATATTTTGCCTGATCACCAATGGGATGTACATAACTACATGCACCTTTTTTCTGCATCCAAAGCACCTGCACCATTTTAACTAAACTTATGATTTATGATTACCTTTGAGGTATTTGACAGCAAACAACTCAGGTGACAAACATTTAAAAATGATGATAAACAGGTGATTTGGATCAGTTTTTGACCACTTGCTTGCCTGCCTCCCTCTCTCCGGTGTTCTCTCTACCTGCCTGCCTTGACTGTCTGACAGGCAGATGTTTGGGCTGTGAGGTGAGGAGGTGACTCCACTGGGAGTCCTCTCCCCAGTAATTGGCTGTCACACACAGCTTCCCAAAGTTGGCAAATCGGATTTCTTGGCATCCGTGAGCATGGGGGGGTAAGGCCAGGGATAATATGGCAAGGTGAAGGCTTTAACTGCAGGTGTAAGTGTGTGTGCTTAACCTCTTACTAGCACTCTCTGTCCCTCTCTCACTTATCTACCTCTTCGCCTGTCTTTCTTTCACTCTCACTCTCTAACCTTCTCCTGATCTGGTACTCTGTCTTGCTGTGTACACACCTTGTTATTGCTCAATCTCTGTTTTTCTTCTAGTGGTCACTTCATAGTTGTCTACTACAGGCTTACAAATCCTCCTCCTTGCCTTTTCTGTCATATTTTCCCGGCATCACAACACACGGTTGATCTCCCCCAAGATAATAATTTTTTTTACTTACTTATCAGTGGAGATGAATTGGCAACAAAGTGATCTAAGGAGTATTTCCTCTGCCAGACCCTAAATGAGCAGGAGAGAACATGATGAGGCATATGTATGTATGTATGTATGTATGTGTGTGTGTGTGTGTGTGACATGGAGGGTCACTGGGACATCTTTAATTAGTAAACAACAGGACGACCACACAGTTTGTATTGAGGCAGAGATGTGGCTTCAAGTTAATTTGTAGAGGGTTCATTTAGAGATCAATAGTTAAAAAAAATACACAGACCAGTCTAAAAGGAAGGAAAGATGACAGTTACAGTTTCTTGTAATTATAACAAATTGCTAAAAGGCAAGTCACCGATCACATTCAAATAACAGCAATTGTCAAGCTTTAAAATGTTATGCTATTTCTGCTCATAATTAATAAAATCACATTTAAATTATTTCAACAATTAAAAATAAGTAACAAGGCAGGCTGACTGCAAGGGAGAAACTACCTTTAGTATAACAATTTCACTTCACACCACACGTGCTCCCATTCAATGATAAACACCCACATACAATCACTGCAAAGCATTGGTTAGGTGTAGTGCAATACTTATCTGCATGCAGGTGAGAAAGACACTCCCAATAGTCAGCACCCCCAAGAGTACAGAACAGTAAAAGGTCTAAAAACAGTATTCAAACAATCTTTGAATCAGTAAAAAAAAACAAAAAAAAAAACTTTGTAAGTTAAGTTGAAGTGAAACAAAATACCCTAGGTAGCAATCCTATCCTCTACTGTAGCCACCAGTGCCAAATATGGCACAGTCAGATTTACTCAGTCTCCCTTGGCACATAGCCAAACACTACCTCAAGTAGGAAGAAGATTTGTGAAAAATCAGCAAGAAGAAATTTTCACGTGGAGAAACTCAAGCATTCTGGACGGCATCCAAACAATGTAAGACAGCTCAGCCTGTGTTATTTCAGCTGGGTATTTAAAGTGTGGCCGGAGATGCCAATTAAAACGTGATACACCTCTTCCACCACATTGCTGAGGTAGCATTTTCCCTATACGGAAAGGGAAAATTGGGGGCGAACACGAGGGACGGAGCATCGCAGTGAGGCGGCGACTTGGCAGGTAAGGAGAGGTGGAAGCATTATTAAAGGGGAAAGGGTTGCAATAGCCCTGCCATATATATACACACACACACACACACACACACACATGTTAAGGAAGCCTTACGGTAGATTATGCAGGCAGACCTGAACATCCAGCCCTGCAGCTGACCTTACCCTGGGTTAAACTGCTAATGTATAACACTTTGTAGGACACTAAGTAGCTTAAGTCCTAACCCCCACTCCTTTTCCCTACTTATTTTAATCTCCTCTGAAAGTGTCCTCTCCTAACCTTCTTCTTACTGAGGGGTAAATATCTGTAATTTCACACAAACTGTACAACACTAATCCACCACAAGCTCAACCAGTATTTAACAGTAATGGATAGTTCACAGCTTCTACCTAAAGCCCAATTGTTAGAAGGAACTGAGAAGATTCACCTGAACAGATGACAATAATGCTATCCGTTCAGGTTGCTCTCCTATTAATTTGAATAGCGTCTCATGAAAGCTGTTTTGTCTACAGAATTTAAATTGGAAAGTATAGAAGTGGTTGTCAGTAGTGCCAGATAGCTGTATATGTTGCATGTTTGCAACATCATAGGTACGGCGTCAAGAAAAAAAAGCTGTATTTATTAAAAAAATGCACACATAATGAGAAAAAGCACAAACAAACACGTAATTAAGACAGGAAGGCCAGAGAGAGAAGCTTTAGAGCTTTAACTTGTGACAGAAAGTCTCTTACATCAGAGGGGATTTTTAGGTAATAAAGGCTGCTGAGACTGAGACATGACTGTGAAAAGCATCAAGAATCACACTCAAGTCCCCATCCTGTGTGGTGCTCCTCAGAGACAGAGTCTTAATAAGTTCACATTGCTTGCCTGAGGCTTAGCTCCAACAACAAGAATCTGTTTTATCATTATTGAGTTGCAGAAAATTACAGGACTTCCATTTTTTGATGCTGTTAATTAGTGATCAACCAGGGTTCAGACTACCAGGGGACAAGAATATCTATAGCAAAGTGTCATCAGCATAATTTTGATGTTATACATCAGCTTGTAGTTTTGGGCAGTAGATTGGCATATTCAGCTTATAACTACCAAGTGCAGCATTGTCTTGCTTTACCACTTAATGAGATGAGACAGACAGAATATGGATACGTTCTTAGTCCCTATAGTAATAAGGGGGGCACTTTACATTACAGCTAGGTAAAAAAAGAAAATGTAATAGGGTAAATAGCTTTGTAATAACCACATTCTAATGCTGTGGTAATTTACAGAGATGAAAACCTGATGTTACTGTGGTATTTCAGTGTTAATAATGCAACAAGTGATGATGATGATTGTCACAACTGTCTCATATAACCCTTTTGAAACATGTCATCCGTATGGTTGAGGTATGGTAAGTTTAGGCAACTAAACTTGGTTATGGCAACATAGTGGTAATGCGTTATGTTACCGAGCAATTGTCTAAAAGAAACCAACAGCCTTCGCTACTGAACAACAAATGATCAGTGCTGAAAGTATCATTCATACAACTGCAAAAGGTTTCTTATTAAGCAAATGTAAACAGTTAAGTTGTTTGAATATATGACCAATGCTGCTTGCTTCTTGCTGAGAACAGCCTTTGATATAATATCTCATCCATGAGGAAATTAAAAAGTCTGTGCTTACTGGATTTTATTTGTGTCAAACTTTCAAAGCAAACTTTTGCGCTGATGATAGACATTAATGTCCACCCCCACCAAACTAGAGGCTATTGTGTCTTACAACTGTATTCCTACTGGTAGCATCACCATGGCGAGACATCCCATTGTAGATCCTCAAGAGTATCATGACTTTCATAGGCAACAAGAAGCCAGCTGCCGTTAGTTGTGATTGGATTTCATGCAGCTCTGCTCATTCTGTTGTGTTGAATTTTCTCAGAAAAGCCCCCCAACCCCCTCTCTTTCCTCACACTTTGGTGTCCAGACAGGATAAGAGCAAAATCTCTTTTGATTTTCACATAGCTCCTGTGTCCAGACTGGCAGGATATCTGCTGCTTCAGGGCAGTAGAAATAAGGTTTCATGGATAAAGACTAAAGATGATTTAAGGTTGTGTCAATGGGACAGTGTGACAAATATCTGAAATGGTGTGAAATATGTCTCAGTAGCTCTCCAAAACACTTCATAAACTCATCACTTCACAGGTGATGTGTATTTTATATATAACCTTTATTTACTTGGATAGGTAACTCTTTTTCAAGCGTGACATGGGCAAATAGCAGCAAAACAGAACATTTGAGACAGACCCAACAGGACATAATATTGACATCATATACAATAACACGAAATATACAATTTTAAAATAATTCATAGAAACAGGTTAATACTTATTGATTAAGACCTCTGTCATCATTCATTTGTTAAGGACAGATCTATCAGTGTTTGTGCGAATGAAAAACCCTCTCCTAAAGCCAGAACAAACAGTACTAAAACTTGAGCCAGTAAATAAATCAAGCTGTTCCAAAGAGAATGAACTGGCAGCTTTCCCAATCACTTCTCTGTGGAGGGGCTTCTGATTTTAAATCTTGATAACAATACAGGTTTAGGTATTAGTTTTTTGGTAAAGGTGACTGTGAAAGCACCCAGGAGGACAGTCTGGGGTTATGGGTATATTTTCTTGTTGAGAGCAGATAGCACTAAACATTATTTCAGTAAGGAAAGTCAGACATCGCGAGTTTGCAAAATTTGTCTGCAGTAGCCACAGTTTTGAAGTGGTCAGAGCTAGTGTATCTGGTTTTAAGGTGTTTATTCTCCAAGGCTATTAATTGGAAAGCCCCATAATGGGTGAAACAAATTCTTAAGCTTAGTGTCATTCCACTTAAAGTCAAACCAGCCCACCATTTAAGTGTCCATTTTCATCAAATTTGGCAAAACTAAATAGCAGAGGGGCTCTAATTATAGTTGTGGCTAAGTTGTTCTGTTTGCTACATTGTCCTTTTCTTTTTTTTACATTTTATGCAGCGCCCTTTTATTTGTCTCTGACGTTGAGCTGCATTCTTTTCTGAGCACCACAGCAAGAACACATTTATTTCTGTGATCAAGCAAAGACTCTTCATATGGCTAGATGAAAGGAAGAAATTTTAACTGGTTTGATAACACCAAAAGGAGCCATGAGTAGACTGTCAATATGGGAATCCTTTAGCCCGAGGCTCTTCTGGAAACATGAATGCACCCACATGGTAGCACAGCATTCAAGTGTGAGATGACCTGATGCAACTCAGCCCAGTACACTCTGTCTCAGGTGCCCACGTGTTTGCACAACCTAGGGTTTTACATTTCCCACAAATTAGTGTGGTGTATTGTGTTGAGTGGGTGTGCTAATCATGTTTACCAGTCACAAGTAAAGACATGCTCAGAGGAGAGAGCACCAAGCACAGGTGTGACTGGAGAGTGAGGGGGGAGGGGGGGGGGGGGCAGAGAAAGACGGAGCAAAAGAGAGGAAAAGAACTGAGGGAGGAGGAATTACATAAAATGAGATGGGAGGAACAGCGAGAGAGAAATATAAAAAGTGTGAGATCCAAGGATGTTCTCTCTGTATAATTGGATGTGAATGCACATATCTTGAATAATGAATACAAATGTGTGAACACATACACAAAGACACATGCACTAAAACATGTATTGGATAAATAAATAAATTACTTCTATAGTATTGCCTGTACACCCACGACTGTATGTGTGTGCACACTTTGATATAAAAGTGTGTGCGCAGTGGAGATTTGACTTCACATCCCCTATCCTTATAACTTGAGTATACCTTAAAATCCAAAATTCAAGTTAATAATTAATAAGAGATATGTGAATGTGGTAGCATTTGTGGATCATACTGTGGGTGAGTGTGAGGAGTGCCAGGAGACCTCAACTACATGCAGCTGCTAACGTGGAACTGTCAGCCCACAAGCACAGAGGCTCCAAGGAATTGTGCCTCAGCCAGAGATGGATATAAACTCTTTTTCTTTCTATCGTCTCCCAGCAAAACAACATCATCCTCAGCAGTTGTTCTGGGTGTGCATGCAGGGTGTCGGGGGAGCTGGTCTCATCCCTGAGAGAAAAGGAAATTCTACAGTATGCTTTTAGTTGTTGCAAAGGAAAACAGAGACAAGGAGAGTGTGGTTTTAGCAGTCAGCTGTGTTTGATTGCTGGTCCATCATCTTTGATTACAATTGTGATTCTTTTTACTCGCTTTTCCACCTTCCTTCCATGGCACAAAAAAGTCACACTCGTCTCTTTTCTGTCTGCCTGTCCAACCTTTATTCATCGGTCTTTTGGCTGTGCACATGCCTCCTCTCCAGTAAAGATGGGTGAAGGTATGTAGAGGTCTCGTAATTGAAAAATAACAAGCCGCTACATTGTGATTTATAAGTGCATGAATGACAGGGAAGGAAAAAAGACATTTGGTTGAGATTATTCACAGACCTTTCAGTTGACTTCGGGACGTTGCTAGTTTACTGACAAAGATTCCCAAGAGTTGACAAGGAGAAGAAATGTGAACAGTGATTAAGTGACCGCAAGAATAAAACATACAGTATGTGTCAGCTACAAACTCTACAAGCGGGGAAGAGACAACAGTGGAGAAGACATCATTCCTTGACAAGATTCCGAATATCCATCCATATAGCAGACGATTGTCCCCTGAGTGCCTGCATGGAGGTCCTCAGATTATTTAAATGGCTGCAGCCGGGTGTGCACTAAATTGCATAATTCATTTCATGAATTATCTATCCAATATGAGCTTCTGTTTTATGCATGTCCATGTACATTTTATGTATTTCTTTTGTTTCTTTGTTTAATACAAGTTGAGGTTTTATACACTTGAGAGAATGCTCTAGGAAATAAACATCATCTGAATTTCATGCTAAAAAGGCCAGGAAAATCATATTGATAAACTCTGTGTTTTTGCTGTATTTCAATCCACTTTATTCCAGGTCAGTGATAAATACAATGTGATATACCAACTCAAAAGGAAAACAATGACACAACCGAGCCAGTTAATGTGACAGTATCTTTGTTTGTACTGATGTCAGCTTACTGATTTGGATTGGATTTTCAGGTAAATGTAAAACATGAACAGTGTTGATATTTGGAGTCTAGGCTCTGACCTCATCACTCCCCACAAGGAAGCACCAAGCACAGCACAACAGGGAGTGGGGAGTGACGATAATACCCAAACAATGCAACAATAACCAAACCTTAACCATAGCGTTATCACATGATAAAACAGATGTAATTTTCAATAGTGATTTGTAATGGTTTTGGAAGGCACATTCATTTTTGAAAACCAAAGAACTAAATGATTACATGTTTCACTGGCAAACTGCTCTTTAATGAATCTAGAGTAAACTGGTATATATAAAAGAATGTGGGGTGAGGATGTGAACACCTCACACATACTTCAGACCTTGTTTACACACAGATTTCTAGAGATAGCTGCTGGCAATATGATAAGGAGGACATGAAATATAAGGTCAGAGACGTAAGCCTATATTTTTGCAGTCTACGCTCAAAGGCACATTTATAAACTTAATTTGAAATTATTTACGAGTGATGAATTTTATCACTCTTACCTTAAATTTAGGCCATTATCTTCCTGTATTTCTGTATTTTCCTGTTTCTGTCTTTGTGCGTACACACAGTTTAAGTCAAGAAACTAGAGTTTTATGCATCTGGCCCCAGATGCTCAGGGTGTGTGTGAAAAAGGTGTGTTGATCATCTTCATCAGGTTATTCCCACTGGACTTTGAGCATTGCACAAGAAGGCAAAATCACCCTGTTGCATCATCCAAAGTAGCAGCAACAGCTTACTAACTGCCTGTAGGCCAGGTATTGGGCATGCCTGTGGGTGAGAAACTAAATTATTAAAATGTTTTGTGAAAAACTCTGGAATACATCATACCAAGTAGCTGTCCATCTCTCCATCTGCTTTTGGCTTACAGTCTTCGATTTGTCTTACACTGCTGTCAAAAAAAGAAAAGTAAAAAGAAGGATGAAGCCCTATTTGTCTGCCCAGCCAGTCTTCATTTGACGGCCTATTATTCCAGATTACATCAGGACACTCAGTGGGTGAAGCTGAGGAGCCGTCTATCTCCACAACTGTAACTGGGTCATTTGGTCTTCATCAAGTACCTTCCTTAAGTTATCTACCTTATGGTAGATTAAAGTGTGTGAATTGTGATCACTTATCATTGATAAAATAAGACATGCTCTTAGGGTGTAACCTGTCTTTCTTCAGTCAAAAACTATTTTGCTGTCTGGAGGAAGCTCTTCTTTGTGACAGTCCTGATGATGCTTTAAATAAAATGGTCAGTTACAGTGAAAGGCTCCCTTGATTAATTCAATATTGTGTACATGTGTAGTGTGTCCATGTATTTAGTTTTTGTACAGCATAACCACTCAAATATCTTTTGCACTTCAAAAAAACATTTGATGGCCTTATGGGAAATTTTATTCTTTGAATTTATTGAATCTCTAAATTGCAATGATAAATCATTTACTACAAAGCAAGAGGATCTGGAAAGGTTTCGGTTTTTAGCTTTGAAATGAAGTAATAGTGACAGTTTCAGGGTTACAAGCCTTGCTCTGAATAAAAATCAGACAGCTTTATTGTTGTTGGGTATGTGTGGTAACACATTTTATCAATATGTTCAGCCTGACAAGGATGACGCTGATTCTTTCTGTTGGGCCATTTCTCTGATCTTTTTTATCTAAACTTATACAGCTGTTGACCTTTGCTGTACATGAGAGTGGTGCTATCTGATCTTCACAAGGAAATGTACTCTTGTCCAAAATCATCGTGTGCACTGTCATTATCACAGTTGCCATCTTTTTCACTTATCTCTTCTGTGAAAAAATCTAATCCCAATGCATCTCAACGCCCTGCATTCCTGGGCTGACATTTATGTTTGGGGATGTATTTTTTCCCCGACTCTTGTGAATCAGAGAACAAGTCAAACGAAGCTAACCATCAAGTGATAAACATCAAAGTACTGTATCATTGGTCAGGTTTTGCCATTTGTTGCTGAAAATCAGAGTGATATTCAGTGAAACAGACTGAGCGGGTGAAGCAGAATGTCTTTCTAGACTCACCATGTTGCACTGATGTGCAACAATCACAGAGAGAGATCCATTAAAGACAGAATTCTTTTTTTTTTCCACTGACACAAGCATAATAAAATGCCACTGCCACAGGACATTTCACAATTTGAATAAAAATGTGTAATGGTCACCCTCCTTATCTAAGCTTTCAAACGTAATTCTGGGAAACATAAGAAATCACAAACGGAAGAAGTAGATAAAGCAGGTTGAGGGGAAAGTGGGGACAGAAACACCTACATTTCAACACAATTCTTGGAGGGCACATAATGAACATAATGAATATCCTGATTATAACAGTTTCCACATAAGCATAGGTGTATAGGAAACACATGTAAACCTACAACTGATATCTATTCACCCACAGCAAAGTTACAGTATGTTACCATGTTCTCCCTAAACAAATCATACTGAAAACTGATTTGCAATCAGAGAAGAACTCAGTATTTGAATTGTTAGGACTTCGGCCAGCAGTTTTGCTTATAATGCAGAGCTTTTGTTTCCAGGGTACAATATTATTATGTCTGTGTGCATGTGGTTTAGTTTCTCATGTTTAATGAAATGTTCAAAGAAATGAGTGCCTTGGAAAATTATGCCAGCAGATTATTGTTTTTGTTTTTTGTTTTTTGTTTTTTAAACACAAACTTTTGTGAATTAATTGGTTATTTTACTTGCTGCTTTTGGGGATTGTACAGCAGAATCATTCTTGATTTTGTCAGCTTGTTCAAAGTAGGTTGTTATTATACCCATTTTTGTTGTAATCTGTATGACCATAATCATGGCAGCGCTTGAGGAACAAAGGTCTGGAGGGTGGATTGAACGATACAGGATAGGAGGCTGATAGGTGTATAGAGAGGTTGATGGATGAAGTGCTGACCTTTGTGAATGTCAGTAACCATAGGTGTGTAATCCCAGCTCCCATCTCAGCCCTTCATTATGGGGACATTGGCTTTTAAAAATGCCTGGAAAGTGTTTACAAAGATCAAGATAAAGAAGAACTGGAGTGACGGCGTTTCCGTAACAGACAATTTTGTGGTCAAGCAAAGTGCACTTCTGAGTATGTTATTCTTGAATGGAAGTGCTAAATGCTTTCATTGGGATTTCAGAACATAATGTGACCTTTATGTAGTCCAATTTCAAAGCCATAACCCTTTTCAATATAAATGCTCAATATAGGATCCTGGATAATGCACTAGGTAAGCACACTGTATTTTAGCTGAAAGTATCACTTTTGACAGAAGGTAGACATGAAGGCTCAACCTAATCAACATCAATTATCAATTTTGTACTGAACCTCTGTCCTTGATGAGGTTTTTTTTAAATCTTTTATTGTACATTTTATGTGGCTCACTGTCTACAGGAGCATGCTTTAAACAGGGCACACACACACACCAAATAAAGATAATACTGAGTGTATTTTTGGCTGAGGTATTTAAATCCCTTGACTAATAGTCTGTTTAATTTTATTTTAGTATTCACTTTGTCATTGCATTGCATAAATTACATAAACAAGTACAGTTTTTATAACAATTCTGTTTATGTGAGCAGTTTTTAGGACTGCATGTTTGTGTGCTACTCCACTTCCACTAATGGCCCTTCTGTAAAGGTTCAGCACAAAGAGATCTTTACTCAACAAGTAGGACTTAAAAGCAATCAATTGTTTAGCAGGTGAGAGTTCAAAGCAGAGTTTGACAACAGGTAATCAGTCAGCGAGGGCAAACTAAGCAGGCAAGGTGTAGGCAGATGAAAACAGGAACGAAGGCTGGTACGCTTAGACTGGGTAGTACATTATGCTGGGTTCAGACTACACGTTGGTCTCCAACCAATCATAGCTTGCCGTCTTTCACAACGTGCGTGATGTCGTCAGGAAAGAGAAAGAAAAAAAACACCTTTCCTCTGTTTCAGTTGCATCTAGCAGCACCGACAACATCATTCCTGTTTTCCTGTTTATAGTGTGATAAGTGAAAAATCTATAAACACTGTGTCTCTGTGCTCCTGTTGGTCAACCTTTGGAATACATTGTGGAATTTGTCTTGGAAGGCTAAACAAATTCTGACATGCTAGTCTTTCTCACGTTGTGAGGTGTCCCAGATGCAGCATCGGTTGTCATCCACTATGATACACTACATGGGATAAAACGATCAATTGTTGCGACCAATGCCTATTTTTGTTCCTGGAGCACTACGTCTGTCAGGTTGTGCTGTTATTGGGATGATACTGCGTAGTCTGACCCGGTATTAGACAATTGGTAAATGACTGGGGAAAGAGGGCTGGTATATGTGCCGGGGAGATATTGAGGGAATGGGGAACAGGTGTGCTGGTGGGTGATGGGATCAGGTGACTGGTATTAGTGATAACACACTGAGGGCAACTACAGGGCTGGTGGGTAACGGCAGGTATCTGAAATGACACAAGATGTTAATGACTGAAAAAACGGGAATAAACGCAAACATTTGTAAAATGACTACCCAGAAGTAGCCGTTGTGACACCTACAGCATTAGTCTGTATTGGGATCAGAAAAGAGAACATACATGTTTACATGAACACTGTGAGACAAATGCTTATCTGTTGTGTACAGCTAAACACCTGAAACTCCCTTACCTATAATAACTGCCAAATTTGGTGAGGGATTTCATGATGCATTTTAAAGCAAGCTTCCACAACAATTTAAAAGTATTTTATTCATGTAGCCTTTTGCAACATTTAAATCAATATTTACATGGGATTGCTAGAATACAAGTCACAGTAACTTTAAAATTAAGGTCATGTAGATTAAAATGTTGAAAATCAAACATATGATGTAAAATATTTTGAAGTTCCAGGTACAGTAATGTGGAAAATTTCAGTAAATAAGCTGCCAATTTGCCCAGTGTCTGGGGAAAAAAAGGCTCCTGGTCTCACTGTTTCTCACCTGGTGATAAGCCTGTTATCTGTGCCTCCCTGCTCTGCCTCTGGCCCACTCTCCTCTATGCTTTGGCCGGCCAATCAGACAGACAGCCACCTCAGAGTTAGCCAGGGACTCAGAGAGCCATGCTGAGGGGACATGGTGACTGTCACTTCAAATCATGGAGTGAATAGAAAAATGCCATTTCCTTTGTAGTGGAAGCCTTGGGTAAGAAATGATGAATCATTCCCATGCTGCTTGCAATATTCTTAAGCAATATCCAAATTCAGCGAGCTCATTTTTAAAAGCACCCGATGTGACCACAAACTTTTGGCGCCTACTCAGTGCTCACATTAGCAGCTTGCAACATTCAAAATGTGTGGGGAAAGCAAGTAGATGATAGCCCCTCATAAGGTTCAATTAATGCATTAGAAAGACTGACTAATGGAGACTGATGGAGACAAATGAGACTTTACCAACCTAATGAATTACCCTTAAACTTTTTCCGTGGCATTTTGGATTATATAGATATATAACAGGAAAGCCTCTGTCAATTAGGTATGAGTGTTTTTCTACATTAAAAAAACCTGCAATAAGGGCCATTTTTATAATTAAGATTTATGAAAAACAGCAAATCTCAAACTCAAGTTTGTTTAAAATTAATAAATTCTTTACTTTACATTTAAGTTAACTCTGCCTTGTTTTATGGCATGATCTTGTGTTTTCAGTTGTTGCACATTTTCTTTTGTATCTGTATTTGTGCTTTGACTGTTTTGACAGTAGGAATATTCAAAGGGCAAAGTATTTCTCTTTCTTGCTGTTCTGATTGTGGAAGTGGATAACAGTGTCAGTGCTGACCAGAGTGGGTGAGTCTATGTTTCTCCAATGTAACTGAGTACATAAACAGCAGACTAGATCAGCGCATGCCTTATTGCCATAATATGATGAATCTCTTTGACTGAATCTTGGACTGATCTGATGCTTTGTTTAAGGTCTCCCATAAAAGCCTGAATTGATTTGATCACAAGTGTAGACCTCTAAGTACGTCACTTCACGCCTGCCATTAGAATGCATCTCCACATGTGTCTCGAGTGACCACTTGTGATCGGATCTCACCCCCCCCCCCATATGCACATAAACCTGTACATCATTTCAGTTTGGAAAGACCAAAAGCGTTTTTGTCTTTAACCGGCAATGCACTGCATAGTCTGACGGAAATTAAATATATAAATAAATAAATACAATAATTTTATTGTTGTGGCTTCTTGTTGTTTTTACACTTTAATATGATGCCGTTGACGCTGGAATGAGTACATACTTCCGCTTATGCAAAGGGAATCCAGAACAGAAATCCAACCCCTTTCCTTCAGCTGCCAATAGAATCAAACAAGGCACCCATTTCACTTTCACCGCAAATCCCACTTCCTTCCAAATATCCAGAGCTTGCATCATTGGTGAGTATTAAAGTTAGTGAAATTATACTGTTTAATTAAATACAAAATACTTATTGGTTACTGTGATGCTAAGCTACTATATCTTATCATTTAAGAGAAACCAAAAACTGTATAGAAGTTAACAAGGTAACTAGCTAATGTTAGATAACAAGGTAACTAGCTAATGTTAGCTTGTCCAGCTACATTTTGTCAGAAAATGCAAATTAACATTTAAGTTATCCCTTAGCAGAGGAAGCAGAAGGTGACCAGTCTGCTGAAATAAAATGGCATTTAAAATGGCATGGCAGGAGCTAGTAAAATGAACCCTCTTTTTGTGAGAATAGTTAGTGATGTTAGGTAATAATAATCAATTGTTTCTCTGTCAGTTTATGTATCACTTGTGACTTATAATATCTACTTTCTTTCAGAAAGGCTAGTGCATTTATGATAAATAAATATAGATAAATACACTAGCCTTTCTGACAGAAATGCAGTTTTATTATGTACCAGTGATAAATACCCTAGCCTCTCTGACAGAAATACAGTTGATACTATTAGCCATGAGTGATAAATGCACTAGCCTTTCTGACAGACAAACAATTGATATAAGATACGAGCACTAGCCTTTCTGACAGAAATACAGTTGATATTATTAGCCATGAGTGATAAAGGCACTAGCCTTTTTGACAGAAACACAGCTGATATAATTAGCTATGACTGATAAATACACTAGTCTTTCTGACAGATAGTTGGTATTATTAGCTATGAGCACTAGCCTTTCTGACAGAAATACAGTTGATATTATTAGCTACGAGTGATTAATGCATTAGCCTTTCTGACAGAAAAAGTCGATATTAATAGCTACAAGCACTAGCCTTTCTGACAGAAACACAGTTGATATTATTATGACAGTTAAATACACTAGCCTTTCTGACAGAAACAGTATTATTAGCTATGAGCACTAGAGTTTCTGACAGAAACACAGTTGATATAATTACCTATGACTGATAAATACACTAGCCTTTCTGACAGGGATACATTTGGTATTATTAGTTATGAGCACCAGCATTTCTGACAGAAATACAGTTGATAGTATTAGCTACTAGTGATAAACGCATTAGCCTTTCTGACAGAAACACAGTTGATATTATTAGCTATGAGTGATAAATACACTAGCCTTTCTGACAGAAATGCAGTTGATATTATCTATCAGTGATAAATACACCAGCCTCTCTGACAGAAATACAGTTGATATTATTAGTTACAAGCACTAGCCTTTCTGGCAGAAATACAGTTGATAGTATTAGCTAGTAGTGATAAATGCATTTGCCTTTCTGACAGAAAAACTGTTGATATTATTAGCTACGAGCACTAGCCTTTATGACAGAAACACAGTTGACATTATTAGCTATGAGCGATAAATACACTAGCCTTTCTGACAGAAATACAGTTGATATGATTAGCTACGAGCACTAACCTTTCTGAGAGAAAGATAGTTGATATTATTAGTTAACAGTAAAAACTGCACTAACTTTTCTGAAAGAAATATTGGCTAAATAATATTGTTAGCTATCAGGGACAGTAACCTTTCTAACAGAAAGGCAGTCGATCTACTTAGCTACAAGTGATAAATGCACTAGCTTTTCTGACAGAAATACAGTGGCTATTATTAGATAGATTTCTGTTAGAAAGGCTTTGTGGCAGAAAGCCTTCAAGGCAAACTTCTCCCATGTGCATGCAGGACAAAACCCTCAAGGCAAACTTCTCCCATATGCATGCGGCACAAGCTGACCAGGTGTAAACAGGCCGTTAGTCTCTCTCCATGCTGACCACACGGAGGAAAGAAGAGCTGCTCTGTTCCTCTACCAAGGCCAAATATGTTAACAAGGCAGCGGACTCCAACACTCTGGGACCTTCTCCAAACCGTTCTTGGTATCTGTCCAATGTTTGGCTGCATATGTACTGTATATGATTGCCTGGGCTTGCAGGTGGCAGAGAGGAGACAGATGTTGGACCTTTGTTTTCCACTTGTTAAATGTGTCTCCGGAGAGCTTGGCCATATTAACAAGAGAGTCTCCACTGCCGCTCACTTTCACACATTTTCCATCTGTCTTAGTTTCTTTTCTTTCTCTCTCCAAGTATTTCCTTTACACACAGACCCATATATGAACTACTGTTTGTCTTGGTGGCAAGTGTGTGGGCACAGACAGGCATGAGTCACCTATTTAGATCAAACCATGTCTTACAAAAATGACGAACAAGCAGCTTCTTTCTGTTTGTGTTCTTCCTCATTGAAAATCTGGATGTTGTAAAATGCAATGCTGGTGGTGTTAATAATGCATATTTTAAAAAAGGTACAGTGACATTTTTTCCAGATATTTTTGTTGTTGTAAGGTGTATATTCAGTTTTTTGGGGGGCATTTATTTCCTCATCTTTGATTACAAGGACTGATTCTATTATAACTGAAACTTTTAAATGCAGTTTTTTAAGAATATTAACAACCTGAAGTCCAAAATTTGAGGATACTGAGCCAAGACCAAATAGTGTGAAAGAGACCAAGAAGCAAAATTTAAGTTAAGCTCACAGTGACCAGTCATGGCTGAAGGCACACATACCTTGAATATAGCTAACCACTCATGCTTTCTTCCATCTCTCCTTCTCAGTTTATCCTGTGTCTCCTCTCTTTCATTCTAACCTTAACTTTTTTTCCCCTCAAGCTCTTCTTTTTTAATCCTCCAGCAAACCTCACTCTCTCCCCTGCGCCTAATTTTCTCCACACTCTAAACCAACTTCACCCCTGCTTTACATTCTTTCTCCTCTAGCTACCTTCTTGTCTCACTGTTTTCTCCCCAGTCTGACTGATGAGGCTGTGTGAATGATGTAAGATTGCTGAAGGTGTGTAACACATTGTCTTTGGGGGGCTGAGAAAGACAAACCAAAGGCATTTTTCTCATTTTTCCATGGTTCTCTGTGCTTGTATATCCAGGTTGTTCAGCTTAGTAGGCCTATGATGGTTTAGTGAGGCTAACCTTCTCCATTTTTGCCCTCCTGTTCATGCCTCTACAAACTCTGAATCATGAGTTCTGAATGTTTAATAGCCTTTCCCACTCTTTCCATGAAGAATCTTATATTTTTTCTTCTCTTCTCCCCGCCTCCAACTTTCTTAAACTCATGTGCACATCCAGAGCATCCTGTGAGGCTCACGCTGGCCTCATAGGTTTCCCTGCCTATCCTGAGGCAAAGACTGCCACCTACAAGAACTTCACCATCAATGTCTTACCATGCGTTAAGGATGTGGGTGAGCAGTTGTCGGTGTATATATTGAGTGTTGGGGGGGAAAGCAGAGATTATTCTCATGGCATCTGTACTTTACCGAATATCATTACGTGAAGAGTGACAGAAAAGACACAAACTCGCTAAGTAGCACGCAGTGGGTGTAGGGCATATGTATTTCTGGAATAAGTAAAAGTTTGGGAATGATGAATTTTTGGGCAGGATGTTTTTTTGTTTAATTTTGTTCCTACAACTCATCTTTTGGCTACAACTAATTAAGACTGTGTGGTCACTGCTGATAAACAGCCCATATAAGATAATTTTTTATTACACGAGTGAAATATTGTTTGCTCTGCTTTTGCCATGTTAGTCTTTATATAGTACATTTTAAAACTGTACCAGAATTGTAACAATACACAGGAATTCTATCATGTACCACAGACAAATATACTGTGGCAATAGTTATTCTGTCATCGGCAGTAGATCTAACATTGTGATTTAATTGATTTTTCTTGTAAACTGATACCCAACGGGAAACTGTATCTTGCAAAAACAAACATAGTGAGAGCTGTGCAAGCAACTACAGCGCTAAAAATGCTGACACCATATCTTCACATTTCCGCAAGGCATGAGATTCAACAGGATTGGAGGAAAGACGCTGTACATGGCCTCTTCTGCCTCAAGGCTTTTCTCTAGCAAAGGCGTGGTGGTTCCAAATTGAACGAAGTTATTCATACATTTTGGGCAGAAGGTAAATTGGATGCATTATTGTTAAGCTGGATTAATTTGTTTCAAGCTGTACATCCTACAAAAGGAATAAGTGTCAGTCAGCACTGATATCTGTGAGAATGGCAGCCATTATAGTGTACTGACTGGGACAAAAGTTGCAAAAGTAATGATGGCAGTTCCACAGCCACCAAATATAATAAAATAAGTACATGAAAAATAAATCAAAGGTAGGTAGGTTATTTAATAGAAAATTAAGAGGAGAATTTATGCTCACCAGGCTCATTTTAATGTGTTAAATTTTATTCACAAAAAAAAGTTTTAAATTAGTGCTATTCTGCTGACAGGTGTTAACAAGCTTACAAAGCTGTTCTATCTTTCTCTCAAGTAGCAACAGTATAACAAGGCATATCTATTATTAAAAACCTAAAATGCATTACTGTCACTTTCTCATGTACAACAACTATGGTGCAGATAAAGTATAGCTGACAATGAATTTAGACTTTTACTTCCTCTAAATTAAGCATAGAAAGGACGTGAGCAGCAATCAGCATCACAGAGGGCTGGACAGCTCCACCTCAAGAAAACCAAGGTTTACTATTAGCCCAAGATAAATACAGTCAAACAGCAAGTAACGATAACCGATGACTAAAGAATAGGAGGGTTGTACATGATGATTAAGATTATACAAAAAACATGAGTGTTCAGAGAAGCAAGCCCAATATTATGTATAAACCACCGTAGTGCCAAGATAACAAAGTAGTACAAGAGAATACAAATGTATTGTGAGGGTATGTAAATGTGTTTCAAGAAAAAAAGTTCCCTGCTGTGGCATGTTGCGGACTCTGAACTTAAACTGACATGCACATGTTCAGACTGCAGGGTGTAAAACTGGAGTGTGGCCTAAACTTGTGAGTCTATGAAGTTGCTTTTAAGCCTTGTTGGACACATCTGAAGATTTAGGGCAACAGAATAGCAGAGAGAGAGAGAGAGAGACTGCCCTGCCCTAAAACCCAGCTTCCATTTTACTCAGTGTCCTTTACAAAGACATGAAATCCCCTCCAACTTTGTGCTCTGTGTCCTGCTGCGCTCTGACCTCTTTGTGTTCCCTGAGAAGTATCACCTTGTATTCACACTGTATTGAATGTGGACAGTTTTCAGGTGCCAGTAGGTAGGAGCAGAGGCTGGAAGCTACTAGAAGATCAAATACAAGAAGAGAGAATTTGGGGAGCCAAAGCAACCATAAAACATTGCAGTACAGCTGGGAAGAGACATGGATTTGAACTAGGAGCTGTATAGAGTACAATCAAGTCTCTGGTGAGGTTAGCTGGAGGACACCAGTTTCGAAACCTCGCCTGGAGTGACTGGAGTGAGAGGAGTATAATCAGTGAGGTTACAAAAGTTTGTGGGAGAGTAGAGAAGGGTCATGGTTGGGAATAAGTACTTGGGATGCCATCAACCTTCTCTTCAAACCAGCTGACAAAATACACTGTGGAAAAGAAGGGGAAGTGAAGGTAGAGAATAGTTTCCTGAAGGTAAAAGCACAGGAATTGGGCATCTTTACTACCCAACTGTCGACCACTTCAAAGGATCTTAAACTTTTTGGCTGGTTTTTCCACATTTCCAAATGTTTATACTGTACAAATTGACTCAGTGTAAGACCTTGTAAGGGGATACTATGGAAAGTAAGATGCTGTAGCTGTAAAGTGAAATTGAAAGATTCAATATTTTCAGTACACTCAGCATCTGAGGCTTTGGAGGTGGGAAAGACATTTTTCTGTCCTTCTTTCCTTGTTACCTTACACACTAATATAGATTATAGTCTTATTAATGTACTAATAGCATGTCTTTGCATCATGCTTGAGTGTATGCGTGTGTGTGCGTGTGTGTGTGTGTGTGTGTGTGTGTGTGTGTGTGTGTGTGTGTGTGTGTGTGTGTGTGTGTGTGTATGCATGTGTGGACACTTGCGCATGCATACTTTGTAGGCACTTTTCAAAGAGTTTTCAAAATGCTTTATAGATACACTATAAAAGGGAGGCAAAACATTATATCTACTAAATAAAAGAATTGGAACTGAAGTACAAAAGACTGGAAATTGTTTGTATAAAAAGAAATCATACAAAGAACCAGGCAAGCACATTCAAATTAATACTCAAAAACAAGACTATTTATGTGATGCCGGTGATTCTTTTATATTGTATTCCAAAGGTTCTCCAAGTAAGTTGGTCTTTGGACTCCTAATTGCTCCAATGACTGTGGCCTCGGGCATATCTGACTCAGATAAAGCTAAAATATAAGTGAAAATGTAATCCTTGACTGCAAAATTTGACAGCAAAATCACTTAAAAGGGTAATAAAAGGGTAAGCAGTCATTGCTTGTCTCTGAATTGAGATGTGACTTGTTATATATAGAATGACTTCCTATTGAGTGATTAGACTTTTTTGAGTTGACTTTTTTTTTTGGAATATGATGATTAATGGTGATTAATCTCCATACATTTCTCACTGTATTTGAGGGACATTTCAAGGATATTACATGAGACACTTTATCTCCACATATCAGTGGTAACATGGGTCAAAATAATTCACTACGACAGCATTTCTTTCTTGATAAGAGGAAAAATACACCAGAAAATCCTTTCATTTATCAGAGGAGTTTTCTGTAGTAACTCAGTAGATAGCTGCTATTACATTAACCAGACCTTAGAATTCTGACACTACTCTGAAATAGCACTCTTTGAAATAAGATAAGCTAAGAAATAGCATGACAGTTGAACATTAAGCCTTTCATAATGTCACACATCCGTAGTAAGTTTAGGCGCTGAATATGAAACGCAGCCAATCCAGAAGAGAGCGACTACCTGCTCAGTATATTTTTGAGATATCCTCCCAGCAATTACAGTGGCAGCTGCCATAAAGGCATCTAAAAGTGTCAAGCACGTGAAAGCAGACAAGTGCACCAAGGAGAACTGAGGCATTAAATGTTAAAAAAAACAACACCAACAATATCATCTCACCCAACTGCCAAAACATGCGGTGCAGCAGATGAAGTTACATTATGTGCCCGGGAGAATATAAAGTGTGTATCTATGGTGAAAGAAAAGGCTGAGGGATGCAGTAGGCTAATCACAGATATGATGTCCACGTTGTGCATTTTCATCTCTGGTTGGACTAGTGGATTCAGGTTCCAAATTTGGACGTGGCAGCTATGCTTTTATTGGTGACACCTTGTCCATTTTTGGCACAGGCTAAGCTGCGGCTTTTAGCTCGGTTCTCCAAAACATGGTTTATGCCGTGAGGGGCCCCTCTGACAGTATGTGGGGAGAAGAGGGACTGGGGGGCTTGATAGGAGACTAGACTGACACCAGGGGCTGATAGCAGGACTAAAAACCACTGACTCTCTACCTGACATACACACACAAACACACATATGCACACACAAAAGGGGCTGAAAGGAGGACAAAGCCTGAGGGTCTCAGTAGGGTATCCATCATTGGAAAGATGGATTTCAAAGTGGAGGCACCTCGCTCTTTCTACTCTTCCCTCCCTTATCTCCTCCTCTTTCTTCATCACTCTCTCTCTGCAAAGTAAGGTGAAAAAATGACCTGCTGCAATCAAGAAAATAAATATCAGCTACACACACACATGCATATACACATACATGCACTACATGCAAGAAGTGGACACTCACATGTTCTTTTTGCCAACCTCTCCATCTAGGGCACAGCAGTATCCAGTTAATGTCTATTATCAGGCATAACTGCTACGCCAATTTCAGCAATCACCTTGTACAGGTAAAAAGCACATACACGGAAAAGTGAGGAAATACAGTGTATCCCACTAACACAACATATTTTTATAGTTGGTGGTGTAAGCACCCTACTGCTCAAATGCAGTTTACCTACATTTCTGTGCTGTTGTCATGACAGAGAAAGATGGTGCAAGTGAAGAAATAAAAGAGAACCAGTTGGGTACACAGATGAAGGAAAACAAACAGGGTCATGTAAGAAACTGTAAACTGACCTCCTGTATATGAACATGTCATGGACACAGACCTGGCACAAGCGCAAACACACACATTTATGTGAGAGAATCCTAATTACAGCCTTTAACAATAATGCTGGCAGCTCTCTAATTGCCAATTAACTCAGGGTCACTGCTGTTATCTCTCAATCGCGCCAGCCTCCCTGCTTTGCCCCTTACCCCTCCTCCAGGAAAAGAGGGAGCTTTACTCCTTCCTTTGCTCATTCCCCTCGTGTGTGCAGACCCAAACCAAAGCTGTTTTTAATTTGTTGTAGTTCTTTTGAAAAGCAGTGCAACACCAGGGTACATGACAATAACTAAATGGTTATCGTTTTGTGTCACCACTACAGAATTGTCTGAGCTCCTGCTTGCCCTGGCTGGTCTGCATTCTACTCGACTGCCACTAAATCACCTTAACCCCCTCCTAAGAACAAACACACACACACACAACAGCCCATTACGAACACACACACACAAACTAAGCCACTAAATCACAGAGAGCAAATGTGACAGGATAGCTAATCTAACTGTAAACACATTTGCAGTTAATCCTGAAACAGGGAAAGCCCTTAGAAAATACATAATAGTAATGGGAAGAAAAAAACAAATTCATCTCTGGAGAGAGAGAGCTTGAGGTGAGAGAATGGATGATCAGTTTATTTCAAAATAACACAAACTCACATTTAAACTTGCAAATACACACATACACAAACATTCAAAGCTGCGTGTTCAGTTGTCTGCACCCTTATCACCACCCCATTGAGCAGATACAGAGTTGTTAGTAAGAGTGCACACACATGACTACACAGTATGGACAAAACTGTTAAAAATTAAAGTCAACAGTTACGCACACACGACAACCCCAATCGACATTTTTTTATTCAACCATTATTAGACGAAGTTTCAATCTAGAATCGATCGAAAAACACACAAAAAAAGAGAGATCTATTCGGGAGTGAAACATTGTCAGATAACGGTTAAATACAAATATCTGGATTGGAGGTGATGTGTAGTGTAGATGTTACTGCTGATCAAGTTGCACCTTACGTACTGTCAGCAATAGCAAGTTGTTACTGTGTATGTTTCTATGCGTTTCTTTCTTTTGCATGCACTTGTGTGTGCGTGTGCGTCTGTGTGCGTGTGTGGTTTTTCATACTATTGTTCAAGAGTAAGAAAGGAACAATAATGAGTCCTGTCCAAGCCATCATGCAATAGAAAACATCTTAAGGACTAGGCCTAATAAGGAACATAATGGTAAACGTGGCAATGTATTTCTCTTTTAAGTAGGCTGCTTAGTATTTCAGAGGAGATCTTTAAACATCTCCCTGAGAAAAGACTGAATAGAGGGCAGGGTGGTGGTGGTGGTAGTGGTGGTGGTGGGGGGGTTGACTGAGGGACTGAGTGAGTAAACCAGGGAAAGTGGAGGATTGGAGCGGACAGGAAAAAGGAGGTATTAAGGGCGGTTATCATGAAATGGGTTGCAGGGTCTTAGCACTGAGGGGTAATGAGTAAATAGCTCTGTCTATATTAATTTTTCTAAACCCGTTTCTTTTCAAATGCATACGCACCAGGTCTTTTCCTTTGATCAATGTCATTTGCCTGAGATAGGAAAGGTTAAAAGGATCAGTGGTTTTATACCTCTCTTTTCCATTACATAGGCTGCATTTACTATTATCTCGACCGGACAAATCATAGCAAATATCAAAGCTGTAATGACAAGGTTTATAAACCCTATATTCACACAGCGTCAAAGTAATATTTCCAGATCATTGAAATGGTCTCAGTGATTAGTCTCCCTGACCTTCAGATCAAGTCTAGAGTGAATCAAAACAAAGGTCACATGTTGTGTCTGTAACCATGCACACAGGAGAAAAACTCTCAGGAAACACTGAAATGTTCGGCCAGTAAATCGTATTCATGTCCTCCAAAAAAAGTCCTCAATCATCTCAGACTTCAAAATCTTAAATGAAATTGGTGTGATAGCAAGTCCAAAAAAACATATAACTGTAAAGTTTATTTGTATCAAACAGTTATTAGAACTTGAAGATGACATTTAGAGTGTGTCTATTCGATCTTTTGTATTATCCATCGATGTCATACCAAGAAAACAATTTCAGGACGTTAGAGTGTGTATTCTCATTTTTAAATTCATGTGAGGGTTCAGTGTGAGTATAGAGTGAGCTAGATCAAGTAGAGGCTCAGCATCATGCTTAAAAAGCCTCTGGTAGAATGAACACACTTTTTTGGGAATACAGCCAGTGATATTACAAGAAAAGGATACTTTCTGTAACCACAAGGCCCAAACCTTTAAATATATTTACATTCATTTCCTTCTTATTAAAGTTGTGTTAGGTTATCAAGTAGCTTTGTGGTATTTGGCTCTAGACAAGACGACAGGCTGAGCCTATTAGCTCAGTCTTACCTGCAGTATCTGTGTTACCTCCATAATGTATTTATTTACTTATTTATTATGTCTGTCAAAAACGTGATTTGTGTTACTGCTGTGCTTGCTGTCAAAGTGTTTTCATATTTTTGGGATTTGATTCATTGATTTATTCATTCATTCATTGTATTCAAGTGCAGCACCCGACCCATGAATTTTGCTTGCTGATCTGTGAATAGCAATTCAATAACTAGCTCTAATTCTCTAATATGTATGATTTGCAAAAGAAATGGTGGTGCCTCTACTACGGAAATACATACGTCTGGTGATGTAAGATTAAAACCCCACTAAGATTGTATGTATTCAATTAATCTGCCCTCAGTTTTAAACAACTCAAGTGGTGTCAGTTCAGTAATAGCCTTGGCAAGATATATGAAGGAAAAAAAAGCCCTGCTGTTCTTGTAGGTCAGTAGGTTATAGGAGAATACCTCATTATAGTTCCTACAGTACATACATGGAGCTACATAACTGTATAAACTCTTATGATGCTCTGGCATTAAGACTTTTCCTTTAGATAAGTAACATGGAATACACATAACTCACAAGGAACCAGTTTGCCTTTTTGTCTTTCTCTCATTTAATTGATTCACCGTGGTGCATGGTGATACATAAGCAGACTGACGATGGTGAAGACTCTAGAGGAAATTCTAACCAACTGTGAAAGAACTCTGCATCACACATTTAATGAATAATTTACAGATTACAGTCGTGGGAGGCAAACTGTGTTCATATTTCCATCAATAACAGACTACAAGATCGCAATCAGGCTTTTGTCCAATTTTCAGTCATGAAGTCAAATATGTTTATCTAGTTGAGAAAACTAATGTTACCACAAGGTGTATTTCTGGAGCTTTTGATCATTTATTTTCATCAGCAGATGGAGAATTGTCCACTTGTCATAGAATTATAGATGTTCAAAGTTGCATTAATTCATTTTTTTGGTTTATATAATCTTGCTGGTTTCAACTGGTCTTAATCGCAATCACATTCAAGTTAATAAGCTACAGATCACATTTAATGAAGACACTTAAGTGAACTTTATAATCTGACAAGATCTCACTGTCACTCATAATTACACTGCAGCCATTTATACCTTACTCCTACCTGGAACATGCTGCTGTACGGGCTGTCAATTTATTTCTCCCTCTGCCACTGAAGTTCCTTATTTTGTATTACCATACTTGTTGATGTCATCTCTTTCCTTGTGCATTTTGTGTATCTCATATCTCAATAAAATTTTGTTCTGTTGGGCTGAATCCTGCTCTGCTGCTTGGAGACATTGGGGAGCAGAGCCTTCTCTGTCAAATTAAACAAACATTTTTTGCAATATATGGTCCTATATACTCTGGCCGAGTGTCTCAGACAGAGCTCCAAGGTATCGTACCAACAATTTATGGTGACCTGCCAAATTTTGTGTAGGCTGGTCCAAACTGTCAACAATCTTTAAAAACCAGTCATCATCACCAAATTGACATTATTAAGATATAATTTACCGGCATTCCACAATCAATGTAATACATAAATCATTATTTAGCATTTTTATATGTTGTGCATTTCTGTGGGTCTTCATTGATGAGTATGTTTGGATTGGAGGCAGTGTGCCATGGTTTGCTAAATGAGCGCATGTAAACTATGTCAATTATTTCACCAGCTTCAATACACAACGCTCCTGATTGAAGAATTTCAAGAAAAACATACATCCCTTCGTAGGGAACTCTTATCCTGTACATGGTTAAATACATGTGGTTCCAACTCTGAGCAAGTTGAATAGGTATGAGTGACCATCTCTTTGGGAGAGTTAGTCATGTCGCTGTCAGTATACAAATGACTGGGGGGTTCATTGTGAGTCATTCTCTCAACTTAAGACGTTCCAGTAAATCATCTGTGAACGTGAACAGCTCTCTCACACAGGCTGAAAGGGGGCCAAAAACAGAAGAGTCTAACCTGTAATGTCATATCAAAGCACAGCCTTGGGCAGCTCCATTGAAAATGAATGAAGCACTGACTTTGTGGACACGCAATATGCTTGTCTAAAGTTTGCTGTCTGACTTCATGTTTTGTTCTCTTATTGTCTCTGTAGTTTATAGTTCTCTTTTCCGTTCCTGTTTCACCTCCTCACTGTTCCTAATGACACTAAATGGTTTAGTTTTGAATTGATTTACTGAATGTAACTTCCTCAGATGAATGAAAAGTTGAACCGTTAAGCAGTGAAATTAACTCATTTTGAAGACAATATTAAAGTAACGTTGGCTAACATTTGCTAAATATCAAGGCTACAATGTTAAATCCAAAACTACACACCGTATCTTGCAAGGACACACACTGCTTTGTTTCCTGATTTAAGTCGTGGATGTATTATGAGAACTTGATATACTGTCTTCCATACGTGTTTAATGATGTACGACGTTAGACAGCAAGCTAAACTCCATCCATTAAAAGCATTTTCCGCCATTTCTTTCTGTCATACAGAGTAGATGCAGACATATTGGCTCTACGATGAATTTGAGTCAAACTGCAAAAGAAATAAAATACTCAAATCACAAGCTGCCATCCTTACAGAATATTCATCCAATTACTCTATAAGAAATATAGCTGCATAACATAAATTAACTTTCTTCTTCTGGAATATGACGTTAACTATGCTTACAGTGTTTACTAAGTTCGTGCCAACTGTTAGCATAATCTTAATCTAAACAAACGGATTACTCTGAGAACATACACAATCATAACACTCATCAGTAAAGCATCTATGACATGTACAGAGTAAAAAAACAACTTACAGCCATTGCTCTTGTAAACGTTGTAAACAAGGATCGGTGACAATCAAATCAGGAGCTCTAGACACTGCTACGTGTAAACCAAGAGTGAATGACAGCGCATTGTCGATCCTGGATTTATAGCACTACCGTTACTGACCACAGAGGGGAGCTGTTGCAACTAAAACATAAATGAAACAAAGTCTATTAAAGAGAATACAGAACACTTGATATTGGACTTTGTCTCCACGTTGTGGGGCCCACTGCAAATGCACATCAATGTCTCTTTTGCTGTTTTAATTTGAAGAACTGAAACAGAACAACTGAATCTCATACACAAACGCGCCTTCTCACACACACACACACACACACACACACACACAAGCACCCTCTGATTTTCTTTCCCATTTCTTAATTCAGTTGTTTTGGAGCTCATGAAGATCTAAAGAGATTGATTGAGCTACTCTACCTTAAGGGATCTCTGTGCTGTTGGACGTGGTCCTCAGTCACACCTCCAGTAACACTGCTGACGGACTAAATCAATTAGATGGACCAGATACTTGTTTCTTCCACCCTGGATCCAGAGGGGCACAGTGGGGTTTCCATCTCCTCATCTACCACAGGTGACACCCCCACACACAGTGGTACACATAAGCATTGACATACAGAGTCTGATGTGAATAACTTAGAATACTTAAACATGGGATTTAACTCTTGAGTCTGAAATGAAAGCTAAACCACAGGATTGTTTATCAACCAACTTCTAACGAGCTACAAGCCAGAAAAAGGCAAATGAACACCAAATACCAAAACCTGCAGATGCGATGGTCACTCATTTAGATATGCAAATGTTGGCGCAAACATGGTCTCTGAAACCGGCACAATAGGCCACGAATAATGGAGATGTGTTCAAAGCCCTGTCGATATTTGTTCACAGATTTAATTTGCTATTCCTGTTCTGATTTATTAATTGCTGCATTCGGTGTGCATGGAGGCTTTGTTATTGTTGTTGTCCTTTGGCTGTTTGTCTGCACCAATTATGGTTGATCCTCCCGGGAGTAGACTGGACTCTTCAGATGTCTGCTTATAATCTATTGATTCCTTTCATCTCTGGTTGCTGTTGCTGGTGCGCGTGTGTTTGTGTGCGTGCGCATGTGCTTGTGTGTGTATGAGGGCGCGTTTGTCAAAGACAGATGGGGGTGGGTGGTTGTGTCTATGTGTTGGAAATGAGTCGATCTCATTTACACTGGTCTCTTCACCCGACAGGGGAGGGAGGGCGCCTCATGCGTTTGTTGCCTCACAGTTTCCTTCCTCTTTCTCTCTCTCTCTGTTTTCTTACATATGCTCATACCTTTCTGTCGTTATTGTTCTCTGTCTCATTTGTCTCAAACTCTCCCTACATCTTCCTTTGCCTCCTATCTTTGCATTATAACCCTCTATCTAAGTCTGCCAATCTTTGGCTGTCTACCTATTCACTCTCAATTTCTATCTTCGGCTGTTTTCTATTATTCTGTCTATTCTTATTTCTCTATCATTCACTCAGAATCCGTTTTAATCTCTCATTCACTCACTCTTTCTCCATGTACTTACTCAAGCTCCATCTCCATCTCTTCTTGTCTCTTTCACTGCCTATCAGATGGTGTTAATTCAAAATCACACTTGCCAAAATAGCTGAATGTAGAAGGCAAAGAATATCGTTAAAGACTTTGTGCAACAGGGTAATGGTTGTGTATTATCAACACAAGTCATTTACAGTACAATTTATTTCTCTGACTATCATGGCCATGTCTAATAGGAATCTTTCAAACAAAAGAACAGCTGCGGTGAAAATTAATCCACTGGAAATGTGAATTAGCTTCAAAGCTTGTACAGCCTTCATCACAACGGCTTTGTTGATTCATCACAACGAAGGTCGGCAACAAAACAAGGGGACTTGATGTTGAGAGAAAAAGGTGGATTTGACTGAGCTTATGCGAGTCTTGTTTGAATGAATTCTCAATGCCACAAGTCTATGTTAAATATTCACCTATTATATATTTTGTAATCATCCTGCAATAGATTGACGGGGGAATTTGAAGATTACAAAACAACATTATTCATCGCTGAAGTGAAATGTTTTCCCAGCCTCTTTTTTCCACCTTTACATGCATCGCATGAAATCTTTTACATACGCAGTCCTAAACATCAAGTACTGGGTAAGACTTTGAAGTCCAAAATGCACTGTAACACAGGGCTTTAACAAACACGACAAACACACACGTTCTTGTTCCGCACACACAGATAGTACTGGAAAATTACAATGTTGTATGCTGGTGTTGAACAACTGACATACAGTTTGATAGGTTAGTGTGTCCGATCATATCATCATATTAACAACTGTGGTAATTAGCCGTTATATATGTACACATACACATTCTCTGTCTCTCTCTCTCTTTGTCAGTCTCCGCCTGTCTGCATCTCTCTCCCTTCCATGTCTCCATCAGTGTGAGCGGTTCTGATGCGAGTGGATGGATTTTGCTCCCACAGTAGATGATATGACTTGAAGTGATAAGCTCCCAGAGTGGAAAATCAAGCACTGTCTGGTCTCTTTACCATGATCATGATCCCATCACCTCACACTCATTATACAATTTAGAGCAGCCATTCCGATCAATCTCCACCCATTGTAGCATCATTGTAGCAACCTTGAGCCTTTCACAGCCTTGAGCTTTCTTAATAACTGCCTTAGAAAGAGAGAATAGAAACACAATGATTCTGTCTGTCAAACATTTTCCCTCTGCACTCTTCTCTCTCTCATCTGACACACTTGCTGTTTCTGCGTGGTTTGTTTTGTTCCCTGGACAAAGGTGGTTTGAGTAATAATTTGTATCTGTGTGCATCTATGTATCTGCATATACTGTATGTAGTGCTTGCATTTGAGTCCCATCTGATATGTAGTTGGTTTCATTTGTGTGTGTGAATTTGTGTTTAAAATACATTTGACTTATGTGCAAAGTCTTGACATCTTCGTGTCCATCATACATTTAGCAGTCAATGGTAAATCATATTTTGTGACAACCAAAGTAATAGAACACAATGAATTACATGTTTGCTGTTGCTTCTACCTATTTGGCATTTTTCCTTTTGTTTTAACTTCAACTTTCTGACGTTCTACTTCATAGTCCTTGTTTTGTCAAGAAGTTAAAAATTGCAAGGGAGCTTGCTGGCTTAGATTTTGTCTTCTAAAGTTTCATGTTGCGATGCGGTGTTGTTATTGTTGGATACAAAACTACATTAGCAGTAATTGCATTGTTTCACAGAGCTGCCTTAAAAACAACAGTTTTGTTCAACTGTTTTGTTTCATTGCGTTTTAAAGGCAAGCATAAAAAGAGAGAGGGAATCAAACACCTTGGGGCAGAACTTGCTTCTTCAGCAATAACAGTAAAAAGGCTTTGTGGCAAAGCAAAGCACCATTTTTAGAGTGCAATTAGGGAGACTTTAATCACTTCTGACTGCTCATACCATGTGTATTTGTGTGTGCGCGTGCTTTTCTCCACCTTATGAAAAGCAGCAGAAAACATGCATTTCACTCTTTCCCTTGTTCATCCTGTAGAGGCATCTGCATGTGTACACATTACATACACACTGTTTGTGTACAGTGTGTCTTCATATGTTGTTGTAATTTGTCGAGCTTAAGGATGAATGGCACAAGGATCGTAGGATTTTAATTGGAGCTCTTTTCTGATGTGGTTGTAGGCTAGGTTACTTCAACCACAGTCTGTGAGAAAAAAGAGAGAGTGTACAGGAGAGAGACGAGCACAAAATCAGGGAAGATGAAGAACCAATACGGTGACAGCACTGCCCTCAATAAATGGAGTGTGGACCTTATTTCAAGCAAAGCCAACAAGAATGGGAAAATCTGCGTTTCTGCCGCAGTGCCTGATTCTATGTGAATACGGCTTAAGCCTGTCACCCATGCATCTAACACCTCCTAAGAGGTCGGCTCCATCTGTGAGTTTGGGCTCCCTGCCTATTAGCCAGCACCCCAACCAGTCAATCAGCTGCCAAGAGGAACAAACCTCACAACTCCTAGCTCCAGGAGCAAGTGGAGAGGGGCATCTGTTGACGGCAAAGATGTAACTACTATGTTCAAGAGGGTACATTCCTAAAAGGTGTTGTTCCCAACTTTCTACTCACAAATTCACCTCTGCTTTGCATGGTATAATCCTCAGTTACATCCATTTGGTTGACCATTAAACTGAGCTACACAACATCTGAAGAGTGGCACAGTATAGGTGTAAGCATGAGTAAATTTAAAAGTATTAGGCCTAGATTATCTCTACTAAACGTGTCCAGAATATCCTGTAAAAGATCACTGAATTCTAACAACATTCAAAAATGACACCATTTTGAAACTGTGATTTTTGAGTGACTCTACAGTATGGAGGAAATGTTAATGAACTCTGAGTACCTGTCTTTTCTACTCATGGCAGTCTTCACTTCCTTTACTACTGTGCTTGTGTATCCAATTCACAGTGACTGACAGACTTTATGATTACCCCCACAACTGTTGTCAAATCGTGATCTAACAAAGTGTGTATAGGTCCTTCATGGTTTTGTGATTGACTTGTCGCTGAGTGCAGAATTAATGACACTCTGCTGCCCACGTCACCTGCCTCGCATGTGAAAAAACACCATGTGCTAGTATGATGACGCAGGATTTCTCATTTTCCCTATGAGGGAGGACATCTGATTAACCTTTTTGCCTTTCTGTGATGGATTGACTTGGCCAATGAACTCAGTGTGTGGCCTCAGCCCAGCCTTTCATAGCATTAACAGTGTTCCTGTCATTGTCTTTTCTGACTATGTTTGATAAACGTGGACTGTATCTTCCATTAATTTACTGTACCCAATAGTACTTCCTGAATGTTCAGTGGTATGACAAATTGTAGCCAGGCAGAGCAATACATTGTATTCAACATTGTCAACTATCAGCTAATATTGGTGCTACTTCAATCCACACAAACGAGTTAAAAAAAAATGTAGTGGTATCAGGGACCTTCAGCAAGGCTTATCAGTCCATGTACTGCCCACAACATCCTTATTTAGCACTGCTTTAACTGTAAAGTGCAAGCTCAAGAGGAATATGTAAATTTCAACAACATGTGGGTCTCTTTCTAGCTAGAGGAGAACATCTTCCTCCAATACTCCAACACAGAGATACTGTCATTTGTATTACTGTTAACACCCATCATGTCCATTCATCACACCCTCTTGTTTTTTTGCATGTCTGTGTTTAAAGACACTGCTGTGAACTTTAAAAAAAAAAAAGCACAATGTGTAAAAGAAACACATTTTGTACATCCTGTAGAGGAGATGACGTGATCGATTTTCTGAGCATCTTGTTGCATAAATATCCATAGTAATGTGAATAAATGTTCACAGTAATGACAATAATTGAGTGAAAAGGGGTATTTTTACACAGATGTATTTGCTATGTAATGCACTGATTAGCAGTTAATAATATAACTGGTAATACTGGGAATACATTTAGGCAGCTCGAGTGTGTCTTTTAAATTCTTGCACATTGTCACATCTCCATTTCCATCACTGATGCCTCCCTTATTCCCCACCCCCTTCACTTCTTCCCAGGCTTTTTTCTTCTTGTTGTCTTTGATACTTATTCCTCTCTGTGATTCTGTTGCTCCCTCCATCCCTCCTCTGCTTGGGCTGAGAAGAACTCTGCTGTGGGATAACTTCATTACAAAACAACCAGGGGAATTGAGGGAGGTTGAAAGAGAGGAGGGGGGTGATGGGGGGGAGATGGCAGAGATAAGTAGCAGTGTTGTTATAAAGCTGTCTTCCTTTCATGCCTTCATCTCATCTCTCTGCTCTTGTCCTTCACTAATAGAGAGATAGTCTGACGTTAAATGAAGCGACACTCACCTTCTCCAGGGTACCACAATAACAGAAATCTCAGTTCACTGCTTTAGATGGTGATGTACTAAAGTGATTAATATCTTTTATTGAATGCTTGTTGGTTTGGTTTCTTTTGGTGGTGTGTCCAGCTAGGAGGGGATGCTAATGCTGTGGAGGGTGAAAGGGATTTTTACGTCCCTAACAATGCGACTGAGATTGTCTTTTTTACAGTTAATACCGCGGTATTAAAGGGATTTTTTTGTCATGGTGAGAGAGAAAAAGACAAGAGAAAGCTAAGAATGTGCATTGCCTTTGATATTTTACCTTTTTTCTATGTATTCTTACAACGACGGCAGCCTCGGTTGCCTCAAGGAAGCTCGAGTTGCTCATGATGCAACCAACAATCAAGTGTTTACTTCAAGTATTTTTGTTTATGAGCTAGTTAATCATCCCCTCCAACATCCGTTTTTAGCACGTTAACCCCCCCAACACACACACACACACTCTGTTCCTTTGTGCCACCCCATCCCCCCTCTTAAGGCAATGTGGTACTATAATGAAATATAATAGGGAAGAAGAGGAGCTGTGTAAAGCTCAGCCCATTAGGCTATGAAGCAGCCAACCCAGTATCATTTAAGTTTCTTTAATTGAATCCCAACAGGCAGAAGGAAGTCTATGAAGTCAGCCTTTGGTCCCTATCTGAGTGTGTGTGTGTGTGTGAGTGTGAGTGTGAGTGTGAGTGAGAGAGAGAGAGAGAGAGAGCACATGCATGTGTCTGTGGGCATGCATGTCAGTGTTTGTCTTGTAGCTGCAGTGTAATATACTTCTCTGGTTGAAAGATATTTCTCTCACAAAAAGGCTACCAATTCACTCACTTACGCATGTATTCGTCTTTTGGGGTTTACAGGGGTTCACAACTTCAAGAGTGACAGAGATGAAACGGTAGAATGTAGTGTTATCAGCTCTACGTATATTCGATTAAAATTTATATTCTTGTTAAACAGCCTTCTCCCTGTCACATCAAAATGACTACTACTGATTTTATCTACATAGAACCAAGTTGTGTAAAACTGTTAATTGTGATTACACCATGCATGAATTAAAGGCAAGATGAAGCAATGAGTAATGCTCCACAACTCCTAGATTTTTAGAGTTGATTTAGACTGTGATTCTTAATTGAGAGAATCGCCGGAATCGATTTAACATGCTTGTGAATGATTACAACAACTGGAAAATATATTTTACACTGCTGTGTGCAATGGCAATAACACAAAGCCATGTCCTCCAACTTTGGAGGGAGCTTAAAGCAAGCAAATGTAAACAAGTCAATCCAGTGTGAACACAGTGTTGTACTTTGTGTTTGTGCTTCCCATCTCAAAGTAACAATCCTGCTAGTGTGTAGCGCCATCAAAACAAGCTAATCTGTTTGTTGACCCATTATGTCAGTGTGTTTTTGAGGCTCGCAGCTAATAAGATGGAACCATTCAAACCAAAATGCCTCCCAAGATAATCACCTCAAAATACAAAACTGCATAAAAACACTCAGTACCTCCGAGTTTGCAAAAAAAACAAAACACGTGGACTTCATCCATATCCCAAAAGGCACTAAAATGTATTTTACAGTCTTCATTGATGTATACTCAACATCTAATGATGCCCATCTTTCTAAAATGGTCACAAGGCGACTTTCCACTATAGAAAGGTGGCAAGGTTACTGAATAAGCAAAAATATCCTCTGTCATTGTTTTACAATTATACTACTTGCATAGTTTATTGGTTAATTATTGCCCCTCTGTAGGGCAGATGTCACTATGGATCGTTTAAAATAAAGCACCCCCTTGGGGGTGGTAGGGATGTATGTTTAGCTCAAGGACACCTTAGCAGGGTGGATGCTTCCTGACAAAGTGTAAAGGTAATGTGTTTTCCCTCTGTGTCTTTTCGTCTCTGTTTTTGCTGGGAGTTGCGCTTCCTGCTGTCAAACCTGCACTGGTGTTTGGAAGCATATCGCTTCGATGGCTTCAGATTTGAATGGGTCACCTTCATGCTATATCACCGTGATGACATGGGTATAACACAGATACAGTGGAGTATTTCACTGTAATTCTTTATGGATGCACACACACACACACACGTGTGCTGCAGAACTACGAGACACAGAGTCAGTGGAAGAAAAGCAAACAATAGAGAGAATGGTGATGGCATTGTGTAAGAGACCTTGAGAGCAGTAATGAAACACAGGAAATGTGAATTGGGATTGCAAACATTTCATTAAAGCAAGTGTACTATTCCAGGTTCCCCCATTATTATTGTGTCCTAGTCTCAATCTCCCTGCTGTCAATCTTAAGCAATAAATGCACTCACCAAAAGGCTCATGACTACTTAATGAGTGCAAATCTGAATCACATTTTTATAGCTTCTGTCTCCTTTAGACTTTTCATCAAGTCCAAAAATTTACCCAAGCAAGCAAGCAAAGTCTCTTTCACAGGAAATAACAACTGTAGTATTCACAGCAGAATTACTGTTCTTTTTTTTTTTTATTACCTTTATACTTTTTTCTCTGCTTGTCCCTGTATCTTGCTCTAAGCTCCCTGAGAGTTACTGAGCCGTGAGAGGGGGAGAGAGAAGAGAGAGGTCATAATCAAATGCAGGTAATAATGAGTAATCGAGGTCTTGTCGCAGACAGAGGTCCACAAAGTCCCACTGCTTTTCTCATTTATCCTCAGAAGTTCTCACATTCAACCTGACACTCTCACCTCTAAAAGAACGACACCTTTTTCCCTCAACCTTTCAGGAGGAAAGCCTGATCTCATCCATTACAGCTATTTTCTTTCTTTTCATGGCAAAGTCCGTCATTTCTCTCACTTCTGAACCTCTCTCTAACACTTTCCCCAATTTCTATATCGCCTCTTTCACCTTTATATTATTTAGAGTTCTCTCAGTTCTTGGGTGTGGGAATGTGGAAAGATATACCAATACAGAAATTATACCACTGTTTTTTTCTCTCTCTGTTTTTTGATTGACATGCCAGGACTGTGTAAGCTCATCAGGAGTGGATGAATGGATTTTGACTAACAATATGTGTGCTTTTGTATTAAAACCAGCAAAATCAAGTTAACTGCCTCCTTTGGCAAAACACAGTTGTGATTACCAACGTTCAAACCATACCTTTAGGAATGTTGAACATCAGAACATTACATTGACTCCTTTTTTATTAATCCTACATATTTGAACCCACTTCCCACATTTCATTTAATGAAATCTGAAGATATTATTTAGTCAGATTTTTATATACAAAGAGGTAGAGAAGGTAGAGAATCTACTTTTTTTTGTTTTGCCTTAAAATCTCTCTCCAGCATGCCTATTTAATTGGAGGTTTTAAATGCTGTTCTCCTTCTGTGGCCATGTAGAGACTGTTGAAAGGCACTGGCACTTGGAAACAGACAGGGCCATTAAGGTGCTTTCATCGTCTCCACAACCATTATTTGCCCAATGCATATTCAGCCACAGAATAGCGATGACTGGGCTAATTCATTTAAGATAATTAAGTGGATTTGTTGTGAAATTTCAGCCATCCCTTGTCTTCTCCATCCTGCATTCTTTTCATTTTCTTTTTGGCATAACCTTCCAGAGGAGCAATTAGGCCAGTGATCCATTGAACAATACAGACAGCATCCGCCCCCTCCCCTCCCCACTTCTTCATTAGGAGAAATTCATGTTTTAGTTGCTTTTTGAATGTCTGAAGAAAACTTATGAGGTTACCATGGAGATAAAAACCTGCACAAGCTGCATCTACAGCATCCATATGTCCTCTAATCATGACAGTGTGTAGTAGCATACCATGTGACATTCCTGCCTTGCTTAAAAACACCTTGTTATGTAGCCAGGTACATTTGGTTTTTTGGGTTTTTTTTACACTCATCCCTTTCTCTTTCCTCATCTCCTTTTTCTGGACTAATTCTGCCCCCTACTGGGTCTAGTTGTTATTTATTTATTTATTTATTTATTTAATGCTATTCAAATTTTTCACTTTACAGCACAATAAGCAGCTGTTGAGTATAGCTTCCAATATGCAACCTTGTCTTTAACAGGATTTCATGTCCTCATTCAGGGAAGCGTAGCTGCAGAATGTGCTGCTCACATTTCATAGTGTCTTTCCTGTGTCATATTCAGTGAGGGCTTAGCAGCAGTAGCCATCTGTTGTGACGTCACATGCGATGTGATTTCACAGGCTGCTTTTACTGCCTGAAACTATCCTGGCCTCCTCAGCCTGTCTTTATGAGACACATCAAGGACAACTAGCTAGTAAAGTGTGTTTGCGAATATGTGTGCGTGCTTGTGTGTGTTTGTGAGGGGAGAGATTGTGTGAAAGAAGGAGAAAAGGAGAGATAGAGAGAGGGGGGGGGGGCCACCATCTATTGCCCTGTAACAAAGGCTGCTCCTGTTAAATCACCCAGCTGAATACGCATAAACACTGAAATGCATCATTTGCAGAGGTAGGCAGAGACATGCCACCATTACTCCGTTCCACCTACTTGACCAGCTCTTTCAAATATTTGTCCTCTAAATAGCTTCACTGGACTATTGGTTGTGCTTATTCAAATATATATTGATATAAACTGCTTTGCAATGTGTATTCTTTTGCCATCATAGCATTACATTTATTTGAATTTAAGCTACTTCCAGGTTGAACATTTATAAAGTGTTCTTGTACACCACAAAGTTTTAATGACAGGTGCACTTTCAATTACTTGTACTCAGGTAATTTAAAGTAATTACTACAGTTTTTTGTCAGCAGACCTACATCACATACAAAGCAAGGGGACTGGTACATATAGGGGAGTGGCAAACGAGGGAATCAGGGGCAGCTGATCAAATGGGAAGCAGGTGTGGATAATCAGACATGAGGGCAGGAACTGAACAGACAAGACAGGTAAGAATTTCAAAATAAAACAGGAAACAGACACATAACACACACAGTCCATGGTGGATCATGACAGGCACCATCTAAAAATTATACTGTTTTTATTTTGCATATTATGATGCAAGGGGGGAGTTATTTTTAAACCCCAGGAGCAGACTAAAATGACATCCATAATTGACAGGGGGGTATGTCAGTGCTCAAGAATTCTGAAGCAAATTACAGCCTAAAAATCCCATTAAGAAATGAATTGAATAGAATTGAAGGGACCTGGCACAAGACTAGCCTCTCTACTGACATCTTCACTCTGATGTTAATACCGCCTTCACATCATATCGAATTTACCATAAATATGAGCAGCCAACTGGGAAAAAATGGGCATGTCAACCTCCTAGTGCTAATTACAAGCAGGATGTGTGGGAATTTTTGTTGGCTCCGATATCTCCCACTTGGCATTGCAAATTGCAAAAAGCTTGTCAGCTGGCAAACACAGCAGCAAACCCACTGATGTCAGCAGTCCAAGGTAATGCAAATTAAAATGATCAGTTATAATCGCACTAATATAATCAACTCTACTCTCAAAAAGACAGTAATGTACGTTTGTGTGTGTTGGACTTAAATTCAAACATAAATTTTTTTTTTTTTTTTAGTCAGTCCAAAGAGGTCCCTCCAATAAGACATTAACAAACAGAAAGGCAAGTGGGAAAAAAACTAATTGTCTGCCAGAATTAAAGAAAGAGGGCAGTTCTACCTTGGGCATTAGCTATTGATCTGGGTTGAGTTTACTGCTTGGGGAAATCTTGCTCCTTAATTGTTCCCATTACAGAACTACTCTCTGCTTGCTGATCATATCAAACTAATACAGATCAACACGAACTTTGCATTCAGACAACTGAAGGAAATTTCTTCACCTCAAGTCACACTCACAGCTGACACCACATACCTCTCAGGCACACCCCGACACACCTTCACTCTCACTGAGATAACTGCAGGTCACTCTATCTGGGTTTTTAAACTCAATGAAGTTGCACTGAATGTCATTTTCTTCCAGGTCCAAGTAAAACAAACACAACCCATCTACAATTACAAAGTCAAACTTACCTGCACCCTTCACATCATGCAGTATATCAGCAGGTCAGCTCTGGACACAGTTCTGCAGTGTGACAGCTCTGACGCAGCTGCCTCATGGTTTCAATGTGAACTGGAAGCATTTACCTGACTCACTTCACCCAAGACAGATCCAGAATCATCATTGGTGTTTGTTATGGGATTGCTGGGCTCTCCTTAGTTTTTGTTTGGGGGTTGTGTTTTCTATCTCTGTCTGTCTTTCCTGTCTATCTGTGTGGAGTGATCTAGGTCAAGGGGCGTGGTCCAGAGCTGGTGGCTGCTGCAGCTCAATCGTGACAGCTGCGTCCAATTCACAATCACCTCTGCCAGTACTTAAGTCCTGGTCTCCCTCATCATCGTTGCCAGATTGTACCGTTGACTTACATGGATCTGCTCCTGGAAATCTCTGCCTGGCTTGGCCCTCTCCTCTGCTCCCTCCTTGCCATCCTCTACGTGCAGGCCAGTGACCACTCTGACTCAGTTTCTGTGCTGGTCGTCCCCCAGTCCGTCCTGGAGGTTACCCAGCTTTGGTTTGGTCCCTTCTCCCCGGCACTGGCCTGACGTCGATGTTCTCTGCCTGCCCGCTCTCCCAAGCCCAGTCACTGCTCAAACTCAAATTACCAGTTCATTTAATAAACTGTGCCGAACTGTTTTATCCAAGTCTCTTTGTTTGGTCTCTGCGTGCTGGGTCGACACGACGCCTCTTAACAGTGTTTGCATGAAACCGGACATATTTACTCATCATCTACCTGTGTTTTATTAATCATTTATCACTCCTATAAATGCATTCACCTTGTATCCATCCATTGTCTATACCGCTTATCCTCTTAGAGGGTTGCTGACACTGGGCGAGAGGCGGGGTACACCCAGGACTGGTTGCCAGTCAATCACAGGGCTGACACAGAGACAGACAAACATTCACACTCACACTCACACCTACGGACAATTTAGAATCACCAGTTAACCTAACTTGCATGTCTTTGGATGGTGGGAGGAAGCCGGAGTGCCCACGCGAACACGGGGAGAACATGCAAACTCCACACAGAAAGACCCCAGCCGGATGCGAACCCAGAACCCTCTTGCTGTGAGGCAACAGTGCTAACCACTGCACCACCGTGCCGCCACCGTTCACCTTGTATGTGCTACCTAATTTTTGTTTCAGTACATTTCTCACGATCTAATAACAGGTGTCATGACTCCATCATTTAATCCCACACATTGTCATGTGTGTTAGACAGCTCTCTCGCTCCTCCACTGTGTTTTAGATTTCTCCTTGTGTGTGTTTGACTCCTCCTGACTCTGCAGGGATTCAGTTCTATATTTTCACACCCTCGTGACTCCACTAGACTGATTTCAGCCCTGATGGAGAACAAACACAACCAGAGAAAGAAGAGCAGACTGAAGGAGGAATCTGCAGAAAATAAACCTAAATTAATCTGGAGGTTATTGCAGCAACACCTTCCCGTCATTATTGTGATATGATGTCTGAATAATCCTCTACATGACAGGTGTATGAATTTTTCCGGTAATACTTTAGTTCACAAAAATGTGAGTAGTGCAATCAAAACATCCATAAAGACATGCAGCTCCATTGAACACTTGTTGAATTATTTTCTGTTACGCTGCTGTAGTGTTAGAAGCAAGGCCCTCTGACAGTAATATTAAGTAAAGAGACATTGTACATAGTTGGGGGCTTTCCTGTAAATTCCTTTTCTTTATTTATTGCTGAACACAAACAAATCAACACATTTATGATTAACTTGGTCTTATACAGCTTTCATTGTAGGCAAAAATCCTGTGCCACACATAAGTGTGTCACATGTAAATGGGAGGACCTGCTAGATGTTAATCCTATTGCAAATAGTTCAGCAGTTTCTGGTGCTTCTGTGTTTTTGAGAGAGCATGGATTTAGTTTTTTGAGGCTTCAGTAGCAGTTTATTAATTCTAAACCACAACGCAGCTCTTTCAGCATCTTCAGTTAGGGCTAAGACAACCACTCTTTATCCCCAGCATGAACAGATCATCAAAGTTCTCATACAGTTTTCAATCAATAGTAGCAATATAAAGCCATGGTAACCTGTGAAATGTTGCAGAAATAGAACCAAAGTGACCAGTTTTTGTAAGGCAACTCAACTACATAGAATCTAATTTTACTCAAATCCTTTCATTTCCCACTCTTGACAACGTAACGTCACCTGCTGCTTAGAGCCATGATCAGGTTGGCACCTCCCAGTGTCGTTGAACACACACACACACATACACACACAAACACTGTTTATATTGCTCCAGCACTATCTTTACCTATACTTGGGTTGATACACAGTTGTGGCGTTATGTCAAGAAGGTATTTTCAATAAAGCATTTTCAATGAAGTGCACATTTGTGTCAGCAGTTGCTGTAAGTTCTCAGTTCATAAACACATCACTTATTTGTCACGCTTGACTGCTGATAAGTAATCACCACTGGAGGAAATAATAACCCTGATAATAAAATTCCTCATTACATAAACTGGCAGTACTTGTAATGAATTGTGGTGCATTACAGGAAGATTATCAGCATTTTAGAAGCTTAATCATCATAATTAACTAAAAAAATAATAATCAAATTTCATCAAGATAAACATCACAAATTTTCACTTCATAAGATGTTAGCCTCTAATTAACCATATAATTGCCTCATATAAATTCCACACCTTATTTCTTATTCATGAAAGATAACTGTGTATTGGCAAAACAAGTCGTAGGACATTTCAATCATCTATTCAAAGAAAAAGCAGTATCAGTATATAGAATCAGTATTTAAATAAAGGTTCGCAAATGTTTGCCATTAAATCACTGAATAATGTGTAGGCCCCGGCCTTTTGGTGGACTGATAAAGAAATGTACACAAACCTGAGCTGTCTGATCTCGCTGCCTCCTGCCATTGACTGGGGCCTTCAGCTTCACAAGATGATTCGACTCATCACACACACTTCAGGAGGGGAAGGCTACCTCAGCTTCATGGGTGAGTCAGAATGTGTGTGTATGTGTGTCTGCATGTGTGTGTGTGTGTATGTGTGTGTCTGTTTATGTCTAAGGCCCGGTGGGTGCGTATTTATTCGTGCTTTTCTTTGTGTGACTACTTCCACCTTTCATCGCTTACAAAAGCATTGACTTTGTGTGTCTGTTTGGGTGGTTCTGCTTTGTATTTGTGTGTCTGATCTGTCTGACTCACAGAAGTGAAAAGGTTTGTTGTTTTTTTTTGGGGGGGTGCTGTCTGTACTGAGGTCTCCTTAAACACACAATAACAAAAAAGTCTCTCTCTGGTTCAAGCTCTCTCTCTCTCTCTCTCTCTCTCTCTGGCACCCCTTTTGTTGATCTCTGTAAATATCTGCTCAGTCTGACTGTTCCTCCCTGACCTTGATGGTGAACTCGCCAGCACTGACTGAGAATTAGAGGTGGCTGTGGAAAAAGAGAAGCAAAAAGCAGCTGAATACCGAGCTGCACACATTTAACCAGGGCAAGTGAAAAATTCTTTTTCCAGGTGCTCTCTCTGCAATAATCCAACAAGCACTTAATACAGCACAAAAAGCACAAATAAAATATATTAAAAAAAAGATTTCCTTCGAGGCAGGAACATACACTTTGAAAGACAGCTATGATCTAAACCAGAGCTCTACTCAACAATGGCAGTGCTCACTGCTTGTGAAAGATAAACCTTGCAAACGACAGGCATGCCAAGTCCACACTTGTCATCTGTGTTTCACTACAGATGAAAACAGCAATTGTCAACATGATTCCAACATGAATGCTACATTGTGTCAGATTGTTTGTGCACCAATTAACAATGTTCCAAAACACTGAGACTGGATTAACTATCCTTGCTGTCACAACTTGTAATACGATTTTAGCCTGAAGGCACAGGGGCTCATCAGAATGACCGGTGAAACGTTGCCATAGATACAGTGGAGCTATTATAATGATAAAACCATTACTCAACCCCATTTAGCACTTTGCCAGCTCTCCTTGAGCAGGGAAGGAAGAATCTTTGGATAACATGTGTTTTTTCCCCACAGTGAGCTTTGAGTTTAAGACTGTGTAACCCAACTGTTTAACCCCAAATCATTTCTAATTACAAGCATGTGGGGAGAAATGTACAACTAAATATTAATGAAAAAGTTTGATTTTTAGCACGTCAAATGACATGTAGATAACTTCCAGATGGAAGTAACCACTGCCTGTTTGTCTCTGACCAGCAAATTTAATACACTGATTCCTTAATTTGCAATGAAGTTGTGCACATTCTTAATCATAGCACAAAAAACAATGATGATTGAATGACCTCTGGCACCACCATCAGGTCCACAGTTTAATCTTTTCAAATTACCATTTTGACCACCCCAGTCCAAAGCACAGATATTTGCTATGAACATATGACGCTCCTAAGAAACCTACAGCCTTAGTTATGTATTCTAGCTATGTTATCATCAAGTGATTACAATGTTGGCTGTGAAAACGATGTCTAGTTTAGCCTGATATAGCTATTCTGTAATATCTTCAGTACAATTTATAAGAAATGATGACTAATAATAAATATATTTTCAGCCTTGGCAGAAGTTTGCACTGACATTAAAATCAAAGGGTCCTCTTGCTCCTGTTGGGAGTGTAAATGTGCACACCAAATAGTATGCAGACAAAAATTTGATGGACAGAGTTTCACCATGGTGCAGATAATTACCTATTTTTAACATAATACAGGAGGCCTTTCTTGTCACTTCATGCAAATATGTCAGCTAAAATTATTTATTTATTTTTATGTTTTGTTATATCAGCCCAAATGCTAATATTGCTGCATTTAACGCCTTCAAACTTGGATGGAGTTAGGCCTGATTAGGCATTGTTTTAGCTGCACTGCATTACTGTGGTTGCAAGTGTGAAGCCAGCAAACTATGTAATGATCCAGAATATCTTAATAGCTATGATGTGCATGAAGGTTAGGGAGAAAGCCGACACATTAACTAACTCAATGTTGCTACATTAATGCCAAAAAAGTTGAGCACAATTAAATGGCAGTTGGGTTACATTTCTCCTCTCCCACAACTGTTCCTGACAGTGCTGCAGAAAGTTTGAAGGGTTTCAAAGAAGCTGGAAGGTGAAGAAAAGATCTTTTTTTTTTTACATAGCTGCTGTTTGTTCTATATAGAGATGGAAAAGAGTCACACAGACAGTCAGTGTTCGTTTGCCTTGTCATTAGCAAGTTAATAAATTTGTTTGTTTATAACTTTAGTCTTTTGTAGTTGCTTCTGTGCCAGTTGTTATTTCCCTCACTCTCACACTCTCTCTGACACGCAGACACAGCTGTCTATAAATCCCTGGAGACCAATTTGCTCCTGCAGCTGGCATACTGTAGGTGGTACAGGCCATGGGGCATTTACCCATTTACCAAAGTAATGAGGCTTACTACTATTCATGGATCTCTTACTCCTCCACTTTAAAAAAAAAGCTGAATGCTCCCCACTTTCTCCCACACACAGCGAAGGAAAGTTTTTTGTTGACTTTGGCTCAACCTTAGTCGAAGAATTCCTATAGCACAAAATCAAACTGGACTGAGCTGCAATTTAGCGCTCTTCTAAGGCACAATGAGCCCTAAAGGAACCAACTGTTGCGGGGAAAGAGCAACAACACTGTGGCAGTGTTGGTTGCAACACAAGCACACCCCACAGAAAAGAAGTATAGAGCAAATACATAACCTGAGGGAAGCAACCAGGTGTGCCAAGGAAAATTCACTAGTTGTGCAGGCCCAATAAATAACCAGGGAAAGAACAGAGAAGAAGATTAGTATTACCTGAAAGAGCTAAGATCCCACCTGTATCCATTACTTCTCTGACAGTAAACAGAAATATTTTACTGTTGGGACTGATAACAATCAACAGCAATTGTTTGCATCCATTTGGGAGACGCCTCCTCCTGTGTAACCATTAATGGGCCCTTGACATAAGTGGAGGCGGAGAGGTAGAGGGTCATAGCATTGCACACTGCAGCGACAGCAAAGAGATACTGACATTTAAACTAGCACAAGTACCCCTCAGCTAGCAACTGGTTAACAGAAAAGCTTGTGCACATAACCCACTGAGTCGACTGGATAATAATTAAGAGGTGGAGACCAGGCGTGATGAGGAAATTAGAATGATAATTGTCTTCCTCCTTGAGCTTCAGCTAAAAGCTTTTTTATCTAGAACAGAGGAGTGAAAAGGTAGCACATAAAACGACCGAAATTTAAAAGAGCACATATGACACATAAAAAAACATATCATTTTAAAACACAATGCATAGGAACTTGGCACATTAAAAACGACAAGCATGAGGACTCATACATAGCACATAAAAATGCATACCCAGTGCTCCAATAACAACTACGAGCAACAGTGGGCATAATACCCATCACAACCCAAGGTCCCATTGTGGGAAACACCAACCCACATCCTGCTTCCCATGTTCAGGAGACCAACAGACATCAGCACAAATGAGTTTCTATGCCTATTAGTCATAATAGTGGACAGTATGAAACAGGAACCAGTGGTAGGAGTTGAAACTTATGCTGAAGTCAGGAAGAATGTATTATTGAGTAGGTGCATGTTAGGACAGCTGAGGGAGAAAAGGGACTGGAGGATTCAAGCAGACAAGTAAAAGCAACTTGCAGCCCCACCGGAGATGTTCAGCAGCAGTCTGAGGTCTGAATCTGAATTACAGTCCAATACTCAGCCATCTGTTTACTTGGTAGAGCTCACCCTGCTACGAGAGGAATGGTAGATGAGGGCAGAGTACCCTTTGTGGATTTGTAAGCCACATGTATATGAGTTTAGGGGTTTGTGGACAGGGCCGGAAAGGGCAACCAGTGACTCTGGCTGACGAGAAAAAATACAAGTTGGAGTCAAAAATATTGAAGTCAGTGTCACCACTACAACATACTGCCATACGCCATTATCAGCTTCTGTTTTATAAAGTTAAGCTTGGCGTTTGTTGATCCAGTTATCCTGTTAGCCAGATGTTGCTGTATGGATGGTGAGCATGGCATCAGCTGAAATTTGTGGGTTAAGTACTGTAGATTAGAGGGTAATGTAGAGATGAAACATTAGCCCAGGTCTGCTTGTTCTATCTCAGTCCTTAAACCTTTAGTCCTGAACCCATTTTTTCTTCTCTTTGGTAATTATATTTTACTATAATCGGGCTTCTTCCCATAGTTAGTTCTAAATATAACAAGAAATCCCAGGTTAAAGTGATAATATTGAGGCTTCTTCATCGGAACTCCCTTACCTGTGTTGATCATGCTGCAATTCATAAAAATAGGCCAATGTATTACAGATTTTCTGCAATAATATTGAGCAAAAGAGTATGCATTTTAACTGTGTGCTGATATAGCTGATATAACTAAATATAATTTCATGCAAATGTTCTGCTAACTTTCATCCACTCCCCAGACTCAAACTAAGCCTTGTCTCATCCGAACCCCAGTGCAGCATCACTCCTGTCCCGCGGCAGTCCCATGTGTCCTGCAGGATTCTGATGTAATGTCAGCCTCTGTTGTAGATGATTACAAGTCTGATCAGCACTGATGGTTGATGTGTAGATGTGAGGCCTCTGTTTAACAAAGTCTCTTGGAGTTTGTGTGGGCTATGCTTAAAAAAGAGAAAGAAAAATACAGAAGATGAAAGTATCTTAAGTGGGAGGTGCCCACTTGATAACACCAATGACAACAGAAAGTCCCAGCTCTCATTTACCAAGCCTCATCCCATCTCCAAACATGAAAGGAAGTTTCCTCCACAGTCATCCTAAATACCGTAACACATAGTTACATCAGAGGCATGTGAACTGGCAAATGATCATCTGTATTCTTCTTCTCTACCCTCTGTACATGTTGCAAAAATGCCTGGATGTGAAATTTAAGCAGCATAAATGTCTCTCGACAAAGCAAAGTTCAAGTGAGAGCTGTGGGAGTCAAAGTTCTTTTTTTTCTGAATTACATTCTAGAGAGTTGATGGGCTATATTTCTTTCTTTTTTTGTGATTCAACTTTTATTTAAAGGCGAAAATCCCCCTGAAAGTCTAACTTTTTTCATGAGGAATTCTAAAGTACTAATTTCAAGAGAAAAAAAGAGTATTGCACATTAATGTCATCAAGAAGTGAGCAGCCTTGCCTTTAATTCGACTCTAGCCCTCTCATGCCCTATGTTTCTGCCATTTCTTTGAGACCCACGATTGACAAAATATACACCGACATTAATCGTAGAGCAGAGGAGTAAAAGCAGGCTGAGAATGAAGCCATGTGTAGGATCCATGATATATACAGTGTGTAAACTTGTATTAATTACAGATTAATTCATGTTCTCATTTTTGCAAAACAACTTAATGCCATTCCTTACATCAACTGCTACAGTACGCGAGCTTTAGATGATAACTCGTCACCCTAAGGTACAGTAGTTAACTGACAGAAGCATGACATTTGTTATTACTCTATTAGAAGGCTTCCCCATATCTCTGTTACACTGTCAAAATTATTCAGTAAGAATTTGTGTCATATGCTGCACAGGGAAGGCATCGTGCCTAGAACCTCGTAAGAGATCCTAGCAGGTTGTGTTTGCATTAATTGAGCTTGTCTGTGAGCCATAAATCAATTTTATGTAATTCTGCCATGTTTGGATCGCTCTTTTACTCAGGATGTTGCTCTAAAACAGTGAGAATTACATGTATGCCGGATTTTAGTATAACTTATTGGACACGTGGTAACTTCCAGCAAAGTTATGTTTTCAGTGTCTTAACACCATCACAGTGTTTTCCCTCAGAGATACAAATGACACATTGTGACATGCTTCCCCTGTTTCATATTCTTGTGGCTGTCTTCAGAGTAGGAGGTGAATTAGAAGTTATTACAGTGGCATGCACACACATTATTATTCTTGTTATTGTTATTATTATTCCTGCTGATCACTGAAGTCATTAATGAGCATCATTATCCTGCTCACAAGTGGTGGCTTCATCGCTATAACATTATAGCTAACTGTAGCTCTACCTCATGGCTGGCTCGAAGCAACTTTCTGAGCTGATGTTTAAGAGTTGGGGAGAGCTTTTTTACCTGGCCCTGCTGCCATTGCCACTAACTCTTGTCTTCTCTCCTCACTGTTTGACAACCTCATTTTTGATTAGGCCAGGGTATAGCTAAGTACTTTTGCAACAACTATGCAGCAGTTAAATAGTTTGTTTGTGCCGCAGTGCATTTTTTAAATTTAAAGCCAACTTTTGACGCTGTATGTGACATGATGTTGCTTGCTGGGGTACACTGGGGTACATTTTATTAAAGCAATGAATCAAATTTGTCAAATATGTAATTGTTTGCATACGTACAGGGACACACAGGGCTGTCGTGGAGGGTAAAGGCACATAAATGCTGTTTACCCACCTCTCAGATTCTGAAATTGCATTTACTATTGTTTTAACCATATTGTTGCTTTGCATGTTATGTTTTTCATTCACAACTGCTGCACAGAGTGTCAACTACAGCAGTTGTGAATTAAAAACATAATGGCATAATGTTGTGGGAATATTAACTATGGATTTTACATTCAAGCTAACTTGAACTATCAAGCTACATTACTGTAAAGCAGGACACTCTGTGCAGTTTAAATGGCAGCAAAATTGGCAGATTATTTGTGATATGTTTTATGTTTATGATCATCTGAGAAACACAAAGGGCTAATTGTTCATCTACAAGTGAAGCTGTTCTTTTTTCCGATGTAATGTGACTTTAAGTTCAAACAAATTAATTCCACATGAGTTTGTTTTTTGAGATAATGCATGATAGATTCATCTTTGCATCCATGAAGTAGGTACACACCACTGAACACACCTCACCTTTATGCAGGCCCAACTGTGTATATGAAGCTCTTACTAAAAATGACCCACAATCCCCGACCTTGACCTCCCTCTTCCTCCTCTCCATCCCACAGCAGGATGATTATCTCTATCTTGTGTAATGTGATGATGATGATGATGATGATGATGATGATGATAGAGAGAAAGGTAATATCTTAAAGGCTTGGCGTGTGTTTCCAGCCCCTCAACTGGGAAGTAATCCTTTCTGCTGTGTTGTGTGTTTTGTGGACACAACATTGTGCACAATGTTAGTCGAAAACTTGAGTCATTTTGAAGAGTCACCCCTTCTTAAGCAGGATGATTTCCCCCACTCCTCACACTCCCTTTTCTTTTCCTCCTCTCCTCCTCATCCATCTCCTCTCTGGCTCACATGCTGCCTGTGGCCCAGCAGCAGCAGCAGCAGTTTGTGTTGCCACAAACAGAGAGCAGGCAGGAGAAACCCACCATGACAGGCAGATAACAATGCTGCAACACCACACTAATTGGCCCGGGGCTTACAGGGAGAGTCTGGTGTTCAGCAGCCTGGTATTTTGGGATGTGAGAGCAGAAGGGGGGTAGGTGGGATTGGGGGTTGAGGATGGGGGAGGCAGAGGCAAGGAGTGTCAGTTTTGATTATGGATGAGTTGTGAGATAAGTTGAGTTAGGACATGTTTTTGTGAGGTGGAAAGAATTGTGTGTGTGTGTGTGTGTGTGTGTGTGTGTGTGTGTGTGTGTGTGTGTGTGTGTGAGTGTATATTTATGTGTTTGTGTGTGTGTGTGTGTGTGTGTGTGTGTGTGTGTGTGTGTGTGTGTGTTTGTGAGTGTGGGTTGTGTGTGCATACACGCATACATGCACGTCTGACACACAAAGCTCTAATCAGAGGAGCTGGATGACGTTTTAGCACAATTTTTTTTTCATGAACGATCAAAAAGGATACTCATAAAGCATGCTAACACAACCACATTTACCACTGCAAGCAGTTCATTTACAGATACAGAACTATTTATCTTTGATGCTATTTCTATAAGCCCTTATGTATATATATATATAAAAAAACAGGCTTGGAGGTTTCACTATGATTCTCAATTGGGGAATTGACAAAAGTTTTATTGATTTATGTCTTTGACACCTGCAGGGGCCTAAAAAACAAGTCATTATACTCCCACTCTCAGTATCAATAAAAAGTACATTATACCACTACCAACTATCTATATAGGCTTACTTCACATAATTTCATCCAATACTTTTCAACTTTCTTGTTGGTCCTCCTGTTCAGAAAACAAAATGCACCATTAATCATAGGCTAAAGGGAAGGCTGACCTTTTTGACTTAAAACGGTTCACTCGACAGCTCAAAAATGGAGTTGTATCAGAAATTGTACGTTTAATCATATACTGTAGTGTAGCACAATAATAAACAAGAGCTGGGACTTGTGTCTGAGGTCTCAAGAATGAAAGTACCTCAGTGGTCTGGGACTTGCGCCAATAGACCGCCAGTACTCAGTCTCAAAAAGAAGCTTCTGGTCTTCACATTTCTCATTCAGAGATAAGCCTTTTATATATTACTCTACACTCGAGCCTCTTCTATTGTGCTTTTTTCTCACAGAGTGACACCACTGAGAGTTCACCTGAGAGTTTGTCAGGGATCAGGGTGTGTGAGGACATGACAGTGGGCACTTAAAGTTCTGAAGCTATAAGAAAAAGACATAAATACAATACTTGCATTTACATCTGTCTGGGTGTAATGTAACAATGCCGTCACTTCCTACTTCTCCTTGTCTTTAGAGATACTAGAGAACCTCCTGTCTGAGGAAGAGCACCACCAAGGTTGAAACATATTGCAACGAGAGTGGCTGTTATTCCAAGCGTTCTTTTTTGTTGTGTGCACAAACTGAGCTAAAATTTCATTTATTTTACAATGAATGGCTTCCCTTCTTCTGTTCCTGCTGACAAACTTTTCCACTGTTTTGCATGTACATTATGAATTATCATATATTATGAAGTAGTAAACACAACTGAACATCAAAAGTCATGACTTTCATCTTTCTTGTATGTCTTTTATTTTAATGTCAAACCAACGAAAATACACAATAATAAAAAGTGGAAGATTTTCACATTGAGGTTGAAACCTGAGGATGAGGGAAGACAGGACCTTCATTGGGGTCACATGTTATTAATAAGCATGTAGGGTTCTTACAGGCTTCTCGTATTCTCAGTTTCTTATTGATCCTTCAAAAAGGAAAATTCAAAAAAGAAATTCTTTTTTTTTTCAATTTCACAACATAATGTCTTGCTGTTTCTAATTTAAAAACATATCAAAATACACATTGTGCATGCTTAGACACACACATCCTCAACTATGTTGTTGGCAGATTAATTGTAACATCATGAAGAAAATGGATTTGTAAAAACTGAGTGGGGTCTGCAGGAGGGGTTATAATAGAATTGTAATGTACTCACAGCATGTACAGTATGTGTGTATTGTTGTCTTGTCTTGTAAGTGTCAGTGCATTTTATGAGGAATACATTACATACAGTATATATGTTTTACAAAGCCTACTCAATCCAAACCTCTATGTACGAAGTTGTTGAGGTGATAATGAATTATTGCGTAAAATAATTATTAAAAAATGTATGCTAGCATTGTACACTTTAAGAGAAGCAGGACCCAGATGTTTTTAGGTTTTATTACAGTGTTGGGTTTTAACCTTTCCAACTAAACAATATGCTACTGTAAATGACCTCATGCAGGTTGCCAGCTTTTCATTTGTTTTGTTGTTGTTTTTTTTTACAAATAGCTTCAGCTATATTAAGTTGTGTCTATCAAGACAAACCATAGCTTGTGTCAGTTTAGAATCCTCTCCGTTCTTCTTGAGAAATAAAGTTTCATGACTCTGTCAAAATCCTAAAGGTCAACAATGGTCATGCTCATCAGTCTTTCCAGAGGCCACACTCAGCAGCCTCCTGGAGACCGTTCCCATCATGACACGGCTTTGACATTACACGAGCCTTTCCTATCCAGTGACGGTGTACATGCTATTCAAAATAAGTTTAAGATAAACAGAACTTGAAGAAAGACAAAAATAGCAAAAAAGGGTGAATTCACCAAAGATCAATAGTTGAGTCTCAGTGAGTCAGAAATGAAAGTAGGTAGTAGTAGATTTTAAAGAGAAATGCAATTTACATGTAATTATTTTAATACACAGTTAAGGACTGTACAAAAAAATATATAAGGGGGGATGGGCAGAAAAGGGGGAGCATATTGTACTTTTTATTTTTGGCTGAAGGTAGGGTAGTCTGACTTTTTTTAAACAGTAGGACAGGGTCTTTTTTTTTTCTCGTCCTAAATGTATGTTTTATTTCAGCCTTCCTTTGCAATATACTTAATTGTTACATAAATCGTTACATCGAAAAGACAACTAGTGTCCATAAAGGTGTGCTGTGCTGTATGCAGAGGACAACAATTCTGTCTCTGTATCTGGGTTTCATTAATGCGTGCATTGGTGGCGCGCATTAGACGTTATACCACAGTAAGGTATGAAGGCTTAAATTGGGCTACACAATTAAACAAGCTGTACCAATTTTACACTATTATATTATTTTGACATGTGGGGAGGATGTTGCCGTTTTTCTGTAAGTCAAGAGGAAGATTAAAAGAGAATATTAATAACCCTGGGGAGGGCCTTGCTTTTTTACAAAATGAAACATAAGATTCAGCCCCCCCTCACCACCCCAATTATTTCTGCACAGTCCCTTATTCTTTTTGGTCAGTATTAAACACAGCCCTTTGAAATTGTAAATAACATAAAGATATGTTAGTGGAAAACTGTGTTGTCTTACAGTGCCAGTTCTTTATTCTTGTTAATTCCACTTTTTTAAGTATCTCAAATGCCACCAAGATTTCAAATAGTGTCAAGTGTTGAGAGGAAAGAGGGAGAAGGCTTGGAGAGGTTGCTTGAGGGAGCAGCATCCGCTTCTCCCTTTAAAAGGCTTCCAGGATCCTTTTGAGAAGTTTGAGCCAATCAATAACCTGTCAGATAGAAAGCCTTTTCACTTTTTTGGCAGTCCACCCGCTGCTGCTCAACTCAACTCAATCCAGCTCTCCCCTTGTTTTCAGCCTTTCTCTCAAACTCGTTTTATTACCTTGACTCTATTGAGTGGACCTGCCAGCTCAAAGAAACATTGTCCCCTCTTACACTGCTCAGACTCTTAATAAAAGAAGGGTCACAGTGTCAGAGATGCTCAGCAAATTGGGTGGTGGGAAAACCACACATTACAGAGTATGAACTTACTCCTGTAAAACCAAACCTCCACTCTGCCTTTCTCAAGTGTGCCACTTCCTACTGGCATTTGCCGCACTGCTGGCTTTTGATTCTGTGGACTGAAGACATTTTGTCGCTTTAAAACTGATTGTCTGAGCTGTAAAAGGACTGACAGTGTTAAAAGTCAATCAAAGCTGTAAAGGTCCTTTTTTCTGGAAAATTTAAATAACATCTGAAGTTGACCATGTGAAGATTATGAGTAAAACAACAAATGTACCTACATTTTTTTTTTTTCTCTATGTTTTCTAAGTTTTAATTGCCGCCTACGTTCTAGTTTTGGAGGTTCAGCATTCATAATGGGAGGAAATGACTCTTAAATGTGTAGCTTTAAATAGACTAATGTTAAGATGTGAAAAAGATCTACTGTGAACATTGTGCAGAGGCTGTCAGTTTTGACCAACTAGTGTGCTTAGAGCTTGAGGTGCAAATAGTATGTATCACCTCTTGTGTTGCTATTCACCCTTTTCACAGCACCCTGCTAATATCCTTTTAAGATGGATTTGTCTTTTCAGAATGAGGAATTATGCTGTTATGCAATGGTTTAGAATGGTTTTCTAACTTCCAAACTGAACTACTACATGTTCCGTAAGAGTTAACAATAATAATGTGATCTAATAAAAGCCACATACGTTATTGTTGTTTGCAAATGTATCTAGTCATGGGTGATAGACACTGTTGATCATTTTTGACAGCTAATTTTGATTTATTTAGTGTAAATTTATTTCTCAAGTCATCTTGCAATCTGAGCCAGCAAGGTAAAAGCCCCGGAGAGGTTTACCCTCGGGACCGGAAACACCCCTCACCTCAGGTAATCATCAGTTGTCAATCATCCATCACTCGGAGCCTGTCAGTACATGCTCATGGCATCACATCATTTAGATGATTGATGACCAGTTGGGTTAAAAAAATTGTAGTATTACAATCTATTTCTAACAAATACTGCGGATTTCCACATGCACGTTCATGCACACATGCATGCTCACTCACAGATGAAAATAAAGTAGTACCCATGTTACCCATGTATCCTACTATTACACACCACTGTGACACAATTAGCCATTAATTAAACCTGTGTATCCACAGTCTTCTTTTCATTTAGGTAAGGAGATAGAAGGATGTGAACAAATATAGTATTCAGGGAAGAATAAGCAGCCGACAAGGGTTTTGTCTGCAATCAGCAAACAGAAGAAAATGTTCTCCCAAGCAGACAGACGGTCAACAAAGGCGCTCTCCCTGAGCCCCACCCTCTCTTCATTTCATCGGAAGAACTCTCCGACTAAAAGCACCTCCCTCTCTTCACAAAACTCTCCTATGATCAAGCTTCCTTCTCTCTCTGGTTTCTCTTTCGAGTATCTGTTCATTTCTCCCGTTACTTATCTTTGTGAGTCCATGTTCACCCAGTATGACTTTTACTGTGCTCAGCTTGTCCCTTACTCTTTTTAACTATCAGTCAGCTTGTGCATCTGATGAAAAAAAAGTCAGAAACTGAGAAAAATTACATGGCATGTTACATCACATACCGTATAATGCAAGTGACTGCCTGATAACTATGCATAGCAGTGACAGAAGATGTAGTCCCAATAAAAGGACCTTGTCTATTAAGCTGCATAAACACCTTTTCTGCAAATCAGACCAACAAGGACAGTAGTTATTTTACAGCATTGCTCACTTCAGTCCAGTTAAAATTCTTTTTTTAAAATTATTTACAGAGCTATCATGTCCTCTTTTATCCACATGCTATATGAAATAAATAAAATCTACCAATATTTCACAATATTCATTTACTTATGCCATGATGGAGGATTTTATCCATATTACCTACCCCTATATGAAAATAAGACAGAAGGCATTACAATTACCAAAAAGGTAATATCCATTGTTGACTAATTCGAAAAAAGTGCTAAAAATATAAAGGCCCTGTCCATTAAAACAGCTGACATCCAATTAACTAATCAAGTCGCTTGGAACAATAAATCTTTATTTTAATCGTTGCAATTATTGTAGTTCAAATTGACTGAATGACTGACTGAATAAAAGACTAATAGGTTACACAGATATTTGTACCGTGTGGTGTAGATCACCCATTTATATGACAGAATGAATGCCAAGCACAGTCGATGGGCCAAAGCCAGCCTTGATGCTGTTGGTTTTTGGGAGGCTGCCATTGGGCACAACACAGCTTGGTAGCAAGGTTATATTGGTACTTTATTTACTTGTTGGTACTTCAGATTCATGTGTTTCTGCAATTTCTGCAAGCATGTATTCACTTATCGTACACTAATGGCCGCACTTTCTACGTGTCATACATTTATAAAAACCTGTCACTCTGCTTAAAACATCTAATGTATTACACAAACACACACGCACGTATCGCTATAAAAGGTGAGTGTTAAGCCAGGCACGATCCTTCATCGACCCACGCAAAATGCCTGAAAGCACATTGACCGTGGTAGCCCAGTGGGACTGCAGAGTCAATATAAACCAACAGGAGCGATGATTGATTGATCCCCTGCTACCCTACTCTCCTTCTCTCCTCTGCCTGCCCTCCTTCCATGCCCCACCCTCTGTCTCCCTGCAGTCTCTGTGGGCTTGTTCAAGCCTAGTATCGTCAGTGCAAATGTATCCAAATTAGATCAAGATCCAGTAGGCATGGATTGCAGTTCACACCTGGCATAACAATGCATCGCAGACCACACCAACACGAAGCCAGCTACTTTTTGGAAATGACGTAAGATAACAATGTGTTTTCACTGACTTTCTCTGTGATCGCTTATTTTATATGTCAGTGTAGCTGATCACACAACACAGGTTTAATCATTAATATGACTTCGCAATCATAAAAAGGTAATATGATCATTGTCTCAGTTGAATTGGTTAGCTAAGTAACAGGGCAGTGTCTGTCCCACTCCTTACATGTTGGCTGTGATGCACAATTTGTCTGCATGCTGAAAGAGCAGGAAGAAGAAAAGATTTGGCAACTCTTCTATTGTTTTGGCATTTCAGTGTGGATGGAGATCTAGCCGGCTTAGAGCGGATTAAGTCCAACTTGTGAGACCACTTTTAGATTTTACTTGCCTGTTTAAATTTGATTTTATCTGCACAAGTTGCTAAGCAGAAAAAACCCCATACACATTTGTGTTCAGCCATACTAATATAGAAAAATATTGCAGTGGCTATTTGGTACCTTTCCTCTGATACCAACTTCAAATATGTGTCAGAGATGTTTAGCATATTCTAAGCACTCTGCAAAGTTCACTAGACAGTCTTTCATTGTGGTCAGAGATGCATTTCTACCCACAATACATGTCCCTGACCACCTTGAATATTGATTGGGTGGTACAATCCCAGTGCATCCACAATACGCTTTGCATTTAGAGTCACATTTTACACACACATTTTATTTCCAGGTGTGCACAGGGCCTATTTAAAACCCTTGATATCATTGTCAACCCCCTCAACCTTCCTATTATACAGTTTCCCCAGGTATTAAGGTTGCAACAACTTCATGGATAACATCCTTATTTATAGAGTACTGATGAAATAGTAAATTAGTGTAGGTGTGGATTATTTAACATCTCCCATTCGGGTACCAATGACTCATGTGCAGTTCTCACCTGGTTATTTATTATTTTATATGTGGGGGAGAAAATAAGGTGTACATGCTTGGCTGGAACTGAGGGAGGAATCGTGGTTCATGGTGAACTCCCATCTGGACCCTTTATCAGGGTACATATTTTAATGAGCCAAACAGAAAAAAAGACAGGAAGCGAGGTCAGCTTTAAACACAGTGATTAGCAGTTCAAAGAGAACAACCGGGGTTTCATCTACCTCTCCTCCTCTTGGCTGTCCCTCCCCTGACACCCAGTTCCTCTCATCTTCAAACGACCCGGGTGGAGGGTGGAGGGTGAGGGATGGCCTCTCCTGGGTCAACCTACAGGGAGCATTGATGACAGGAGGATGGAAGGCTGGAGGGCAGCTTTGTTGCCTGCTTGGCCTCTCCCCTTGCTGGGCAATGATTAAATCAAGGCCCTGGTGTGAGGCCTTCTGCTGGGGCAGCAGTGGGTTTCTATCCCCGGTGAGCTTGGATGTGTCCCTGAGAAGAGATGTTACAAAGCACCTGTTATTTGTTTTCTGAATTCATTGTGAGTGGCCTCACAGGACTCTTTTTTTTCCTACCATGGGCCAAATACATCACTCGCAGATGTCCAATACCTGCCCAGAATCTCAAGTTGTTATTGTAAACCTGCTGGATATCAAACATAAGATCAGGGTGGATTTTGATGCTCTTCACTGATATACTTCACATAGCCCTTGGACCTTAAGAACAAAAGGCACTTTGTAAAGGTGACAGGAATGACAAAAAGGTAAACTCACGCCAAAGGGCTAGTGCGAAAGCTCTTTGATTGATATTCTTCAGCTGTACACATGCACACACACCAGAGATGATTAAGAAATTCTCAGTTTTAACCTAATTTTTATAGAGACAGAACCTTTGAAATTATGAAAAGTACCCTAAAGCTTAGAAAAGTGTGCTTTGAGTAAATGACTTCAGGATTGAAACTGAGGAGCAGGTGAGCAAATCTGGGTCAGGTGTAAATGAGCTGTCCCTCTACAACTATTATTGAAGTACCTATGAGCAATCCCCAGTTGTTCTAGTGGAGCTGCTCAGTGACAAACAGCAGAATGCGGTTGCCCTTGGCAACTCCCTGGTGGGAATCTATAACTGTATGAATGTGACACAGTATGGTGCTGAAAAATAGCATGCATGCTCAGCCAAAGCCCCTGGAGAAATAAAGATTCAAAAAGTTAAATGCTAAGAAAAAAATGTTTAACGTGTAAACATATTAAAGATTGTAACTCTCTCCTGCAGAGCACAAGCGAGTGATTGCTGTGCCCCAGGTCCCGTTCCTGTCGGATTGACAGAAAGAAGGGGGAATGCATTCAGGGAGAGTTATTCTTATGTAATTACTCTGAAATCAAGAAAGAAATGTCTTTTTGTCTTTACGTGTAAACTTTTGAGAGATTCTAACTCCCTCCTGCAGAGTGGTAGTGAGTGATTGCTGTGCCCCAGGTCCTGTTCCTGATGGGTTGACAGAAAGAGGGGAGAAATGCATTCAGGGAGAGTCATCATTTATCCCTATGTAATTACTCTGAAATCACGGTGGTGAAATATCTGTACTCAGGCTGACGGAAGAGAAAAGGCCCTGAAGGACTGTCTGAAACATACGCTGCCTAGGAAATGAAGAGACGGAGGAGAGAGACAGATCAGAGAAAGAAAAGTGAAATGAAGAGATGAGAGGGGATAAAAGTCGATGCAAGGTCAAGCAGTATTAAAAGAGATGGTCTAATGAGCAGTCAGATACAATGATTAATCAGCAGACAGTGATGAAGAGTGGAATGGAAAAATAAAGAGAAAGAGTGCATGTACTTGTGTACATTGTGTGAGCTAAACTGTAGTCAAATACTTGCATGGAGTCAAACTTTCTGCATCAGAATGATTTGTTCAATTTCGGGTATCATAGATTGTCAATCACAGAACAATTAACTAAATTAAATTTAAATGTATCGTCTGTAATCATCAAAACATACTCATTGCATTTATTTAGTGTTCTGTTTGGCCAGTCGAGTGGGAACATCTGCAGCCAAAAGTGTGTATGTTTCTGAATGTGTGCAATTGGGCACAATGACATACTTATTACTTTAGTTTATACTAAAATGTTGTTGAAATTCCTCCCTGAATTAGCACCCCTTTCATCTCCTAAACATCCGCATTGAAAATTCTCTCTTTTCATTTTCTCCTGCAGTAATTCTCTCAAACAGGAGTCTTCTCACCCTCCTTTCCCGCCAAATGAGAAGTTTAGTTAACACATCCAGCACTAATCTCAAGGCCATTATGAGCATTGCAGGGATGAAAGAATAGTAAGGGAGCAGATGAAAAGCAGGCAGGGCTTTCGCTTCCTCTGCGCTGCTGTCCACTGATGAGGGGGTTTTGAGGATGTTTGAGTAGATCATTAAGGAGAAAATAAATCCTAAATCTCTTCTCTACTTTTCTCTTCTCTTCTCTTCCACTTGAAGACAGCAGTTTGTGAGCAACATCTCTCAGCACACACTTCATTCTAATTCAACATGTATCTTTAACACACACACACACACACACACTCACTCACTCTTATAAGCTATACATGCACTCAAGTGTGTGTGACTATGACAGGAAATGAATATTTAAGCATTGAGCCGCAGGTGTGTAGGAGCCGCAGCCATTTCTTGAGTCTTCTTGAGCGCATCATTTATTTACCAGTTTGAGGCTTCAAAGTGTGTTTAAATATCATCATTTTTCTCTCTGTGTTCTCTTTAATCAGGCACATCATCTCTTCCATCCCCCCACCCCCCTTCTTCAACTTTAGTCTCCTTCTGCTTTGCTCACAGGTGCTGTGGGGAAGCTCTCCATGGAGTCTCTGAAAGCATGTTTGTGTTTCTCCCTTGTCAGGGGGTTAAGGATCAGGGTGTGATAGTTTTTCTTAAATCGTCAATATGAGTCCATTACCTACTCGCGCACGCAAAAGTCTTTTGAGCAAAAGTCCTGATAGAGTTTCCTTGCCTGGACAGGATGTGTAACTATGGCTCCCAGTGATTAGGCTTTGATGTTACCTTGAGTGATAGATGTGAGAGGAGGAGGAGGGTTGGAGGAGAGGAAAGGTGATGTTGCTGACACAGTAGTTTGAGACAACTTTCTTCTCCATACTTTTTTTTTTTTTTAAGTCCTTGCCACTTTTCTATCCACACTCCTAAAACTCGGCACAAAAAAACAACCGCTTCACTTAAAAGATGGGAAGAGTATAAACTGAAAGTGGGGGCGGCGGGGTGGCAGCCGAAGGGAAGGGGATTTGGGGAAAAAAAGAAGCAGTAATGTCAATTTTTATTCTAATGCATGAAGGAGGCAGTTGGAGGTCACTGCAGTATTCACAAGTGTGGGTTAACGCCTAAGACAAACACATCCCCCCGAACCATAATCAACTCAGATCGTTGCCACATACAGTAAGCTCTGCTATGTGACACGAGCAGCCAGAGAAGACATAGGAGAAACACGCACTGACACACACACACTCAACTGGATCATCTTGCACATGCACACAAAACCAGTATAAGAGAATGGATGGTATTATTTATTGATCAAAACACCTATTTTTTTCCCTTCTCTCTATAAATAACAGTGGAATCAGACAGTCCACACATGTGTTTCGAATGTGTGTTGCTGTTTGTCAGAGCTTTTGGGTCCATTTGTGTTCAAATAGCGTGTGTCCCTGGTAACAGAGGCAGCTAGTTATTTGATTTCATCTTAGTGATTGATAGCAAGAATGGCCAGTATAGCCTGGTACAGGCACTCCTCTGCTGGAGGAGGAATTACTCTGCTAGCACAAAGCATACAGAGTCTAAACAGAAATTACCTCAGTGAATCCTGATCCCCTGTTAGAGATAAGTATAATTAGTTATCCACAGTAGTCATTTTTGCAGCTTTGTACGTGTGCTTGTATCACAACATTAATCTTCTGTCTTCAAAGGACACTATTACCTGAGAGCACTGGGACAGATGAAGAGCTAATTCCAAATTTAGATTTCTGTCTTTAGAGAAAATTGACTCCCTCTATTATCAAAACACGATTGCATTCATGAAAACAAAAGCACATGGTTTTATGATTCATATATAGACATGCTCTAAGGGATGAAATGTTTGTTTTACAAACTGATGAATTCTGACATCTTAATTTTCTCTGAACTAATGCATTAATGGTAGTCCTCAGTATGAGGTGGAAGGTGCAGATCCTCTTGTCCTTTCATTAAAGCGCCTCTTTTTTTATTCTCATTCCATCTTCATTACCTCTTGACATGCACACTGTGTATTTAATAAGCCGGGTTATTCAACCCTGATGTTTGTTTCATCAGTGCAAATGAAACCTTGGCCTCTATAACTTTGCTTTTACAGTTACTGTATCCTGCGGGGGCAATTTAAAGTGGCATCACTCCTGCTGCAATGCTTAAAGAAGAAAGAAATACTCCCTTTTACCACGGTCCCCTGCGCGCACACAACTAAACAAATAATGATATATGTCTCACACAAATTAAATTTCTTTTCTTATACAAATATTCACCTGAAATGGTCACATACTGACAGCTTCCTCTTAGCGATGAGAGGAGTGATTTGATGAGCCTTATGAACCTTTGAGTAGCAGTATTGATGTCATCTATATTCATGCTGGCTTATTTCAGATACATTCACTAGATCAGGAAATGTCATTGTATTTCATTAGCATTTATACATGAGTGAACTATGAGTGTACCTTGGCCACAAATAAGGCACAGCTTTTCGCTTACAAGGAGCTACAGCACCCCCAAGTGGATTTTAGATGAATGTCATGGTCCTGCTTGGTTGAAGCACTACAGAAAAGTCAAGTTTGTGTCTCATTTTAACTTTGAGTAATTCCTTCTGGAACCAAGGCCAGGCCACTTTTGTCTTGGTTTTAACTGATCAGATTGCCTAACTGCTGCTGATCATCCAGCACTATAACATTATCAGGTATCCAAGCACAAGTGTTAAAGGATTCTGAATGTCAGAATTAAGAAATGGGGACCACTTACAGCCAGAGTCAGATTTAACCAAGAACCGAAGCCATACAAGTTCTTAAGAGTTCAGGTTGTGGCAAGCTCCAGGTTACGAATCGTTAAAGTGTAACTCCACCCTCAGATTCAGCTAGAACCCTCTCTCCCAGCAAATTTTAAAAAAAATGCAACGAGTGAGGGAACAAAGACTGTAAGGGGTGTGGCCTCATGGCTGCGTAGTGTGTGGGTCAGGAGCATAGACTGTATGGTCAGGAGACATGGGGGCTGACTGACACTGATTAGAGTCTGTTTTTTATATAGATTTCATGTCGTAGATAGGTGCCAACCAGTTGACTCTATCTCAGCATTGGCCTCGCAGGTTCAGGGCTGATTTGAAACAGTAGATGGCGTGTTGAGACATTTTGTAATTTTTCGATTTTTATACATTTGGTAAGAAATGTCAGTATTAACACCAGCATCGATGTGTTTCATCACAGTACAGTCATATCATTTAGTTTACAGGTCAAAAAACACATTTAAGTGTGCAGTAAAAATGCTATACTACAACCATGGGTTGCAGTATGTTCTAATATTGTACCCTAATAACACTGTGCCAGTTGTCTATTAACTTAGTACTCCAAGTGACAGGCCTTCTAATATGAAATTCAGATTAATTATTATACTTAGGTTGTACAGCTAGGCCTATATATCCACATTAGTTGTACATCCATGAGCACACGCAGTACATTCCTTAACTTTCCATCGTCACTACTCGTTTGTTTCAAGCATCGGCCTCTACTGCATTTACAAAAGGTTTCTGAAGTAAAAACTTCATCAAGAAAGTGTTTATAGCTTTGTCAGTAGCAATTGATTGGTTCCAGGATACTTGCACTTCTTACTACATGACAATAGGATAAGAATGTGTTTTCTGCTCTAAGGATGAATGTGTATGTGTTACGGAGAAAAAAGGGGGCTCTGGGACTTTAAAACTGAAATGCTCAGGCCCTACATTAATGGGAAGATATTTATCTCGAATTATCATTTTAATGGCAAAGGGTCATCTTGATGTTAATTAATCACAACATATCACTCACGCTTCATCTGTGGTGACACTTTAATTTCAGCAGTTATTATCACTACCACAGCGTACACTGTGTCAAGTAATGGCTCTGTAATGACCCTCACTAACTGCAGCTCACATGTCTGGCATTTATTAAAGGAAGTGAACGTTGCCGAAGTCCAGAATGCATATTAACTGTTCCTATCAGAAGAGACATATGCTCCTCTCAACTCTTCCATTGTCCATAATGTCTTTAACGTGCCACCATACATACTGTAGCAATTCGGTGCAATTTTAAAGGTATGCATTTGGATCTTTCATCTTCTCCAGACTATTTTTCAAAAGGCTGTCATCAGGTATAAGTAGATAAGTGAAAGAAATAGCCCAGAGATGATGAGGGGTGAACAAAAGTGAGCTAAAAGAACATTTTTGAGGAAAAGGAAAAGAGGTGTGGGAAGGTCATACTGTTGAAAGTCTTTCAACAGTTCAACAGGTATTATTTCACTTATATGATCGACCTATCTACCTATCCAGCTATCTATCCATCTATCTATCTATCTGATTATGTAATTTTATTTTATGATAATTTTTTTACTTGTCTATTCTTAAATAAAGTTTTATGTGAATAAATACTAAACATTCAAACTCGGTGGTCGACAAGCCACTAACTCCCGTCTTGAGTGGACTTTGACTCCTTTGAGTTGTGCACAATAGGCATTTTTCACAGCAGCGTTTTGACTTGTCATAGCAGGAAAAGCACTGTGACTAATAAAATTAATGACGGCTCTGTTCTATTCAAGTGTCCCAGTAAGCCGTGAAGTGTGAACAATACCAGGACCCTGAAATCAAAGCAGCTACATGGAATTCGGCAATCATTAATTTTATCATTCACACCTGTGCTTTTCCTACTGTGACATGTAAAAATGTGTGCTGTCATAAATGCCCAAATATGTTGGTATGATGTCAACATTGTCAGCTGCCTCAAATTAGCGAGCTGTAATTCTGTTTGGTCCACGATGCCTAATGTGAAAGCAAAATGGGATTTCTTGATTTAAGTCAAGCCCATATCTCTTATGGTCACACTAAATTAGTAGAAAAAAACATACAATCATAGTCAGTTCCAGAAACGTTATAACTGCAACCTATGATCTGAATGGTTAATACATCAATGGCTGAATAGACAAGCACTCCACTGTCCTACAAAACAGGGCCAATCAGAAAAACTGGAAGGTCTAGCGTTACTTAATACCATATGCAAATTTTTAGGATGGATGTTTATGACAGATGTCAAGAGTCATTCAGTTGATAGTGTCACTTTCAGTGCAAAACTGGCAATCCCCTGGATGTGTCTGTCATGGCAATTTGATATTAAACCAGGGGAGATGCTGTGTAGACTGTTGTAGCAGGCATCATTGTCAGACACAAAGGAACCACTTGGTTGAATGCGTTACAGTGAGATTACATTACTGGAAACTGTCATATCAGGCTGATTTGATCATGACTGTCAAAGTCAACCCCGCCCCCCCCGACAGTGTCATCAATAATTCCCTTCACCTTGAGTACAACAGTTGAGCTCTGAACGTTCATGTAATAGTTAAGTGTTTTTACACTGTCAAATGTTCTTACGGCAGAGTGATGTCATGTAGACAGGCAGGACATGAACAGCTTCCTTACTGTTATCTCAAATAACGCACCGGTCAACATCATTAAGATACATTTAAAGCTTTATAAAGATATAAAGGTTAATTGCACTGCCCAATGCTCTCATGAGTCACAGGTAGTTTCTTTTGCTTTAAGTTATGTGGTACATTTATATTTAAATTGAAATTGCAAACGAAACGAGAGAAACCAAATAATAAACACAAGCAGACGGAAGACACGGTTGTTGCACAGGGTTTGGAAAACACCTAATAAACGGAAATAACTCACAAACCAGCAGCAGCTTTTCCTAATTAGCATTCTATTTGGTATATACTTTCGCAACAAATTATGTCACAATTCGCGTAGATATAGTAGATCGTTTTACATCACTTTCTGCTTGTGTTTTGCATTCATTCATTTATTATTTCTTTCATGTAAGTAATTGTGTGCGCGACTGGCGCGCATCTGTACTGGTTTTGACCAGTTGGGGGCAGTAACGTGCCGGTGACGCGTGTACTCGGCTTGACAGGTTGGAGTCGAAGAAGAATCGCAACACTTGATAGAAAATGGCTGACCGGGAATGTGGAGATAATTTCCTTCGGCTCCAAGCGCAGTTTTAAACGTGCCCTACGTTTGAGCACGCACCGTCGCGTTTAGCAGAGAAGCACAATGTTTAAAAAGGCGAAACGAGCTAACTTTCGACGGAGGAATGAGTCCGACGAGGACGAACAGGACGAGGGTCGGCAGCCGACGTCGTTCGGGCCCGTCGCGGAGGAAATCCCGTTTATGGAGACCTCCAATAACTGCGTTACCGGAGCGCCTAGCAGCGCCGACAGCTACCACAGCAACGGCTTTCAGGCTAACGTTAACAGCATACGAGCTGTCAAGAAAGAAAAGAAAGGCAGAGATGCAGCTAACGTTACGGTGCCTGGGCCCACGAAAGCCAGTTTGCTGAGTTTCGACGATGACGAAGGTAACGATAACTTGACAAACCAATGCTAAGTCAGCTAGCCCGGTTGACGTTAGCGAAAGAAAACGTGTTGTCCTGACAGGGTTGAGTATTGATGCTACTCCCATTTGTGTCTGCGTAGGATACGGAATGTTATTGATAATTGCGTGAACCGTTGTAAATAAGTACTTTGCTTGAGCGGGAATAATTCCTATGTCCACCAGTTTAACCTGGATGATGTGCATGGCTAACTCACGTCTCGCTTTACCGCATGGCCTGTTTGTAAACAGAAGGATCCGAGGTGTTCAGAGTGAAGAAATCCAATCACAGCAAGAAGATCGTAAAGCAGCTGAAGAAGGAATACAAGGAGGATCTGGAGAAGACTGGATGTGTCAGGCAGGAAATCAAATCAGGTGGGATAGCCCACTGTCCATATGATGCACTGTCCGTCATCTCTGCTGTTACATTAGCAATATGAGAATACCTTAACCTACCTAGCTGACTTTGCAGCAGCGACGTTTGTCACCAAATAGGAGGCATTTCATATTAGTTTGGCTAAAATGCATTTAAATTGTAATAACAGGCCATATATTAGCAAGTATTCGCGACCTTTCGGGTAAAATATGTAGCCGTGCCACAAGATGGGGGTAGATCTATTGAGGAAAGGGGATCTTCATTTTACATTGGCATTAAAGTTAATGCCACTTAATGTTGAAGTTATGAATTGTACTTGGCGTTTGCAGTCAGCAAAGATTATCCTCATATTGCGTTATCATCTAAAGGGAAGATGGTATATCAGAATTATCAGTCAGCATTTTTGTCTACCAAATTAAATGTAATTTATAAGACTTATTTTCTGATTTAAATTTTATCTGCAGATATACTGGCAGACATTTATGTCAAGGTTTGTGTATGGTATCGGCACAGAAACGGGCAGAAATCAGATGTCAGCCGAAGGCTTTACTTGTCAGTTGTCACTACAGATGCCCAAAATTTAACATACTTGAAATACCCTTAAGATTCAATACATAGCAGCACTATTGGGGTGTCTGAATAGACTAGTGCTTTCAGAGACTATCCTGTAACATGAAGCATAATATCAGTCATCCCGTATTATCAGCTAAATGGCTATAATGTAAATGTAATGGAGTTAGATCTGTAGTCCTCTTGGCTCATTTTTTTCTGCATCCCGTTTTCCTAGATGCTCTTCCTCAGCCTGCGGTTGCCATCAAAGAGGAAGTTACCAGCAGAGCAGGTAGTGAACAGGGGGAAGAAGAAATGGAGGTGGACAGTGCTGATGAGCAGGATGAAGAGGCAAAGAGTCAAGGTGGCCAGGCACATAGTCAAGCCTCCAGGAGCAACAACGCTGGAGCAACGTTCAACACGCTTTCCTCCCTCGGCAGCCTGAGACCAGGTATTATATACACGCACTCAAATTTAAATGCTTGTTCAATGTTTTGACTGTCATCAGTGGCACAACCAGTCTAACACTCATGTGAGCACATTTGTAAAGAATGGGCCAACTCCTGGTCTTGTTGATAGCTCTATACGTTTCCAGATTGTTCTGTAACAGGAAATATCAATGAGTTTGGTTTTCATAATACTTTTTAAATTGAATTATGCTACTAATCTCAGTATTAACTTTGTACCTTTCTCTGAATAATTGGTCCTCTAATCAGTCATTGAAACCCCCTTGGAAGTGCTTTTATGTCATTTCATACAGCTCTATACCTCCAAACCTTCCACAAGAACTTAGATCAAGACCTGTTTCTCTTTTACTCTAGGGGAGATCCCTGATGCGGCATTCATCCATGCTGCCAGAAAGCGCCGGCAACTGGCTAGAGAGCTCGGGGGTGAAGCCCCTCTGGTAGAGACGGAGGCTCCCAAGAAACGTCTGGTAGGAGAAGACCAAGACGCCAGCGACGACGAAGACGAGGAAGAGAAGAGGATCCGCTTCAGCGGAGTGAAGAACAAAAGCCAGAGACAAAAGATAGCTGAGGAGATAGGTACCTTAAGATTATGGTTTATGGTTCATTGATTATATACTACTGTTTTTAATCGGTTGTCTCTAAGACATGAACATCCCCTTCACATGTGCAGGTATTGAGGGTAGTGATGATGAGGCACTGGATACAGGTCAGGATGAAGAGGTGAGCCGTTGGGAGCAGGAGCAGATTAGGAAAGGAATCAGCATACCCCAGGTAAGCTGTACTAAATCTCTGAACAGCTGTAAAATATTTTGCCAACCTGTATGACTCCTGACAATGGATGATGTATGTTTTCTCCAGTGTTCTTATTATTTCTTTCTGTGGTGCTATCGTTCTATTATTTTATAAAAAGTTGGGATTTAATTTAAGTGCATCCGATTATTATCATTGTTATGAGTTGTAGTTCTAAAACGATCACTTTTGATAATTGATTAAATTATAATTTATCAAGCAAAAATGCCAAACATTTGCTGATTCAATCTTCTAAAAAGTGAAGATTTGCAGCTTTTCTCAGCAGTTTTCTTGACATTTTAAAGACTAAATGAGTAATCCAAAAATCGATAGATAAACTGATAATGCAAATGACCATTATTTGCAGCCCTAATTAATTGGTAGTAGACAGCAGCAGTGCTATTAGTCGTAGTAGTAAAAGCATTATGTGTTTTCCTTGTTTATAATGACTAGGTCCAAAGCAGCCAGCCAGAGGACAACACAGTCTACTACCAGAACAGCTACGAGAGCCAGCCCTATGGCTCTTCCTACAGCATGCCGTTCACCTACAGCACTGTGGCCCCACAGACTGGCAAGCCAACTGGCCGAGCAGACAATGGCTCTGTTCACTACGGGGCCCCTGTTAGTGATCTTACCCCGGTATCCATTGATCTGGTAAAGAAACGCCTGAAGGATAGGTAAGTTCAGTGGAAGACGGCAGCAACGTCTGATATCAGTCTTCAACACAGCTGCCGCCATTGCTGTGTGCTGTGGTCCTGAAAACCCAGCAAAGCCACCTACAGATCTAAGGGCCAGTGAGGCAATGTGGGGTTCTGGAGGAGGTTTACATCATTTCCCCTAATTCCCACTCCTGTTTGACCAGGAGTGCGTTATTTTAGCTCGTTGTCTCCTGTAAATCAGTTTTCATGATGTCTGTTTATTTGATGGGAGCATTCTAAAGCAATTTTCTGCTTAGCGTATGTCGGTAATTAAGAGTAGGCTAGACTTGTTTGTCCTCAGCCACATCTAAGTCATCTTTACTGTCTTTCCCTGTATGTCACGTGTGTGTAGGCTCAGCCAAATGTGTGCAGGCCACAACGCAAACGCCAAGCGCTACAAACAGATCGAAGAAGACCTAGCTGCCTCAGAGAGTACCATACAGCAGCTGGAGGGCTCATCCAATGACAATGCAGATCAATATAAATTCTTGCAAGAGATGCGAGGGTATGTTGGAGACTTGCTTGAGTGTTTCAGTGAAAAGGTAAGGGAGAATTTTTCTGCTGTCTGATTAGCCGTTTTCTGTTTTGTGTGTGTGATCTCTGACCACTTAAAGTGGATTTTAAAGGGTCTATTAAAAGATTGGTATTGTGAAACATTAATGAAGTCATAAAAAGCCTTTTTTTATTGGTTTTATTAAATATTTTTATATATGATTATTAACGCTAGTTAACAGTGCTGACAAGCCAGTGTAACAGCAAATTAGTCACTTGAAGCACACTCCATATATTTCCCTGTTGCTTCACAGCTGCTCTCATTTTAGTGAAAAATATGTCTTTGATCTATTATCTCAGAGACATACTTTTGCAAATGGCTTTGTATGGAAAGAAAATGCTCTTATTTATAATGAATCAGATTGTTTAATGTTTTAAGCTACTTAACCAGAATTAATTTCTTCTGCTCATTTCTCACTCAATAAGTAAACAAAATTATTGTAAGATGAGTTGGAGCTGTAACAGAACCCAATAAAGTGGCGTAGCCAAGTGTATACAGAAGTATCTGGTCTTAACAAAGAGGATGAGTCCAATTTTGTAAAACTTAATGAAATGATGTCTCTGACACAAGCTGCATTTTTGTACACATATTGCTACTTACTAGACGCATGTCTAAACATAATAATCCAGTCTTGATTCTGCAGCAGCAGAGCAGCAACAACATGGAACAACTGGCCTCCCAGCTGCCAACATGTGTTTCCTCATCCACGCTAATGTCTGTTTTAACCATGTTAGGTGACTCTCAGTGCACAGAACACTGTGGAGTCCTTTTAGGGTAAACATCAAGACTGGAACTGTATATTGTCAATGTTGGGTAAAAACCTTTAACTCCAGTTATTAATATTAACTTCACAAGGCATTTAATTATGCCTTTAACTTGGTTTGCCAATACTTTCAGCATAAACCACTGGCTGAACACAAGTTTTCAAGCTTTTCTTCATGTAAATGTGACATTTTAGAGATACCAAGTTTTCACCCGACACTAGTGATATTTCGGTTCCAGTATTGTCCATCATGCTCCTCTTGTCCCTCCAGCAAGACGTCCCTGTGACTCGGAGCCCCGCTTTTGTTTGTGTCAGAGGTCACAGAAGGCATCATATCTTTCAGGTTCCTGCTGTCCTGGAGCTGGAGGCTGCCATGCACCAGTTACTAAGGCAACGGGCCTCACGACTTGTCCAGAGAAGACAGGATGATATTAAAGATGAATCGTCGGAGTTTGCAAGCCTTTCAAGTCAGTCCATCTTGAAGGTTTTTATGATTTATTTGAACGGCCTCGTTAGTTCTCTGTATGCGAGTGTGGGCGTGTGTGTGCTGTTCACATTCTTGTTTCCCACTACCCCTGTTATGTTTCCCTCATGAGTGTGATTAAGGTTAATTGAGGTGTGACTTTGAGTGAGTGAGCATGTACGTACATGGGAAATGTTGAGCTGTTTCGGCTGCTCTTTAATGGCCGAGTCTCACAGTCAGCTGGGTGGTTGTAACTCAGCTCAAGCAATGAGTCACTACGTAAAGATAAAAGTGTATCTATTAGTGACTTGTCATCTGTCACTTCCACTGTAAGATGTAGGAAGTTGCAGCCAGGTAAGCGACTAGAAAATGAATGATAACATAATTTATTGTAATAAATATGATGTCTAATTGCTGGTGGTACGTTTTATACATAAGGAGGTTTACATTAATATTTTAACTTGTTTTGTAAGTTAAAAACAATCATTGTACCTATCATTTTCCTGTCTCATCTAATTTATTTTTAAGCATTTTGGATTATTTTAAATTTGAGTACTCTTTATGTTGAATTCCCAGAATAAAAGTGAGGTTCTGGGTTGTCTCAGCTTGTCATTTCACGGTTCTAACATGGCTCCTGTCTCTTGCAGACAAAGCTGTTATGGCTCCCAATCTGGACTCATTTGGTCGAGACCGCACAGCCTACCAAGAGCATGGTCGTCAGAGGAGGATAGCAGAAAGGGAAGCACGACGGTATGGAGCTCACTCGCACTCAAAGACATGCTGCAAGGCTTAATTTTTGTGACATGTTTCTAGGCTAAAGGTATAGGCTCTGTTGTCTCTGTAGGCTGTGTTTTTGTGCTTTCCTCAGATCACGAATGCCAAAAACTTGCTTCTGAGCTGAGCTTAGCTTTCTGTGCTTTTATACACTAAAACACAGCCACGATTGTAGCTCAGTTTGTAAAGCATAGGTTTGCCATGTAAGAGACTCTAAGTTCTGACTTTGAGGGAGTCATTTTAGTGCCAAGCTGGTTACAGCTGATCACAAATTCTGCTCTTGGTTTTAATTGTCTGCTTTTGCAGAACTCGCCGGCGACAAGCTAGAGAGCAAAATGGAAAGAGGGCTGAGCATAAAGAAGGCTTATCATCTGATGATGAGGAAACCTCTACTGACATCACCAGCTTCAACATGGAGAGAGGTACATCATTAAAATTACAGCATCGACCATAATTAAGGCAGATTTGCAAGAGACATAACGCACATCAGACATTTTGTAGCTCATGCCTAACTAAAGCCTTTCGTCCCATCCAGATCGTATCATCAGGGAATGTAAGAAAGTATTTGAGGATGCGGTGGAGGACTTTCATTCTCTTGACTGCATCAAATCCCATTTTGAAGTGTGGAGGACAGACTATGCCGACTGCTACAGAGAGGCTTACATAGGCCTCTGTCTGCCCAAACTCTTTAACCCTTTAGTCCGCCTGCAGCTGATCACATGGAACCCCCTCGAGGTAAGGCATGTATGTGTGGTTTAAGTGTAACATTTTCCCTTTCGAAATGGAAGGAGTAAATTCTGAAATCCATTTGTCTTTTTTCCCTGTCCAGGCGCAGTGTGCAAATTTCGAGTACATGCTCTGGTTTGAGTCGCTGTTGTTTTATGGCTTTGAGGAGCACAGTACTTTGCAGAAAGGAGATGGGGATATCAGCTTGCTGCCTGCTATTGTGGAGAAGGTTATCCTCTCCAAACTGACAGGTAGAGAAAACCCACACAGCTGCACCTAGCATACTAAGATTTGCTTGGCATAACAATGCAGGCCAGTACAAAATGTGTCATGTATTTATGTATTGGTGTGTGTGTGTGTGTGTGTGTGTCAGTGTTGGCAGAGCAAGTGTGGGACCCGCTGTCAAGCAGTCAGACAGCCAGTATGGTGGGCTTCATTCACAGACTAATGAAAGGTTACCCCACTGTGCTGCATGGGGACAACCGATACACACAGGTACTGTCCACTCTCCTTCTACCTGCATTAACATAATGTACTTGATCTGCAAAATAAGAGATTACTTTGCCTCTTGTGGTAGAATTATTGTCATTTTGACTTATTTTTTTCCTCTATCAGGAACTTTTGAAAACTATTGTCTTAAGGACCAGGCGGACTCTGGATGAAGATGTCTTCCTTCCACTCTACCCCAAAAAGTATGTTACACAATTGTTAACATTGGAGGCAGTCCAGTTTGTATTTCTTCAAAGTGTATGATGAAACTTGATAACTATTGATAACTAAGTGTGTTTTTTCTTTTGTTCAGTGTGTTGGAGAACAAGAATAGCAGTCCCTACTTATTCTACCAGAGGCAGTTCTGGTCCTGTGTGAAGGTATGTGCAGAAGTGGACTAAAGACAGCATTGTTTTTAGATGAATTAACCCATTCAGACAAATATAGAGGAGATGACCAAGAAAACTTGAGGAAAAATTGTGGATTTACCTTGCCTGCACGAGGCTGATTGCCTCTTTTCTACAATACTGCTGAGCTTTGTCGGATGCTTAGCATCTATGTGTGTGTTTGTCTGTGTCCTTGATATAGTTTGTACACTAACCACTGGCGGTAACATTCATTTGTGTTCCCTCTGTGCGTAGCTGCTGGGCAACATCCTGCAGTGGGAAGGTATCTTGTCCAATTCCTGTCTGAGGGATCTGGCTTTGGACAGCACCCTGAATAGATACATCCTCTCTGCACTGCAGACCACAGATACTGAGGAGGATAATGCTCAGAAGTGCCAGAAGGTAGCAGACACACGCCAATTGTTTTGTAGTTTCATGCTTTATAGTCAGAATGCTTGTTCAGATTAACTGACTTGTTGTTTGTGTCAACAGATAATGACTTATTTTAATAAATCAGTTGTGTTAGTCAATTTAGAATATCTTGCTTTCTTCTTTTTATGCTATAAAGCAAACAACTTCACCTTACCAGGGTAAATCTCATGGATATTTAAGCCAAAGGCAAAGGTGTTGTCTGTTTTACTGTTACCTGTTTCCACACACTTTGGAACAGAGCCAGTACACCTAAGTAACCATTCATAAACTTCACATCTTGGCAAATGGGTGAAGTCAATTTGTCATGTTTCAGTTTATGTAGGAATAGATGGGTTGACTTTACAGTTGGTGTGTGTTGTCATGTGTAATTTAAGCATTGTGAACAAAAATGTATGGCACATGTACATGCTGGTAAATAGCATTGTCAACATAAAACCTGACACACCCCTCTTTGGCTGAGATGTGACAAGCCATGTGAAATGAGAGCAAGAAATGTGGACATGTCTCAATAAGTTCCCAGGTTTAGTCTGAGGTAAGAGAAAAGTATGATTAGTAAGAAAGCTTCACTTTTCATAAGCCCTAACTGCATTTCCACACCTATTTTTAGGTTTCAAAATTATTCTAAAGACATCGTAATAGTACATGATGTTCCTACCGTCTCTAAAAATAAAGATGTTTTTTTAGCCACCTGAGCAGTGGAAACTGGCTCTGTCAAGTTGATGAGAGGTGTTTAGTTTATAATTCAAGCCTCTCAGGCCAGGTCACTGTGATTGGCTGCTCTCCACTTTCCTGTGCCTTTTTACAGCTGGCAGCCATAACTTGGCAAACACACCTGCTCAGCAGGTCAACTCTGGCTGTTTGTGATTCACTAAACAGGGTACTCTAAATAGAGCTAGTGTTTAACTCCTCCTTGTCCTTTCTTGTAACTTTTTCAGGTGGTGGAGTGTTTGCCAGTGCAGTGGTTCTCTGGGCTGAAGGGCCAGCAGACATTGCCTCAGTTGGAGCCGTTCTGTCGCTACCTCACTCACCTGGCCAGCTCATTGCACCGCAGCAGTTTGGGCAGCTCTGATGTGGAACGTCGCACTGCCAAGTAAGAGGCTCTGCATATAGAACTGCACATACAGTTTATTTGTCTTAATTGGGCAACTTGAATTCAGTTATAGCCCCATCTGCTGGAATATTATGGAAGGTGCTTTAAGAAGGATGCAATGCAAGATTGCACTGTCAGGATTGTTTTGTCAAATAACATAATTACAGTTTACAAACTAGTTGTGTTGTGATGCTGTGGGTTCTGTCCATACTGCTTCTAATATAACCCATATCTGCCAACAGAGACCAAATCAAAGAGATTGTGAAGATGTTGGGCCACATGAATGCCCTGGACCACATCATCAATGTGGCAGCCGAGCATGGCATTAAAGACATCAAGCCACTTTTGGAAGCCAAGTCGTAGAAGCGGACATGGCAACAGCAACTTTTCATTCATCTTTTGTTGTGTTCAGCACATTTGAAGCCATGTGATCACTGAGTTGGATTCCTGGAAAAAGTGTGCGTGAAAAAAAATTCAGTTGTTGTCAGTTGTTACCATTTTAATGAAAAGAGTAGGTAAAAAACCTTGGTGTAAATATTGTGAATAATGTATAGAAAGGTGTGTTCATACACATATCAATCAGTCTGATGCTGATATGAGGTTGTGTATTGTCAGCTCAGACAGACCACTCAGTTAAACTACATGCTGGCAATATTTTAAATGCTTAATTTATTAAGAATAAACAATTGTTGACATGGATTACTGGCATCTGTTTGGAAAACGTCTGATCTCTAAATTGACACTGTATCCAACCTGGCTATTTGTAAAAACTGCTCAACCCCCTTTATTTCTCTCGCATACTCTTCTGTGCCAAAAGGTAGAAATTGCACACTGGCAAAGACCGACAACCAGCTTTGTGGGACAGTTGATATGGTCGTTGTTCTTTGATCCCCTCTTCATCCCACAGTACTCCTCGTTCACCTATGAACTGCCCTGGTGACCCCACCAGAGCAGAGAGCTTTGTATTCAGATTTGTAAGACTTTTTGTTTTAGTATTTTATTTGCCTGTGAATAAAACATTAATTTGAATGGTCGCTGTCTTGTTGCAAAAATTATTTTTAAGTTTTTAATGACTCCTCTATAGACTGAAAAAGAATCACCATCCCTGATGAGAATGTTTTTTGGAAGCTCAGTTTCTTTTTGACTACAAAGTGAGCTTCAGCAGAGCTGCTATGACTTTGCCTTTTTTGTTAGGAGTTCTCAAAAGTTGCCGATTGCCCGTCTCATTATCAAAAGTCTTTTCAAAGCTGTTAATTTTATTCATAAATCTGTTGATTTCAGCCATTTGCCACTAGTGGCAGTTCGGTCACCAATGCAGTTTCAGGCTGATGGCTATTTGCGCAACTGTAATGGTAATGAGCGGGCGTGGCTGCTTGTTTGCGTCTGTATCCCCTCCTCCATCTGAACGCGTTAAACAGAGCAACCAGAAACGTGAAATACCTCCTTACCACCGGTAAAGAGAGACATATAACTTTGCTCACCACCGTGTGTCAACGCAGTTTTGTATTCTATTATTTCCAATTTTTAGACCTCTCAAGGAAATTGTCACCATCTTGGATCACTGCTTCATGCGCTCCCGCAGGGTATACAAGGTAAATAACTACTCCTACTATAACTGCGTTATGCTACGTAGCCACATGCATACATGGTTACGCAATGTGTAATTACTAACTTGTAGTATCTGTACCCCAGGATAGATGATTTTCAGATTACACACATCAGCTACAGCGCTGTAGGGAAACGCATTTCCGTGCGTAAAGTTGAGTTGGTGCGTGAATAAGTCAACGTCCACGCTGTAAACCACATGCTTGTTTCACTCACCCCCATTTTAACTCCGTGAGTGCTGCTGTTTCCTGCAGCATGACCATTGATGCGGCTTCAATAGCCCGAAGAAATGTCTCAACTGTATTGCATAATTTCCTTTTCATTCAACTTGCACCTTAGTACTTTACAGTTCAGTTTTGGTGATTTTACATTTAGGCTCTACTTAAAATGCATTGTCTAACCATAATCGTGTAATATGAGAGAGGGGATTCTGGACTGTGTTTGACTGTCCAAAGAGGGCTGGTGGTGATGTGTGGAACGTGGTGGCTGTTGTCTGGACTGGAGTGAAAGCAGCAAGTGGCCACACATAGTGGACACACACATGCAGAGCAAGAAGTAAATCGGAAGTAGTGGGAAAAGTACCATAATGGAAAAAATCCTGAAGAAAACCATCCATTTAGGAAAAAGTGTGAAGAACTTCCCTTCGGGGTTAAATGGTTGATGTACTGTCCTAACCTGTAAGAAAGTAAAATTGTTGTGTAGTTTAAAACAGTAAAATATTTTAATAGCCAATGTTTTGCAGGTAAAACTGTCATAAAGTCCAGCAAGTGTTGTGAAAAAGACCTTTCTGATTGAAATGTAGTAGAGCAACAGTAGGCTATGACAGATTAGACAGTGCAGTTTTAAGTGCCAGCCTCGAGTCAGCACACCATACTTTGCTCCTCTGGAAAAATGAGAGAGGAACGGTCATATCTACTGTAGTCATCTGTTTCAGTAAAACAACGAACAAGAGGAAGAGTGTAAATCATCATAGTGTTGTGAAGCCAGTGATCCAGTTTGATGGAGGTATGATGCAACCTGTCTCAGCCGAATGGATTCTCACCTGAGTCTGGCATTTGAAAAAGCAACTGGAAATACAATAGAAGTGACAGCCCATTAACATTGTTCTGTGAAATCAGAATAGTTTTTAGAAGTGTGGCATAAAAGAGATAAATAATTGCTAAATGAACAATATTCCAAATGTAACCATATTTTAAGAATGACTTTGTAACAAGACCTGACCTTTTAGATCTTCATGCCAACAGTTCAGACCAGTTTCAGTCAGTCTAACTTTCTAACTTTAGCCGGTCTGAAAGTGGGTCAGTAGTAGGCAAGGTGCTGACTGCAGTGTAGCCTATACAAAGGCACTGAGGGGTGTGTGCTTTACAGGTTCACTGGGCTTCATATTTCCTCTTTTCTGCACCTGCAGGCTTGTATGTTTGGTTGCCTGTATGCTTAGTAATACCAGCATAAACCTGTATATTCTCAGAACAGCATGAAGCTTTTGTTTGCACTCACAGTTAACATGAAACAAGTTGCAGTTGGTGTTTTTTTGACTTTGACATGTCAAAGCAGTGTGCAAAATGTAAGCGACTCTAGCTGCAGTAAATAGATTGCAGTGTGTACAAAACATGGATCATGGGCTTATTACGATGTTGGGTAATTGTAATACACACACAATGTGTACTCGTGCTTACGGAAGTGATTAGTCGCTGGAATAGAAACAGATTGAGATTCATTTTGTATTCAATGGGCAGCAATGCCCCGGACCAGCTTTTCAATTGTCAAATGTACAACTGACTAGTGCTGTGTTCATATGAACTATAAAATAAAATGTCAGAATACAAATGTACACGAATATGGTCTGTTGAAATACACAATTATATTTCTGTTTGTAGTCCTGTTTTACTACAATAGAAATGTAAATATTCTCTCAGGAGAATCAGACGAAAAAACTTTTTCTAAATCTTTATTTTTAACTTTTAAGTTATTTAATATGATATATATGGTATGTCATATTATAGGTTATAACCGAATAACTAAAATATCGGCACATTTTCTTCTGAATATCCTGGATGTCTCGGATCATCAGCAATTTCTGATCGTTGGTCCACCCAAATTATCAGCAAATAATCAGCAAAGAGACATCTAGTGTTAAGCTGAGACATCAGTAAATTTAGTGTAATAGAACTGAATGGAGGCAAAGGGTCAATCTTTTGTTTTCTAAAATATGGGATTATTGTATATAATATGCGTCAGGGAAGAGGATGAGAGCAGGATTGTTGTCTGTTCAGACAGGCGGATGGTCCGTTTTGCCTGTTCCCAACAGACTGACCCCAAATCCCGACGCATGACAAGCTCAAGGTGACCCAGCGGGGCACGCTCAACTGTCATCATCACGGCCGGTCAAACAGCAACACATCACCACTTGGTTTACATGTGCAGACCGAAAGATACAATCTGTCTAAGTAAGCTGTGTAATTAAGACCACACTAGGACATTATTGCAAACATAACAATTAATCAGACATCGGTAATGTTGATGGACGGTTCATGGCAGAATTATGCTTTTAATTCAGTGATTTCTACCTCACAGAGTTGTGTGGCATCATGTGTACAGAATGATGTATGGCATGGGAACAGATGGGAATTGTCAACAAGCAGCAGTCAACACTCCACTGTCGCATGCCGTTCTTTTTCCTCAGTGAACCCACCGCCAGAAGCAATTCCACTCAGCTGGACACCCATAGTGAGTGTATGCATACAGCAGAACTAAATTACTCCAAAACAGTAAAGGAATCCACCAACACAGTGAACGAAATGTAGAGCAGCATACATAATATTTTTGTCATTCCTCCAACATAATGTAGTACAGCTCAATGAGAGAGACAGAGGAACTGCCAGAGAGAAAAAGCTGCTTGTGCGCACTCTAATGTATGTATATTTGCACCTGAAGATTTATAGGCTTACAGGCTTGGCCACATTTTTTCATCTTGATAATCTCACTATCATCTCTAAAGCAGTGTAAGGCAATGCTGTTATGTCAGAAGTAAAAACCAATGTCTAATACTGCTTTCCATGACCTCTGCTATCAGGTATGTCAAGTAGAAAGACTCAAGAGAAAGAAATGTCAGCGGAGTCAAGAATCATTTGACAGTGGCAACAGGAGTGGGTGTTAGTTTAAGCTGCACCATGTTGTAGAGTGACTTACAGGGGAACTCTGTCAAGCCAAATCTCGATTGACCCTCTGAAATGTAGTCAGTCTACTATTTATTCTGTTTTTTAGGAAACGCACTTCATCAAATGACTGCTGTATAAATGCAGTTACTTTGTAGTAGTATTGAAAAGCACTCCTGGCCTTCCTAAATGTCAAACAGTGTCACATTCATGGTCTACTTTCATTGGTTCTAAAGGATCACACCCTCTTTCCTCCTCACCCACTACCTCCAATTGATGGGCAATGCCCCTGCTTTCTTCACATCACATGTGCTGTACTGTCTGCCAAATAAGTTTTCAACTGGCAGCGGGTCGTGTACGTGTGTCTGTGTGTGTACACTAAGATAAGAGGGGATCATGCTTTCTAAAGCCAGAATTTTGCAAGGTTTTTGTAACTTTAATCCCTACACTTTTGAACCTTTGGTATTTAATCATGTGGTATTACTGTGTAAATAACAATTGTATTACAGTGAATTCAAACAAAGCATGCATGTGTGACTGTATGTACTTGCATGCATGATTTACACCAATGTAAAGGCTTGTCTGGATACAGCCACCAGTTATCGCCTCTTGTTAGAGCTTGCTGAGGTTAATTTCTGTTAGAAAACGCTGCTGCTGGTTTTGTAGATAAACTGGGTTACTGTGACTGTTTGCATCTATGCAACTGCAACTCTGTGATTTTATAAGAGTTTACAGGCATCCAGAGATATTACTGTAAAAAATGTCTTTATTAAGGTTTTCATGGTCAGCCAGCTACTGCTACATTTTGACCGTGCTTGTGTGTGTGTGCGTGCGCGTGTTTGCTGCTTGGAATAGCCAAGCCATGTGATTCCTCCAGATTCTATTTCAGAAAGGCCACCGTCAAACACATTGCACTCTTCACAGCAGCTTGAAGAACAGTGAACAAATACGTTGGTTAATCCCTCTATCTGTCACCGTTCTTTCAAACTTTCCGCAACAGGTGAAGCGTTTCTGTAGGTGGTTTCAAGTAAGTACTCCATGTCTTACCTTATTCCGCCATGCGGTAACAGGTTATTGCCATTCTGACATTCAGATCTGCAGCATTGACATTGAATGCAACATTAACTATGTGTATTTCATTATGCTTCCTGTTTCAAACACATAAGGTTGTTTTGAATTGTCAGCTTTCCTTCCATTTAAAGTGTCGTTGTTTGGACTGATGAACTATATTGACAGAAGACGGTTTGCATAACTTGTGAATGCCGGTCAGTGAGGGGTCATGTGGTTCGTATAGGCTACTTTCTTCTGTGATTGCATGCATGTGTGTGTGCATTCCTGTCAGTGCTTTATGATTAAACTAGGATATTTGAATAGTATTTTCACTCTAAGTTTTTATGAATGAACTTCCTGGGGTTTACAGTAATGTGGCACACGAGACGTTGTAATAACCAGCTACTTATTTATCTGGCTAGAATAACAATATAAACATGGGCTCAGCAGTATTACTCCTGCTGGTTTGGTCCAGTAATGGATTATTTGTGTAACAGCTGTTTTCATTAGTTTTTTGTTTTGTTTTGTTTTTAACAGATGAATGAAACATAGTCATTTCTCTAAACTTACTCTTAATTTGCTGTATGTTTGCACTTCTTAAGCATGCAGTTACATACCCTGAATTTGTGAAATGTACTATTTATATAATATGTAAATTCAGTGCAAACATGATTATGGTCCTTTTCAATTTTTATTTAGGAGGAATTTTATTTGGGTATGATCTCCGAGAGGCACTACATCCATGAATTCCTTGCAGGTGCTGGTGTAACCAGGGTCTATCTACTCTTGATTACAGTTTATAAAACAGCAAATACATTTCTTATATCGCTGATAGTGATAACAGCCAATAGTCTCTGCGTTGTGTTTTGTGATGTTGATGGACTGGGCAGTAATGTATTTCATGTCAGTACAATAAACTATATACTGTATGTAACAAAACACAACAAACAAAACCCTGCACTAACAACTTTGTATGAGTATAATCCTGTTTGAGAATGTGTATTAAAAGTAGGGCTGTAACTAACGACTATTTTCATTATTGATTAGTATGTTGATTATTTTCTCGATTAATTGTTTGGTCTATAAAATGTCAGAAAATGGTGAAAAGTGCCCATCACAATTTCTCAAAGCCCAAGGCGACACCTTCAGGTGTGTTGCCCAAAACCCCAAAACAAATTAATTGATTATCAAAATTGTTTCTGACTCATTTTCTGTCTATTGATATAATATAAATCGATTGCAGCTCTAATTAAAATGCACATTATCACATTGTAGGATCCTAATGGTGGGCAGTACCATGACGGTATACAATAAGAGAGCCTGCATCTGTGTAATTCTTTCCACACCGTTTCTAAAGAATGTCCAGCGAGCCTCACTGCTGTCATGCAACACCATTTATGATCAGTGACACCTTGTAAACAATAGTGACCTCTACAACACTAAATAGCAGCTGCAAGTGGGAGGGGCTGAATTTAATCTCTTCTGACTTGTGTTGTAATTTCAGCTCGATCATGGTGGGATAATTTGGTGCGACAAGAAACACAATTTTTTCATTGTGGCAGTACTTTCAGTTCAGCGTTGAGCCAGCTTCTTAATATAGGGAAGTGTTTTTTAATGTATAAGGGAAATTACATTTTTTTAGATCTATATAGACTAGATTCAAGTTCAACCACATTATAGAATCTGTGGTTTTGTATTCAGCATTTTTTATTGTATACACTATTATAATGGGGCTGGTTGCTGGTTGTGGCATAACATACAATAGGAAAATAATAGTTCAGTAGGTGTAGTTGTGCTATAAGTAATTTGGCAGCTGTCTAGGAAACACAGTAAACTTCTCCCACTGCAGATTTTAGCTTTGTTTGTATACCGGTATATTTATTGGATATTTTACATATATATATTTATATATTTATATGTGGTCTAATAGGCCAAAGTTGGAAAGTTGTATCTGCGCCTGAATGTTTTCTGGAAGGAAAAGAAAAGGCTACAAGGTCGTCACCTTAGCTTACCCTTATGTGGAAGTTTCCATGAGCTGTGACACGACTGTTGCACTGTCCACATGACCTTTCTGGGTTTATGTCATCATGTCAGTGGGTTCTGGAGAGCTGCCATTATCAGGAAATGAATCACGGTGTTGTGCTGCTGCTTGTCACTCTCTCAGTTCCCAGTCTCTTCTTCTGTGGGACATACCACTAGACTTCTCCCAGACCGGCACAACTTGACTTACATTGCTGCAGGATATTGTTTATACCCAGTCCCCTCTATTTTTCATTTCCGTCTGCCCTCCATATTTTTCTACTTTCAAAAATCATAAGTATTACCTCTCAGTATGTGAGCTCAGTACTGGGGAATGTGCACAAGATGTTGGACAGACTACTGACCCAGAGAATCTTCTCAGCAATCACTGAGGAAAGACGTTTTACAGCTGCGTTTGGCCTCCAGAGGGAAGAGATAGTTTCAAACTGTGTTGGCTGCTCCTTCCTTCCCATCTTTTTGTGGTTACGTCTTTAATATAAAATGTGACTGCAACAATTGTACACATGAAGTCCATTTTACTCGTCACGTGGAGTACTGCCCCGCCTGTGAAAACAGTTGTATAATGTCTCCTGTGGCTCTAGAGGAGCTTTCTAAAGGTTGAGAAAACAACCCTGATGACATCATCTTCTTTTTGCATCTACTTTGGCCCATTACGTATTTCATTTGCTTTCTATCATTTTTGTTTACTTTGAGCACAGAAAATAATGGTGGATTGTCCTTGTTTGTACCGTATGACCCTACGCAGACATACTGTAAATAGAGTGTTGGTACATTTTGTTTCTTCTGCTGTGTGTGGGAGTAAAACAATGTGATGAGCCTCCACGGCAGGTTTCAAGAAAGCGTTTCTGTGTCATGAGTTATGATTCTCTTTGTGCTGAACAGTCTGTTCAAGGACTATGCCTCCTCTCCTGTGAGTTATGTTGTGTTATGTAACATATGTCAGCAACGTATTCAGCAATAAGATGGATTATCCCTATAGGCCCCTGGTGTTTTGGCTAGCAGTCACATATTTTGGATTTGGGTTGCGTTATGTAACACCCCGAGAATCAGTGTTCTACTTACAACAAGTTTGTCGAGCACAAGTGAACCCCCATAACCCAATGCGTAACATTTAACCACTCTGCGACCAGTGTTTATTGATGTCATTTCAAGTTTGGCCTCTACATACATCCACACAAACACGACGTGCTACTGCACCAGGGATCGAGCATCGTCCAGGCTACTTTAGGTCTATATTTGTGTTCAAAATAATACAGTTTGTAATCCTGTGGTGACATTTTCATTTAAAATCCCTTGTTATGTGTTGTACAATTTTACAATTAGACAATATTAGCTAATTGTCTTGTGAACATTTCTATCAAAAAAACATTTTAGTACACTAGACAGAGCTGGCTCGGCCGCAGCTAATGCCAAGACTGAAAATAAAAAGATCTGCGCTGATTTTAAAACACAAATCAACTATTGTGTATGAGGAACTTTAAATCAGTCCCTCATCTTTTCTCTCTTTTCTCTCCTATTAGGGTGTGTGTAACCTCTCCCCCTCTCCCCTGTGACCTCTGAACCCCGGTTGACCATCTCGCCCTCCCCTCCCCTCCCTGAGGCCAGACTGTGATCCATGGCGCTGGAGAAGCTTCTGGGTTTCGGAAAACAGTTGCTGAGGGTGAAGGTGGTGAACTGTAACACAGAGGAATCCCGTCTGTCCCGATGCCTCAACACTTATGACCTGGTGGCCCTGGGCGTTGGCAGCACGCTGGGCGCTGGCGTCTACGTGCTGGCCGGTGCCGTTGCACGAGAGAATTCAGGTAAGTTAACTTTACTGTAAACGATTAAAAGATGACATGTGAGACAAATCATAAAGTCTCCAATCATATGATGTCCGTTGTCCCCCATAGGTCCTGCTATTGTGCTGTCATTCCTGATAGCAGCCTTAGCCTCAGTGTTGGCTGGTCTGTGCTATGCTGAGTTTGGAGCTCGTGTTCCCAAGACAGGCTCTGCTTACCTTTACTCCTATGTGACTGTAGGGGAACTCTGGGCCTTCATCACTGGATGGAACCTCATCCTCTCCTATATCATTGGTAAACATGCTGCAACTTAAACGTAAACAGCATTTACTACAATGTTGTTTCCTTTTTGTTGTTTGTGTTCACATGCAGATAGAGAACCAGATTGAGAGGATACAACAACAGAACCAAAAGCTTGGTGACAAAACTGGAAAAAGTCATAGTCTACCTCAACTGGTCTTTCTTTATCTCAGGTACCTCTAGTGTGGCCCGTGCGTGGAGCGCTACCTTCGACGAGTTGGTAGGGAAGCGCATAGAGCAGTTCTGCAGAGAGTACATGTCCATGAAAGCGCCGGGTATATTGGGAGAGTACCCTGACATGTTTGCTGTTGTCATCATAATCACCCTCACAGGTAGGAAAACATATTCCTTTCTTTCTGTCCCTCTCTCTCTGCTCCAAACAAGTTTTCATTTTCTTTTTCCCTTCTGTGTCTTCTCCTTTTCTAAGGTCTGCTGGCGTTTGGGGTCAAAGAGTCGGCGATGGTGAACAAGGTTTTTACGTGCATCAACATCCTGGTCTTGCTGTTCATGCTGGTCTCTGGCCTGGTCAAAGGTACTTTGAAGAACTGGCAGATAGACCCTGAAGAGATCCTACATGCCAATTATACCGGAAACTCCAGCCTCAAGTAAGAATGCGGACACACTCGATGTTCTGTGAAACGTCTTATGTTATATTTGATACTACATTTTCCAGCTTAAAGGGTCTCATCTACTCTAGCTAATCTACAGACCTCACCATAACATTTTATTGGAACTACTTTGTTTTTGTTTTTTTGATTTGGGTGAACTGACCCTTTTAAAGCAACAAATTCATCCAATACAGGTTATTTTGTGATGATTTTAATTATTCTTTTCTTCCCTGTTCAGTCTGACAGACGTCCTGCCAACTAAAGAGAGGTTAGGAGTGGGCGGCTTTATGCCGTTTGGTTTCACAGGCGTCTTGTCTGGAGCTGCTACCTGCTTCTATGCCTTTGTCGGATTTGACTGCATCGCCACCACAGGTCAGTGCTGGATGAAACCAGAAAACAGTGAATGAATCTGGAGTTGGGAGCATTTCAATCCTAAGCTTCTCTAAACACCCAGGAGTGTTACATAAGAGGGGCAGTGCAGAGAGAAAAGATGCAGTTTAGTGCGTTTGACCCAATTTTGCTCTTGACACTGTGATGTAGGTTAGGAGCATATTTTGGGGATAAGATGTTCCCCATGTTTTTCTGCACAGATCTACACCTGCGAATGGGTGTGTGTCTTCATGCATGTAGTTCTGTTTAATCGGTTCAAGGCCTCCAGTTTGTAATAAAGTGAGAGTTTCGTCCAGCTTGCCTGCTCTCTGGCCCCCCGGGTTTTCCCACGCCTCTTTTTCCTGACTTCTAATTGGCTAGCACGAAGTTAACCCTGAATAATTGCTTTAGTTTGGCTTGTAGGGGCATGTCTGTCTCACACACTCTCAGCCAGCCCAAAGCCCCTTATATATTCTTTGTGTGTATGTCTCTTTTTCTCTCTCTCTGTGTGTCTGTGTGTGTGTGTATTCTGGCTACCTAGAGTTAAGTTGGCATGAAGCCATTATCCCTTCCCCCTCCACACACATATAAACAGACATAGGCACACATACATCCACACAACTTTTACCACTTTTATGCTTATGACCCCCAATCTTCCAGTAATTTGGGGGTGTCACCTGTCATGAATAGTGGTGTAGGAGAGGATCCAGACAGTGTTATACACACTCCATCATCGCAATGTGATTTCACTGCAGAACAAGATGTGAGTGTTCGCCTGAGGAGCTCTGTTGCGTAATCACCTGCAGCTGAATAGTTGGGTGTTTCAGTCTTATGGGTACACAGGGAACACAAGCTCCTTGTTCAATGTGTTGCAAAATACCATGCAAAATGTTTCTTAAATACATCTGCTTGCCAAGTTTTCCACATTTACTGGAATTCTGCCAATAACAGAGTGAGTGATGTGTACAATCTGCTCAAACCTTGCATTAAAGTATGAATGGTTACCAACAAACAGTGCTATAGCAGCTAATGAGGGGGGGATGTTAGGCTAATGTAATAACAGTACAGCAATTCCATGCAAACTATTTACAGGGTCAATTGACAACTTGTGTACAGTTCAGTTACCTTTAATCAAATGTTCTAAGTACTTCTCAATGCAACCAAAGCAGTTTTTCTGATCTGTGACACTGGAGAAAATATATAATGGTGACCCAGCTGATCATGACATTATGTGTCATTATATGTATTTGAAATGGAGATTGAACTTCTAAACTATATGTTACAGTTACCTGCCTGAATACAGTATCAGCACCTTGCCGTTTATTGCAGTACATTTCACATTTTTCTTTTTTAAAAATTGAATGCAAGCATAAAATAGATTTTAATGACAGAAATGTCAGCACCTGGTGAAGTAATAAAAAATGTAAGGTTGTACTTTTCCCCCTTTTTTTTTAACTGTGTCTGTTCACCTTCTGCGTCCTAGGTGAAGAGGTGAAGAACCCCCAGAGAGCCATCCCTATCGGCATCGTATCCTCGCTGCTCATCTGCTTTGTAGCGTACTTTGGTGTTTCTGCTGCCCTCACCCTCATGATGCCATACTACCTGCTGGACAGCAACAGCCCTCTGCCTGTAGCATTTAATTATGTTGGCTGGGGAGGAGCCAAATATGCTGTAGCTGTAGGCTCTCTTTGTGCTCTGTCTACCAGGTAAGCAGTTTCACACACCTGCGTTGGTCTGCCATTAGTTTTAAATGCATGGTCATGTATTGCAGTTCCTTCTCTCTGATAGACATGCACACACAGGTAGATATTTCTGTCTGTCTGTCTGTCTGTCTGTCTGTCTGTCTGTCTGTGTGTGTGTGTGTGTGTGTGTGTGTGTGTATTTAACTTCAGAAGACATTTGATCTCTTAGCTCAAATTAAGAGCACTGCTACTACCGTCAGTGTATGTAATTGTGTAATTCTAACTCATGTCACCAAATGACACAATAAGCTGCATTTTTATTAATAATCAGTTTTAATGGTTTTATAATGGTAGTATTATTGAACATACATACTTTATTTTGCACATACTTTGAATGACTATTGCTCTGATAGATAATTATTATAGATGATTATGAATTATAAACATTATTAATTTAAAAATGTGTGCATAATATGGGTGTTAATGGGTGTGAATAGATGTATGCTTTGATATTAAACATGTTCCTGCATGCCAGTATTATTCTTATAGTATGTTATGTACAATATAGAGTATATTATGTTGTGCCAATGTACTGTATGTATACTGTATGATTTTCCTTGTATGTGTGAGCTGGTGTCTCTGTTCATGTATGTTTCACGGCATTCTCGTGGGTGTAAGTGTGGATACTATATATCCTGGTCTTCCCCCCCGGTAGCCTGCTGGGTGCTATGTTCCCTATGCCCCGCGTGATCTGGGCTATGGCCGACGATGGGCTGCTTTTCAAGTTCATGGCCGAGATCAGCCCCCGCACCAAAACCCCGCTAACTGCAACCCTCACCTCTGGCATAGGGGCAGGTGAGACACTAACACGCATGCTTCAAAACAGCATCCATGTTCACTAAAGGCTTTGTTTCATGCTGCTCGGCTGAGCTACACCGGGTTGATCTGCCCGGCCAATTGCGAATTCTATTTTAATTGTGTTTTGAAAAAACCTGCCATAAATCAGAACTCCAGCATGAAAAGGGCACCACTAACTGTCTCTAATTCTGTCTTACATGACCAGGTCTCTTTGTAGTTGGTTTAGGCAGTACAGGTTATACCTCAGGTCATTCTTCTAACATGGGTCAGTGGCTAGAATTTGTTTTTTAATGATCTTAAGTAGACTTATATTCTACCTGCATCTTGGTGGTGTAAGAAGGAATATAAATACCAAACTAAACTGCATGCTGAAGTAACCATATATGTTTACATTGTAATGGAGAGTAACAGCATGTGGAGCACCATATTTGCTATGTAAGGGGGAGAAATGTTGCATGCTGGCATCAGAATATCCCTGTTCCAGTATCATGCCCCTGCTCCTCTACAGTGCAGCTAGTCTGCTATCCTGTTGCACGGCCTCCCTCCCCAAATCCACAACTTTTATCTTGCCAACCATGTTTGTCTCCTTGCGCTAATTATTCCCCTTTCCCACCTACTGACCTCTTTCAATTAGTCCTTTCCCTTTGTTCCTCTACCCTACACCTTCAACTGTCTTCCCAATCTGATGTTTTCCTACCCACACCACCCCAGTCTGTTGGGTTCCATGTTCCCCCTACCCCGTATCATCTTTGCCATGGCTCGGGATGGCCTGCTCTTCTCCTTCCTTGCCCGCGTCAGCGAGAGGAAATCCCCCATAACGTCAACTGTGACCGCCGGGGTTATGTCTGGTAAGATGAATAGGGAATGTAAAATAAGGAGAGATAAGGAAAAACAGGCCTGTATTTGAGGAGAGGGAAGGAGAGAGGGTGATTAAGAGGGCCGGGGCATAGGGTTAGGAGGAAGAAGGTAAGAAATGATGTGGAAGTTGAATTAAAGAAAATCAAGAACAAGCAAAAAAGGAGTACAACCTGCATGATCATCTTTGACGTCTCTCAGCAGTCATTGGATGCTAATTAGGGACACAAATAGCAACAGAAAATGAATGGCTTAACCATTACTTGTGACCATTTAAACTTGTATTTTTCAAAATCATCTGTCATTGCTACTTGAAAAGGGCTGTGTTGTAGCAGAGAAGTTGCCATTTTCTTTTTTTAATCATCACTTAAATCATGTGTTTTGATTTGTTTCCTACCTATGACAAACATGTCTGTGACCTTAACGCTGTACACAAAAAGTCTACAGTCGTGCTAGCAGCTCTGTGAGGCTGTACTACACAGCGGTGCTTTGAGATAAATTATAACATCAGCATGCTAACATGCTCACAATGACAATGCTAACATGCTGATGTTTAGCAGATGTAATGTTTACCATGTTAACCATCTTAGTTTAGCTTGTTAGCTAGCTAGCGTAGCTAAAACAAATTATAATTGCCACACAAGACCTAGACATTTAAACCCCAGACATGTTTATGGAAAATCAGAGGACCATCTTGAAAACACATTACGGTCCTCTCTAACTATGTTTTACAGTAACAAATGTACAAAGGTATTCTCATGTTTCCAACTCTCTCTTTTCTCCTTCTTGGTCTTTAAAGCTATCATGGCATTTCTGTTTGACCTGAAGGACCTGGTGGACCTTATGTCAATAGGGACGCTGCTGGCCTACACTTTAGTGGCTGCCTGTGTCCTGGTGCTCAGGTCAGTGGGGGGACTTAAGTATATAGAGTTTAACTAGGGACACTGAGTTTGCACCTGTCCATACTTTTTTATGAGTTCATGCGTGAATGCGAGGTGGAAATCACGCTGGCAAGCAGTCAGAGAAGCAGAGTAATTTTCATGTTGAAGTTGGTCCAGCTTGAGGCAATTTGTCAGTTCGATCACTGCCTTCCTGCTGCCACATATGGTTTACTAAAAAGAGTTTTTTCTCTTTTTAGCAACCAGTGAGAAACTCAGCCCAGCATTCATGTTGAAAGCAGTTTCATACTCCATTAATTTTATACTACCAGAAAAGATTTTGACTGACTTACACTGCTGTTGCTAGAAATTTGGCTGCAGCTGACGTTACAGTATGATTCACATTAATCATAAGCAGGCTCATTGTGCACCAGTATTGCTATATGTGCTCCATATTACTGCATTACCAATGGGACAAGCATGTGAATACAGAGTAAAGTCGCAATGGTAAAACAGCTCAGTGTGAGTGTTTGATTGTGTCAGGTACCAGCCAGAGCAGCCCAGTCTGGTGTATCAGATGGCCAGTACCCAGGAGGAGGTGGAGCTGAGCGACGGCATCAGTGTCCCCAGTATGGGCATCCTGCCTGGTATGGAGGAGAGGTTCAGCTTCAAGACCCTCCTGTTCCCAGACAGCCCTGAGCCATCCACACTGTCAGGCTTCGCTGTCAACATCTGTGCCTCTGTCATGGGTAGGTGATCATACCAGGCCTACCTTAATACAGTGATAAAATACAATAAGTATAAATAAAATGGAAGCGTTAACGTGTTAGTGCTAGTTGGCGCTAGTGCAGAGTTACACGTGAAAGAATGTAAAAATGTATGTACTTCTGCAGGAACATTGATCCTGATGTTCAGTATATTGGCGGTGCAGGGAGGCGCTGCTGTGTGGAACATCATAGCCCTCAGTGTCATCTTCATGGTGTGTCTCCTCCTCACCTTTATCATCTGGAGACAGCCGGAGAGCAAGACAAAACTTTCCTTCAAGGTTTGAGTCCATACCTTTTATCCGGGTACGACAGTATGGATTAAAAGCAGTAGTTTGGGGTTCTTTTTCAACACTACCTCTGGCCCTTACACTTAATGTTTGCTATGTTTTATATCTTAAGGTTTTTTCTATGATATTTGACACTTTAGGTTCCACTGCTACCCTTCATTCCAGTGATCAGCATGTTTGTCAATGTTTACCTGATGATGCAGCTGGACAGAGGCACTTGGATACGATTTTCTATCTGGATGGCTCTAGGTAGGTAGTGTCCATTTCTATCATCATAATTGCCTTTCCAGGGTCTTGACACCTTTCACTTGAGTGTCTCTGGCTAAAGGATGGTTGTTTTTCCTACTCATTCACTGCAGATGCTCTCAGGTTAATTACACACAACTGGCACTTTGCTCGCTTTAGTATCTTGAAATAGGCAGTCTAACAAAGTGACCATTCAGTCAGCATTATTACGTCATCATTTTGTGGTAACGCAGTTGCAAACAGGAACTGTTTTGAAACATGTACATACAGCAAAGAATCTGACATCGAGTTTTGAGTAGATTGAATGGATGTTGTTAAAAATAATTATGTAAATTATTATGATTATTTAAAAGGCTGACAATAGTTTCTTGCAATTAAAAGCTGACTCTCAAATGTTAGATGTTGGACTTTCTTAGAATGCGTAACCAAGAGAGCTTTCAAAATGGTCTCTGCTTGTAATTTGCAGTACCTCAGAACTTAAACATACGTTTGATTCGACTTTTTTTGATGGAAAAGAAAAACGCTTATCTCAAGCTAGCTTCAGGTCTCTGGTAGGTTTCAAAAACAATCTAAAAACGTAATTTAATTTTAGTGACTATATTACAAAAACAGTCATGTGGTGTCTTGCTGTGTTTTTTTAGGTTTAGTGATCTACTTCTGCTACGGCATTCATCACAGCGCTGAGGCCACTATGGCCCGCTCGTCTCCAAACACAGAGATGAATGGCTTCAAGCGCGACCACAATTCGGAGGCCATGTCACCAGAAAAGGAGGCCTTCCTGCGCTATGGGATCGATGCCAGGGAGGGCGATGAAGATTTGTAGGAGGCATTAGAACATGCTGCGTACATTTCAACCTGCCCTGACGCTGGTCTGTCTGTGTCTCACTGGCAGTACTCCCTCTTGGGGAAAGTAATGATAAATAACTTCGACTTCAAATTCACAAATCTGTGACTTTCCCCCTTGAGTGCTGGGTAGAACAACGGGGTTTCTGAAGTCATAATTGACATGTTCTATTATTTCAGTATTTTGTAATAAGCTTGTTACTTGGCCTTGAGCTTCAACTGCTCGTTCTCGCTTAGCTGTCTGTGGGGGGAAGGGCTCATGTTGGAGACACAAAACATGTCAGTGTTTCAGGGAGGATCAGAGATACTGGGAGACCATAACATTTGTTTCTCTTCATGATGGGTCGTAGTTACTTCTTTGAAGAGTGTCTGGGTTACATTACTGGCAGTAGGATTATGTGCACATGTCGTCCGGGTGCCAGAGAGTTCAACAATAATACATTTTTTGTCTTTCTTTCTGTTCAAACATAATAACTACTGTATATATCTACATCATTTTGAAAATCAGATAACACAGTTAGTATTAAATACAGATTGTTACCAATTCTCTTCTCAACTCATGGTGAAATGCTGCTCTAACAGTCCTGCCTGAAAAGTGAGAGCTTGCACAATACACTGCAACACACTTGGCTTGTCAATGATATAATTACCCTTGTTCACTAGCAGAAAAGGGTGGTCGGGCCAATGGCTGCACGTGTAAGTGGGCCAGCAGGGAGCTGTAGTTTACAGTTTCCATGAGTCCAATGTTAAGTCCAAAGGATTGCATTGATACCATCTGAGGTACCAGGCTTTTACTTGCAAAAGGGAAAGCCTGGCATCCTATTGTGGTTAAACAGTATGGTTTTAATGCAGGCGTATGTCTTAGCAAGAAGCAGTCATGAACAATTATAAGCCATGGATCTGGCTGCAAATTATGATGCAGAAACTGCTGTAATAAGACACTAAACAGCATATCCTGTTGGACAGTTCCTACTCTGAGAAGAGGAAGTCAAACCATATGGCTAGTAATAGTTTGTTAAGAGATACTTGATTTTACATCCCCTTCACAATAAAAGTGACAGTTGTTAAACTACACTCTCTTATTTGGGATATATAATACCTTTGGTAAATATATGAAATCTGATATGTGAATCCTGATACATGTTGAACATCAGGTGAAGATCATTGTTGCTGAATGGCAGTTAATGTCATGTAACATTAGATGATAGTGGATTTTCACAGTGCTGGCTGCTGTGTCTTTTTGCATCTATAGCTTGTAACATTTAGTTTCTCTTTTCAAAAAATAATACAGGCCGACTTTTCTTTTTTCTTAAAATGTTCAATTTGGATTAATGTATTTGTTCTCAATTTACTTTACGCCTTTTCTCATGTTTATTAATGTCTTTTTTATTACCCTCCTCCTACAACATGGATTCATCTTAATATTTAGAATTAAGTAAAAGCTTACAAAGAATTTGATCAGGTGGAATTTCCCTACACGTACATTTATTTTCATAAATGTTTGTTGTCATTGAAATATCTAATGCTTTTAGGTATGTTTTCTCTTTTCATAAGGGTACTCCGCTGATTTAGCATTGCCCTCCTATAATATTGTCGGACTCACAATGGACAGTATAAAAAAAATGCAACTCGACTGCCGACAGTTCAGTTGGAGATTTGGGTGTGTTATGCTGGTAACGGCTAATGTAGCCTCGAGCTGCTAGCCCCAAGCAGAGATTAGGAGCGGGCTACAGAGGTCTGGTAAACTCACTTCTCTCTAACTCCACACCCCCAGATTTTTTTTCATTTGTAAGCAGCCCCAATTGACGTTGACTCAAGTGACATCGCTTGAGGCAATTTATCAGACTTTGCAGTAGTACTGTGTACGGTGTGGAGTTCGCGTTCAACAAAAGGTTAATTCATCATTTAAATGTAGACCTGTTCATCTACACGTGTATCATGTTCCCATTAGTTTTAACCCTTAAGTGTATTCACTGTGGTTTTGGGAGTTTATTACAACAAAGTAGCTGTCTGTAAGTAGAAACATGTATAATCAAGATTGTGTATATAAGATGTTTATATTTCTTGCAGTAAATTATTTGTAAATTGGAGAAAAGGCTTATAGTATGTTGCCTTGTTTGTGTCTAACATTGTGTTTCTTATTGTGTTTACATGATCAGTGCAACTGAAAGTTAATCCTCAGGGTTGGCAAAATCACTGCCTTCACCTTTTGTTTGTCATGACTTTAACCATTAATGCCTTATTAACAAAAAAAAGTGCAGTTATAAAACCAGAAGTATAGGATATTTGCATGACTGTGGCAGAAACAAGTTTGTTACACTAAGCAGTAATTATGCCTAAATTCAGCAATATCTACTTTTTTGATAATTCTTTCATTACAAACTTAAAGTTTCACAGATACTCAAAGCACATGAAAAATCCTATGTCCCATTGTTTTATTTGTTGCAAAGAAATTAACTATATGCACAGTATAACATAACAATTCAACTGATTCATGTTTTCTCTTATAGTCTCCTTGTTGTGAATATCTATGGTGATAACTGTTTTTTTTTTTCATGAAATTTACATTTGATTTTCTGTTGAATCAATACAAAGGGATTCATGTGAATTTGAAAATCTGTCTTGTGGCATAGTAAGTACTTGTTATTCCTTCATGTCATGCCAAACCTCAGCGTTTACTTCTGAAATAAATATACTCATATATAAATAGATAGAAAAAATAGCTTCTCTCTTTCTCCTTTGATGCTGCTTTATGCTGACTTTAGCTTTCTATGTGTCACATTATCAGCCTTTTGATGTTTCAAATCCATCACCAGTGTTGATGACCCGCTGCTTCATGTTTTTGTCATTTTTGCTTCACTTCATCAGACTTTTTCTTTTTGCAGCCCTCTTTGCTTGCCCTTTTCTTGGTCGTTGTTGGCTTCCAGTGTGTTTAAAACTATGTGTAAATGTTGAAAAAGCGCAAGAACAGATTTGAGACTGAAAAACATGACTTCATTGTCATGTCAGCATGGTTGTTAACTAAATGTGCATTGTGCTGAGAATGAAAGTTCATATTGGCCCTGCAAAAACATATGGAGCTTTCAGCCTCATCACACAGCCTTCTTCAGCAGATGGAGTCTACTCAGTTGGCAGTGTATCAATGGACCAAGAAGTGGTCAAAGTGCCATACTTACTGTAGCTTATAGGTGATGACAACAGAGATACCTCCATGGCAACTGAACAAATTCCATCTGCTGAAGAAGACCGTGAGATGTGGCTGAAAGCCCCAGAAAAAGCTATTAAGCGCTCCTTGAGTTAGATTTTTTTGTTTTTTGTTTATTTGGTCAAAGTGCATTCAGGTGTTATGTATGTTTTCAGATAGACACATGTTGCCTATAGGCTACTGTAAAATGGCTTACATGTCTCTGTTAAAATACTAAAAAACTGTCTGACATGTGACTGATTCTAACAAAGAAAAAGAAGACAGATATTGCCTCTTGATTTTGGTCATCTTTCACATTAAAAGTCACTGTATGTGGGATTTGACATTTCTTTACTCTGGCGCCATCTGCTGGTAGTATCAGGACCTATCAGAACCTGGGATACTGAGAATGAGGGGCTGAAAGCAACTCATGGATTATCTTTTTTTTTTTCTACAAACAAAAACGTATCTCTAATCATCCTACACATAGTAACTTTAATACCAGTGTCAATAGTAGGCATTCAGTCCTGTAAGTCAAGAATGCCTACATTGTTTTTGCTTGTCTCTTTGTCCTCTGCATGTTTCATGCATCACCCTTGTAAATAAAATGAGCTTTTCAAAAACCCAGACTCTTTGTTCGAGTGGCTGTTTATGATAAATCCACTGATTTTATAGCGTGGGCAGACTTCTCATTGAAGGCTACTCCTCACATGATCCAGCAGAGGGCGCAAATGTGTTGAGAGAAAAGCACGGGCGCCTGAGCATGAGGATGCTCTGCCAGGTGTCGGCTGCAGCATCAGCACCGCTCCTCCTCCTCCTCCTCCTCCTCCTCCTCCCTCCTCCTCCTGTCCGCAGCATCTCTCTCTCCTTTCACTGTTTCTGCCAGTCAGAGAGAGAGAGAGAGAGAGTGAGTGAAAAGACATGCGTGTGTTTCGCTTTGCAACTCCTGCATTTGACCGACATTCTTCAATGAATCAACACCAGAGAAACCTGGAGGTAAGTCGCACAACTGAAAACACCTTGCGGGTATTTTAGCAGCGATCCTTCGGAGGCCAGCATCGGTTTCTTGAAGAAGCGTCGCACGTATTTTTTGCTTGTAGGATTCGGGTCTTGGTGTTGACTCGGTTCGCTCAGCATTCTCAGCTAAATATGAATGTGATCGTTTTGTTTTCGCAGGCCCGATGCGAATAGTTTGTGGGGGGGGATTTGTGAAATTTCAGAAAAAACTTCAAAGAAACAAAAAAAACAAGACTGTTACATGGAACTTGACCCGCAGATCGTACTGAAAGTGGAGCAGTAGGCTAAAGGAGAGTAGGCTGTAGCTGGGTTGGAGAGAGAGTGAGGTCAGACAGGGAGAGCAGGTTGGTGTGATGGATGGAGCAGGTCAAGTCTCTGTGGGTGATGCTAATGATCAGACATAGATTATCTAGGCTTTAGACCTGATCCACTGTACTGAGAGGTGACAACAAAGAGACTCTGAAGGAATTTGTATTTATTTAGTAAGAATGATTATTTCTTTTTTTATTTGTTTTTAGTTTAGTGAAATGTCTCATAGTGTCATAGTGCTGTTATGCTGACTCAGACTTTAGCTATTTAATGGGAGTGGTTTTTGAAGGAGTATGAGCAGTCTATGTCAAGAATGTGAAGTTGAAATAAAGATACTGATCAAACCCTTCGAAGAAAACCTTTTTGCATGATTTACCACAGGTGGTGGTTTCATTTTGTAAAATACTTTCATTTTAATTCTGTTTCTTCTCTTCACCTTCAGTTACCAATGAAGGCACACACGAGCCTGTTCTGCTCCTTCAGCCACACACATAAAGACCTCACCTCTTCTTCTTTAGTAGCCTAACTCCTGTGCGAAGCCAGAGGAGTTTAAGTCAAATGTACAGTATTTTTTATGTGCTTTAGTTACTTTTGCAACAATTCCCATGTTCTCCGCCTCACCTGTAGGCTACTTAGAGGTGTGGGAGGAGAGGAAAGACAGGAAGGGATGGATCAAATAAAGGTGAGCAGATTGAGGGCATGTCTTGCACTCAGCTGTCTCTTGTCCTGATTGATCGGTCTCTGATGATGATCAGGTTGTCCTTGAGACTGCGCGGGGGGGCCAGTCTTCCTGTCTTTCTTAGGGTGTATAACTTATTTTGTTTACTTGACTAAAATTATTGTACTTGTTTCTAATATTTTCATCTTTGCAACTGTGTAAAGGTTCATATCATTTATCATTTGGCTGCACTGGCCAAACATGTGGTCAGTAGACTCTACCCTGAGAAGTTGTGCATAAAACATTTGTGGGAAGTGTGGTTTTTGTGTTTATTGGAATTGTCTGCTGCTATTATCGATCCCAATATCAGAGACTTCCTACATCTATGGATCCTTCAGTCCATTTTGCGAAATCTTGCCAATCCCTCCTGGTCATGTGATTGTGGAGGTTGACACTGCATCAAAGCAGGGCAGCAGAGCCCGTGGCCTTGGCTTGTAACTGTACGCTGTCTGCTGTAGCTGCTGTTCCAGATGCTGATGCATGTGTGATTGATTCATTACATCTGACCTCTGCAATGTCTGAACAGCGATCAATTCAGCAGATCTCTGCTGGGAAAGCCACTCGCAGCAGTGTATGTGTGTGTTAGCGTATGTGCGCTGGTGCTTGTATGTATGAGTGTGTGTGTGTGTGTGTGTGTTTCTGCAGGTAAGACAGTTTGTCACAAGCCCAATGAGTGTAGCGCACCGGTGTGACCTTCAAGGTCATTTTATAGGACAGAGCAGAGGAGAAGAAGGAGGAGGGAGGGAGAAAATAGAGATGATAAGTGAAGTGAAGGACACAAAGGAGGAAAAGTATGTCAGTATGCCTCTCAATTTCATGCTGATTATTTGTATTTTTTAAACATGTATTGCTTCTTTTTCTCTTTTGTTTTGTATTATGCTAATTGATACCACAGTGGTTTTTGTTGTAGAATACTAATGTGTATGTGAAACTTTGTGTGTGTGTGTGTGTGTGTGTGTGTGTGTGTGTGTGTGTGTGTGTGTGTGTGTGTGTGTGTGTAGAGACAAGAGAGAATGACAGAAAGAGGCTGCAGTTATTTCACTAACCTGTGTTGTGATCACTCATAATTAAATAATTTGGAGGCTTCTCTTTGCTCAGTATGAGGTTGTGTATGTGTGTGTGTGTGTGTGTGTGTGTGTGTGTGTGTGTGTGTGTGTGTGTGTGAAATCAGTGTGAATGAAGTGTCAACACACATGCAAACACACGTTCTCAAATTCACGCTGTCTTTGTCTGGAAGGTGGCAATGAGCTTGTTGTAGCTCCTCCCCTGCAGTCACAGGCAGGACATCAGAGGGTGAAGAGAGAGGCACGCCTCCGCTGATGACGCGCGTGCGCACACACACACACGCACACACACACATACACACGCTTCCCTGTCCTGTGGGGAGTCAACATGAAAGACCCTTTTCACTTGTGTGACTGTTTGTGCATCCATTTGCTAAATTTGTGCAATCAGTTTAAGGGAAGTGCTACGTTTCAATTATATTTGTCAGCAAGCTACAGCCCTTATTAAGCAAATGAATGCTACTCTATGAATGGACTTAAGCTGTGCAAGTGTGAGCAGTGCTGTTTTTATGAGGATAGAACTGTAAGTGCTATACATAAGTTGACTGTGAAAAGCCACAGACACTTTCAGTGAGTCCACATCATTAATTTTTTATGATACTTCTCCACACTGTACGTCTTCATTCTTTTTTTGAGCCTTGTCCATGTACCCAAAAATAAACTCATCTGTCAGAATAGCAGCCGCAAATGTGAATTCTTAAACTGAGCAGCATTCCTCGTTAATTTCCCAAAGGAGATCTTTGCCCTGTCTTGTACTCTCTCACCTCCCTTTGTCCAATGTATGAAAACAGTGTTTTTGTTACACACTCACACAGCCAGTTCAGACCATTACCATATTATTTTTTTTGCACATCATCACCACCCCAAAACCCTCAGCTCGCTCTATTCATTGCTCACCTCTCACTGATCCTTTGCCAGTTGTCCCTCCCCCACACCCTTGGGGTTTGCCACTTGCAAATTACACATGCATACACACACTTACACATTAAAATACAAACTAGAATCCCCCACAACCCCATTCCTTTCCTCTCCCCTCCTCGCTCTCTGCAGCATCATTTGTTTCTATCATCATTTTTTCCTGAAATAAACAGAAGTGACTCAGCCTGTCTAAGTTGCACTCAGCTTTTCTTTGTCTGGGCTGTCTCACCTTGCCAGCTTTATGTCTGACTGTGTGTGTGTTTGTGTGAACATGTGCCAACTTCCTTACAGTCCCACAGAGGATTCCACTATATCGTTGAATTCTTTGTCTGCAGCTGCTTTGCATTCAAAGTGAACTCCTATCCTCTCCTCACCTCTCCTCTTTGTCCCCTCATACAGTTTCGCCTACCAGCCATGCAAGAGTTAACATTTTTCTCTGCGACAGGAGTGAGGGTAGTGGGCGGAGGGGCTTTGCTAATAACAATGCGGTGCAACCAGCGTGGACAGACACTCTTTTTCTCCTCTCCTCCACGCCACCCCTGTCTGGATCTATGTTAGTCTGTGTTTCAACTGCAGGGCTCAATGAAGCAATAAACACAAAGTCTGGCGTCTTCCTCTTTCTCCTAATTCTCTCCTCCAGACTGTAGCAGTCAGTTTATTTCTAATCATCCTAATCTCCCTTCCAGTTCCTCTTTGGTTTATTTTTTTTGTTCCCAACTTATCTTATTCCCGTTGTCAATTCTCTTTTCATTTCCTGCACATTTGTCTTCCCCTTATCCATCTCAACCATAATCCATCCTTACAGGCTGCGTAGCACAGCAAAATCAGACAGGGAAGCAGGAACCGTGTCTGATTTAGTGGCGATTCATTCCCAGTACTTGCCAAATGCAACGCTGAAAAAATAACAATTAACGAGATGGTACATTTCATCAGTATGGGTGTTTTTGTGTGACAGACCTCTATTTTGCAAACCCCATTTTCTCCCTGTGAGAAGCTGTCTCTTTGTCTCTGCTCCTGCTGCAGTGATAGTCACTGCCTGTGTGTAGTTGTGTGAGTAGGTGGTACTCATGTTACTATATGTGTAACTTTGCATGCACATGTGCATTCAAGTGCATGCTTTAAGCTCACGTTTGATTCGGAAAGTGAGTTGTGATCATCTGTTTCCTTTTTTAGTCCAGGTTGTCATCTTGTCGGCTAACAAAGAGACAAACCTTGTGTGTGAACATGTGTTGATGGATGGATGCTTGAACACGTGCCTCCATTTTTCATTTCGCTTTGGCTAATAAATCCAATTTTTGGCCGATTGTGATTTTTCCGACAAATTCATAGCAGGTAGCAAACAACGACTGCCTGCGCGCAGTAAAGAAATAAATCAGCTTTTATTGCAGATGATCTGATTTTCTCATTCTCCTTATTCAGTTAGGTATGACCACCCACTCTGACCTGAGATCCTGCAGAAATCCTGTTACAGTTCCCCCATGCGATACAGAATGACTCCCCCTGGGGTGCAAAAAAAGGCGTCGGAGTGGGAGAGGGAGGAAGAGGGGGAGAGAGAAGGGATTATTTGGGCAGATGTAGTCTGCTGATGTGCCGTCTATAAGGATAAAAATTGGATTGATCACTTTGCCCTGCCCTCATTATCTCTGTATTATTAAGGTGGAAAACAGGATGGAGGGAGGGAAATGATGGGAGGAAGAGATAGAGACAGACATGAACATTTGTTTTGTTTTTTGAGAAAGGGATGAAACAGATGGGAATCACTGAAGGGACAAAGCTTAATTGAATACAGTTGTGAGCTACTGTGCTGCAGCCATGAATGCAAAGATTGTTGATAAGGAGCATTGTTGATTCACATCTATACATAAAGTGCAGAACAACGATCAAGCAACTGGAGGATGCTATTTCCCAGTTCTGATTCACTGTTCTCCTTGATGGTAATCCCTTTGCTGCTCATAGTGAGTTATTGCTTGGTTCACACATACAAACACATGGGCACAGTTTAGTGAATCATCACTTGTGAAATTGTGTCTACAGGGTGTCTATTGTGTCTTCTGTGAAAATGGAGCGTTGAGCTTATTTCAGTGCTATTTCTGCCTGTGTTGTGTCGCTGACAGAGATGGGAGGAGAAGGAATGGATGACTCAAGCTTAGCTTATTTCTGAATAGACTTTCTCCCTAAGCTTTATCCTGCTGGATGATTGAATAGAATATAAAGTACAAGGAGAAAGGAATACTTTTCCAAAATGGACAAGAGGATGATTGTTTTTTTGGGTTGTTTTTTTTTTTGCGTGCGCTCAGTATTAGCCGCTTTATTTTCTGAATGTGCAAAAGCCCTAGATGTATCCGCATGTCTGTAGAGGGTAGATGTTCCCATGTTCACACTCACACACTTGCATCCACTTTCACACACTCACATTTCTAACACAATCCCGCCTTGGGAAAGTGTACAAGGACATGCAAGGATGATGTCATTAGAGATTAATTACATGCATGCAAAGATACAGCCTGTACTGTTTTAGAGGAATGGAGTTTCATCTTTAAGGATAACTGCTACACTGCATTTAAATGTAAATCCTGCACTAAATCTAATTATGTCATGTGCTAACACTCAGGAGTCATAAATTATGGTTACACACACGTCAACGCTCTGTCCATTTGTGTTCCCTCCATCTCTTTTGATTCTGTTTCAGTGTGCTGGAATTCACATCTCTGCAGAAGTATGCGTGTGCGTGTGTGTATGTATGGAAGAAAGAGAGATGGCACAGGGGGAATGTGTGTGTATGTGTGTGTCGCTGGGGTTCCCCTGGGACCAGCGAGCTATAAAACCTGTCTGCTTTCGAGTGGGGGAGGAGAGGAATAAAGCAAAGTGCCAAAGACAAATGGCTTCTGTAATAGCCACATGTGCTGCTGGACCGACAACAAAGACGCTGAGAGAAAATGCGTGTGCACGTGTTGATGTGTGTGTGCAGGTGATAGTGTCCCCCTGAAACACAATGCGCTCATATGCACACACAGTCTTTGTGTTGTGAAAACGCAAACCAACTCACTAGCATGGCACAAGAGAACACGTTCCTACCTGGCTTGACTTTACAGCCTCTTTGAGAGAAAAATATATGAGATTCTCTGGCTTTTTTTTCCCTTTGAAATAAAATTCTGTGCAGCACTTAACTTTTATCCACTGAATGAAAAGATTCACAATTCCCCCATCTCGACATGTGTAATCCCCTCTCATGCTATAGCCTAATATGTATGAGATCAGATGTCTCACCGTCCCTCAGACCAATTACATTATGCCTGGCTGGCTGTGTTTCTAAAAGCACAGTCTTAAATATCAAAGCAAAAGCCATCATTGCAGTGTGACTATTGGTTGGTTTTTGGGTTTTTTTACAATAAAACTCACAAGGAAAGAAGGACTCGAGGATGAGAACATGTTGAAAGAACATTGCCTGCTCTCCTTAAAAATTCAAACTACTTTCCCTTCAGAAAAATAAAAAAATACAAGCCCTCTCCCTTCTCTGAACCCCTCTCCGCTACTAATAATTTCCATATAGTCCCTAAGAGAGAAACAAGGATAGGATAGTCCACTTATATCTCTTAGAATCTTACTGCTATTATGAGATTTACTACCTGCAGAACAGAAATTTACCAGTTTCATCAATGGGAGCAATTTGTCACTAATTTTCATTATATATGGTAAAGGATTTTCAATAATTACTTCACTTTGCTCTCTTGGGCTTACTGTATATCCCCACTTCAGAAACAGGTCTCTATAGCTCTATAGTTCGTACAACAGCCTAATTAGAATGCTGTAGCTCTCCTGCGACAACTCTCTTCTTTTCTGTATCCATCTGCATGTCTCACCTCATGTCTGTGTCTCATTTTTTCACCCACACAGACATGCTCGCATTCAGAGGAAGAAAAAAAAAAGGAGGATGAGGAAGGCCTTTTTCTTTTCCAATTCCACTCCACTCTGGATTTTATTTAGCCCTCCATTTCCAGCAAGTCCCTCATCATGTCATGTTCTCAGTTCATCATTTCCCACCTTCTGAGCAGAGCTTTCTGTTAAATGTAGCCCTTGATAGGTTAGGAGCCTAGTGAAAAAAGACAAATTCCAGTCCTTCACTGAATTTGATCACTGCTGAGATATCGTCTTATCCTGCCCCATGCTCCCATCACTTCAGCGATGCGTCTATCCACCCACTTGGAGGGATATGATTGCTCCTAGATGAGTAGTATGTACCTGGTTGGGGGAAAAAACCCTGGCTTCCACTCAGCTATTCTAGTAGTGTGTATTTTGTGTGCACTATGGGTTCCTGTTGCTGTATATATCTTAATTCATGGTTGTGCGTGGGTGTGAGGTCACTTGTGAAAGTGTTGCACAGCAGAACGTATGCATGAGCTGTGAGTGTAAAAGCATGAAGCTGACCTTCAGAACAGCCCGTCTCTTTCTAATGCTGACCTTTTTCCCTGATGGAAGACACAGGGGTCAGGGCGTGTTTTCTCCAATTCCCAGGGATATGGCATTGTCATGACAACAGAAGCAGGACTGTTCAATTTTTTCTTAGGTTTTGCCTCCCGCTGTTTTCCCAGAGGAGGCCGGCCTGAGTAGTTACGTCAACTAGTGGGTCTCACCATCAGTTGAAACAAAGCCTGCTTTCATTACTTATTCCAGCCACGATCAACTCAACATGCGTATATGCAGGAATAATATCAGTCTTGTCCTCTCTGGTATGCTCTGAAGTCCATCAAAAAGTCAAAATCAGTACCACTTTTAAACATTTGAATTCTGAAAGAAGTTACCATTTATTCATTGTGGATAACTGGTATAAGAAATAATGTATATGAACTACCATATTTGCTTGGAGCATTATTGCCAACAGTGCATACACAAAATGTAAAGCCAAAAATGGTCCCTGTGTAGTTCCTCTACTCAAAGAGAAGCTGAGGCTTGATGATTAAAGATGTTTATCCACATTTGTTACACTTGTAATTGCATAATTTATATTCCAGTCAAAGGAAACATCAAGCCAACACCAGTCCTGCTTCATCCACTCACTCCCATGTGATCCTCTTTACTTTTAGCATCTAAGTAGGTATGTCACCAACATAAGGCAGTGCAACAGCAGGGAGAACCTGTCAAGTTTTTTCTTAAACGCATGTCTCCTGAAGCATCCCAAGATACACCTCTTGTTTTTTTTTGTTTTTTTTATTATCACAACATGTCTTTTTATTCACATAGTCAGACAGGTTCTTTTATTCTCTGTCTTATTATGTTTAGGGTTTTGCCAGATTGGTTTTGTCTGCCTCCCTGTGAGGTGATGTGCAGCTTATTGTGGTTCAGCCACTGTGACCAAGCTTAGCGCTCAGCCTCCCAAGACTGCTGTCATCAGCACAACCTCCAGTGCTACATCATTGCCGTAATCGATGTGCCACCATGTCCTCTCGGAGAATTCTCCCACTCTCTAATACAACTCTCTGTTTCTTTCTCTCCCTCTCGTCCCTCTCTTTCCCCGCCTCTTTGAATTTTGTCTGTGTGTGTTTTATAATTAGCTAATTATTTGATTGTGTGCACCAGCTAAGGGTAAATATTAGCAGTGTGCACAGAGACAGAGTGCAGAAGACTGTGTGGATTATCCTACATGTTGTTTGCCTATTTGTCTACCACAATTAATCTTCCCACTGTCGCTCAGCAATCTCTGATCTCAAGCATAATATTACCAGTTTAGTGAAGAAATGCTTATTTTGACCAATATTTGATGTCAACATCTTATCATTTTATAAGGTTTCAGAATTGCAATCCTTAAGTTAAACAACCTTTTTTAATGTTATTCAGCTCGCAGTTCCCAAAAGTTCTGTAAAATGTTCTTTTAACAGACTCTTCAGGAAAATATGGTAATATATCCAAATTACTTTTAAGAAGACCTTCAGGAATACAAATCACATCCTTGAATGTTTCCCCTCCCAGTGCATTTGGACAAAATGTAGCTCTACACCCGATTGGAGCAGCATCAGATGGGCCACAGGCAGTGAGAGCAACCGTCTTCGCAGCTCACTCTGTTCACTGATATCGCTGCCACAGGACACATGGAGAAGGCACCTGCTAATGAGAACAGACTCCCCCGCTGCACATATAATTAGAGGGTGGGAGTTCTATTTGAACTTTGGAAACTACTCTAATATTCAGTGTGATGGTATTAAGACACATATTTGACTACATAATGACCGTGGTCTAAATATACAACATTCACTGACACAGACAGATGACTGGATACATTTACCTGACAGTTTTGATGGAATATGATTGAAATAGAACTTCAGTCTATATGTTCTATCTATTGTGTAGGAATTAGGCTGTGTTTTACAAACAAGTAAACAAAATATACTCTCCTTGCTGGGCAAATGATACTGGGTTCATTAATATTCTGTGGTTTTGATGCTTCTCGTTCAGGGCAGAGGGAGAATTCCTCATAGAGCTCTTGTGTAATTATGGAGAGATTGAAATGTAAAGAGAAACGTACAGTCTTTCCTCTGAGAGCAAAAACATAACAGTCATTTCATGCTGTCAGAGTCGCTAAAGTGTTCTTGGTTGTGTTGATGTATGATTAAAGCATCCTGCAACCGTCCTGCATTGACATGGTGTGACAAAAGCTCTCAGACGTTTGCCCTCCCTACCATCTGCTCATCTATTGACTGTAGATGTTTCAATGGCACCACATGCAGTCGGTTACTTTGAAATCGTGTCTACTCAGAGCGACACAACAATTTGAATCTCAGTTTCCTGTACATCCTGCAGATTGTTGCTTTTAAATGAAGCAGGATGTGCTGTTGTTGTGTACGATCGAATCGTGGCATTGGCTCAATCAGCCATATGGCATGTTAGAGAGAAGAGCGTTAACCCTCTTGTAGTGATCAGACCTACAGTATGGATTTATCCCTTTTGAGCTGGTGTTTTTACACCCATACATAATTACCATGTTTTTCATGTTGGGAACATGAATGCTCTTCATGTTAGAGACTCTGTTTGCTGGCGTTGTATGCTATAAAACCAAAATGGCTGGAAGATACTTTCATTGCAGATGTTTTCCCCCTATTCTCACTCTGCCTTCTATTTTTAAGTGTCTCTTGAGGATTAAAAGCTCATTACAAAACACTTCGCACCCTTCCCTCTCTTCCTCCTTCCTATCTTCATCAGGCATCCCCAGTGTGATTCCATCACTTACATACAAACAGTCTGTAGCCTCAGCTATCCTCCACTTCTCTCTTCACTGATCTCTTTTCTTTCTAAATAAATGCATTTAAAGTGTCACTTCCTGTTATGCATCCAGTGCCTTTTTGTCTCATGGGCAGCCAGTTGGGTTTCGTTTCAAATGACCATCCATTGATATGACTCACACAAATTAAGATCGCAAGCCTGTGGGCAACGCACAGCTGATTTCAGAAATTGGTGCTACTCAGACCAGACTAAATATAGAACACCTTAAGTGGCTCTGTAGGGGAAAAAACAGAATGGTTTCTACAAAAGTGGCTGCATTTCAGGCGTACTTACTTGTTGCCCTTTCTTACAATTTACTTTGTTGTCTTTCATTTCAGACTGAACAGCCTGAAAAGCCATCAAAGACAGCGTTGTTAACACACAGTAAATGCAAGATTTCATGAGATGACATTTCGTCCTTGGAATAATCAACTGAAGGGCCATTATCACACAGACCCTGAAGAGGAGAGACGGGGAGGGAAGACACATTTGTAACTCCATAGATGGCCTCAGCACCCTGCAGGTGTCTTTGAGCGTGCCAAAAGAATAGGTCCGACATGAGTATCCCAACTGGTTTCCAGGGACTGAGGGTCAGAGGAGTTGACAGAGGAGAAAAGATTGGAAACAAAACCCAGATCCAGTTCCCCCATTCTGGGGATGATAATGCCAATGGATTATCTTCGATTGGTGATCAAGGAGGAAGAGGACTAATAGAGGACACAGCGTACAGCACAAGCTCCATCCCTCCTTTGGTCTCTCAGAGTGAATCCCCCAACAAGTTAGTGATCTGGGGCTCTGAGCAGCAATGCATGGAGCCTGAGCTCAGAGAGTTTGAGCTTTTGGAGTGTCAGGAGATACATACATTCTTGGGAAACAGGGATCAGGAGGAGGAGAATGAGGAGGAAGATGATGGAGGAAGTATGAGAGATGGAAAAGATGAGGGATCCATGTCCATATCCTCAAGCTCCACTGCCAGCTCTGCTTCGACCGGAGTGAGGAGAAACGACAACGACAGCAACAAAGTGGAGAGCAGAATACAGAGGGGCAAAGAGGTGCAGAAAAGGATTGCCTGTCATAGCACTGAAGAGCTAGACACATGTGTGACAGGTTCAATAGAGAAAAGGGACACCAGGTCAGGCAGAGCAGGAGACAGGGAGAGATGGAAGGGAGGTCTGAAGGAGTCCAAGTCTGAGACAAATGTGTTTGTCTCCAGTCTGTCAGCCGTTTCCCTCAGCGGGAGCCTGTCGAGTGCTCTGGATAGTAGTGGAGAAGCGCAGTCTCTCATCTCTCTGTCCAACTCTAAGACCAACCCTTATCCCAATACAGACAACACTACCTCAGCCCAGACCAGACAAAGGGCAGCCCCTGTAGATGCCAACCAGAACTCCCCACCATCGCATCCTCAGGAGAAACATGGCCGTCCTCAATACCATAGCCAGGATCAGAGACAGGAGGAGGGAAGTCATCATAGAAATGGACTGTCCTCCGATGGGGGGCTGGGCCAAAGGAGGAGGGCTGGATTTGAGGAGAGGGTGATGCCACCACGACGGCAACAGCTCGTCAGACCCCTCTGTCAGACAGAGATGGGAAGAGCGAGGAGCTTAGCAGAGCCCAGTGCTCATCAAGCTGAGACAAGGCAACCTTCTTCCCCAAACCCCTCTCCAGATTCACACAGTAACTGGTCAAACAGAAAGTTTACAAAATCGTCTTTACGTGAGCCATCAGATTTTTCCCCCCTGTACAACACATCTGGAGTCTCACAGCCCAGACAGCCCAACCAGGCAGCCCAGAGGGAGGCTCCACCTGTAGAAAAACAACTGGCCACGACTGCATGGCGTAATTCAAGTCCTTCCAATCCTTCCACTTTAGAGAAGAGACCCCAGACTCAGCTCACATACAGAAGGAATTGCTCCAGTCCTAACAGGACAGGGGTTGATTCCAGGTCATCTACCCCTCCTCATTCCCCTCTCAGGACACCCCAGGGTTCGCCACGCAGGCAACCCTCCATGTACCTCGTTTCCAGGAATGTCCCTGGAGTGGTTAGACACATCCCGTCAGGATGCAACCCTGCTGTAATGACATCAGCTCAGGGCTATGGCAACAGTTGCATGAGAGCACCAGTCAAAACCAATATAAGCACAAGTGGAATCCCTAAAGCGCCTCTTAACAACCAGCAGGGCTCTAACCACAACTCCAGCCCCAAAGACAGCTCCCCATCACCTAAACTTAAACCTAAAGGAGTTCGGCCCAAAATCATTACCTATGTCCGAAAGAATCCTCAGTTTAAGCCGCAAGCTGCTGACGGACCTTATCAGGTATCCTCTCTACCATCCAGGCTCTCAGCATACGCACACGACCAAACACCCACATCCTTCAAAGACACCCCTAAAGACCCCTCCATGCCTGACGCAGAAACCAGAGGAGCGCCTGTACTCAGTGCCTCCAATCTGCTTTATGATAAGTACCGCCAAGAGATGCAGACCAACATCTACCCATCAGGAATGCTGAGCAGAAGTATCAGGCCCCCTGGACACACACACACTGTGCCCCCAGCACACACACATGCCACTCCACATGCACACACACACAGCCACACAGCACCCCCGAAACTGGGCAGCAAAGCAGACAACTTCTATGGGGCACCATCAGACGTGAGTATTATGTGCAGTCTTTACTATAAGTATGTGATTTCAAGGTTTTCGCTACAAATCTTTCTTAGAAGAATGAAGCTTGCATTCATTTCTGTTGTAGTTCGATATTGTGCTCATCCTCATTCAACAAAGGATTTTCTATCATGCTGAGATTCAGCACAATCCACTATCACAGCACATTCCCGCAAACAGTGAAGAAAGGACAGAAATAGGATTTAATTAGGATGGTTCCCATATCAATTAGCAGGAGAGAATTACTTTGTGATATATAGCATGTCATATACATTAAGTACAAAGACAAACCCCTTCTGTTAAATTTGTTGACTCTGCATATCAGTTTTGCTAGATGATGTCCATAAGTTCTATGCCACAGTAAACCATGTATAATTGATCACAGCTCTTCTGCATTTTATTCCCACTCTCACATGAGCTGCTCATTATCGCTTTCAAATCATTCCTTATTGATTCTGATTTAATAGCTTCATTTGGCATTCATATGCATATAGCGTCAAACACCAGCATGTGGATATAAATAGTTAATGCATTTTGAAGTACAAAGCCCACAGGGACAAGGTGATTCTCAACGCTTTGTATGTCACTGCATGTACATTAGCATTTTGTCCAGCACACGGGGTAAAGCCGCTGAGAGACACTTACTCTTGAATTAAGCTGGTGATGTTAAACAGTTAAACTTTCAGGATCTCAGTTTCTCTGCAGGTCTGTGTTACATTTTCTTTTAGAGCTAATAATGTCAGATTTGCTGTGATTCACGTTTATTACTTCTACTCACAGCATAAACCAGATCTGTGGAGACGTTGCATGTCATGCAACCAAGATAGTTAGCAGTAGAAGTTCTTGACATAAGTCACTATCTATTGCTCACGATCAGCCTTATTATATTCAAATTATTTATTTTGTTCATATAGACTGTTTAAAAACAAATAATCTATATGAATACAATGATAGATGTAAAATATAATTATGGTGTTGGCTAATTAGATTACAGAGTGCAGCAAACATTTTGCTGCTCAGCCTGTCCACGATATCCCAGGCAAAATATGCAACAATCATGGCAGCCAGACTTTGCTGGTTAACAAATTAGCATGTAAGCGAACAACAGCAGAAAATCCCAATAGGTGCTCATGGACTAAATATGAAAAACATTATTTACTGTGTCTGTGAAAGCTTAAAGGTGTTTTTATAGTCATAACAAACCCATGCATTTATCAAAAAAGTAACAAAGTGTCCCAGGGTACATTATCGACATTTCAAAGATATTTGGATGGTCTAGAGGACAAAATAACTGGATATTCTCTGGAAAAAGGAAATTACTTAATTTCTGCTGTAATGAACACTAGAATGGGACTGTATGGTAATTTACTAAACAAAAAAAAGTAGGTTTAGTGTTAAGTTACTCTTCATTGATAATTAACATGGTCTCTGCCCCTAGTGTGGTTTCAAATGATGTATGCTTCAGAACTCCTGGCAGTATTTTTAAGTTAATGTCATTATTTCGATCTCCAGGTGGGAAGATCTGCCAGTTTTAAAGGGAGTACTGCTGAGGACGCGCTGCAGGCCCGGACGGCCACTCAGGCGGGAGGGAGCGGCAGTCTCCTGCGCTCTGGCAGAGGTCTGCGTCTGGGCCTGGGAGCTGTCACCAGGACGACTTCGGGCTCAGCCAAGGGCAGAGGACCTGGTCAAGGTCAGAGGTCAACGCTTGTCTTCAGCCAGCCAGTCCAACCTGTCAGCCCAGCGACCAGTCAGAAAAGCCAAGATAACGCAGGTAAATAAAACATTTCCTCACATTATGTATCTGAGGAGGTTTACATATCCTCAAAGAAAACAACTCGAATGCCAGATGGAGATGGCCTCTTTTGAGCTACAGTACGTGTCAGATTTTATTTCAGCAACCCAAAATTTGACACACTAGAGAGCTACCTTATCTTTCTTCTCCTTTGCAGCGACGAGCAGTTGTGGGACTGTTCCCCCTCAAATTGGTGTGAGATGAATGAAGGCAGCTCATTAAAATGCATTCTCTGAGATTAATTTTGGCTGATCTGATTGGAGGGCTTTAAGAAATACTCTGAGGGGACTTTTATTCTGCTCCAGAAGGCTGCCATCTACAAAACAAAATAAATAAATAAACGCTTGCTCACACTTTCTCTCCACACACAGCGAATTTCTAATTCAGATGATTCAGATACCACCTCCGACTGCTGAAGTCAGATTTACATTACAGCTCGACTGTTGCTGGAATATTGAAGTATGAAATTTGCTCATCACCCTGCACACCGCTGGAAGGCTATGCCATTTATCACTTCCATGCATATTTGATCTGCTCTCTCCCTGAGTGAGATAACTCGGACACACAGTAAAAATACACAGAGACATACACGTGAATATGTACACTCACAGATAACACACACACACACTTAACCCAAAACTGCAAATACAGAAATGATCAGCATAGTGTTACGATGTTCCAGGCCTCCTTATCATAATCCCTATTAATGCATATGTATGGTGTCTCAGTGCTGCAAAGCAATTAACACTTAAGTAACGTCAGTATCTTCCTGCTGGAATCATCGCTCATACCTGCTGCACCCTGCATGGATAAACACCAGCTAAAATAGATAATGTGTATGTAGCATTGGTCAGCATTGTGTGTCTGTCCTTGCATATATAGGGTATGTAACTACAACTTTTCAGGCTTTTGTGAGGGGAAATCTCTCCATCTTGCGTACACATATTGTAGTAATTATACTGTATAGTATAACAGTCAAAGAACTCTAACTATTCACATAATTACTATGTAGGTTTTAAACTCCGTATTGGTACGATAATGAGGATCATCCACTTACAGGACAGGACGTTTGTGTTGAAGCTAGCAGAGATTGCAATGCACTCATGTATCACATTTAATAACATGCAATTTAACGCTTTGTTGAGGAACTCCATGCAGGTTGTCGCAACTCACCTTGGGCTCTAATTAATCGGTTGGTCATTATAGTGCTCATCCCAGCCGCCTGTCCCATTGATTTGCCTGAGAGGCCAATTTGCATAATTCCTCTCAAGTTAGGATGGTCTTCCTTTCAGTGAAAGCCAGTGGATGTTTTGGAGATGTTTTAATTTCTCAGGGGTTGTTGAGAAGCTGAAGGTAGTGTTTCAGACCTGCGGGCAAAAACCTGGTTTTATTCAAATCTTTGGAATGGCTGAAGGGAGAAAACTGCAAGTCCAGGAAAACACCCAGGGTTTTATGATTTTTGATGCATTTTCAAATTCACACTCTCCTATTTTGGTACTTTTTGAGAGCTACTTTATTAGGTAGAGTGTATTTTTCAGTTGCAATTCGTGAAATGAGAAAGTGACAAAAATGTAAGAGAAATAAAAAAAATAGGAATAAGGTGTGTTTTCGTTTAGCAGGAGCCTAGGTCTGTGATATGTAGGCTAAAGTGGATGTTTGTCAGGCTCGCTTCTCTCCCTCGTCTCTCAGAGGGGATGAATGGAGTGGGGGGGGAGGAGGGAAATGAGGACATTTATCTTTAATGATCCTGACCTTCTCGCTCAAGAGGAGTGAGCTCCATTCTAATAAACAGGCCACATTGCACACAGGGAGATATTGAGGAAGGAGGAAAGAGGTAAGTGTGAACAGCGGCACTGATGATGCTGGAGGGGAGTTACACTGGAGACTTTTCTCCCTCTTTCTGTCCCACTTTGTTTCTCTCTACCAACAGAGCCTGTATTCTCCCTCTCAGTGTTTTTTTTTTCCTCTGGTATTGATGTGGTGGTTACCCTGTAGCATGCACTGGAGCACCCAGCTGTGCCAAATAGAGGGGAAATCAGGGCTTCCTACCTTATCTCTGCAGCCAGCAGAGGATAATGCTCTTCTTCTGCCCAGGATCTAAACCTTGTGCTGCAGGCTGGGGTAGCCAAGATGGTCTTCTTTCCAAGGCCTGGGGATTTGCCCACTGCCCACTGTGTGAATGTGTGTGCAGCCTTGGTTGTTCATGCCTGCACATTTCATCTGTTTTGCTGTTGGAAACCATAGATTACCGAGAGGGAGGATTTCTCCCCGTTGCTCACTGACAATAGTTGGAGCTATGATTACTTTTTTATCCTCCTTTTCTCTCCTTGATTCCCTGTCTTTTCTTTCTTTTCCTCAGTGAAGATATTTTCTCTCCTCTTCATATTCTTCTCTTTTTTAATCCACCTTTTATTTTAGCCACAGCTTCTATGCAGTTTGGGTAACTGCAGTTAGAATCAGTGTAATATCTATAATTATGAGGAATTACTGATCATGTAATGAACTATAAACAAAGGCAAACAAAGTGTATGTATTGGAAAGATATATCAACTATGTCCTAAATTGTGGGTGTCATATCGAATGTCATAACAGTGTTAGCATTAGAGGAACTGCTGGCCGCTAGCCTAGTCTGAAAGCACGGCCACAAGCCAAAAGCAGCTGTTAGCAGGTTGTTGTGTATATAGTTATTATAGTTGCTTGCTGTAGCAGTTGGAGCCATAACACAGAAAACTTCATGGTGCCCAGAGCTTAGTCAACACATGATGATGAATGATTCATAGGGGAAATAAACATCACTACAATGCTGGTGCCCCTGCGCTGTTCTTCATACGTGAGTGGTGGTTAATGAGTTTACAGTAGTCGCTCAAACACACACACACACAATTTCACGTCCTATTCTTGCGGTGCTGTCCGTCCAGCAACACATGCTGCAGCTCAAACAAACTGAGCATATATGCAGCTTATTACTACATAAGTTGAAATGCAGGAATGATGAGTTGCTTTGTTTACCATTGTTTGTATACTGTCTGGCTGCTGCCAATATTCTCTGTCTGGATCATATCAGTTCAGCTAAGGACACCCTGTGTAGATTAAACAGTGTAGATGCTACCTGTTGAACAACTTTCTCTTTTCGAAATATTGTCAAATAACATGATTCTTCATTTCGTGCTTTTCTAACAGATGACCAGGTCTTCACCCATCATGCTCCCGCTCCCACTCCCGCTCCAGCGACAGCAGCAGCCCAGCCCCAGGCCGCGGCCTCCAGGTCTCTGCTTCCGAAAGCCAGCCAGTCAGGCCTGCGACCCCCAGGCTTCAGCTCCAGCCGTCTCCCTGCAGGCCGCCTGGCAGCCTTTGGCTTCGTCAGGAGCTCCAGTGTGTCCTCCGTCTCCTCGGCCCACTCTGCTGACAGCACACAGAGTGACCCCTGCAGGACAGCTCACCGTGAGTCCACTCATGACATATCTGTTGACACCAGTGCTGCCATTTGTGTGTGTATTTTCTTGTCTGTCTTTTTTTTTACATTGTTCTGGTATCTACTTTCAACACTGTCTTTATTGCCTTCTTCTATGTATTCCCCTCATGAATATAGTTTGCATAAACAGCCCCCTCCCACATTCATTATGTTACAGTTTGCTTTCTCTTCCTGAGCTCCACCCTGCTTATAATTTATTTTCCACTGAGTATTTTCATACACAAGCTCCAGGTCAATAACAACTGTAGAGCTGCAGTTTCGCAAAGCACATTTTCTATAACACATGAGGACACAATGAAGAACAATCGACATTGCCAATTAATTGTTAATAGTTGGGTATTATGATTGGGCAAAGTTTCAATGCATTTAAGTTTCAATTAATTTGTTTGTGCATGTGTCACCCAAATAGGGGCACTAATATTAATAAAATCCTTATCATTAAGACTAGAGGTCAGAACATTGTGACATTGTTACTAATTGCTTAATTTGCTCTATGATGATTCTTAAGATTCATGAGTGATGACATGACAAGAAGGCAGGATGACAAATGTAGAAAATATAATGTGAATTTCCACAATGTACTGCAACAGTGATAACTCATTGATTCATATACTGAACAAGCCATGAAACGTCCCCATTTGATAGCTGAGCTTGTAACTTTTTTATCATGAATGTATGTAACAAAAACAAAAAATAGCAGAGCCCATGATGTCATTCCCCAGACTCATCAGTAATTTATCAGGCTCATAACGAGGTCTGTGCTGCAGATTCAGTCAGCATTAGCAGAGATAACAGAATAGTGTGGATACTTTTAATTTTCACAGTGAACTGGATGTGCACTCACAGTTGTGATTTCAGTGCTGTTCGGCAGGCTGGTCGGTTAGTTGGCTGAATTTCTGGTAGCTGCATGTGTTTTTAATGTGACCTACATAAGGAATGCTTGTTCTTCCTCTCCCAGTTACAGCTGACGTAAGCACCTCCACTGTCACGCACGTCAGGCCCCCTGTTATGTCATCATTCCTTTCCCTCGTTCCCCCCTTTTGTACTCGTACTTTTTTTTCATCCCTCCTTTCTCTCTCCCATTGGTTGAAAATGAACACAAACTGTGCGGTAATGTGGGGGAGGTACCCCCCCACATTCAGCTACTGTGGAACAGGGAAAAGAGGACTCTCTTGGGTCTCCAGAGCAGAATGTGTTAATTAAAAAAAAAAAAGTGGCATGAATGTGAAGGTTTTCATTTTTGAAAAACTTGTCATTTCTCTTTCATAAAGGCCTAGACATTGATTTTATCATTCTTTTTTGTCATTGTTTTCTCCATGTTTGGGTAAAAACATTGTAGAAGAAAGGCCTTAATCAATGAGTAGTGCTCTAATTGCATTGTGAGTCTTGAGTGTGTTGGTGTGTGTGTGTGTGTGTGTGTGTGTGTGTGTGTGTGTGTGTGTGTGTGTGTGTGTGTGTGTGTGTGCAATAGAGCTGAAATGATTAGTCGATTTATTGATTAGCGGAAAATTACTATTTTGATAATCAATTAATTGTTTAAGTCTTTTTTTAAGCAAAAATGCCAAACATTTCATAGTTCAAGCTTCTTAGATGTGAATATTGTTGGTTTTCTTTGTCTTCTATGATATCAAACTGAATATTTTGGGATTTTGGACAAAACAAGCCACGTGAAGATATCATCTGGAGCTTTGGGAAATCTTGATGGGCATTTTTATTCTCTTAACAAACAATTTATCAATTAATTAAGAAAACAAATTGTTGGTTGCAGCACTCCTTTCTTTTTCAGTTTTTCATTTGTTCCCTTTATTCTCATACATGATGAACTATATCAGCTGCACATACATTTCCACCAACTTGAATTTTCTGTAAAACATATTTTTTTAATCCCCTCCTAGATTTTAAACCCTTACCTCAAACTAATATATAGAGTATAGTGGCACTATAGCAATCAAAGCTCAAAGTGATACCTCCCTCCAGCATCTGATGTATATCACTGAGGTCAAAATGCATGGAAGTGTATAGCAGAACAATAATGAGCTGAAAAAACAGTTTCCATGGCACTTGGGTGCCTTAATGCCATCAACTCCAGCTTGCAGCTGTATATTTTGATTTTTCTATTTTGATTTTTATTTGTTGTCAGAGACAAATGCAACATAATTAACAGTATTGAATTTACCCCTCCCTTTCCTACAGATAATAGCTTCATTTGTACAGTACTTTCCCGAATAAATGACCTTGCAAATATCAATATCATGGAATCAATGAAATGAGATTCAAGCCAAGAGAAAAGTCTGGCCAACGATCAAGTTCATTCTCGACGCGACGTACATCAGACTTTATGTGACTCTTTATGTTACTGTAACACGTGCATCCACTAAATCCTAAAGATAAGTATACACAATATAACAGTGACCTGATCTCTTGCTTGTTAGCATATTGTCTATTTAAGCAGCTGCCAGTATTAATGTGCAGATTTACTCCAGTAATCTATCACCTGTAGTTTAAACCTCTATAGGCATTCTGACCACTTTAAAAACATTACGCCTGTCAACACACTCTCACATACTCACAAAGCACAGGAACACCTGCCAGCAGAACACAAAAGACTAGAAGTTTAAAAGCAGTGCCTGCAGCATAATGTTCCTCTTCCTGCTGTTGAACTGCTGCTGCTCAGCACAGTGAGACCAAAACGGAGTCAAGGATGATAGACATGAGAGGCAAAAGATTAAGGGCCTTTGATTTGTGTGCGTGTGTGTGTGCGTGTGGTGCTTGTGACCTTTAGCTGTGAGGCATTTGAACTCTCCGCTCTATTTGAACCTTCCAGACTAAATTGGGCTTGACTGTAGAGACCTCTCAGAGTGTGAACACCTGTCGAGCTTTAACCAGAGGGTTGTCTAACCTTTCTTTGGGAAATTAGTGAAACTTTTTAAAAAATGGTTTTAAGGCTTTAAACTTACTATGTCTTGCCTTTTCTGGACCTGGATCCTTTTGCCATACATTGACTGTTCAGATTGTTCCCTGCAAAGCCATGACTTTGTATGAAACAGGCCAGATCTAAAAAATGAGTCACAGCCTTAACCTCAAGGTTTGGGTACTGTGCTAACGGTTTTTTGTTAATGTTTTTTTGTGTTGTTTTTTGTCCTAAGGGCAAGAAAGGCTGGGTTGACATTTCGTTCAAAGTTAAGCCCTTCTCTGATTTGAATTTTAGATTCTGTCAATCTCATCCAAAAATAATTGCATTTTGAAATCCTTATGTAGCCCAAGGCCGAATGTGAAATATTGGGGTGACTGCACAAACCTATTTGTAGACTGATGTTGTGATTCGCAGTAAGATGGTGAAGTACAGATGGGAACAGCAGAAAAGTTAAGTAGTTAAGTCATGAGAGTGGTAAACAATCTGTTTAGTCTACGTTTACTTGTGCATGTGTACACATAGGTGAGTGTAGGCTACTATGGAAGTACAGGAAGCGTGCATGTGGTGATTGTTTGCGATACCTGATTTTCCTCTTCCTACCACTCGGGGATCTTTGCCCCCCTCTCACCTTGATCCAACTCAGATCAAAGAACCGACAGATTGACAGATGAGTTCTCACACATCCTTCCATCAAGGATGTTGGGGGAGTCGCAGCTACCCAGTACCTCCCTCTGTAACAGAGAGAAGAAAGGCCAGGCTCAGTTGCTCGTTTTCCCCATTGATCAGAAACCAAAGCGGACTCCATTAGGGCTCTGGATGGTGCGGATAGGAGAAATCATTAAGGAATAGAGCGATGGGGAGGAAAGGATTGCCGCACTCCAGTAAAGTGGGTTAGAGGAAGTATCCCTGGAGTTTAAATTCCCCACTGTTGTAGCCTGTCAACCTGCTCTGATCAATGGGTAATGTGCTGATGTGTGTGTGCATGTGCAGTTGTGTGTCTGTGGAGAAGAGAGTGGAGAGGCAGAGGTAAAGGAATACTTGGCCTGACATTAGCATTAGTTCATAATCACAATGTTAAAGGGTTGGGTCACCCAAATTACACACACAAAACATATTTTTTCACTCACTCCTTGTAAGCCATGGACATGGCCATGGTCATGGTTTTATTTTTCCAATTTTTGAGAAATCAGTCTCTGAAATTTCTGCCTGCACCCCAATAACATGGTGTTAAATGGAATTTTGTTTGTGGTGCTCACAGCACTGAAAAATTACATTTACTCAGAATAATCCACTGAACTCACTGCCATATCAATAGTTTTCATATTACTTACAGCTTCTTCTGTTGATTTTCAATGCTGTGAACACCACAAACAAAATTCCATTCAATGGCAGTGTATTGGGATGGAGGTAGAAATCTCAGATACTTGATATCTAAAACTGCTGAAATAATTACCAAAACTATCTGCTAGGCTAGATACCACTAGAGGTAAGTATGAATATCCTTTTTGTGTATTTTGGGTATACTAACTCTTTAATACTGTTGGAGTATTTTATTGTGAAGTAAAAACAACCTTCAGTATATACTGTAGATTTTTTGGAGTGAAACAAACCACAGATGCAGGAGACCTAAAATGGAAACACACTTACTCATTACTACTTACACACCCTCACACTAAGGTAACCAAGGTGACATTGAGTTAAACTGGTTCGGCCTTGATTGATTCTTATTGCCTGTTTGCGTATAAGCATGCATGCAAGTGTGTGTGTGTTTGTCTAGCATCTGGGGGGGCTATAGGTTACTCTATATGACATTGATTAGCCATTAACCCAATCCTCCCTTTAGCCCAGTCGTTGACATCCCCCAAGGTGTTTCAGGCATGTGTGTATGTGTATGTGCATGTGCATGCATGTTAGAGAGAGAGCATCCACGCATAAGAAACCTAAGGGATACGTTGTTAATTCCGCTGTGATTGACAGACTCCATTACACAGCTGAGAGGAGAATCCAGCAGAAGGAGGCTGATGAAGCCTTTGAGCCACGCTGACTCCATGATGGAAACTCAATCGCCAAAACAAACTTTGTATTATTAGAGTGTTATCACTTCCATCCGTCTTCTCTTTTTTAGGTGATAATGAAATAATGGTGGAAATCGAATGAACGAAAGGGAAAACAGAGCCGACAGCTGAAGGGAGATGCAGCGATAAAAGAAAATTCAATGAAAATTAAGTCAAAATGGGCAGAGGGGGGAGAGAAGGAAGGGAGAATGTGGAAGAAAAAAAGAGCGGAAAGAGAGAAGCATGGAGGGATTGGCGCAGGGAGGAGAGTGGATGCCATACCCCAGATGCCATGGCTCAGATCTGGTCTGTGACTCATGCTAGCTCACTGTGAACAGATGGTTTCTATGGTGCATGTGCGCACACAGATATTCACAAACATGTCTGCACACACACACGCACACAAACACACACTAGTGGAGCAGCAAATTAGATGGGCCAATTAGATATGGCTGCCATTCTGCGGCTGAGGAGAGAAAAACTAACATGGCAGTAGAGCAGTGACAGTGAGGATGGGCTCAATGGGCCTGTTCATTAACTGATAAACTCCCAGCGTATTTTATCTAGCTCCATGTTAATCACTGTTTATGAGCTTAACTGATTGTCCAGACTGAAAAAACACTGGGGCAGGAGCATCAAAATCAGATAAACATGTAAACCTGCTCTTCAAGATACAGATTTTAGTGTACTCATAGCTGTAAAAATATTGAGCAATATGTCTGACAAAGATTTTAGTAGGGTTAAAAAAAAAATCTAAATCTGTGATTCTGCATTATGCTGAAAAGATGGCCAATTTTTTTTTTCTCAAATAATTTACTCGACAGCATCCTCATCCTCTCTCCTACTGAGCAACCCTCATTTCTGTCTACATGAATCAAATTCAGATGTTCCACAACATGTGCGGGCTTTTCACCCCAGCTGTGGTTTTCCCCCACCAAAGTACAAATGTTTTCATTCTGTGGACATTTAGCTTTCATATCTCATATCTCACAGTTTTCATTTATTTTCCACTTTGGTTCAGGTTAATGCTCCGCTGGCTCCTTCAAAAACAAGCCAATAACTTCTGTGAATATTCTTTTCATGGTAGAATTGTGAGAGAACTTCACCAACAAAGCCGTGCAGAGGATTTTCGATTAGTATGACGCAAAATGAGGATTTAACTGAACCGTTTTGTCAAGACATGACACTATTGCGAGAATATATTTGGTGCCTTATGTTGTATTTGCTATTTTATGTTTCCATCTGCTTGACAAAGTAGCTAGCTGTCAGCCAAATGTTAAGGTAATGACTATAAAAACTAACCCTTGTTCATTTGTTTTGTGCTCTTTCCTATTTTTCTCTTTTATCCATTTGTTAAATTTCAAGAAACTCATGACAAGGACAGCAACCACAACATGAATTTAGATGATAGTACAGATGGAAACATGACACTATTGCCACCTACAGGCAAAGAAAATAAAAGCTGCTGCAGCTTGTGCCACCTCCAGGGAATGAGTGTTACAACTACAGTTTTTGTTTTTTTATTAAATTTTTAATAATATAAAAAAATTAAAATGCAATACAAACATTGTGTTGCACTATCATTATGTGGATAGCAAATACTCAACTGGAAATGCAACTCAGCCTGTGGCTATAAAACACCAAATGCAAGCTTTTGAAGTTTTTACGAATGAATATTTTATTGATTTTATTTTCTAAACCTCCATTGGCTAGGATTTCATCTTATAAAACATAAAATGAGCTGCTTAATGTTATGCCAAAAGCCCTGGTGATTGTGAACTCTGCTGAATTTACTACAGTAACCTTCATACAGTTTGCGAGGGTCATGTTTGTAAGGCAATCTCTAAAAGGCAGATGCAGATTTTCACAGGAAGCAAAAAGAAAGGTATGCTCCCGTATTCTATAGAAATCACGGTTACAGCAGACAAAGGCGAAGCACTGCTAAAAAGTCTTCTTGTGTAGTAAGCTGTTGCCTCAGTAAGTGAGTGAATCATTTTACGCAGACTATGAGCACAAACTGAATGAAAGACACAGCAATAACCTGAGCTATAGCCGACTGTATGTAAAACTGGCCCTAAGTGTGTTGTTCAAGGACACTTCAGTAGGTCACTGGGGTTTGAACTCAGGCCATCTGGCTAATAGATGGTCACCGTCATCCATAAGTCCCTCTGCTGCCCTCTCTTTCAATCCCAGAACTTCAGCTAATTGTACGTTCCTCATTCTTTCCTGATCTGACTTAATCCTTTCATAACTTTTGTTCTTGTCCTAAGCCTTTCCTTGTTAGGGATACTTTAATTGTCCCCAGCAGATTCTGGGAAGAACTCTCAGATTATTCAACCACAGACGATCTTCATCTGCATGGCATGTTTTAGAGATTGTACTATGAGTCCTAAAGTAACACCTTAGGGGGGAAAAGTCTGTGATTTATTCAAATGTCATATACTTACAATGCCATCTGACTGGTTTCAGTAAATACTGGTCTACCACAGAGGAGCGTCGCTCTCTTGTTTACCATAAGAGGAGAAATATTTCACGTCCTTTTGGTTAGACTGAACCTTTAATCTCCTGACATCTGGGTCCTGACAGAGGACAGGAGGCCTGTGGATGCTGCTGTCAGCTCCAATGTTATCATCTAATCTATCTCTCTGCAAATGCAGCTGTCTCTGCAGGGCCGTTACTTTGTGCTTTATGTATGCAGCTTTAACCTTGACTTTCACGCACATCGCTGCAGATGCACAGTTGTGTACTTTCTATTTGCAGACCTCTCTGTTGCCAGGAGGAGTTAATCAGTCAAAAAACACACAGTTATGCCCAGTCTGGGAGCTGTTATGAAGTTTGAAGAGTTAAGATATTGTTTCTTTTAAAAAATGTATTGTATAAACAATGTCTTGTTATCCTCACAAATGCTGACACTGATTTGCATGTGAGTGTATTGAGTGTATTGTTGTTCTGTGTCCTGGCACTAAATATGTACACTGAATTGATCAAGGCACTAAGATTACAAATACTGATTTTGAATGACTCAGTCTCCTACGCCAGAAGTGTAGTTGCTACAGCAATCCTTACATGATGTACTGGTTGGCCTAAGGGAGGTCACTGTAACTGAAATCCAACATTTTAACCTACAATATTAGTCTAAATTTGATGAAATCAGGGTGGATGAAGCAGCTTGTTTCTGTTGTTTGTTTTCAGCATCATTCATTAAGACAGAATGTATTAAACAACCTTGAGAACCAAAACATTATTTGACTCCGGTCTGCTTGGAGATACAGTTTGGCAAAATGTTAAGCAACATGTCCAAATTTCTCTTGGGGCAGCATGAAACATAATACAGACAATATGATGTGTGCATTTACTGTGAGCATAACAAAAATATAGAAGATCACAGGTAAAGTGATTAATAGGGAATGAAGTGCCCTGTACTTTATGACGGATGGATGAAGAGTGACAGACATTTTAAACCAGCTTCAAACGACTGACAGGAAGCAGCAGTAAATAAGCACGACAGATCATTGGCTTTGATGAATACAATCTTGAAGCTTAATTACACACGCTGTCTTCTGTATTGAACAGTGCTGAATGAAGCTGACATCTGTCTGTGAGAACATGCAGTCTAATTAAACAGGCACAATTAAAGTTAGACTTCAAGATCAACTAAAATTACACAAAACATACACAAATGCAGTAACTCAGTGCATTTACTTAAGTAAATTTCTTAGGTATTTATACTTTTCTTGAGCATTTCTATTTTATGCTACTTTATACTTCTACACCACAATATTTCAGTGGGAATATTGTACTTTATTTTTATCCCATTACATTTATCCGACAGCTATAGTTACTTGTTACTTTGTAGATTATGAATTTACCTGCAAAACATATGATTAGCTTATAAAATGTGATGCATTTCTATCAATTAAAATACCCAGTACATTTACATGAAATAACAATAGCTCCACCGTGATTTAGAATTCTTCTTACATGTTAATGCACCAATAATAATAATACAATTTTATAATATATAATATTACCACTCTTAAAGAGGCCAGTCTGTGTAATGCATATTTTTACTTTTGATACTTCAAGTGCATTAAACTGATAATGTACTGTTACTTAAGTGCAAATATTTTTACATCATGTAATTGCTGCTTTATTAAGCATAGAAATGCTCATAAATCATTCATAAAATAGATCAGTTAGGAACAATATAACTTCTCCGTCTCTCCACATCTCCGATATATCCCAATGAATCCATTCATACCAGATGCTGCTGTTTTTTTTTTTAAGCATACAATACAATTTAAAGTATTCACTTATATCCCAGGGGCTATATGTTTTTGAAGAATAAGAGTTATTTCTTTTTCGTGTCAGCACTGCAAGCTGTGCACCTGGATGTATGCTGCTTGTGCAGTAATCAACGTGGACAGACTTACACTGTGATCAATTCCTTTAGGACAGCAGAGAGTTTCTTTTGCAGAATGTGAATGTGCTGAGTTAGCTGACAAGCACAGAACGGTTTATGTTACAGTGAAATGAAACACCTCCAAGGTCTGAATGTTTACAATGAAATTAAAACTGGTACTCATGCAAGTGACATGCTGCTACATTGCCATTTTCCATATACAACAAGATACATGAATTCTCACCACTCTGAGCGTCACCACTTCAATATCTGCCTCCTCTTCAGTCGGTGTATAGGACTGAGATATAAGAGTCAGCATTATTCTACTGGCATTGGTTTTTGCTATGAGGTGCAAGCTGCTCCAATAAAATGGCCTCCCACTGAGCTGGAGAAACCTGCTGTCTTTTGTTCTCAGCTGTTTCTATTTGCTCATGGTCCCTTTTTAATATCTTAAAAATTTTCATCCATCATCATAATAACCTAAGCTTGCCCACTGGCTCCATCGCAGCACCATCCTTTCATTCCTCTTCGTAGCTCTTTTTTACATCCTTTTGTTTGCTTCATCTCGATCCCACTCAGCCAGCCTCTTCCTTCCTTCCTTCTTCTTATCCTCCTCACGCTCTGCTATCCACCGCTGGCTGGCATTTTGCCAACCAGTGATGCTTATCAACTTGCTTTTACCATTAATGAAATACATTCATTTATCTCCCTTTCACTAAGCCCCTGAATTCCACTCTCCTTTTTAATCATTCACAGCATTCCTCAATTTTCTATCTCTGACAACCCAATGGCATAACTTACTCTTCCTCTCTCTGCTCTGTGCTCTGGGAATTTGTTCGCACATACTCGACCTATGACTAATGTATGACTAATGAGCACACCTCTGTTCATATCATCCAGTTAATTGATCTGTGTCAACCCAGAAAATGGTGCACCAGTCTAGCATTTGAGGTTAATGCCGTTTTTTTTTTTCATTTAAAAGAAAATCCTTTTATTTGTTATTTACAAATGCAGTTTTTATCTTTAAGAAGTCCTCACATAGAGGATGTTGACAGCAGTAATTGTAACAGCAGTGCAGTGCTCTGTCCAAGATCAGATCTGGCCTGGACACGCTGCCCATGCCCTTGACTGGTTAATGAGGAGGAAATACTGTAAACGGCCTCACTAATCAACTCCTGGAGGAACTCTGGGATGACGAATGAAGCTTTGGGACTTGAACCATGGTGATGTAGCAACGTGAGCAGCACATGTACACACAGCAGGCACATCTTCATATTCAAAGTTACTGTCATCAAAACCCTCCTGTGGCTCAGGAGATAGATCAGATCGTCCACTGATCGCAGGGTTGCAATAAATCTGGTCTGTATTTTTAGAAGTAAATTAGCTGGAAATATTTGATTTTACAATAATACGTGCCTGGCTACATTATAGGCCTACTGCTAATCCACTTTGTCAGCAACCTAATGAGTCAATGTCAAACCAACTTCCCACTCAGTATTTACAACAATACTGGTACAATGCAGCAAATGTTGGAAGGAGCAAATGAAGGAGTGTGTTTATAAGTGTGTGCGTGTGTGTTTTGTGTTTCTGCACTTGTTTGTATATGCACAGGGAGGTGGAATACTTTGGTCACCAAAACAATCCACACCCATGGCAAAGCTGCTCCTCTGATTAGATGAGGCTCCCTGCAGTGTACTATTCTAATCCCGAGCGCCTGAGGGACTTGGCTCTAACACAAGACAATACAGACCAAAGGAAACTCTTGATATCTAAATTTTCACAGTAGCAGTTTTTTTTTTTTTCCATCACATTTTCCAAAATGTACTGATCTCTTGGGATGCGGAGAGATGCAAGTTGTGCTGGGCTTCTTACAAGCAGCTTTACATTAAATTGTTTATCCCCGCTTGTCGCATGAAGAAGGTGGAGAAGTGCAGGCAATCTGTTGTGTCATTATTGATCGGGAATGGGGAGATGAGCAGGATATACGCAGTGTGTGAGAGTGTGTGATTTCAAGTGTGTAAACTATCCACTAGTCATTTGATAGATTATAGCTGCACTAAAAGCCAGGATAAGCGATGATCAGTGCGCTTGTGTGTGAGTGCGCATTGTATTTCCCTGCGTTTGTATGTGCTCATGTGGAAGCACTGAAGTGTCCTTGTGTAAACATGTGTGTCAGACTGCTGTGTGTGTGTGTGTGTGTGTGTGTGTGTGTGTGTGTGTGTGTGTGTGTGTGTGTGTGTGTGTGCGTGTGTGCAGGATAAGTGTGCCGCTCCAGGTTAACAAAAGGATGATTGAGAGCAGCAGCAGTGAGACCCAGAGGTTACAAACCATTTCTCAGTCCAGTGAACCTAAATTCAGACATAACACAGCCCTATCAGACTGTAGAAAGACCAATATGTGTTTAGAGAAAGAGACTGCAATTGAGATCTAGCAAATCAGAAAGGGAACTCTGAAGATATATCCTAACATCTCTACTATAAATAAAAAACAAACAAACATATAAACAAAATCTAATTCTGTGTATTCCAGGTCTGAGTGTGAGCGAGGAGCCTCCTCCTCACAGAGTGACCACCGGCCCTCCGTCGACAGATCACCAGAGAGGGGTGCCATGTCGCAGCAACAGCCTCCAGCCGCCCTCTACCCCAGCCCTGCCCCGACGCTACCTGCCTGCCCAGCCAAGAAGCTCCCCAGGAGGTCAGTCCAAGTTTTTGCTGGAGAACAGAGCGTGATTTGTGGTTAAACGAAACACTTAGAATTGAAAATACTGTAGGACAGTTTCTACATGGACTAAATTGAGTCAAAACCCTCTAACTGAAAGATTAAAATCTACTAGAAATTGCGTATTTATATATAAAATGTGTATTTCAGTTTCTGCAGGAACAATAAAATGTGTTTAGAAAGGGAACAGGTGATGTACTCACCCATATATGCAAATACAATCTGAGCTCCATGCATGTGAGAGAGAGAGAGAGAGAGAGAGAGAACAGATTGTGTCCAATTGTCACATGCTGTTGTCACATATGTGGTGAACGATTTAATAACCAGCAAACCATACATGATGTACAGTCTCATGTATGTACGGGTGTTCAGAAGCAGAGAAACATGCAGCTTTCTAAAATGTCAATAGTAAACAACAGGGTCTATAGTCAGTATTTGTGAATCAAAGAGCAAGCTATGTTCTAGATACAGTACTTTGCACAAATGTTAAGTATTTATAGAGCAAGAAACACATGGTAGAAGAGGCATAGAGTGTTCTCACTGGAACAATGTAATGCAGTCATAAACTCTACAACATTTATTTTTCAGCTTTTCCCTACAGTGTAGCACCAACTAAGTACTGAGCTACTGCTTTCAGGGGTTGTTGAAAGTCATTTTGGGAAGCGCTAGAAGCCACAAACTTAACACTTCACTTCCCTTACAAGATCATTCACAGAATGTATTGAAGTGTGTTAGAGATATCCAAGGGAGGATAATTGCCTTTCAAGTGTTCCTTTCGGCCATTTATTCCAGTGTACTCCTGTTCTTTAAAAGGCCCATTTAGCTCTTGAAGCTAAATTTAACATGTTCTTCATAGTTCACTTCTAATAAATGTTTATGAACTTGTTGGGTCACACCTGTCCTATGTTGACGGCACCAATACAGTCTGTTCACAAGCGAGGAAGCGCACCGGCAGTGATGCTTTTCGCACAGTTGTATATTTCACACATGGAAATTAACACCAGAAGCCCTGTAGTATCACACTTCACTCACTCACACTTGTCGCATGTCTTAAAAATTTTACAGTGGCTGATTGAACAAAATACATAAAACTTTGACATCTTTGCTGTAGTGTGAACAGAGTGTCTACAAAACCAACACAACTTACCAGGGGGGAAAAACGCAGCAAAACAATGTAGACATCAATGTTTTCCCCAGCCAGGTCTGTGTGCTAGAAATGCAGACAGTGTAGTGGCTGTGAGAAAATTTCTCTCACTCCGTGTTTCTGTAGGCCTGAGATGATTTTAAATGTGCTGCAAATTATTGATGAAGAAATACCTGAGGAGTCCCTGTCAGCCTGCAAGTCATGCACAGACAGTACTTTTTATCTGTGCTATATATTCAATTTCTTGCTGTGCAGATTATAAAGTCCCAGACTTGACTTTACTATTCCTGGTTGGCATATAAAGCGACATGAAGCAGGAAGAGTTCAGTGTGTTTTGGAGTCAGTTTAACACTGAATATTGACTTTCTTTTAGCTTTTGGAGGCATTGGATGAGTTATTACAAATATTGGGAGGGGAAGACAAACTTCCATTTTTTAGTTGCCTGCATGCCTTGCCCCTCGATTTCCCACAAGCCCGTAGTCTATTGGCATTCTGGCAGACAGGAGGTGGAATTTTATCAACGCTAATCTTTAGCCATGCTTTGCAATGTTTGTCGGTCGGTTGGTTGGTCAGCCTATCACTTGGTCCAGACTGAAATATCTCAATAACTATTGGATGACTTTGACTAATGACTCTGGAGATCTCCTGATTCTCTAGTGCCACCATGAGGTTGACATTTTTTTGTCTTCACAACTATTTGCCAGAATTGCTTTCAAAAGTGTGTATGTGTGTGTGAGTCTGGTGCTCACTTGGCAGTAATGAGTCACTCTGAGAGCCACGTTTGCATGATACACACACACACACTCACACACACACACTGTCTCTGTAGGCCTGAAGTATCTCTCCAGGGTTTTGGAGGGATTTGTTCAGGATCAGAGGCTTCTCTCCCATTACAGGTCTAATTAGTTTCTTTTCAAGGCCTCTCCCCTTCTATCTCTGCTTCACACAACAGATTCCCTGCTAACCTCCTGAAACCTACTTCTTTATTCACTATCATCTGCTTTTTTTCCCCCCTCCACTGTTTCTTCTTTCCCCACTTTTAACCAGTCTGAGCTCCTGGTTAACGCACCCCACATGTATTGTTTCAAATCCAGCTACTTTCTTTAGTCCTACACACCTCTCCGACTCTGCGCCAGAGTCCCTGATTGTTGTCTGTCTTGGCTGCAAAGTGTGTAATGTCACAGAGAGCAGGGAGATGATGGGCACATCTCCCCCCGGTATGCTCTGCTTCGCTTTGACCCAGAGTCCTGTGGGACATAGTTATACCACGCAGCAGGGGGGAGATAGCTGGAGATGAAAGCAGGAGGGTAACAGAAAGATTGAAAAAAGTTAGGAGAGGGGGAAAATCAGCAAAGAAATGGAAAAGAGGAAAAAGGGAGAGAGTGAGGAGTCAATCGGGAGGGATGGTTAGTTTAATGCGTGTATGTGTGAGGAAGCTTGACATGTTTGACATAATGATATAATGTTATATAAATCTGAGGTAGCTCTTTAACATGCTAATGCTGCATTTACTTTGTCATCTATTATCTAAATGTCATTTTGTACTTTTCTGCTTAAAATAAGCCAAATAACACCCACTGATTGGATGTATCCTTGTTGATTGACAGTTGGCAGGAAAGAGTTTCAGCGGAGTTCAGAGGTCACACGTTCTCTTCCGTCCTCCCCAAAGAGGCTGGCGGTGGTTCCTCCCAAACCTCAGTCCCCAGGTGAGTCTTTTCCCCTCGTGACCAAAACATATCATACAAAATGCACATACATAAAGTTACTGACAGTTGTCTTTATCCACCTTCATCCAATGACAAGTTCAGCAAAGGGAGGAACAATTCAATCTCACACACACAGGACCAGAAAAGTCACAACAATAGATCTTCTTTTACAGCAGACATTTTGACAAAGTAGGAAAAGCACAGGTGTTGATGATGACGCCATTTTATTCAAGTGTCTCAGTATGTGAGTGAGTCGTCCTGCACAATACCCTAAATGTCTTCGGTGAGGGAAGTGATTTTCGAATTTCACAGCGGACATTGTGACTCATTCAAGCTAGAAAAGCACGCACAATAGGCCTTTTCACAGCAGACATTTGGACTTGTCATAGCAGGAAAATCGCAGGTGTGATTAATAACATACATTATGGTTGCATCCTATTCAGTTGTTCTAGCTCCAGGGCTCTGCTAATGTATATTCTGACATACTGAGATGTTATTAGTAACACCTGTGCCTTTCCTACAGCGACAAGTCAAAATGTCTCATGTGAAAAATGCTATGCCAGACATGTATGCGTCCCTAATTAACGGTATGAGTTACACCTGTGTTTCAAAAGGAGTCAAAAGGATTGTCTGTTAGGTGTAGTCCTCTCCTAATTTGATTGGCTTGGCTTGGGCTTTTCCAAAAAAAAGTCCTTAGATTTATGACCTCTTCTTAATCCACTCACACCCAGAAGCAGCTTGCATCCATTTCAAATATCCGGTGCTGGTCAGACACAGCTTCAAAGGGAGATTCATGATGCTTAGCACTTTCTTCTACGTTGTGATTTGATTTGGTCCATGCAGTCTGGACTTTTTCTTCCTCTTGGCTCTGCAGTGGTAAAATCATTTTCTTACAGGATTGCAGAGGGCCTCCCCATCATTCCTTGCAGAGTTGACACACATCTCCTCAGGCTACACCTCTCTCTTTGCTCACATCACTATTTTCACTAAAGTGATGCTGTTACTGTTCACCCTTCTCTTTACTGCATCTTTTGCTGCACCTTGTCTCCTCCCACACAGTCGCAAAATAAGAACATTTGTTCTTATCTCTTATTCTCAGCAGTGTAGCTTTTCTGTTGTTGACTAGGATTTACAGATATTGACAGTCTGTTGCTCCGACATAAAGCTGCTCTGGACAGTGTGCCAGCAAAATGTCAGTGTCTTGAAATGAAAATGCAATTTACCTCATGAATAACCCGGCCTCACCACCTTTAACTACGCCCTAGCCGGAACACACACACACACACACACACACACACACACACACACACACACACTAGCCTCTGCACCCCACAAGGTCTGCCATCACCTTTTCTCATTGTTTCTCGCATTCATTATTCCTCCTCCATCAACCCTTCTGCTATCATCTGCACGCTGCCTTCACACTCAGTCACATAAACTCATTTAGTATTCATTCAACTCTCCCTAAACTTTCAGGTAGAACCTACAGATGTGTGTGTGTGTGTGTGTGTGTGTGTGTGTGTGTGTGTGTGTGTGTGTGTGTGTGTGTGTTTGTGTGTGTGTGTGTGTGTGCGCGTGTGCGCGCCTGCAAAAGAGGAATACATAATGTACATAAGACTTCTAGTCGTTTTCAAATACAAGAAATCCTAATGTGTCTTCAAGGCAAAGACACTGATGAAAATGTAATATTGAAACATTTGCAGTTTTGCACATTTTTAGAAGCAAAGGCTGGATTATGAGATGCCATGAAAATACATCTCTGTCTTTTTTTTTTTTACATTTTAAGAGAGAAATTCCCCCATTTAAGGTTTTATTTGCACACATACACTTGCAAGTATATGTATGTGTTAAATGTATACCCTCAGCTATTCTATTGTCTCTAAATTGACCTTAAACATCTAACACCATTACAATCATTCAGTGCCCTTCATTTTATCCCCCCACCTCCTTCTAACCGATATTTCACTCATTACCTGGGACCCTGCACCCCAAGCCCAGCCTCGCGTTGTCATGGAGACCGCTCTGCATGCTTCAGTAGGCCTGAATGATATGGTTGAGGCAGGTGATGTGGAGCTGTGGTGATTTCGTTATTTTGTGTGTGTGTGTGTGTGTGTGTGTGTGTGTGTAGACATTCAGTCTGTGTGAACATACAGAGGGTACATTTTAAAAGAATTTCGTCCATCCAGAGTAATACTGTGTATCTCCACAGGCTAATGTGTGTTCACACTACATTACAAGGTGACTCACACGGAGGTTAATCGGACTGCCTGTACATCAACTGCAGCTTAATGGTTGTGCCCCCAACCCCCAGGAAAAATGGTTGTCACATGTTTGTCTGGCCTTTAAATTACCTTCATCATTAATGGATTGAGCCTTTACTTAAATGCGTCTAATGTTTTATACACAAACACACTCATACCAGTGTACTGTAACAGAGTCTATATATTATTGCATGCTGCAGCTCAATAATTTCTTGATACTGATCAAATTCATTATGACATTAGATGGTCCATCATGAGGAACAGCAGACAGAGAATTACCCCAAGGCTTCCTCTGAAGAAGAGATTCAATTAGCTTACTATCATTTATCATGTGAACACAGTCATTAGCAATAGTTCAGGTCAAATCTTCTCTGATTTAATACTCATCAATTTCATTATTATAGATGGGTGTGTCCTAGTTAGATTTAAGAATTAGTACATGACTAATTAATGACATATGGGAGATATCATATACTGTATATACCATTTGAATATTTCCATATTATATATATTTACAATGTTTTTCCAAGAAAAACACATGCTCATGCAGATCCATTTCTAACTTAATTTAATTTTCTATATTTGTTTTCTCTCTCCCTACAGTCCAGTCCGGGCAGCGGCCCGCAGCAGCAGTGCGAGGGTCAGCTCCCCCGGGGTCCCCTCGCCGCGTGGCCCCCCTGAGGCTGCAGCAGGAACAGCAGGAGAGCCTGCAGAGAGAGAAAGAGGAGGCTCAACAGAAAGAGAGAGAGAGGCAGGCAGAGGAAAGAGAAAAAGAAGAGCAAAGGGAGGAGGTGAGTCGTTGGGGAAAATCTGCAGCAACCACTTGGAGTTTGCACTATTGTATTCTATTTCATTCTTTGTCTCTTAGGTTCAGAGGCTGCAGGGGCGCTGTGAGCAGCAGGAGAGGCAGCTGAGAGCTCTAAGAGAAGAACTGAAGAAGACTTCTTTGGGTCTGGAAGCCTTCATTATCACCACTCAGCATTACTGCCTCAAGGTAGCCAGCCTGAATAATACAATGCATACACAATAAAATGTAGTCTTACACCATAATAACGCTATCCTGCAAGAGTCATGAAGAGTCTATTTCCAAGGCCTAAAATGGGAAATGATTCCTGTGTGGGCAGTACAAATCAACATCATCATCATGTCTATTTTCCCCACAATCCAACCACTGATTAACAAGAGATGGTCTAAAGGTTAATCTATGATCCTTTGTGGATAGAGAACAGTGCTTCAACCTTTCCATTTACGCAGAGGCCAGATTGTAGAAAACACATGCTCACACACGTGAACTCAAGACCACATACAGTATTTAACACCAGTGAGGTGAGATTCACAACATGGCCCAGGAGCAGCATGATGAGGAAGCGTGATTGCGACTGTGGGAAGGGTCCTCCAGAGTTCAGTGTGTCACTGAGCTGGTTTCATCCTGCTCTCTGTGCCTAATGGAATGATTTAGCCTCTGAGGTGCTGTAGCTGTAATAGCCTACCGCTGACTGTCGAGGGACTGTCTGACTTCTTTATGGTCACTGTCTGAGTGCTGCGATCACTGGCCCACAGTGCAGATACACTGTGGAAGACAGGAATGGTTCAACTGTGGGCCTGTTTGAGTGGGTTTGAGCTCCCTCTGTTGGCATCAGTCAGACACAGCAGTAGCCTGTGTGTAGTGTTTTTCCCAAGCAGCTCATGCTGGTTACATTCAGTTTAACCAGCATGTCAGGACCTTGTCTAAACAGAATGTCTCCAGATATCATAATGTTCTGGTTTCTTATCTTATTTTCTTTTATAAGGCTAAGAGTGATTTATGAAAGCCCATTTCCGCCATAATTTTTTTTTTAAAAAGCTGGAAAAAAAACTTTTTTATCTCATAATTATGACTTTTTATCTCATAATTTTGACTTTTTCTATCTCATAATTATGACTTTTTATCTCATAATTTTTTTTTTTACTGGCGGAAATGGGCTTCCAAGAAAATGCTAAACTGAACTCAAAATGTTGTTTATTTCCAATTTTCAGAATAAAACTACAGAAGAAAACCAAAGGAAACTGTCCTTGGAAATGCAAAAGATCAGAGAGGAAATGGGTGAGTGAGAACCAACATTTGATCAAACAAATTAAACAACTAATCAATCAAATCAGGTAACAGATGGGACATTCACAGCAGACATTTTGACTAGTCATAGGAAAAGCACAGGTGTTACTAATAACATCAACGATGGCTCTGTTCAAGTGTCCCAGTAAGCTGTGACAGTGAGCCAGCATGCACAATGGCAGCACCCTGAAACTGAAGCAGTTGAATGGAACTCAGACATCATTATTTTATTATTTACACCTGCACTTTTCCTACTGTGATGTGTCAAAATGTCTTGTGAAAAAGGCCTATTTGTTCTGAAAGAGTTGAAAGATTGAGGGAGCACCTTTTCATTCTGCCGTGTTTATCTTAAAAAAGATTAATAAATCATACAGACAAAAATGATTTCCACATAATTGATGACTGAAGATTGATGAAGATTTGTTTTTAAATTTGATCGAGCTAAAATGAAAGTAAATTAACCCCGAACCCAGTTTGTATAAGATAACATCATAAGATAGACTCTGCTTCATACACAGCATCCAACTCAGCACGATGGGAGCGACTCCAGCGGGAAAAGACAGCGCTGGAGGTGGCGTTTGAACGAGAGCTGCAGGAGCTGCAGCTGCAGCAGGAGGCAGAGCTGGCCGCTGTGGAGGAGGGGCTTAGGAAGTGTCACTCAGCAGAGGCAGAACACCTGAAGGCGGAGCATCGGTCAGAGATGGAGGAGCTGAGGACTCAGCAACAGGAGCAGGTGAGAGAAAGGCATCATGGGAGATGTGTCTGTTTTATGTGTGCTTTGATGAGATGTCGTCTTTCACATGATTACTGATCAGTCATTTAAGGACATCACGCTGTGTGGGGGTGTGTGTGTGGGTGTGTTAGGTGGAGGAGATGACAGTCAACCACCAGGCAGCCATTCAGGAGCTCAGAGACATGCATAACATCACCATGGCAACACTGCATGAGGAGCACGCCCGTACTATGAGAGGTATGATTTTAGACCTCATTTTAAAAACACAATATGACACCGGCACTGCCAGAAACAACTTCAACCCTCTTTTTTTATTGTGCTTCTGAATCTGTGTGCAGACTTAAGGAAAGCTCATGAGCAGCAGAAGATGCTTCTAGAGGAGGATTTTGAGAAACTCAGGCTTTCCCTACAGGTATGAATCCATAAAAAAAAAAGATACTTCATGGTTTATTTTTTTGGTTGATGCACACTAATATGTACTGAGGCGATGTATGTCATTGTGTTTGTGTGTGGATGCTTGTTCAGGATCAAGTGGATACTCTCACATTTCAAAACCAGAGTCTGAGGGACAAAGCCAAACGCTTTGAGGAGGCTTTGAGGAGGAGCACAGACGAACAGATAGTTGTGAGTTGTACCTACTCTCAAGCAAATAATAACTTTAAGTCAGGCCTGACAGTGTACGTGCTATCTTTCTAAACACTCTCTATCTTTCTTTTCTCTTGTTCTTGTCTTTTTGTTTGTGAATGTGCACATGTGTCTGTAACAGGATGCTTTGGCTCCGTACCAGCACATTGAGCAAGATCTGAAGAGCTTGAAGGAGGTTGTGGAAATGAAGAACCAGCAGATACACCAGCAGGAGAAGAAGATCTCTGATCTAGAGAAAGTGGTAGGCTCAAATAAGCTATGTCAACCCCCGTCTCCACCACCATCACCACTACACAAACACTTACATACACTCTGGTCTGGATACACATGATGGTCAGTATGTCTGGTGAATGAAAGATTGCGCTCTGGTTGTGTTCTACTTTTGAGCAGGCCCAAAAGAATGTGTTCCTTGAGGAGAAGGTCCAGGTGCTGCAGCAGCAGAATGAAGATCTGAAGGCTCGTATTGAAATGAACCTAGCCCTGTCCAGGTGAGACACACTCAGTCATCATCATTAGCATTAATGCTGTTATCTTCATCACTGACAGTAAAGTCTATCTCTACTTTATATTCACTGCTCATGTAGTGTAGGGAGGGTTCAGTTTCAAAGTGATCCATCTTTTTCCTCATAGTGGAACTGCTGAATATTTTGAACAATAACACAGTATGTAACACTACGTATTCCCTGCTTTATGCTAAGGTTAGCTTCATCTGTGCTGCTTTCCCTGCAGGCAACTGTCAGAGGAGAACGCCAACCTCCAGGAGTCCGTCGAGAAGGAGAGCACTGAGAAGAAGCGGCTGAGTCGGAACAACGATGAGCTTCTGTGGCGCCTCCAGACCAGCCCCCTCATGTCCCCCGCCTCCTCCCCACTGCACCGCTCCTTCTCCACCTCCCCCGTCCCCTCATCCCCATTCTTCTCCTCCTCACCTGTGGCAGAGTGCGACTCCCCCACTCACTACCACGGCTGTCCCCAGCAGGCTCAATACTGCTCCCCCTCCCACAGAGCCGCCACCAATCAAAATCTCTCCCCGGGACCAGCCACACCCACTCACAGGGCGGTGAGCAATCAGAATTACTCCCCTGGCCCGGCCACGCCCACACACAGAGTGTCACCCAGTCGCTGTAACTCAGCTGCTTATTTCAGCTCTTTTCAGAGATAAGCTCACATCTCTCTCTCTCTCTCTCTCTCTCTCTGTCTTCATTTTCTTAACTGGCTCATTCTCTTTCATTTCCTACATTCTCCTCTCTTCCTCCTCCCTTTTTGAATGTGAATGGCATTGAAGTACATGTTGGAGAAAAACGAGGGCTGTGGTCTGCAGAAATCACAGGACAAACTGGACAGAGTCTTGAACTTCTCAGGCTTCTACAGCTGGTGGTGTCCATCATGTGAAACCCAACACAGATAAAATATCACAGATGAATATTGTAATGGGAAATGGATGCAGATGACTGCAGCTCAGCTCTTTGTCCCCAATCCCAGCTTGTATAAATACGGAGTCTTGAAATGTTGACTGTATATACTGTATGATAGTGAAACAGATAGTGTTGACATGTAGTGAAACCTCCCTGCATGGGTAGTCATGAGTCCCGCACAGACAGAAACAGTACAAACGGAAAGTAGCACACTCTTGTCACCAGAACACAATACTCTGGTGTGTTAAAAACATGCTCATGTACTTGATAAAATAAGCTATATTCTCTTTCATTGGGATTAGTTTCTTATATTCAATCCTGTTTTAAAAGATAAATTTCAATTCTGAGTCATGAACTGAATCAGCTTTTTTTTGTTTTGTTTTGTTTTGTTTTTCACCTGGAAATATATCCCTAACAAAGCGCCTTATACTCCGTCCTGCCGTCTCACCAGCAGAGAACAACCAAGATTTTATTTCATAAAGGACTTTGGATAAAGAATTAGTTTGTAAATCAAAGTGAATCATGTTTTTTCAGCCTCCTCAAGGTGTATTTAACATTTTGTTATTAGTTCAATGCTGATAGTTTCACTTGTGTGGGACAACCCTATCTGGAACCCCAGCCATTTTACCTGCAAAATACAGAGGACTTAATGTTCAAACATTGCCAGGTCTTCCTACAGCATCTCGCCACACGAGCTACTCTTCACTTTCGGGATCCCTCAGGTCAACTTGCAAAAACTACGTCTGCCATTTTGTATTTACCTCAGCGGGAATGTGCAGTCTGTTGTGTCTGTAGCTCAGCAGCAACAACAGCAACAACAACAACAACAACAACAACAACAACAACAACAAAAACACACAGCTACCAGGGAGCTCAAAGCTAAGGGGGAAACCCAACACAGGAATCTCTAAATGTTGTGGATTTCTTTCAAATGTGATGTCTTATTTATTTGTTACATGTATTTTGCTACTTAAGCAAGCATGTACTGTGGAAGTCTTCCAGTCTTAATGTGAAACTTATTATTGCTGTGATCTGTCTATTTATTAAGCTTGAGGTGTGAAAGAAATGAATGGTGTTTGAAACTTTGAAAATATCACCCACGGGACACACGTGGAATATGTGATGCACCCCAGGGGAAAGGAGATATACTGCAGATTTTCTGACTTGTTGTCATCACACATACATAGGTGGCGTTCAGGGGACAGTCTTATGATATTATATGGGTTTATAAGCTATGTAGGTTAAAAAAAAATACAGGTTAACCCTCTGTTTACCCCTTTGTGACTTGTGTCACAAAGATTAGTGTAACCCTGTCTGAACCTGTGTTAACCTCTTCATAACCTCTTTGGATGCTTCTGGTTTGTTTATCTGAATGACACTTTTTATCCTTCAAGTATTACGTTCAGACTTTTACGAGCTACGCTGAATTCTCAGTGTGCAAGAATATATTGTTCAGGGAATTATTTTCTAAATTTAGATTAGAAGCACTTTTAATTTTCTTTTGTATAGCTTCTCTACAGAACATTACACACTCTCAAGATCTTTCCCGAGATAATTTTCCACTTATATAAAATACAACAGAGAAACAAACCTTTGGTATATAGAAAATGAGAATTATTTTATAGCTTACAGTAAGTCATAGCTGCCTCCTGTGCTGTACTCTACTGACTAATTTACCCTCAGGGTCCTAATCTTTCACCTGACTTTGAACAAGTCAACATTGAAAACCACAGTAATATACAATGTAATCTCAGTGATTAACTCACACATTAGCGAACAAAGCTAAAGCTGTTCAGACCACACATGAAAACGAGCCATTGTAAATAAACAAGGCCAGTGAGAGGGGAGGGTAAGTCTGTGTTGGCTGTTGACAGTTACAGTAACATTGCTAATGGACTAATGTAATATTGTTAAAGGTAAGTAGATGCATTGGGGGTGGGGGGCACTATCGAGGCCAGCTCAAATTCAAGTAAATGTAACCTTTGACCAGCATGTAAAGGATGATGTTTCTGAGTTTCCAGTTTTTCAGTAATAGACTTTTAAGTGGATCTTTAATTGCGATACCAGCACTTTTGATGGTCGTGAAAACATAAAAATGATTCTTTCGTGGATCTTTGAGATTTTTTGTATGATAATGTACACAAGGTTAAATGCTCTTAAACAACAGAATGTCAAGTACAGCATAGGATTTGAGAAATGTATCTCAATTCTCACTTATTTTATACCTACACTGATGATTTTGAGAATGTCTTTGCATAACGATCAATTGTAAGAATATACCAGTCAGAAAGTCACTGTGTTTTCAGATGTTTGGGATTACAGTTCACCTACGCCAGTGAATGATTCTTCAGGGTCCTCCTGAAGGTCACTTCAGGTGCGAAATAATACAGTCTACAAGGATGCAACAAAAACTATTGTTTACAAATGACAGCGTAAAGTTACCGATTTCATCATAAATTAAAATCTCACCTTTGAATGGACTATGATTTCTAAATTTCTATGAACTGGTATTGTAATGACCCTTCAATGTGTCCTGTGGACATTTGTGTCTCACTATGCGCTGAATGTCAAAAAATGTAATGACTGCATTTTATACAAGTCATTCATGTGATTTTGTTTAATATAGAAGGACCTCTCGTCTGACCACTACGTAGCAGCCATTTAATATGTAGCACTTGGTTGAGCCTCCCCACACGAAACATGGGTAATTTATCTAATTCATAAGGGATTGAAACGTCCATGTTGATGTTAAATGCTGTTGTAGCAAATGTTTCCATGGCTTGTCAACTTTCAGCGCTAGAATTTGAATTTGTGGAGGTAAGCTATACAATTACCCCTTAAGGATTTGGTCCAGAGACAAAGTTTACTGAATTTGTCTGTTCTGGCACTGATTGTATGTTTGAATGTAAATACATTTACACCATGAGTTGTGTCTTAGTGCACCAAACAAAGTAATAGAAGCATGTTTTCTCTGTCTTTGCTGTTTCTCGCTCTCCCTTTCTCTTCTTTTACCTCTCTGCATCTGTGATGGTCAAAATGTAACCGTAGCGTAGGAGGCCTAGAGGACGAGGAATAAGATAGTTCAACATGTAATGTATACACGGTATGTTGATGCTTTTATTTGTACTTTTTGGGGAGAACACAGTATTAAAAAAATATTCAAGAAAAGTCACATGATGTCCATGTTTCGTTCAAGGATAAGCCCTGGTCTCCATTCAAGTGTGTTTACCTGCTACATGCATTCTGAATACAAGTGCTTGTCCTTGTTAACAGCATACTGTAGATATTCAGGACTGGTCTTGATCACAAGCATCAAAGTATACTTGGACAGAATTACCAGGTTTAGAGGTCGGTGATATTGGTCTTTATCTCTTGTCTTTCTCTCATATCAAGCAACAACAAAAACCTTAATAAATCTTAGCAGATGGAACATGTTTGATTTCTTAAGTGTCCGTTTGCCACAGAGCCTGCTTATGTAAAAATGTGACCTGAGGCCCAGAGAGTTTTTAAGAATTCTGTTCAATGGTGAAGAGATAAAATCACTAACATCTTTTATGCCAGTGAATTGACCATAAACCAATAATCCCACAAAACCACCAATAAAACCATAAACCAATATGACAGACATCATATTAGGGATTCAAGAGTCAAGACAGGAGACAACAGAAGCTTTGTAAGCTGTTTGACTGAGGATAAAACTTCACCCATTTTAAGTATTTTACATTTAATGTAACAAAACATGCATTCCATCATATAATATCATGAATGAGACACTATTTGTTATATAATTTTAACGACAAATGATAGCAGTTTCATGACAAATATTGTCAAAGCCATGTAACTATGTGGATTACTTTGAATTAAATTCAAATCACATTAGTTAGCAGGTCTGGTCTGATCACAGCTTGGATATATAAACCATAAAGGTGTTTCTGTCTGAAAAAATGTCGACCACACATCAGCATTATCTTGCACCCTGACAGTTTATTTTATAAGGAGCCACAGGAATGTACCCTGACCCCATCTGATTTATTTAACAGTGATTTTCATGGATCAGCAAGCTGAGCTATTACTTCCGCATGAAGTGAGATATGATATCCATGGGCAGGGGGAAGATGATGGTGGAGTTCTTCTCTGCTGCGATGGTGTTGAGAGTCTGCAGGTAGCGAAGCTGCAGGGCTGACGGAGACTCTGCGATCACGAGGGACGCCTCCTTCAGGGCACGAGATGCATTCATCTCACCCTCTGCTGCGATCACCTGTACGTATGTCAAGAAAGAGAGATTAGGGTGGCACACAATAACTAGCCTAATAGTAAACACCTGAAAATAATAACAAAATTATTGCATGAGACCGTTTGCAACATTTTGCATCGTGTTACTGACCTTGGCTCTGGCCTCTCGTGCAGCCTCTGCTTCAGCAGCCATGGCTCTCTGCAGCTGATGTGGCAGCTTCACGTCTTTAATCTCCACACGCTCCACTTTGATGCCCCAGTTGTCTGTGGCTTCATCCAGGCTGGACTGGAAGAGAAAGAAAGAGGAAGAACTTGACACTGATTACTCCATACCGCCCGTGGATGACACTTACACATGAAGCTGTCCGTTAGTGTTGAAAAATCGAGGAAAACAAGCCAACCAAATGTCTTTCCCAATTCTTGCACACGATGTGGTGCCTTCCTTTGAGAGAAACTTTCAGCAATGAACAAGCTTCTCTTTTGTTCAGTACAGATATGATATCTGGGGCCAGACATGCCTGCCTGTGAGTTTCCACTTTGTGAATATAAAGTATCAAAAGAGATCCCAGTGATGTAGAATATGCCTTTTTGCCAACATAAAATGGATCAGAGTTATTATCTAAAAAGAAATTCTAGCTCCTGAAAAATCTAGTTAAACCACATCAGAACATTTTAACAGAATTGAATGTTGAATGCATTTTACCATGGTGAAAAATACATCACAATTTATTTTCAGGTTGTTCTTTGCTTGTGCATTCAAGTGTGAAATATGCTCTCTAGTTTCAAAGGTTGTTTTTTTTTTTTTTTTTTAGCTCTAAATGGGCTTTAGATTCTGTACCTGCATGCTGTGAGCGATGCCCTCACGGTCAGACAAGAGCTCAGACAGGTTCTTAGTCCCCAGGACATTTCTGAGGGTGGTTTGAGCCAGCAGACGGGTGGAGAAGTCAGCGTTAGACACGTTGGCCACAGAGGCAATAGGGTCACTGACCCGGAAGTACACCACTCCGTCCACACAAACTGTAACTGAGTCCTTGGTCAGGATCTAGGGTAGAAATACATGACAGTTTGTGAGTGTGTGTGTCCATAGATTTGAACTGAAATCATTTTATAATGCTGCAAAAGAGCATTTTTCACCACAGACAGTTTTGTGTGCTTTACCTCTTGTGGTGGGATGTCAAATGAAACTGTTCGCAGATCCACTTTCACAAAGGAGTCAGTGCACGGCAAGATAAAGAAAATTCCTGTGGACAAACAGGAAAGAGCATGAATTTTCAGTTTAATAAAAGAAAATTATTATTATATTGCCTGCATGAATCTGAAATTACCCCCTTTTTTGTTTCCAACCACAAATGATATCCCCAATTCAGGATTTTTTTAACAGCTGGTAAAAAAAATTGTTAGTGTTTCTACCTGGTCCTTTAGCCTTCCTGTCTGTAATGCGTCCCAGTCTGAAGATGACAGCGCGCTCATACTCCTGAACAATCTGCAATACCGGCAGGAAGACCTCAGCACAAGCAATTCACATTCAGATTTGCAAAAAAGGAAATTGCGGTTCCTGCTGTTCAGCCCACTGTGCTGACTTATTGGGTTCACTCACCTTCAGACAAAACCAGATGGTGATGGGGAAGAGGAGAACTGTGAAGATGCCAGAGAGTATGACTATTGCCCAACCAATGCATCCCAAAGACCCTGTCCGCTCAGCTAAAGAGAAAGAGAGACAACAATGTGTGTTTGAGTGTCCCTAAAATCCCTAAAACAAATATGAAGTATAGAGAGGAAAGCCTCTTTGATACAGCAAAGTTAGAGACGTGAACAGGTTTGGATCGAGAAAAAACAAAATCTAATTCACTTGGGGCATAATGAAGGGAAATATCAAGATATGTCCTTTAACTCCCACATAAAACAAACTTCAAGAACTGCCTTTTTTCATTTACATAACATTGCAAAAATCAGGCACATCCTGTCTCAAAAGGATGCAGAAAAACTAGTCCATGCATTTGTTACATCTAGGCTGGATTATTGCAACTCTCTACTATCAGGCTGCCCCAATAAGTCCCTTAAGACTCTCCAGCTGATTCAGAATGTTGCGGCACGTTTACTGACAAGAACCAGAAAAAAAGAGATCATATTTCGCCAATATTAGCTTCTCTACACTGGCTCCCTGTAAAATCCAGAATAGAATTTAAAATCCTTCTCCTCACCTTCAAAGCCCTAAATGGTCAGGCACCATCATATCTTAAAGAGCTCATAGTACCCTATTACCCCACTAGAGCACTGCGCTCCCAGAATGCAGGGTTCCTTGTGGTTCCTAGAGTCTTTAAAAGTAGAATGGGAGCCAGAGCCTTCAGCTATCAAGCTCCTCTCCTGTGGAACCAGATCCCAGTTTGTGTACGGGAGGCGGACAACCTCCTCACATTTAAGAGTAGGCTTAAGACTTTCCTCTTTGATAAAGCTTATAGTAGGCTGACTCAGGTGACCCTGACACTTTAGTTATGCTGCTATAGGCCTAGACTGCCGGGGGACTTCCTATGATGCACCAGCCTCCTTTCTCCTCCCTCTTCCTTCCATCTGTACTTCCCTCATATCCCATCAATGCTTGTTACTAATTCAACTTCTTCCCGTAGTTGTGTGCTTTCTCTCCTCTTTCTCTCTCCCCTTCTGTTGCTTTCTGCAGGTATTTCTGCCTCCGGAGCTGTAGAGTCTGGGTCTGTGGTTGCTGCCGCCTGCTGCCCCCGTGCTCCTGCTCTGCACCAGCTGCTGCTATTGCTGTTGTTGCTCTTGTTATTAGTATTGCTATTATGATGTTGCTCTTAGTGTTGTTTCTGTTGGTGTTAACATCAATGCCATTACCATATCTATTGCCTTACATCCCTATGTGGAACTGTATTGTGCTGCTGTATGTTCTTTCCTCCTGCTCTCTCTCTCCCGCTCCCCCCCTCCCCCTTCAACCCAACCGGTCGAGGCAGATGACCGCCCACCTTGAGCCTGGTTCTGCTCAAGGTTTCTACCTGTTAAAAGGGAGTTTTTCCTTGCCACTGTCGCATAGTGCTTGCTCATGGTGGGAACTGTTGGGTCTCTGTAAATATAAAGAGTCGGTCTAGACTTGCTCTATTCGAAAAAGTGCCCTGAGATAACTTTGTTACGATATGGCGCTATATAAATAAAACTGAATTGAATATGAACATCTGCCATAAAAGTCCAGAAGCTCACTGATCAGAAACCAGTTTGGAATTACTTTGGATCCCTTTAGAAGTGGAGGTGATGTCTTTTTGGCCCTCAACACAGGAGACCTTAAGGAAAGCTTTCAACCCTCAACTGCTGTACACCATACACACTATACACTATACTGAGCAGATATAAAATATAAATATAAAACATTATTGATGACTACTGTTTATGGATTGTACCTCAGTTTTCCACCTGAGATCTAACAGAGATACTAGCAGCAACACACACACACACACACACAGTGCAAACAATAAATGTTTACTCATGCAACATGATCTCTGCAGTGCTTCTGTGGTAATAAAAAAATCAGCAAGTGAGGGAGGTGTCTCCGAGTCATACAGTAAAATGACTCCCTCCCTAAATGAATCCCTCATGGTCACAGCGTTAACCTCATGTTTATACAGAACAGCTTTTGATTGAACGCTTTCACACATATCAAAGATACATTTGATTTCATAGTTGATATCTGAGCAGCCTGCAGTATTACACTGCCAGAGGAAAAAAATCCTGAACTTCATGGCCTTTGATTATAATTTCCTTTGTCGTAGTATTGTTAAAAGCAGCATTACTCACTCTGTCTGGGCCAAACAACAGGAAATGCAGTTTCCTGTGTTGAACTTTTGGAAATTCCACCGCACAAAACTGTGAGGTTGCATTGCTGCAGATTACAGAACCTTGCAAATTCACTTCCACTGTTACACATGATCTATGATAGTCACTGGGAAGGGTTTTGCGTACGTTGGTTAAGAGTTTATGAGGACTGTTATAATATAATCATAGCTTACACTGTGCCAATATTTGTATATTTTTTCAGTTAAATAGGTTTTTTTTGGATGGAAGAACTTCACTAAGGCATTTAAAGAAATTCTAATTGGGACTATACACAAATAATCTGTGAACCCAATTCAAGATTTATTGATTTGTGCTGTATCACAAATAACAGCAAATACCTGACTGAAAGTGGATACATGTAAATAATATGTACACAGCTGTCTATGTCACATAACCCTGTCCAATGGGTTTGTGACAATAAAGACCTGGAAAACGATTAAATCTGATATTCAAACAAGCCCTTATCAGCAACCAAATTAAGGAACATTTACACACAAGCCAAGTCCAGCTGTGTAACATGGCAGTTCCTTGTTCACCTGTCTTCACAGAGCATGGATACAGACACATACGCACACACACACAGGGAGTCACACACAAACATTCACGGTCACATGCTTTTGGGACTCTTTATCTAAGTGACATGTGATATCTGTCTCTATGACGATGGAGTTCTTCTTTGCCCTAGCGTCTGTGGCTGCTTTCTACCTGCACAGGTGCGCTCCTACGAATACGGCATACATAATACACTCCTGCTGAAAATGTACGCTCAACGTGGAACTCGTGGTTCAGGGAAGAGTAAACAACACTGTTGATCTAAGCCTTAAACCAAGTCTGGTGTTGGTAATATTTTACTTTTTTAACACAACCAGTTATGTAACAATAAAGCTCATATAAAAAGACAGTAAATGAAATGTGGTTTATCTTACATATTAAATCATCTTTGCTCATTCCTCTTCTCTTCTGGCTTTCCATTTGGTCCTCCATTTCCATGTGCTGGTTAAAACTGAGAGGGGAAGTGTGTTGAGAGAGCTGAAGTGAATCTAATGAGGAGGGAGACACCCAGCCTTTTAAAGCTGTAATGCTGCAATATAGTGTAGCTCAGAGATGGGGTAGGTGTGGCTCAGACTCTGAGTTGATCATCAACAAAGTACAATTATCATGCTAACACGTAACCAGAAAATACTAGTAATATATAGAATAAGAACAGAATATAGAATAATATATAATTTTTTTCATGATGCATACACATTAAAAACTGCTTCATTTACTGATGGTATTTCCCTGAAGAAGAAATGCAGAATGTCATGCTGTACTTTCCCTCATTTCACTTCCCACTAGAATGTGGAACTACCAGTATTTAAATACCTAATATTTGTGGAGCTCATTTGACTACAAAACTGGATTCAGTTTTATTTATTTTTTAAATACAACTCTTTTTGTAGAGAACCTCTCACAGTTATCAATGTTTTATGGTGTCATGGTGGCAGAAATGAGTATAATTGAATAGACCTATTTCAATACCATAGAAAGAAGAAATGAAAACCAGACAAAGAAAAGAAAGGTGAAGGGAAATTCAACATTTCTTCTAAGTAGGCAGGCTTCAGCGAGGCCATCATTTGTTGATTGGGATGAACAAAATGTCTTATACACTTGTTGTAGTACATGGGAATATGATTGTTACATTAATAACACTAGTTCCCTTTACAATAAATAGCAAGGTAAAGGATTTAATAGTGAAATAATTATTTTAAAAATTAAGAAAATTAAAGAAATGAAATAAATCTAAACATTTGGTTGGCTTTGGGATAAGAATGTCTAATTCTGCTGCTGAAGAAATCGACAGATTCTTACATAAAGCAGAACAATATATAAAATTGGATTAAATGTGCCTTGAAATTAAATGCATCACATTTTGATTTTCAAGAAACTTCAGACCACCTTTTTTTTCATATGCATAATTAATAAAATATTCAGTGTATTGCAGATGTTAATAGGTTTTGTTACACAGTAATCAAAGTATGACTAGAAAAATTGGAAAAATGAAAATTGCTCCACTGAGATCCCATGACTGGGTGTTGGAAGTCTCATGAATAACTGACACATGACTGATAGAATCACCTGTGTGTTAAGAAACATTACAGATGGTCATGATAAGCACTGTGTAGGCTGTAAAACCGTTATAATACTGAGGGTTGGATAAAACAACTGAAAATAAAATAATAATTGTACATCAATTAAGGTACATGGTGAGCAGTACAGATTCATTGATCTGGTCACATTGGAGTCTGTGATATGTAATATTTAACAACTATCCTGTAAACCTTTTCTTTGCTGATACAATAAAGTATGTCCATGAGGATGCCCTTTTTCCCTCATTAATTAGCTTCTTTTTTCTTTTTTTACCCAAAGCACTTGCAATGTATCAGACAGTCAAAAAAGCCACATACATAGGTGAGGATTGTTACTCCTCTTTAAAAGCAAGTAACAGCTGGCTTTCAACCTTGGGGTCCGCATGTCCAGCTGTCTATGTAATTGTGTGTAAGTTGCATTAAAGTTATTTTCCATGCGGTGCTTTCATTAGTGTCCACCTCCAGTCATTTTATTTAAGGGGCTTTCGTGATAGCCATGGCGTCGCACAAAATAAAGATACAGCAACAGCTACAGCAACCAGCAGTTTACTGACAAAATAATAAAAACAGATGCAAGTACAAAAAAAGGGCAAAACAGACAAAAATAACAGTGTAACAAAGTGTCTATTACTCTCAACTGTCTCTGAGTGTACTGTGGTGTACAGTAAATGAAGTAAAATTACAGTTTTCACTTATGTCGCAAAGCATTACTGAAGAATACAGACATTTTACATCTCAAGTCCACATATCAATCAATAAATGCTTCAGGTTGTTCTCCCACACATCTGCATACAGTACATTTGGTCAAATACTGTAATAACAGTACAAGCAGGGTGACATCTGTCAAAAGAATGCTTAGACATACAAAATGTGAATCACAGTAAACTGCTGACAGCCACAAATGTGTGTTCACTGTAAATAACACAAACATGGGTGGAACTGCCATATGCAGGGTTTTGTGTACAACACACCTACCCTTGAGACAGCACAAGGATTAAAAATATTCATGGTGTGCCCATTTCAAAATATGACAGCACCATACAACTCAACATACCATAAGTCATCTAAAAATTTCATTTCATAGTACAATATTTAATTCAGGTCAAGCAATCGGCATCATAAGCATGTCCATCCCACTGAGACTGGACATGAAATACTACATGAGGATACATGATATCATGTACATTCTTCAATTTTTCTGTAATTCATTATTCACTAATAAATGATGATAAACTTGATTAAAAACAGCCAAGTTCAGCTAACATTAAAACCAGTCACAGTCTACTTGTAAAACCTAACAACTTTGACAACTGATATTTACAACTGTTCACTATGAATAACACCAGAAATATGCGACCTCCCCCCACACACTATGTCAACTGTTTTCACGATAGTGTTCATCGTAGTAGTAAGTCATTCTGGCTGTAACATACACATTACTGAAACTCTCCAATCTGTCCTGTGCTCTTCAGGGTTCAAGGCCAAAACATTTTTAAAAAACCATGTCAACTGCTGAGGGGTAGGGCAGGGTGGACGACAGGGGTCGGCATCTAAGTGTACTCAGTGTTTCAAAGTGTATTTTGGGTTTTACTGCCAACCCAATTGGGGGTGCAGGCCTGGCTGGAGGGGGAAGGGGTTTCCTGGTCCTGGAGTGTAGTTGGTGAAACTGTTGGGCTGAGGAGGAAAGCTCTCCAAAGCAGATGTGGGATGAGCCTGGAAAAAGGAAAAAAAGCAGTGTTTTTATAGCAGTGAAGCTTCATCAAACTGACATTCAGTGCCAGAGCATAGTGTGTGTGTGTGTGTGTGTGTGTGTGTGTGTGTGTGTGTCTACCTGCAGCAGGGCAGACTGCATGGCTGGGTTGTGGAGGCCACCAAGGGTAGCAGGGGAGGCAGAGGGAGAGAAGCCTGGTACCCCAGAGAAGGACAGTAAGCCAGGGAACCCGCTGCTTCCTGGAGGCTGGAGTCCACTGCTCAACCTGTAATACGCAGAATAATTACTGTTAAGTTATTTTAATTACAACAATATATCATTCCACATCATTCTGTATCTACAGGAATTTTCAACAAAATGCTACTAACAGTGTTTACAGATCTCATTTTTAATTTTGATGTTTTTTCCTCTCAACACATTCTGGTAGACAGAAAACAGAACATTTTAGGTGACTTTAGGACTTTTAACAACTATTGTTTTTTTTGTTCTTTAAAGCAACATTTTGGGAAATATGAGTGGTGGAGAGTGAGATGAGAAGATCAATATCACTCTCACATCTGTCCGTTTAAATATAAGGCTAGAGCCGGCATCCCGTTAGCTTAGCATAAAGACAGGAAACAGGGGGAAACAGCTAGCCTGGCTAGCAAAATCCCCCTACCAGCACCTTTAAAGCTCACTAATTCTCGCTTGTTTAACACGTACCAAGACGACATGTAAAAATGACAATTGGCTGTGTTACGGGATATAATGTGTCAGAGTATATCTGACCAGTTGCCAGGCAACCAGTAGAGACTCACTGCTCTCATCTTACGCTCTGCCACAAAGTGGATAAGCGTGTTTCCCAAAATGTCTCAAACTAAAAACTATTCCTTTAAGTCTGTGTGCATGGTGTGACTATAAAGTACCAATATTTGTGTTTATATTTCAAATTAATATACAAATGTATGTATGCAAGTGGATACATTTTCCTATATCTCATAACAGTAGTAACAAAATACTAGTATAAAGATGGTGTATGGTTGGATATATCATTTATCTTATGTGTACATGTGTTTATATTTTTCATTACTTTACTGCACTAGCTTGCCATTCCCGATGTATAAACATTAAAAAGTATAACTTGCTTGCTCATTTAATAGCTCTTGCAAGGAGGACACCGCCTGCCTCTTGAGTGCATGAAATGTTAACAAAAGGTGCGGCTTCTGATTTTAACATTGACAAGATAACATGCTAAATATATGGCAGACAATAATCACCTAGTAGAGTTGGCAAAGAGCTCAGCACAAACCAAAGTCTAGGCCTGACACTCAAGAGTAAGAGAACAAATGGACTTTGCACTTTGTGGGTGCAGTGTTTCCACTTAGGACATAAAACCCGAAGTGGAAAATCGATTAACATGATTTATAATGCCCTTTATCCAGCAATTTACCACGCAAGTGAATATAAATGTCACAGGTAAATTTTGACTACTAACTACTGTGGTTACTAGAAATAGAGTAACAAAATAGGACAATTTGCATACACAGACCTACATTCAAATTCAGTTGCTGCTATGGTCTTTTCATGTAGATTAAATGAAATATTAGGAAATCAATATAAAATCATTTGATTTATTTTAGATTATCCGTATGACATGGCTTCTGTTAAATGTTCAAAGTTCACATACCCAGGCTGGAAGTTGGAGCTGAAAGCAGATGCAAAGCCTGGTAAAACTGGCGATGATGATGGAACTCCAGCTGCGGCTGCTGCTGCAGCTGCTGCTGCCTGCAGTGGTGCCACAGATGCTACTGAAGATGGAGTGGCCCCTGGCAGTCCCATGAATGAAGACAATACAGGGCTCCCGGCACCGTGCCCTCCTGAAACCCCCAATCCTGGGAAGGCAGCGGGGCTAGGGCCAGGTGGAAGGCCTGGGAATATAGAGGGGGCAGAGGTGAGGCCCAGACCGAAAGGGGAGGCTGCACTGGGGGCAGCGTTGGGAGCCAGGCTTGGGTACATGGAGGTTTGTGGATGGTTAGAAATGTTGGTAGCGGGAGGCATTGCTGGCATGGATGAAGGCATGGTGGAAGGAGAAAGGGAGGGAAAGTGGGACAGGCCAGGATAATGAGAGGGTGCTGGGCTGGAGGACAGAGCTTGGAGGCCAGTAATAGCAACAGGACTAGAGAGAGAGACTTGAGGAGAACCTGAAGGGTGTGACAGACTAAAGGAACGTGCCAGGGCAGCCTGCGCAGAACCTGGTACCACCAGAGAGCTAACAGACGGTGCGCCAGAGCGAGAGGTGCCCTTGAAAGCAGAGGGCACAGGGCTGATACTGCCACTGTTACTGCCCCCCCCAGTGTGTCTATTCAGGACTCCAGTCGCAGCTATGGCTGCCTGAACTTGTGCAGAATGAGCTGAGGAGGGTTTGGGACTAGGGCCTGGGGTGGAACAGCTCGGGATAACTGGAGCAGATGATCCAGGAGTGAGAGATGGTGGTCCAGAGGGGGTGTAACTTCGGATCACTGACCCAGAGGGGTTACCTGCTTGTGGGTGTATGCCAGGGAGGTTGGGTCCAGACTGGTGGTCTGTGGAAAAAACCTTCTGCAGAGTTGAGCCCATGGAGTTCGCCTGAGATAAGGAGTCTGGGCCGCTGCGGGAGGTAGCAGGGGTGCCTGGTCGGGAAACGACATGGAAGGGGGAAGAGGAGAAGCCACCGCTAACGGGGACAGGAGTTCCACAAGGGGTGCCTGAAGGGGTGTGGGCTTTAATGACAGATGAGGGTGTCGGTGTAGCATGGCCACTGGGGGTCTGTGGACCTGCTTTGATCACAGATGGGGATGGAGCAGGGGAAGGAGAGGGGGCATTAGGGTTGTGAGAGGGCACCATGCCGGGGAACACTGGTGTGATAGGGGTTGTGGGAGTTGGCTGAGCAGGAGAAGCCTGGGGTGGGACAGGGGTAGAAGGCGTGGACCCATGAGGAATGAGGAGGGGCCCGCTGTTGACTCCGGGAGTAGTGATCTGCGGATTGCCTGGTTTGGCGTAACCTGGAGGCAGAAAAAGATCAGAGTTGGTGAAAAAAGTAATCTAAAATGATGACTACTATTATCTGAAATGGTGTTTGAATCAACTAAGAAAAAGAAAAAGAAAAAAAAGATTGATTTTTCTTTTTTTCTGATTGGTAGTGTTGTTGTTCAAAACAAATCTCATTCCAGGACACAGACAGAATAGGTTACAACCTGCCAAACTATTGTGAAAGAAGCAATCCACTCACATCTTAAAAAAGGAGAGGAAAGACACAGCAGGGAGGAATGGCCAGAGAGCATCCCTGCGTGCAACTACATTACATCGAAATTCCAACAATTTTCAACATTGGAATATGTCTTCTTACCTTTGGGGAAATGGTCACCTCAAATGAACTTTAATCACCCATTCTTCTTATATCAACACTGCTTTGGACATTTGTCAATTTAATGAAACTTGAGACATATCTCCCCAAAGGCCCTAAAAGATGTATTTCAACTATGAAAACTGATGAGACAGTGCGTTCAAAAAATAAGTTATTCCAAGCGATGCATGTTAAATGCCAGCACACAGCATGATTCCAGAAAGAAAAATGACATTAGTTTGAAGCCCCTTCCAGGCAACCAAAGACCTCTCCTCACAATTCACCAAAACATACTTTTACAATGACTGACCAGAAAACAGAAGTACCAGCACGTTGTACTGCAATACAGAACAGCCTTGCAAAAACATACACTTTTGACTACAATTTTAGTTGTTTGTGTGTTGATATCATTCTGTGGTGTTGTATTATATTGAAAAGTATTTCAGTAGAATTATGCAATTTTGTCTACTTCATCTATTTGGGGGAGAAAAAAATAGAAATACTCTGTGAAAATGATGTTGCATTGGATATAATTCAATCTAATACGACAACACCCCCCTCAAAAAGTATCACAAAATTGAATTGACATCTCTCTAACAGTTCAAAATTAAAGGAATCCAATACACAGCTGTTGCATTGGATTGCATTAAAATGTACAGGGGGGTGTATTTTTCTGGTCACTCAGTGTACTCCAACAGAAGTAAGAAGCACATTCTTCACCTGATAAAAGGCATTAAACTTGAGAAGCGCAAGTAAGCAGCATGCCAAGTAGTTAGGCAGCAAGCTTCAAGGAGCGTCTATTTGCCGTCACACATACGTGCGTGCACTCGACTCATACCTGCTACTTTGTGGGTGGAGTTGTAGGGGGGAGGGGCCACGTTGGCTGTTATAACCCCTCCCATAGAAACAAGGCCTGCGTTGTTGTATGCACCTGAGTAGCAGTTGCAAACATTAACAGCGTCCACCACACATTCACACATACACACACAAACGTAAGAATCACCCCACTACTAACTATATCTCAACCAAACCCATATGGGAGTAAGAAAACATGCCTAACTGTACTAAAACCCCTCAAAGTTGCATTATTAATTCCTCAGTTGTCTGAGAGCTCTCTATCTTCCACATCTGGTTTATTATCATTGACAAGTCGTATACAGTTTTCAATTACAGGGCTAAGCGTGTGTACTGTAAGTAGTCGTTTCTTACTTGGTGCGATGGTAGCATGGGGTCGACACGGTGGTATAGGGTAAGGCACAGGCCGATGAGGGTTGTAGGTTGAAGGGAACTAGAAAAAGAAAAAGACAACAGATATAAAACACTTAACTGATCAGCCAGTTCTGCCTAATTATAATCTGTAATGTACATTTTCAAAGCCAATAAAAAAGGTAACTAACACACTGAGGATAACACTGAGTGAAAACCAAAAAAAAAAAAAATTATGGATGGTCAAACCACTACTCTGTATGGTCATTTAAATCTGCAACAAATTAGGCATTTTTATGCAGCAGATGGTGCAATAGTGTTTTTTTATGTTTCTATATTCCAAGATGATTATGCTTACATACCATCAAATAAAAATTATAATTATTCTGCTTACACCCTCTACTGTACAGTGTATCCATTTATCACTCTCACCATGGTCTATCATTAGCTTTTATAACAAGGCTTGACGTGTAGGGTGAAGTTGTTATCATGCGTAAGTAACATAATTAGTCATGTGAGGCCTCGTCACTCAGTCATGAGATTTCTCTGGGGCATCCTGGCACTTTTACATCATCCCAGTCAGTGATTCCCACTCTAGTGCTTACAGGTTTGAATGGTCCAATAATCCGAGAAGCAATTCCTTTCCCCTCCATATTGTTAGAAGTGTCGTCTTTCTTCTCGCCTTCTTTCTTTACTGGAGGGATTCCCTGTGATTATAAACAAAACACGTGTTTTTCCATGGCCAGGCTTATTTTGAGCAGGCAAAAAAATCCTAAAAAACCTCTAGGGACTGAAACACATGTGCTACTTTTGCTGTCTAAATCACAAGACAAAGAAATAAAATCTATTTCAGTCCAAATGAATCTTTTGTATGAGTTTTTGCAACAACAGTGAGAAATCACCAGTAATCTTCTTTAACTGTATTCAGCTTTCATATGAAATTTACACAATGTTGTTTTTTAACATAACTTAGAATAACAAAATAAAACACATAAAAGGTCACTTCAGGTAGACTCTGAACTTTGTTCTGTTCACTAATATTGGAGGTGGAACAGTTTCAACTATAAGGACCTACATACCAAAGACATAAGAAAATACACATCTTTATTTCTATCATTAGTTGGTGGTGGTTAGTAAAATCCTTTAGCTCAGGACCGTCTGGGAAGCAGTAGAGCCCTGAACATACTTACAGGGAATGTGCCACTGACCAGGCTGGGTCTGCCTTTAGGGTATGGATTTCCTGGTATCATACCACAGGAGGAGATCATGGCTACAGGAGCCTTGCAGCCAACCTTACACACCTAGTGAGACAGAAGGTGTGTTATTTTAGAAATTGTGTGTGTGTGTTTGCTTGTGTGTACAGCAAGCATTAAAAATATTAAAATTATTAAGGATGTCAAAGATAATGCATTGACACATGCACACCGCTATTTTAAAACATGCATTTTTGATTGTGCTTCTATTTTCTAATTGCAGCAATGTCCCTGTACATCTCACTAGGCAACACTTGTTCCCTGGGACTTTATGGCTACCAAAAGGGACTCCATAAGGTCCTTTGATACCAAAACATACACATAAGATTAGCAAATACACTAACCTACCTAGAACACAAATAACACCATGAAGTTGAATTTGTAAAGTTGAACTTACTTGCTCCAGAATCCTGCGAGCCCGCTTCTTCTCAGACAAGTGTATACGAAACAGATCCTCCACAGGACGATAGTTTTGAGCATCTGAAATGTTCCTGTATGGGAACAGAAATCCAATGTTTAACGAGTAACCAATTAGACTGACAGAACCAAAAAAAGGTGATATTACAATACAACGTTTGCCTTACAGTGTTTTAAAGTCTGTTCAGGGTGCTTAAATGCATTTTCAAAATGTACTCACAGAGCTATTAGTTCCAGGACAATCAGTCTGTCCTTTGAGAAGGTGAAGCAATTCAGGATATTTGCAACTTTGGTTGTAGGGATTGCAACCATTTTCTAAGGGCAACAGAAGGATAAACATATTTAACTAACACTTTAAAACATACCAAGGGCAAAGAGAGGTGGCAAGTCTACACAAAATAATGCAATTTTACAGTTTCGCTACTATCAGTATCGTAGTTGTTTTACACATTTCTATTATATCATTTTTTTTAGCTAAATATATACGGATAAACATTATTTACTAATGCAAACCATAAACGTTGGCCCCCCGATCACTTAAAACACGTGTTACTCACATGCTGCAGAGCTTTAACTGCTTTGATCTGTGGCTCTGCCCACGAGAAGTACTTCAGTATCTCCATCACCTGCAGATGTTCAAGACAGTATTACGACTTACAATAACACTAGAGCTGCACTGCTCTAGTACGGAAGTAGTGTGAAAGACCATGACAATTGTGACTAGCAACTTTATTGATTAAAAAAAAAAAAGATATTTCAACAGTATGTGAGTTTTCCTCTGTTAAGTTATAACCATACCTTTGTTTGGCATTAAAACAACAATTGCAAATGCATATTTATCCTCAGTATGCATTAGATCTAACGGAGTTTTCGTTGTCATTATATTAATTTACATAAATATGCCAAAACATCATAACTAACACACAAGTTCCATCTAATACAGCACTGGTTATTAAGCAAGTCAAGAACTAGTAATACCATCAGGTCCTAATATGAGGCATATGGATGAATTTTTGGGACTATATTTCTATTTCGTGCCTGCTCAACAGCTTTACGACAAACACAAAGTGTGAAGGAGTTTACAAACGTGTGGGGTCCCTGGTCTATTTAGTGTGGTACAAACACAGCGTGTGGTGAGCTGGAGCCTGAAACCGAGAGTGGACATTACATGAGCGACAGTTACCTGCTCGCTGGAGAAATAGCCATGCACCTGCTCTATGGCTTTGATCCGCTGATCGGTCAGGACGCACTGAAACACAGAACGAAGAATTGCCAAACCCCGAAGTCGAAACTCAGACAGACAATTTGGGATTAGGCACTCTTACCTTTCTTATCTCATCCAGGACGATGTCAAACGACTTCTTATCCATGTTTGTAGATTCAGACAAACGTTTGCCTCTTTGTCAGTAAACACAGCCGTTACACCACGCAACTGGTAAATACACTTTTTACAATACAACAGATGAGGCAATTTAAGATAAAATGCATTCGGACGACTTTAAGTCTAAATACTATGTTTCTGATTTAAATTCATAATGCTGCGAACGTATAATTCAAAGCACAGGATATTTGCAGTAAATTATTAGCTTCGAAACACAGCTGCATGGTCTTTACAGTCCTTATAATATGATGCAACTTTCCGCCCGTGAACAATGACTCCAAAACAAGAGGAGCTGTGTCCGCAGTGAAAAACCTGTCTGCACCAGATCCGTCCGCAGCTAACAACAAGCTAGCCAGCTACAGCTACCTCAATTCTGAGCGCAGCTCAACACACAGAAAGACACTGGAAAAGGCGGAAAGGGCTACGTGTGCATCCCTTCATTCGAGCTTAGTGGAAATTCAGTGCCGGCGGTAGTCACGACAGAGACTGGAAAATCTCAAAAGCCATTATTAAAATCTCAAAATAACGCGCTGACGGGTAGCAGTCGCGCTAGCTTGCGCTGACAGCTGGCGCTAGTAACGTCAACACCGGAAAGGATCCCTCTTAGGAAGCCTGTCAGAAAAGACACCGTGTGGCAAATTATGTAAAAAACAAAAAAAATATATATAATTAGCTTGGGTAATATTATCAGTACAAGCATTAATTCAATTGACTTTAACTTGTGTTATTTTTTTATGTTCTATTTTATTGTTTCTCTGCAGTCAGTGCCAGGCCAATTTTGGACAGCGTACAGGAAGTAAACATAAAATGCGTCTCGGCAGCGGAATAGAATAAGGGGTTTTGTTTAATTAATAGTAGAAATGGACCGCTTTTCGTGGTCTAATGGGCTCTTAGAAATAAACGAAACTTTAGTGATCCAGCAGCGAGGTGTCAGACTGTATGACGGCGATGATAAGGTACAGTTTTGTTTTGTGATTGCTAAGTTTGTTGACTAAGACAGCTGCTGATGAAGTTCGGGCAGGTCGTTATGGCTTTAGGCGGTTAAATGTGTAGCGTGGGGGTAATTATAACACGAAAGGTGGCATGGGAACTTAATATAAGAGAGTAACAACGTCTTGTCGTTTCCTGTCATCGAGCCAGGCCAAGCTGGATGCTGGAGTCGCCTTGTTGAGCACCCATCGGTTGATCTGGAGGGACGTTAAAAACCATGTAAGACAGCAGTAAACACGACTGCACGCTGACTGCACCGATTCTGTGAAAGTCCTTTAGATTGGGGTTTAGATTGACTCTTGGGGTGTTTCTCTTGCCATGTGTAGGAGTGCTGCATAGCCATGCCCCTGTCGCAGATCCTCTTCTTCGAGGAGCAGGCCGCAGGGATAGGAAAGAGGTGCGTGTCAGTAAACGCACCTTGTGGTTTCTAACAAGAGAAAGGAGATCTGGGATTTCAGTGTTACACTAAAAATGAGCAAACGGCAGTATTTTGTGTTTTTATACCTAAATGTGTCGTTTGACTCAAAAACTCAAGGTCCACTCACTAGCTTTTTGTGGCGCTTGCAACAGCATCTCATTGTCTTCATTAGTGGATGGAGTTTGCTCACTTGTCATGGAGACGGCTCAGCTGTCATCACATGAATTAAGTATGGGAATTTGGTCACGTGATTACAGGTGGTTAAGTTCTGGAAAAAGCTAGTAGGTGGAGGTGAGTTTAGTGTTGTTGTTTTTTTCTCAAATCACTATTTACACATTCAAGAATGAACTTTCACTGTTGATAACAACAATAATTTCAATTTACAAGAAGAAAATGGTAAATTAACTTTTGGCATTGTTTATCCTGTAGTGCAAAAATAGTTATCCACCTGCACGCAGCGCCTGCCAACAAGGAGCCAGGTCCCTACCAACACAGCAAGTACTCCTTCATCAAGCTGTCCTTCAAAGAACATGGGCAGATTGAGGTAGCCCCACTTGTTCAGCCTATAATGAGCCTTCTTTAGAGAGGCTCTGTGTTTGACTCTTTATTACCTGGAACTGACATGGTGTTGTTTGCTTGCAGTTCTACAGGAGGCTAACAGAGGAAATGACTCAGAAGAGATGGGAGAATACACCAGTTTCGCAACCCATCCCCACAGGAACCGGCTCTCAGGTTAGAAGCTGAACAGATGTTCCTTCGCATCCAACTAGAATCTCTTCCTTTCTGCTGTCTTATATTCCTGGAATTTGTTTGATTGAGATCCCAGAAGGTTATGTGATTTGTTTCTGTCAATTCAAATAATGTTCCACAGGAGGGCAGTGTTGTCACTATGTTCTTGGGGTTGACAGTTAAAATCAGAACTTCTGACTCTGGCTATTTTTTAGGGCTTTTCAAAAGGCAGTATCAGTATGCATGTTGTTAAATGTTGCTTTCCTGACATGATATATGATAGTGATATATGATATGATATGATGTTTTGCACATTCCATCCTCTTCATCTTTACAACACTGTACAGCTCTTTTCATTCTAAAAAAACGATATATTTGTTGTTGGAAATTTCTATTTTATATTTAAGATTCTTGACTTTTGCAGTACTTTTCATTCGTTGCCAAAATACCAAGGAAAACTCCTTGGAAATAAACCTGTTTCTTATTCTGACTTTGATTCTAACGTATTGCTCAATTGGTAGAATTCAGCATTAATGTCAAAGTAGGTATAGTATCCCACAGCAGGACACAAGTAAAAATAAGCTTTTGCATAGGTTGTGTCTTAGTTTTTTGATACACTATGAAATCATTGTCACTGAAATAAATGTATGTACTGTAACAGCAGTTGGCCATAATTTGTTCCCTCCTCACTGTTTGTCTTTCCTTGTCCTTTGAGACTTGTTACCAACTTTTGAATTCCTTGTGTGTTTTACTTAATGTGTTTTTCTTTCCTTCGCGGTCATGTAGGCAGGAAGGACACGTGCAGTGGGGATTGTTGGCATTGAGAGGAAGATAGAGGAGAAGAGGAAAGAAACAGACAAAAACATTTCTGAGGTACTGCAAAGCGAAAATACTGAAATAATGAGATATTTGTCATAATGGGAATTATGGTGGTGTCACTCTAATATAGAGTTGTAGATTTAAATAGAAATTAAGTTAAGTAAACTGCCCATGTGCCATGCCATCAGCTTCCTTTAAGCCGAAGTTTTGTATTCAGCCATATTTTTATGAACATGTGTGAACACACTGATAATACAGAGTGGTTTGGTTTAAAACGTTTCTATGAATGTTTTGAATCTTTTTTTTTTTTTCTGGCATAAAAACTTGGGAATTTATTGTAACTGACGTGAATTCAAGCCGCTGTGACACTCGTTAGGCTACCATGAAGTTACGTGTTTATACAGCCGCTGTTGGACTGCATGTATGTCTTGAATATGAATTAAATTAAAACAAAATGACAATTATTGTTCATGAAAGGTGTGACAATGAAACAGATGGGGGTTTAGGGCCAGGGAGAATGTTTTATCATCAGCCAGAGGAGGGGTGGGGGTGCTGTGGAATGATATCTGTAGCCACGAAGTTTTGTGGTTTATTTAACTGAACATTTTTAAGCTCTATTACTCATTTAGTCTCTTTTTTTTCCAGGCATTTGAGGACCTCAGTAAGCTCATGGTGAAGGTAAAGAATGCTTTTCTTTGTATGTTCACATTTCCCTGCTCATATACTGCTATGCTGTGGTATTTGCTGAATGATTGTCTACTCTAACTAACAGGCCAAAGAGATGGTGGAGCTGTCCAGATCTATAGCCAGCAAGATCAAAGACAAGCAGGGAGACATAACAGAAGACGAGGTGAGAACTTGACCAGCATAATCAGACACACAAACTGGAAGACAATGCTGTACATGCAGCAATAGTTACCTTTAATCATAAAGGCCTCTAAGTAATACTCTCCAACCTCGCTGGACCATTATATACACAGCTGGTCTAATCTGAGGTCGGATGCACATACTGTATGTGCATAACAATAGTGTTTGCTATTTATCAACGGTTATGTTCTGCTTTATAGACAATCCGGTTTAAGTCCTACCTACTAAGCATGGGTATTGCTGACCCTGTTACCAGGGAAACCCATGGATCAGGCACACATTACCATTTGCAGCTGGCTAAGCAACTGGGAGATATGCTACAGGCCCCTCTAGAGGTAGGTGTGAAGTTTTGTGTGTCATGTTTTTTCCTACACAGGCTAAGATCATATAATAATTTCAATCATCTCCTTCATTTCTAACTCTATTTCTCTTACTCTCTTCCTACCACTCCCTACTCTCTCAGGAGCGTGGGGGTATGATGGCTCTCACTGAGGTGTACTGTCTCGTCAACCGTGCCAGAGGGATGGAGGTAATGCTCACATAAATGAGCACACAAAACAACCCGAAGAATTTTATAGATCAAACTTGAGTGGGCATGTATGTTCATTCTAGCTGAATTGATAATAGGACACAGCCTTGCTGCCTATACATTCACGCTACACACAAATGTCTTCGGTGGCCTGTCGGATACTGAGGTTAATTTTTTTTGTTATCTTTCCACAGCTTTTATCTCCAGAAGATTTAGTTAACGCATGCAAGATGTTTGAATCGTTGAAGCTCCCGTTGAGGTGAGTTTGAGTTTTGTTTGTCTTTGTATTGTATTGTTTAATGTATCTGTACGCACTTTCATACATTCATTTGTGTATAGACCAGGCTATGTGTTTATTAAAGGAATACAGGGCAGGGTTGGTGCCTGCTTCACAGAGGCCAGGCTCTTCCTGCCTGGCTTCCTGTTGTTGGAAGTGGTGTCCAGCCCTCTGCAACTGTCATTTCCTGTCACTTCCCAGGGCTTCAAAAGAAACACCGGCCTGTTTCCTTACCACGCTGGTCCTAGTAGCCCCAAACTGGTTGCTGTTCTTTAGCTAGCTTTCTATGTATTTTAAATCTGTTGACCGGATCTCTATCTCTATCTCTCACACACACACATACACACACTTCCCTTCATCTGTCTTGTCCTGTTTGTAGGCTGCGTGTGTTTGACAGTGGTGTGATGGTGGTCCAGCTGCAGTCTCACAGCGAAGAGGAAATGATAGCCTCAGCACTGGACAATGTAAGCTTTACCGTTACAAACATTCTACTGACATTGACATGGTTTCGACTGATCAAAAAGGCATGCTATCATGGATATATATCTTTGAAAAATGTCTAGAGATAAGTCACAGTGGAACCCTTTAGGTTCTAAATTTTTATCTTACTCCCTGTCTTACCTCTGTGTCTCATCATCTTCCTCTTCTGCAGGTGTCAGACAAAGGCTCTTTGACAGCAGAGGAGTTTGCAAAGCTCCTGGGGCTCTCTGTTCTTCTGTCTAAAGAGCGGTGAGTTAACTCATGGATACAGATGAACAACAGTTGAACACTCCAATACTGTAGATTGACAGGCAGTATTCACCAGGAGAGCCTTCACTTTGCGTTAAGCACAAAAGGTGCACTTTACCTCATTGTGTCTTTGTGTCTGTTTTACTACACAATATTGTTCTAACAATGAGAATATTCACAGTTGTCTTCGTTTCTCATTTTATTGTTCTTTATTGCTGCATTTTGTCACCCGTGTTTCTTCATCTTTATTTCTTTGTGTCCTCTTCTCTGTTCCTTCCTCGTCGCCAGGTTGTTGCTGGCTGAGAAGATGGGCCACCTGTGTAGAGATGACTCTGTTGAAGGTTTGAGATTCTACCCAAACCTCTTTTGACCTGTTTACAGTCATTATTGTTGAGTTAGAAAAAAATCTTAAACTGGGCTGTACTGTCTCTGCTGATAGACTGATGCATTAAAACAGTCTACAACTACATGTGCATACTGATGTACAGCGGCGGAGCGTTAGCACAGTAATGTACCTATCTAGTCTGCTTATGATTATTGATTGGTGTTCTGTTTGTGGTAGATCTCTGCAAATCCACTGTAAGTACTACCAGCTATTTTCTATCTAGGTCTAAGAGCTAGACTCTGTCTTTAAAGTTTATCAAGAATATACTTTTCCAGAAACTGTTCAAGAAACTGCAAATATTGTACATACAGCAAAGTGATCAGATCCGCTCTGCTTGGTGGAGTGATCATCATGTGTGTTTAGTAATAAATGGGTTTGGGAAAACTGACTTAATGGCGTATAAAGTGTACATTTTTTTTGCACCGCTTTGATGTTGAATTTCATTGATGACACATTCTTGTGTCACACAGCTTATACCTTTTTTTACAAGTAGTGTGGACTGAAAAGCCCATAGCCACTGATCGCATGTTTTAGTAAAAACATACATTTATGTAATAAATGATTAAGGAATGAAGCCTGTCGTGCTGTCTTATCTTCTGAGAAGGAAGAGAAGATGCCCAAATGTCCAGGTTTCAAAGAGTTTAAATACCCTACTTCACCTTTCATCTTGTTTTGGTCACAAACTCTTGTCCATCAAAACAAGATTTTTGTCCCTTCTCCAGTCAAACTGTTGTTGAATTCAATAGCCTTTGTCTAGGATGCATTCAAGAAAAGACCAAGATAAAATAGGATGCCTGATCTGTTGTCAGGTTGGTTCACAGTGTATAAAATATAGGGCACATTGCCAGATGTCATTCTTCAGGCAATCAATCCCTTCATCGCAGAGGTTCAGTTATAGAAATTCCAGTTTTGAAGCCAAACTGAAAAGTATGCTCCGTATTTGGCACAGTGAAGCTTTCATAACACTGCACTCCTATGCACTCCTATCACTACCATATTTATTCACAGTATATTATATAAATAGTAACTGCAGAAGTAATAATGAATGCGTGGAATATGAGCATATTGTAATAAACACCACCTGGTCTAAGTAGCTTCGTGTCTAAATGTTATACTTGCTGCTGGGAGTGTTACCATTGTACTTTTATTTTTAATCTCGGTGCGTCCCTGCAGGGCTTTTTACACACAGAATAGAAAAGTTCTTTGTTCCCATTGTGAACTGAGCTGAGCGATAAAGAGAAGCCAGAGAAGCTTCCTGTTTTCTGCTGGCTCTCTCTGGAGGAAAATGAAGGTCTGCAGAGCTCTACAGCTGATTAGATTACCCTGCCATGTGGTTCACTTATTGATAGTAGATAAACTCAATTGGTTCAGGAAATCTTGAGATCTGAACTGAGGCATGTCTGATCGTAATAATTAGGGATTTGTGCACGACATTGAACTTTCGGTGAACGTTTTTCTATACAAAATAGGTCCTGTTCTTGCGTGCTGAGATGGACTGAGTTACTCAATTGTGCATTTTAAATTAATCCATATGCTGAATGGCTGAGTGACTGTTCAGTGGATTATAGAAGAATGACTTGTCAGTCATCTCATGTGGGGGGAAGGTTATCTGCTTGTGTGAGATGAATAGATCTGCAGTTTACTACTGTGACTGCATTGTATAGTTTTTATTTTATTTTGGTAACCTGCCTGCTGGGCTAATTAGGATACACAATGCTATTCTGTGTGAATATCAAGAGTTTCTTTTTAAATGTAATCTTTTAACAACCCCTTTACATTAAAAAAAAAAAAAAAAGATTTATGTGTGACTGCCACTTGAATGACTGAATTATAGATCCATCTGTTGAATCTCGCATGTCTCTCCATGTAGTCACTTTCCTCAGGCACCGGTCTTTTGATGACCCAGGTGCCTGTTGTTCAAACTGGTAATCTCTTGAATGATTCACTTTATACAGTATAATGCAATGCTTAAACTGCCAGGAGGGGAAAGAGGCATTCATATGTTCTTTAGATTTCTATAATGCCCTTTACCCGTAAACATCATCTTGCACAAATGGACCTGTATGTGAAGGTAATGGATGAGCACTTCTGTATTTGAGAACCTATATTTTGTAAAATAATATGAGTGGGAATCTCATGTTGTGTCACAGAAGTTCCGAACCTAACTGGAAGAACCACTTTCAAATCAGTGAATAGTTTTGGCTAATTATGTTAATCCTCCCAGGCAGAAAACTCATAAAAGGCAGAATTTGAGAACAGGCTGTGCTTCTATTGAAGAAGTTTGATGGGGAAAAAAATGTTATAAATTATACTCAATTATATAGCCTAATTAATCAAGATGTTTTTCTGAAAGAAAGTAGCCTATTGGTTTGTTTACCACTGCGTCACAGTACGTTGTCTTTAATATTCAATACGCCCTGCTGTTGACCGTGAAGTGACTGAGCGGATCTCTTTCACGCGCTCTGAACACCGGCGCGCGCCCTCGGAGAACTCAGTTGGGTCTGTGTGACGCTCCTCCCGCTGCCTGGCACTGACATTATTAGTAGTTTATCTGTCACTAGAAATGTCTGTGTTACCAGCACGTGGAGGGGCCGTTATTGCGGTTGCTGTGTTGGACAATTGGAGAGGAATACTGCTGTGCTGAGTCAACAAGAGATGTGAGTACAACAGCTTTATTTTCCAACTATGCAAAACAATGAAGGTTATGAGCACTATGTCCCAATGGCTCGTGAAACCTCAGGTCTAAGGGTAAGCTATGCTAAATGCCGAAAAAAGCAGGGTTATAATTACTTTAAAAAAAAAGACAGATTTCAGAAAGCAGTGATGTGGTAAGTTTTGTCTACTTAAACATTTAAATTGAGTATAATGGAGAAATAATATTCAAGCTATGCTAACTATATGGTTGGGAGTTCACCTAAGAATATATATATGTGTGTGTGTGTGTATGTATGTATATATGTGTGTATGTATATATGTGTATATATATATATGTGTGTATATATATAAATATATATATATATGTATGTATATATATGTATATATATATATATATATGTGTGCTCTTATATATATATATATATGTGTATATATATATATATATATATATATATATACTTTATAATATTAATATCTCTTTATATATATATGCTCACTCATAACATATCTCTCCTCTCTCACTCTCTCTTTCTCTCTTTATATGTATATATATATATATATGTATACCATATTATATATATATATATATATATATGTATATATATGTATGTATATATATGTGTATATATATGTATATGTGTATATATATATATATGTATATATGTATTAACATGTATATATATAAATGTATATATATATATATATAATGTATATGTGTATATGTATATATATATATGTATATGTGTATGTGTATATGTTTTTGTAATTGCAACTTTATGTGATTAGTCCATGGCTAGTGCAAAGCAGTCTGAATTTGAATGGGGGTGTAAAATGTAAGTCTCAGCAGTCTGATTCCCAAAATTGCAAGTTTGGGGATTTGGTTGGGAGAAAGTCAGGAGTTGATTGCATTTCTAAAGAAACAATAGAAAAATAATAAATGAAAAACATTTGCAAGCAACTAAACAAGGATTTGGCTATACAGAACCTCATAAATATTTGTTATGGACCAAGCCCTCCTGTAGCTACTGCACTTGCGTGCATATGGCAGCCCTCCATACCCATTGTGAAGATGGAAGGAAGAGGAAGACGCCACTGTAAATCCAGAAAACTCATGGTCACAGCTTTGTGCTCTAGCCTTCCTGTTTTTCATACCTCAGATCAGTGCACTACTTCTTCCATTCCTTCTCCTGTCTGATGACACAAGCACACTTGGTTGTTGCCTGCTCCCTTCTTGTGGATTAGTAGTTTATTTTGTGATTTGCCTCTGATTTGTAGAGGTCAGGGGTGGTGGAAGAGGACGGTCATGCGGTGTAGGAGAAAACAGAGGCACGGACATCGGAATGCCACAGGCTGTCACACTGCTGCCCTTCTTGCTGGCGCTCATGGGATATGGTGAGTGTCACCAGACCATCTTAATAACATAACTACATGTTTAAAAGGCAGGCCGGATCATCAATTTTCAATTAACAAACAAAACAAACACATGTTAACTTAAATGGGCTGTACCACCCTGTATTCTACTAGAGTATGTGCCCTCATTCAAATGGGAGAGGAAAGGGGGTAATGGAGGGTCAGCCTCTTCCTTTTCCCACACACTCTTTGCTTTGTTAGGATGAAAGGTTTGCACAACAGGATTTACACATTACACAGTATAATAGCGCTTAAAATAATATGCTACTGTGCTGCAACATTTTTACTTTTTACTGATATTGTACTAATATACTCAGAGGTACTGCTAAGCAGTTAACTACTAATCTTTGAATGTATTGTGTGTATAAAATATGTAGCTTACTACTACTGATCCTTATCAATGGTTTATGTGGATCCACAGTGTCTGTGCTGAAAACTGAGCTTATTATTTAGTTGCACTGAGTACATTCCATCATTTGTGGCTATGTGGTCATTAAAATTGAACTTGATTTCACTTGGACATGGTAAAATATATCATTAGGCCAATACATAATTTATTGTTGTATAACTGTCAATTGGATTTTTTGTATCATGAATCATGATGCGCAATTATGTTGTCAAAGTGACACAACATAGTAAATAAGTCACATTTCTCCCATATTGATGGTGAGTGTCAACTAAAAATGACAGTTCCCATTGACTTCCACTTTCCATACAGTCCAAACATTAATTAGACAACTTTACATATAATTGTCCATACCTAAACAGATATTAGGATATATCAATTCTACAAAATCTGTGAGACAACATAGTGGACATACTCAGAAATGTTTGTTCAAGATGCATGAACAATAGGTAAAATGTTCTTTCTCTTTTCCCTATCTCGTTTCTGTGCATCCTGTCCTGCAGCTTTTGCAGGGCTCAATATCTGGCCTTCCTTCCACGTTGCCCTTAGCAATGCCAGTGTATTTGTGGACTTCAGCACAAAATCCAACAGCAGCACCATCCGCAGCACGAGCCTGTCTCTGGTCAACACGGAAACCAACACCACCCTTCTGACCAGGACTCTCCCCGACAACCAATCGGCCGGTAGGGTGGAGTTCAACTGCTCTTGCTTCCTGTACGCAGGAACTTTCCGGTTCCTGCTGAGGCAGACCAGCATCTCTGCTTTTTCTCCTGCTAATGGCACAGACGCCAGTAGCACAGAGAGCACTGCCTGGTGGTGGAGTTCAGAACTGCAGGTGCAGTGGCCCACGTTTCACATCGCTGTGGAAAGGGCCGGAAACCACTCAGGATCTTTTCAGGCAAGATGAGCAAGAAATCAAACTTTATACACTAAGTTGGTTTATTGTTCTGCGGAATGATGACCAGAGTGATTATCAAACGTTTCTTCTTCTGTCTCTCTCCAGGTTGGGATATCCACTAATGAACACTTTCAAACTTGCTCCAGCGGCATTGACTCTGCTCTCTTCCTAGAAGTCAGCTTCATGGAATACAACCAGATAGGGCGAAACAGCATCGACAAGGTCCGAGCCCGCACACGACACCCAATCAAACCCCTCCGTTCCCAGAGCGTTGAGCTGTCCTGCGCTTTCCCCTTCACAGAAAGAGACTTTATACGAGTGGCTCTACGTTCTCCTCATGCAGCACAGGATATGAAGAGCTCTGGACCTCTTTACCTGTCCCGTGTCTTCTCCTATAAGCTGCTGGTGGAAAACGCCAATGCTTACAGGAGTGGTTGCGAAGGGACTATGACTGTTAAACTGATAACCCCACCTTGTGCTCATGTCAATGGGAAAGTATTGCTGTATAAAGATGCAGGCGTTGGAAGAGGGGTGGCTGTTTCCTCTGGGATAGGAGCAGGTGGAACAGCACTGATGGGGGTTGGACCAGAGGAGCCCTCTTCTCCTCCGTTGGCTTTTAACTGGCTGACTCAGGGAGAGAATGAGACTGAATTCAACTGTTCTGTATTTTACCCAGGAAGGAACAAGTACTGCTTTCGCTTTGTTTTCAACTTCAGTCGCTCTCCTAGTCCTGCACAGACCTGTTTGGTGGTTCACAGGAGTGCAGGTGAGATTTAATAGATCGACACATTCACATTTGGCAGCTGCCAAGAATAAATTTACACTCTGCTTCTGCTTGTCATTCAGCAGTGTCAGTGGAGCAGGGGTGCAGTGATTTTGCTCAATAAGACCTGAGGGAAAGAGTTTCTTTGCTTTATTGATCCAGATTTTCCCAGATTGACAAAATCCAGTGATGGATCAAACACAATCACTAGTAGGCAAGAGGCCTCTTTCACAGTAGGAAAAGCACATGTGTTTAAATTAAAATGTATGATGGCTGAATTTCATTTAGCTGCTTTGGTTTCAGGGTCCTGGTAATGTGCTTGCGTGTTTTAAGGTATAGACCACAATGTCCAAATCCGATAAATGTTTTTTCCTCAATCATTTGTAGCCAGATTTTATGTTTTTGTGTGCTTTTTATGCTAACAGAATCAACAATTTAGTGTTTTAAACCAATTCAATTAAGTCACATTTTAAGTTATAGTAAACCTATTGCACTGTTTTTTCTAGTATGTTACTTGCACTAGTTTGTTGTCTGTTTCTTAGGTCTTTCCACATTAATAAATAGCAATATCCTGTTGAGAGTGAACATTGCTTCATGAAAAAAGGCTTACAGGTCTGCGTCCAAAATGATATCAGTCAGTTTGATGGTGCATTACTACGCATTAAAGTCAAACTTTAAGAAGAGAAAATAAAGATCACATCACTGAACACTATATTAGGGCATGCAAGACTGAAATAGTCATCTTTTTTGTTTTTGTTTTTTGTTTTTTTGATAGTGAGCTGGAGGGTGACTTAGTATGTCTCAACGGCATGGCAAGATCACACATTATATGTGCAGTCAGATATAGAGCTACAACACTGATGTTGTTATAGTATGTTATAAATGCAGTGTGCAACTGAGCATCATGAAATAAAACCAGGAAATCCATGTCTGCACAGCATATCACCACGATACAGAAACTAAGCATCGTAACCTGCAGCTGACAGGCCATAATAACCCTCGTACATTCCATTGCACATTCCAGGGTAGCAAATTGCACAGTACATAATGTCACGTCATACTGAAGTATCAACCTCCGCACATAACCAATTATTCTGTTATTTTGTATACAGATACACAATTGAGTCATTCATAACAAATGATAATGTTCAACACCATTAAATATATACAGTATATAGGGCACACTATCAAATTACTTATCAAGCCACTTATCAAATTAAAGGGAAATCCACTGAAGGTGCTTCATGGCCATGTTGACACATTAAGCGTAGTCAGTTATAATTATTTAAACATGGGAGTAAATCATCTCTCACATTCTCAGTTGCTCGCAGCTGTGTCCTCCCTTTTTTCTATTTTGGGGATAAAGCATTGACTTGTGGGTGTCATGTGATATGATGGTTGAGCCTTTTTCAGCTTCTACTGGCTTTTTATTCCCTCATCCCAGCATTAAATGAAACTGACACAGTGAAAAAATCAGTCTTTCCTGATAATATGGATGAGGATAACAGAGTGGGATTGTTGGCATGTGATCATGTGGGTAACGCAGAATTAAGGCTTGTAAACGTACTAATTTCTCTTGAATTGAACTTTTTTCCCCCTTGTTTTTCTGCAGAGTCATGGGGCCCATGGCAGCCGTGGAGTGTGTGCAGTGTGAGCTGTGGAGAGGGGGTGAGGGAACGAGTGCGCGAGTGTTTGCTGCCCTCAGGTGTGGGAGGGATGCAGTGCACTGGCATGGTGAAAGAACAGTCCCTCTGCTCACTGGAGGACTGTGTCGGTCAGTCTGTCCCTTGATTTTCTGTGGAATTTCACTTTCTCATATTTCCTCATCTTTTCTAGACTAGAAAATGAAAAAAAGCCTAGATGCACTGTGGAGCATGCATACTTCACTGTAATTATTAACATAATTGTCTCCCTTTCTTCCCCAGTGCTGCCTGCACCTTCTCCATCCCTCCCAACTGTACCTGTCGGAGTTGCACCCCTGGGTGGTAACATGGTCGTGGTGGCTGGTATCTCCCTTTGCCTCGCTGTGATTCTGGCTACTGTTGTGGTGACTGTGTGGAGAAAGCTTTGCCAGACCCCTCAGTGCAGTTCTGTACGCAGAGGCTCCATGCATTCCCCTGGAGGACGCAAGCTCTCCGATGAGGCCTCCATTTGTGGGCACAGCCTCCAGAGACCCAGCCTGTCTGACGGCCATGGCCCACCGGCGGGCATGGGTGTGGGTGTAGCCCAGAAAGACACTCCTTTCCTGGGCAGTCAGCCTCTCTCACAGACCCTGGTGATACCTGTCTCACAGGACCCAGAAAGGCTGTCCCCCACGGGTCAGAAGTTGTTGCCACCAATATTTGGGTATGTTTAGAATATTGTTTACTTTCACCACACATAGAACATTATTGTCAAACTTATTATGCCACTCCCCAGCCTTAGAAATTAAAATATATATAATATAATTGTCTCTCTAGATACCGGTTGGCTCAGCAGCAGTTGAAAGAAATGAAGAAGAAGGGGTTAAAGGAGGCCACACAGCTGTACCATGTCTCCTCAAGTCCAGTCCATGACACCTTGGTAGAGACATCTGCTTCACCCACCAACTCCCCTATCCCTACACCAACTGAATTTGCTCATTCTGCACTCCCTTCAGGCCTCCAGGATGATGCCAACCTCAACCATTTCTGTATTGCAGCTCCCTTTTCTGAACCGCCATCGCAGGCTTCTAGGGTCACGCCGGACAGACTGAGTCCTAGAGTGGAGCTGGTCTTAGGTCCTCTTGTCTCTCCTCATGCAAGTGGGGGCAGCTCAAAGTGGCGTGACCGCACTGCTGACTGGGTGGAGATGGTAGAGAGGACTGGGTTAGCAGGTCTCAGAGGAGGAGGGGTTGGAGGAGGAGGAGATGAGGGAAGGGGAAACTCTTATCATAAGAATCCAAATTTCCGCCGCACATCCAGTTTTAATGACACCAAGCCTCAGCCTCCACCCTCTGCACACTCCAGACAGTTCAGAGAAAGGAGCATGACCCAGGTCACCTATCCAGCTTTATTTACGTGTTTGTTTATATATTGTAGGTCATATTTGTATAGGTCTTTTTAATTAACAAAGATCATACGTTGTCCTTTTCAGGTGGGATCTCGAACCCTTCCTGAAGGAAGTTGTTGGACCAAAGGAGGATGGGAGAGGCAGCCATACCGCTCTTACCCAATTCCAGAGCATGGGGTCTCAGAGTGGGCTAAATCCAGACCCCAGAGAAATGACCAGAAGAAGCCCTGGATAGAGACAGATTTTCCCTCTCACAATAAGGAACTCAAACACACAGGAACCAACACAAACAGCATTTCAGCATCTGAGAAACATGCTAAAGCAGACTTCACTGGCACTGGGGAAAGGCAAAGGAGTGGTGAGACAAGAGGTGGAGGGGGGATCTCAGGGATTGGGGGTCCAGCAGCGGGGCCCGCCAGCCTGAGTGTGGATCGTGCAGAGCGGGCTGAGCAGAACTGGAACCGTCGTGGCCCATCGCCTATCCAGAGGAACATCCTGGCACGGAAATTAAAGGAGGCTCAGTCCTGCTCTGGGGTCAAGGGGCGGCAGCGCAGCTCCACCTTTAGTGTATCATCCTCGGAGCAGAGGAAAGGTCGCTGCCGCTCTCTGCCAATGTCTGGAGACTACAGCAGCAGTGGCGGCTCGCCCTACAGGCTGAATGAGGCAGAACAGAGGATGTTGGACCTAGATCTGTCCTCATATGTAGGGGAGGAGGAGTAGATCACACAGGTTTGTAGTACTACACCAAGGAGGAATTGCCATTGACATTTACCTTTATTCCTAACCTAAATCCTCTCTGCTCTGACTTTAGCCTCATCTTAACACAGACATCCATATCAGTGAAGATTGTATTGCATGTTAGAAATTTAGGGAGTTTGCTTAGGATAGCAAAAAGTTTTATTTTCTTAAAATATATTTAAGTTTCTGTTTCCAAAAATGTTTTTCTATTGCATTTTTAAATTGTAATTGTTTTAATATTTCAAATTTAGGCATTATAATTGGACATACAATATTTGTCTTGTCCAGAGTATGACTATCTTTTAATGTCCCTTTGTAGGTTTCTTTGTATATCAACTACTGGCTCAGTATTTACCATGATAAGACACATTTAACATGGCCTTGTACCTACGTCTGTATGCACTGTTAAACACAAGGCCTGTCAATGACAGTATTCATAGACAGGATAGTCTTATTGTTCTACACTGCTGAATGTGCTGTTTTTATCATGCTGTGAAGTCCCACTGTACAATACTGTTCAGGGACAATTTGTATGTGTGATATGAGCAATATCAGACATTTTCCATGTGTTTTCTGCAAAATGCACAAGTTAGAGCAATAGTAACTATGTTTGAGACAGCCAAATACGAAAGTCAGTGAGGCATTGCTGAGATGCTGTTTGTTTTATTGTTTGAAGAATATCATACATAGAAGGCAATGCTTTCTGGAAAACAGAAGATACTGTACTATCGCCATTTGATAATAGTTTCAAATAATGAAGCAAAGGGAGAAATTAAAATACAAAGAATTTAAACATGACATCAGTCTTTACCATCATTTTTTAACTTCATTCTGTATCACGCAAGGGAATATGACACGTGGTGTTTTTTACATTTCCCCTGCTCCACTGCCCGTGATGTCCAAGAAAACCAGAGGCCGCACTTTCATGGTGGTGTGTCTAAGGGAATACCAAAGGCCTTTCCAGGTCCCCCACACCACACCATTGTCATACTGGCCCTTGTACTTCCCTGTGCGGTAGAACTTCCCATTTAGGTTGGCTGCATGACACCTGTAGATAGAAGGATGGTACACAGTGTCAAGAGAACATTTTCCAAAAGACAAACTGAAGTGATTGAACCTGTATCTATTTTTATACATGAATAAGCGTGTTTTAAAATGTCCATGGTTCAATAGGCAATCAAACAGAAGGAAGATAACAGACAGAACAATGATAATACACACTTGGATTTATTTGAAAGGTCTCACCTGTTGAACCACCATCCTGCCTTATTCTCCTGAGCACAGCTGCCCTGAAGGTAGCGGTCATTGTCCTGTCAATGACCATCACTGTCATCAGTGTTATCACAGACATCATCTGCACATTGTCAGTAATCTTACAGTTATTAGCACCATATAAATGCCATCTTAGAATGGTAAAAAGGGAATAGATGACTAACCTGATCTCTGGTGCTGAACCGCATGCCGCTGAGGCAAGAAGACCAGTGCTCCACCATCCCCCCACCACCAGTCAGAGCATCTCCAGCTTGCCCACTATACAGCTCATACTGGAGACGATACTTATCCTGAATAGGCATTAGAGCAGGAAATGTTTGTTGGGGATTGCAGTTACTTCTGAGACCAAGAAACAGAACTGTACAGTTATTTATCTTACAGCCTCATCAGTGATCCTGAAGTTCTCATAAAATGCACAACTTCTCTGTCCATCCCAGTCCATTAGATCTATCTTCACCAGGTTCTTACCTTCAGGCCAAAAACAAAAAACAAAAAAAAAACACACACAAAAAAAACCCAGACAAAACATTTAGATACGGTAAGAAAAAGTGTTTAAAAGTACAAGACTGCTTATGGAAGGAGATGTGAAACAGGAATTCTGGGATTTTAATCATTCCTGACCTTCTGAGAGTAGAGAATAAATGTGCTCATTCCCCAACCAAAACTCATCATTCCACAGTTTGAAGTCACCAAAGCCATCTCTGTAGTCCACCCAGTCCCTACAATGAGAATTAGGCAGATATTTTACCTCACATGAAACAGCTGTGTAAGCTCTATCAACACCCACTGTACATTGGAATCTGATTCCGGGCTTTGCAGGAACTCTGGGACTCACATACTGTATGGGGGCTACTTTCTCTGCTTTAACTACCTGTTGAAGTCAACTTTTCCATGCCGACGTTTCTGAAACACTGTCCATCCTCCTCCATCCTCCATGTCACAGTAGACCAAAAAAGGATCCTGGTGGGATTTGGGTCTGATGCGGTAGAAACCGCTTGCTGGTCTCAGTCTGTCAAACAGCTCAGAACAGTCTAGGAAGATAGATTTTCAGAATTATCTCATGCACTTTAGGCTCTGTAGATTGCACATCCAAAACTGTAACTTAAAATAAACACCCAAACACTTATTTGATATGATGTGAGCTTTGTCTTACCTTTGTCATGGACAATTAAATTGCCTGCTGGTGGAAGTGGTTTCATCAGTGTCATATTGGAGCTGTCTAATGTCCCACTGCTGTTGTGGTTTACACCGGGGGCTGTGTCAGTTTCAGGTTTTGTATTAGACGCAGCAGATTGAAATGGCTGGAAGTATTTGTGCATCTGCAAATGCTCAACCTGCCAAGTCCCAATCAAGAGTTTATTCTCCAGTTTCCTTATGCTGCGCTTGAGAGCTGCAACCTCTGGCCCGCATGGGTCCATTGCCTTAAATGAAGAAAACCAATTTCACATATGTATACATGATATTTCTACTGGTACCCAGAGAGGGGCCAGCACAAGCATAGGGCTGCATCTCCAGGCATCTATGAGACAGATTTTATTTATGTGGACTCTCTGGACTTTCTAGGAACGACATTTCTTTAACAGCCCTGTCTGTAATTCATGCTTTTTGAACTATACATTTTCAATTTTCAATGTCAATACAAAAACAAAGAGAGATGTCCTGAAGCCCTTTAGAGAGTGGGATAAGCTACATACTGACTGTGTAGAAGAGGCTGGGCACACCAGAGCCAACAACAGCAACACTGGCATGGCTTTTAAGAAGAAGTCCCTTGCTGCGGTATCAGTCTGAAATGATAAATACAATAAAGACTGAAGAATAAACAGATACTGATCAAGTAACTTTTAACTTCAAACTTTTAAAAATCTCTGCACCGCAAACCTACCTTCATTTCACAACGCCTCCCCTTGTTTTGTCCAGGTTCAGTGTTCTTTTCATCTCAGTATTATTTATAGGCTGGACCGGTTCTGCATGGTCCACATTAGAGGATCCAGACTTGACCAACCTTGCCAAACACTGAACTCAAGCCAGTTTGTTGTTTTCCTCCTCTGTCAAGCGTTCTAGTATTTGGAAAGAGTAGCTGATCCCAGACCTGAAAATCGCCTCATGGACAGAGAGTGTCGAGAGGACTCCATTCCTTACATACCAGAAGTACTGACCTATAAAATTTGTTTTCCTTTTTTGGTAAATAAAATCATTCTAGAAATGTGTTTATTCTTTTTTTTTAAAGTGTTGATTTATGTTCCATCACTGTACTCCCAAAGGACATAGTGTCTTCATTAAACAGCAGAACCAGGGGGGTTCAGCTGAACGTGTGGGTAAACCACTCTTTCAAATTCAACCATATAAATGTTAAAAAAAAAAAAAATCAAGAAAATGATTGATGAAGTAATGCAGAAGATAAAATAAAGAAAGTCATAACTGAGAGAAAGCGGACGTTCTTGTAGTTAACACTATATATTGTACACCATATAAACTTTGCTGATATTACAGAATAGAAGTAATCACTGTATGCCAAGAGAGTACAAAACAGTAAAAGTACAAAGAAAAAGGATCCAAATCCTCATATTGATAGATAACACTTTATGTGTGATGTAGATAAGGCTCCCCCTTGTGTTCGGGTTTGGTTGGTGGTAAAAAACTGTTTTTAAATAACAGTATATACAATATTTTTATTGACATATATTTGGATAACAGTTATTGTATCTAAGCTTTTTCTAACGTTTCGTTTTTGTCATGCTACCGTCAGATATGTTTAGACTTTACAAACCATGACAGGACTATGTGGCGTTTAATTAAAACCAGATGTTACAGAGAGGAGGGAGACGTGAAAGGGCTGCACTCTGCTGGCTTGGCTTAACTTGCTTTTTAAGATAAAACTAGCAGTTGAAAAGCTCTGTACAGGAAGCTTATGGTCAGGCTCAGTCAGCTGTGGTGTGAAAGCGGGTCGAGGAGGAAAAAGTAACGGGGGGGGGGTTTCTTTTTGCCGAGGTCCAGGAAGTCCGAAACCGCTACGTTTGCAGAAACGATGAGGATTAGAGGATGGGCAGAAAAAAAATCTACCCGGTTAACCTTTGAACCGTCTTCTTTTGTCTCCACAAGAAGTCACAAGACAAACTCCCGTAAAATTTCACGAATGACACTCCTAACGGTAAGCAGGCGGCGCGAGTTTAGGTAGTGTTTTGGGGGCTAATTTGGTGTCAACGGGTAAACAAACAGTTCAAGGACAGGACGGGACTGCGGGAAGGTGCTTGGCCCAGAGGAGCTGAAAAGCGGCTGGTTTGTGTTGTTAAATCTAGCTGGTTGTTTTCATTTTTCATAGAGGTAATAATGATTCCTGGATACTTCATTTTTTTTTTAAAAACAGTTTGCTACTTTCTTGCTTGTAGGCTTTGCATCCGCGGCTAATCAGAACACTGGTTGCTATGTGATTAACGCTGGATGCTGATTAGAAATTTAATGGTAAAGGTGTTTTGGATCATTTTCTTTCAAATAGTGGGTTTGCGTGAAAGACTAACATCAAGTATTTCAGGTCAGCACTCAAAAAGTTTTTGTCCTCTAGTTTGTCTTTCCCTTTTTGTTTTTTTTTTTTTTTTACATTTTGTAACTTTGTTGCAACATGCTGAACAAGGGATGTTAATGTTTTTTTTTTGTTTTTTTTACACTTCTTTTGAAATGCAGAAACAAGCGAGAAGGAAGACGCACACATCATGTCCTCTGTCTATTTCAGTCCAGGGTCAGATTCAGGTGTAAATGGGTGAGGAACGTAAATGAACTAACATGGGAAGATTGACCTTTATTCTGTGTGTGTGGATTTTCATGTGGATATTTACAGCACCATGCAATGTTGAACTGTTGTGTCTTTTCAGCCTGCCTTTTAGTGAAGATTTTATCTTGCTTATGTTATCTATCTTTCTATGTATCTATTAGAAACATTGCAAAGATGGAGGATGCTAAAGTGGAGATTGATGATGGAAAGGATGAGAGTGTGGTACCAGACACAATGTATCAGTAAGTGTATACAGCCTGGACTGCAGACAGTTTCATATACAACACTTTATTCAGAAGCACATTTACTAGCAAGCATTACTTTCTGTCCTTCTCTGCAGCAATATCCAGAAGAAGATAGCACCTTTTGTTATGTCCTTTGGATTTCGGTGAGTGTGTTTTGGGAACTCTTTTGGAGAGATGTGTGATAATGATGGTTCTGTCCTTGCCTGGTAGTGTTTGATGATGCTGAAGTTTATCTGTCCTTTCCTCCAGTGTATTTGGAGTGATACTGATTCTCGTGGACTTTGTGCTGGTGATCGTGGACCTTTCCCTGCCAGCCAAGAGCAGAGAGGTTGGGAATGCGTTAGAGGCCGTGTCCCTCACCATATCCTTCTTCTTTCTCCTTGATGTTCTCCTGCGGGTCTACGTCGAAGGGTGAGTGACAAAGGAAGGCCTTGCATGCTATACTGTAGTAGTATAGCCACTTCTTTTTCAGTGTCTTCATAAAAGTGAACATCCTCTCATGATTAAGAAGTCATGTACATTAGCTTAAGTCTTGTCATCTCAGCAACTTCTCCCCCAGTACTCAGTCAGTCAGGATGCAATATCAACTCTCTTACCGCCTTCCTTCTGTTAATTATTTGCTGATACTGTGTTAGAAGGGGGTAAATTCAGGCTGTAATAGATTGCAATATATTGTAAACTGCACCCAATATTCAAATGTAGCTCACCCACATCTTCAGTTATCACTGCACAAGCACTGCTTGCTTGTGAATGTGAGAAATATTTAAAAGAGTGATGCAAACATTCCCAGAGTCCTGTGTCAGCAGAAATCAAGTGTGATTAGCTGTTAAACAGGACGTTATGAAGAGGAAGCTGGACAGGAAATGTATGGCATGTACTGGGCTGGTCCTTGGGAAACATAATGATTCAGAGTACTAGTACAGTGTCGCTGAATTAATACTCTCTACCACAGTTATGGTTTTCATATTAATTAAGATTCAAGCACATATAAACTCAGCAGCATGTTAATTGTCTCATGTTGTGTTTAACTCACCACCTCTTAGGTTCAAAGTTTACTTCAGCTCCAAGCTAAACATCATAGACGCCTGTGTTGTGGTAGTCACGCTGGTGATCACCATGGTCTACACCTTCACTGACCTGTCAGGAGCCAGTCTCATCCCCAGGTACCTGCTTCCCCCTGCATTCCCAACTAACGTACATGTAATATTACTAGAAATGGCTCATGCAGTTGTGTTAGACATTTTGTTTTCTTTGTAAAGAATAATGTAAGTATGTGGAAGCTCTGTGGGGTCTGGAGGAAGATTTGAATTGGGTATAAAATGATGATGAGGAGGTTTGAGTGCCTGAAAATTCATATATAATGATCCTCAAATTGATGTTCTGCTGATTTAAAGCCCCTACACATTCATAGTCCACCCACACAGGTGTTTTTCACTTATGTTGCCTGATTAGACCTCTTCTCAGAACTGTATATAAACTGTGCTTGATTAACATCTCCTGCGCTTTCGTGTTAGTTTTGTTGCACCTGTTAGGGTGGGGCGATTTACACGTCTGTCATTCCTATTAGTCCCTAGAGTTTGGTGACATCACGTAATCCCCAGATTAGCTCCACCTGACTATAGGTCTAATCAGCCAGGGTAACTGAAAACACCTGTGTGGGTTTGCAGGGCCTTTAAGGCTATTATTATTATTTTTAAATCCTGTTGCACAGTAGCACTGCCAAATTTTGGGGACCCTTTTTTAAATACTGCAAAACAAATATGGATTCCTTTTCTTTTGGGAGCTCTGTTTACTGTAAATGTGTTGCAGAGGTACAGGCAATAATAATGCTCTTGCCTCAGTGGATTTATTTAATAATTAATAATTTAATGCACACTTCTTTATAAACTTTTCATATCAAGCAGAACACATATTTAAGGTGTATTTAATTGAAAATGTCTGTTGTTTAACCTCAGACTGAACAATCAGCAATCAGTGCAGTGGACTTCAAAAAATGATTTAACATTTTGCATTAATAAGCCAGAGAATGTACTGTTATCTTAAAATACTGAGTAGTAATGTAATAATTGATTTCAACCATATTGCCTAACCCTACATTACATAGAGTGCCATTGACATATTAATTTATCATTTTTTTAGAAATACCTTATAATAATATTGAGTATGTTTTACTCAATGGCATTCAGATGTCACCATTTGTTTAATGATTCTTAAGTATATTTTTTTCATTCATTCTTCATCAGGTTGGTTTCGTTTCTTCGTTTCCTGAGAATAATAATCCTGGTGAGGGTTTTCAGACTGGCAGCTCAGAGGAAAGAGCTGGAGAAAGTCACCAGGAGGATGGTAAGGTCATCGCCATGGAAGCATAGAAAACTGAATACCTACCTAGTAAAGTTCACTGGAGTCTTCTGGAGGATTGCAACTGTGTAGAATGAGGGTCGGCATCAAGAGAGAAGATGTCTACTACTTCCTGTTCATTGACTTGTTGTCTTTCTCAGGTTTCTGAGAACAAGCGGCGTTATCAGAAGGATGGGTTTGACCTTGATCTTACCTATGTCACAGGTACAACAACAAAAAAAAACACCATTACATGCATGTTAGAAAATACGTCTAAAACAGATGACAAAATTACACCTTTTTAAGAACATTTGTTTGCATCTTTACCCACCTCTCTAGACCGTGTCATCGCCATGTCTTTCCCCTCCTCTGGGAAGCAGTCATTCTACAGGAATCCAATCAAAGTGAGTCTGACACAACCTGGCTACATACATATTAAAATCCATCTCAACATGCATGAGTCCACCTCCATCACTCACTTCTGATGGTTTCAATCTAATTACACTCAATAATTTCACAATCAATCCATTCAGAAGGAGGAACTTCCAACATAAAGTCGACCCACAGACCTCTAAGTATACACGTCCACAGGTGTTTTAACCTACTTCTCTTCTCTTTCTGTGCAGGAAGTGGCGAGGTTCCTAGACACTAAACACGAAGAGCACTATAAAGTTTACAACCTGTGCAGTAAGTTGGCATCTCCTCTCGTCACATGCACTACATTCCCTTTTATGTAGGGAGGACTTGATAAATATTCACTTCTTCCTACTCCTTTTTGGACGTGGAATATTTATGTTGAGTTTGCTGTATCTTTGCTGTTAATTTTATTGGATATTCTTGTTTAGTTTTCTTACTTATATTTTTTTTTTTTTTAACATGTTCGAAATCTAATCTAATCTAATGTGGAACTACACAAACCATGTCAATATCATCTTTTGTTTCCAGGTGAGAAAGGCTACGACCCCCAGTTCTTCCACTACAGGGTTGAACGGGTGTTCATTGACGACCACAACGTCCCCTCCTTGGAGTGAGTCACATTTTCTGCTGCGATGTGTCATTTTTGTTTCACCTCTCCTTTTGCTTGTAATTGTACTGAAGCACTTTAGATCACAGCTACACAAAGAGGGCCTGCCATCTTATCACAATGTCTTTCTTATTGCATGTTCCACCATCTGTCTCAGGGACATGCTGAAATACACAGCAAGCGTGCGGGAGTGGATGTCTGCTGATCCCAAAAACATCATTGCTATTCACTGTAAAGGAGGGAAAGGTGATGCCAAAGATCCCGACTTGTTTCATTATCATTTAGTGACTCATTTGAGTTGAACAAAGACATTAGTTTGGTGTAAAGTTGTGGAAAATGTGTAACTTTCACTCTTAGTTTACCCTCTAATGTCTGCTCTCTTTCACAGGACGCACAGGTACTATGGTGTGCACCTGGTTTATTGACAGTGACCAGTTTGAGAGTGCACAGGTACGTCTCTTTAAGTTTGAGATTTGTTCAAGCAAGGGTTATTGAATTAGCAAAATATTTTGAAACAAGACTACTCCCTTACATTCATTTCTGTTTGTCCACCAGGACAGTCTGGAGTATTTTGGTGAGCGGAGGACAGACAAGAGTCGGAGCTCCAAGTTTCAGGGAGTGGAGACTCCCTCTCAGGTAAGAACAAGCCACTCAGGGGCCAGACAAAAAGACTATTTTAATAGGGGCATTTATTTAGAAATGTAAGGACTACACTTAAAGCCTATGACTAGCGCCTCCCAGTGGTAGTATCAAAAATTAAACTGTGGCAGACGGAAGGGGTGAAAGCAACACAGACGGGACACATTTTCACCAAAATTGTCTGATTTTTGTACAAACAAGAACCTATGCTATCAGAATGATTTGAAAGATACTGCAGTCACATAGCTACTTTAATATATGATTGACAAAAGTTGAATTTAGTATGGAATCACACTATTATTGGCTGTGTCAGTCTTTTTCTATTATTGTATATCTTTTTTAACACTGAGAAGAAGAACATTATAACGGTAGTTAGTTACTATATTGCTTGTTATCACCAAGCAGTAGTATAATTTACCATATATACTGTATATAATATTTATTTGTAATGTACATAGTGTTTTATACATACTGTATATACACACATATTACGTATGCATGCAGTGTATGTATACGATTTTCTTTGTTTTGTGTATCCTGTGCTAAGAGTTGCTAAATGTTTGATCTTGACAGTTTAAGATTTGAATGGATTATCAGTGGAGAAAATGAATATGAGATTTCCTCATAAAACCTTGTTTAAGATGTTTTAGCTCTTTTGTGTCTGAACCACAGAGCCGGTACGTGGGCTACTACGAGATCATGAAGACCAAGTTCAACAGACAGCTGCCTCCACCTAAAAGCCTCGGGATCAAGAGCATCCGCATCCACTCCATAGCAGGTAGAAGCCAGCAAACCAGCAGGGCACTCCAATACGTAACTTTATCCTTTCCCTTTGTCCGGTGTTAATATCACTTTTTTTGCCCACACCCAGGTGTGGGTAAAGGTGATGGCAGCGATCTCAGGGTGAAGATAATTGTGAAGAAAGAGCTGGTATTTCAATGTGTGTGTGCCAAACAGGAGAACTGCAAAGTAAGTCGCACACACACTCACCAGCTCACACTGATTCATTTGCTGAATGGGTGATTAACACATTTCTGGCTTTTCTTTAGGTATTTCCTGATGTGGGCAGCAATGCAGCAGTCATCAGCCTACAGAATGGGCCTGTGGTTGAAGGGGATGTGAAGGTCATGTTTGAATCAAGTGCTGTGAGTGTTTGCATTTACACCTTTAATCTACATATGAAAGGAAAGCTGGTGTTTAGCCTGATTGTCTTATGATTCAAGTGATCTTTTGTTTTCATTGTTCCCTTTAGGGTCTCCCAAAAGGATACGAAGATGTCCCGTTCTATTTCTGGTTTAATACCTCCTTCATAGAGGATAACAGGTATGTTTCTGTTTCTCTAATGCTATTATTTCTGTCGCTCTTGACTCAAAAGGTTTCATATTCTGCTTTGGCATTAGTGCTGACTGTGAACTCTCCACAGGCTGTTTCTGCCCAGGGAAGAGCTGGACAACCCACACAAACCGAAGACCTGGGACCTGTACAAGGAGGACTTTGGTGTCACTGTGTTCTTCTCAGAACCATAATAAAAGCCCTTTAGAAAGATAAAGAGGATAAAATGGCTTGTTACAGTTGTACTTTTAATGATGTGATGGCGAGGAGAAATTGGTAGATTGAATGAGAGGCATAAAATTACTTAAGTTCAAATGTATGATCTTGAGTGCAGTGGGGCCGTCCACTGAGTCAAATCAGTGAATCAGTCTGTATGTGTGGTGACTCTTTTCGCTATCCTAAAATATGTAAAAATCTGAAATGGAATCAGAAAGACATTTGCACCTGATAAAATTATAATGCTGAAAGGTTGGGCTGCATTTGTCTTTAACACAGTCCATTTCATGAGTCTTGGAACTACTTCCCAGTGCTATTATTAACTCATTCCCTCTGAAGTATTCAGTCCATTTGAAACTAGGTATTTTTCTAATTAGGCTACCATGTCTAGCCACTACTATATGCACTGAGTGGTTCATCAGTGAAGGAAATCGGACGGAAATGTGGAAACCACAGAACAGTTTACCAGAAGTCAGGGTGACATGCGAGAAACAAAGATACCTACAGATGTGTTCATAGAATAGTCGTCACATAACTCCACCTGAGTTTTGGAGGCAACAGTCTTTACTGCTTCAGTTGATATTAAAAAAAAAAAAAAAAAGCAGTAGTAGTGGCTTTCACAAGTTAAGGATTCGAAATCCATGATGTACCTGCTGTACTGAATTGTAAACATCTGTAAATATGCGACAGCTTTTGTTTCTGTGAGAAGGGATCACTGACGTGAATGTTGACACTTTTGGTCTTTGCCATTTGAGATTAGGCAGCAGATAAACTTAATTTGTAATCCAATACGAAAAGCAGTTAAAAGTACACCTTCACTTTTGTTTCAAGAAATTTCACCAATGTATTGCCACAAAATAAATTACTTCTTAATTTGTATTCAATATTTTTCCCCTCACAGCAAACACAAAACAAGTTGACATGAGTTAATCAGATTTAATCTTTCATTCATAATTTATACAATCTCTTTAAATTATTGCATGTTCACTCATTCATGTTAGACCGCAGGTAGCATAGACCAAGATATCCTTCATACACCCTTCCCATGCTCATCACATTTTGGGTTGATCAAACTTGCTCTCTATTAAACCTAATGTTAACTAGCCAACAAAGAATTAAAGTGCAGACGGAAGCAAACCTCAGTGAGAAATACTGTTAATCAGGTTTGAAGACCTCTTTGCTGCAGCTGATGGTGCTGCGCATTAAGTTAGATACATTACATACTGACCTAAATCCCAAAAATGGTGCTGTCAAAATGATTATGTCAAGATATTGTGTGCCACGTAGCAAGTCTGCATAGCTCAAACCTGAGGTGATGGCTGATGTCCATTAATCCACCAGATTCAATAAAGTGGCCTGAATGATTTCACAACCTTCAAGTCGCAGCAAATGTTAGGTTAACACTGCAGTGTGGCACAGGTCAAAAGGACAGTCATCAGTTTTAATGCAAGCTATTCACGAGAAAGCATTTTGAGTTTTAAGAATTTAAATGCTTGTCCGATGAAAGCTTTGTAATTTTATGAAGCCCATCCTGATAATCCTCAAGGACACTATCATTGAGAATCACTTTGATACTGGGTACAAGCCGTTCTGTAGAACAGCATTTAAGCAGCAAGATTGTTGTTAAGTACATGTTTAACACCATTTTCCCTGATACAAGGCACCCAGTGCAGCAGAACTGCCAGAATCATGCAAACTTTGAACAAACCTAACTCCTGCAATCCTGTGCATTTCAAGTAAACAAAACCTCTTTCAAGCAGTCTTTACACAACTGGCATTGCAAAACAGCAGTTGACAAACCTAAAAGACATGTTGCAAATGGCAATCAGTTAGTTATCTTAGCAAAACATGATTGATAACACAAGGCATAACTGAACTCTTGAGACTCGGTGCTGGGTTTGCAAAGTCTGCATAAACTGCCAGAGTCATGAGTAATAACTCGTGACTTTGTTATCAAAAAAATACAGCAATCCTTGTTGACTAACCAGCAACAGGAAAAATAAACTGTTTGGCTCAATTTCATATTTGGTCATGATGCTATTTCCCCCCCACCCACCCAGACATTCAGTCCAAACTTCCTCAGATCAACAGAGGGTTTTTCTGGCAGCCCGGGCCAAGTCTCCTCCAAAACCATTGAGAAGGTCGCACTGCTCTAGCTCATCGTACCGCCCGCTTCGCAGAAAGCAGAGCTGTGTTGTTTTGCATGTCTCCTTGCAGGGCTCTGACACATGTCCTTTATGTTTTAAGTACCAGAACATCTGGAAGACCCGGTCATCTTTGATAAAGGTCCGCATCAGCCCGTCGTAGTCAGACGGGAACAGACTAGTCAGACCATAGGCCTCTGTGGCACGGTACAGCAGTGTCCATGTGGGGTTCTGTTCTGGGCTACTTGGCGCTCCCGGACTGTGGTTTGCCTCTGTGAGGTTGAGGATGTAGGTTTCGTGGTCAAGCACCAGCCGAGAGCTGCCTTGGTAATTCCCATCCACATAGTACACACGGTAACCTGGAAAGAGAAAAATTGTCATTTATTTTAGCTATGTGTGTTGCTTCTGAAATGTTGGGAGATCACTCAACTAGTTTCTGAACTCACCTGGGTTAAGGTTAACATAAGTAGTGACACTAGGAGCAATGAATGCCACTCCCAATGGGCGCGTCATGGTCGCCTCGTCATAAAACATTTGGAACTCATCCAGATGGGTATGGCCAAAAAACTGCCCAGTAACAGTACTTTCATATCTGAAAGGAAAAAAAAAAAAAACGAGAACATTTTGTTTAGTCTCATCTTTCTTCTAACTGACAGGTTGCAAAAAGTCAGGCTGCCACATGCAGCAAGTTTAACCACAGTAGGACAGTGACCTAAAAAAACAAAAACAACTTACATATCAACTAAAGCAAACACACAAAACCACATGAGACATCTGATCTGGCCATGCAAACAAAAGGGGAAGTGGAATGAGCATTGCTAGTAAATCAACCACATATTTAACTGACAACATCTGCAGATTATCCCAATATGCCCAGATTACTGATAATCTGGATTGATTACCATATACTGGCATTACACTTAGATGACAGCTACAACAGACATGTAGCATTTATAAATTGACATTGGGGATATTCCTGTTTCACATAACATTCAATGCCCCCCTCCCCACCCAACACACAGACACAGTACATTAAGAAACCACTACTAAGTATATAGAACTTCATGTGCTTCTCTCAGAAACAAAATGATGTACCACTACTGCAGTTGGCTTAACTGCACTACAACTTAAATTTCTAAAAGTTGTGGGATTCTGCATCTTTAGGTTTTAAATTATCATTGTACAGTAGCTACCTGTTGACAATGTGATAGTAGTTCCAGCTCCAGCTGCCAAGACACAGGCCAGGTGGGATGTGACCAATGATATGTACCTGAGTAAAGGAAGAAATGACACCACAAAGAGGAAGATTATTGCACTAATTATTGCACTAAAATTAAAGTTTTTTATTGCAATCACATGCTCAGTTACAGTGACTAGAGGGAGGTAAAATGTGAAAGCCATAGAGTCATTATCCACATCTACCATGAAGCACGTGGCTAAGGTGGGACATGAACCTGAGCCTCCTTAAAGCCACACTGAGTGATCTACAAGCTTTACGATGTTAAGTGATCCAACATCTCCTGTCTGCTTTTGTTTGTGCTGCTCTACTCACCTTTTCTCCCTTGTCCTCACTGGCCTGGAGAATATGGACCAGCCACTGCAGCTGGTTAGCAGGATCGGTAGAGTTCACCATCAGCCAGAAGTTTTCTCGAGCACAAAAGTTCATGTTGAGAGAGACCACCCTTAGACCAGGCTGAATCTCCACTGTGTAGAATCCTCCATATCTGAAATTACACCCAAAGACATAGTTGAAGGACAAACTCAGCTCTGGGGGCACCCACCAAAATTCCAAGCCCTCTTTATAGGGAACAATATAAGTGAGATGTAAACTACAGCCAGTGAATCTGCAAGAACAAACATCTGACAAATACACACTTCCTACTTCATGGTCTAAAGCAAACACTTTGCTTGATGTTACAGCACTTACATCTTATCTACAGGGTGGTCTGACCTGCACAATGTCAACACAACATATAAATTTTGATGCAATAAAAACATGAACGCCAAGAACCTCAAAGTCTTCAAAGCCTGCTCTGGTAACCACGGTGCCCATTCCTCTGCCATGGTATTGTAGAGCCAGGCGCAGGATCTGTTTCCACGAACAAAGGGTGGTGGGAAGCTGTTCACTGGCGTACTCTCATGGTTCCCTACAGCAGGGTAAACTGTCACATTAGGTCCCAGGTGTCTGGACAGAAGATAGCAGGAAGAGGTGAGAGGTCAATAGCTGTTTGGATCAGTTCCAGGTAACACATGACAAACATCTGACCAAAGCAGCAGCAGCACCCTGGATGTTATCAACATGCGCTGAGTCAGAGTACAAGGCCATTTTGAGGTTAAATTAGAGCAACCGAGTTATCCAGAATTTCCAATAGCAGCTGTCAATCACCAGAAACATGGTTGAAAGGTCTGACATTTCAACACCATGTGTTATAAGTTACTTTATTAAGAACTACTCAGACATCTAAGCGGTTGCTGGTAAGGTTATCTGCAGTAATATGTTCACACAAGGCAATTCTAAAGAAAAATTACTTGTGGATGAGCTTGGAGATGACTGTAAGCTCTGACAGCTGCTGTTTCCTGGTCTGAGACCAAACGTTGTGCGCTGGTATGTCTCCGGTCCAGTAGACCCAGTCCCAGGGCCCGGCTCTGGCAGCATTTTCCAGGAGGTTCTCCACCGTCCGTAGAGGCAGGTCACACTTACTGTAGGTTCCCCAGTACCCGGCCTCCCTCCGCCTCCAGATGGGTGAGCTGGAGTCTTTACGACAACATAGAGGGTCCTTGCAGTCTGCGGCGCTGCCGGCTAAATACTCCTGTCAGTGGAGAGGATTATTTCAAAATCATTCCATCGTTTTCTGGTTAGTCATCCCAAATTACCTGGGAAAACTGCAACATCTCTTTCAAGTAAATCAGTAACTTCAATCATGTGTTTTTGGAGGGTATGACCATAATGCAGATTGTGATTCTTCATTTTATACGGTCCACTATCAAATTAAAACTGCACAACACGTTGTGAGGCACTACAAAAACTCTAACATGTTACCACAAGTGTGTGTGTGTGTATGTGTGTGTGTATGTATATATATATATATATATATATAAAAATTAAAATTAAAATTAAAATTAAAATTAAAAAAAGGGGCGGTATAACAGGATTTGCCTGTATCAAACTGCATACCAGAACTTGCTCCAGGGTGATTATTTCAATTCATTTCTGCTTTGGCTAATCTCTCAACAGCACACACTCACCTGGTCCCAGTGGATGTCAGTCAGAAACAGGACCCTGCTCTGTGGAGAACCAGGTTTGGGAGGAGAGGGTGGTGTGACAGGGGGCTTGGGGACCTTTGGCAAGGTGATGTTCCAGGCTGCATAGATGTCAAATTTGCCGCAGGAAGGGCCCACCAGCAGGGCACACGCCTCAGTGGGCCACAGAAAGGACTGCTGCAGAGCTCGGATGAAGTCATCCCTGAACAACTCTGTAATTTCTCGACAAACCTGCTCATCCGCCAGATGGAGATGGATACACGCCTCACCTACTGCACGTGCCACTCGCTCTTCATTTGCATCACTCTAGGAGAAGTAACAAAAGGCACAGGAACAGGATTAACCTCAAACTTCCTGAAAAATGAACCAAGCTGAAATCGGTTTGAATCATCTAAAATTCCAACTTACTTGACCACAATATAATGCTTGACATTATGCACAAGTCTACTTTTGGATGGGTGCAGCATTTAAGTGTAATATTTTCACTATTATACAATAAAAATTAATCTAAAATCATGTTTTCTGAGGTCAACGGCTGTAGCTATGGGATGACAGGAGCACTTGAGATCAACAAAGAGACCACGTGATCAAGATGTCTCAAGCATGTTTTTGTGCTAAATCAGCTATAAACGCCAGGACATATAAAAAGAGATGGCATATTCAAGGAGAAGAACAAGAACTGGACCTTCTCCATATGGGGGGGCCTTAGTGTCACATGCTGCATTTCTTTGTAAACTTGAGTTACCCTGTGTAAGTTAGTCACAATAAAATTGTGAAGTGAATCGCTCACATTATTGTCTTACCAACCTAACTGTATTCATCTCACAATTTTCAATTCATAATATATTGAATTCAATATTAAATTGAGAGAAGCTGCAACAACCAGTGACATCTAACCAGAAGTTCGAGCAACCCTTGAGCCCACAGTTCAGTCTAGGAGGTCAGAAATCTGTAACTGGTTAGAAACAGAAGAAAAAGAAGAGAGCAAACAGAAGAGAGGAACAATGCAATGTCATATTTAAAAAAAGTTACCCTTATTTTGACACAAGAGTATATCTTGATCTAGGCTCCAACCTTCATGAATGTTATCATGTTTAGTCTTTGTTGAAATTGTTTAAGGGGAGTGTTGATTTAACTTTATTTTGGAGGCTTTCATTTGCCGTGCTGCGGAATTATTTTGCAGTATAGTGATATAAAATGGGCTGGGCAAAATATTACATAGTAGAAATACCTCTCAATATAATGCAATACAATCCAACACCCCCAAACATACTGCCTCCGGAGTGACCGTAAAGTTGAAAAAACAACTCTATTAACAGCAACTCAAATTGAACAATATACCCCTCATGGTGGTAGGGTTTATTGCAGTGTTGTTGTATTAAACTGCATTAATTTAAGATAGGTATACCTTCTAAACTAGGAACTGAGTCAAGAACAAGATATACTGTCAAAATTACTTTGCTAATTGTAAATTTACTTTTTTCCCCCGTTTGCCCACTACTATTTTGGTTCTTCTGCTCATGACCAGTTAAAGATTTCTGACTTCCTGGACTGATCTGTGGGCTAATTGCTTGGGTAAATAACAACCAATAACTACTCTAGTTAGATGTCACAGCTTTTCTCAACTTTAGCATATAGAATTCAAGATACTTAACCATTTAACAGCTAGATCTGTAGATGAAGTACATTTTAGGTGATATTGTTCAGCCTTACAAGAGGTCTCATTCTCTGAGGTGCACCAGCATCCTCGTTAATAGCCTGAGTAAGAAACAAGTCCAAACATTACCAGAAGGGCGATATCAAGGATGGTGAAAATTGCTTTGCACAAGGGGCAGGTGGTATTTCTCCAGCTGAATCCGACCCCTGGGCGACTAAACTGCTCCATGAACACCAGCCTGGACTGCTCTGAAGTCTGTGCTGGATGACAGGAGCCAAACAGCGGCAACAGTAAAACCAGAGTGCAGGTTATCAGCCCAAAGGAGGGCAGCGGCGCGGGGAGCCTCATTGTTCTGGCAGCAGGTGTCCTCCGAGAACCGTTCGTTGGCAGCCCCTGTGTGAGGGACACGAACAAACCAGAACAGGCCGTCAAGGAAGTAACACTCAGCGGTGTGTGCCTGCTTGAGAATAAATGACTCGCACACACCCACACACACACACATACAAACAAATCTGAAGGGGGGAACAGACTTCGACACAAAACCGCCTGTTAACAAAGTAGCTAGTTAGCGGAGGGTCGTCGTCTTCCCTCGGGAGAGGACCGAGAGCGGCGAGCAGAGACTCAAGACCGTCTCGTTTCCACTTTCAAAAAGCGTACCGAGACAACGTCGACAAGCCCTCCTGTGTGCTCGTCGGTCCGCAGCACGACGATCATTGTGATGAGGTGAATCGGACGGCTCGGTCTTGTGAAAGGCACAGAAAGTCAGCTGACTCATCACGTGACAAAGATTGTTTTCTTTCTTTCTTCCGAGCGAATTGTATCAGCTTATTGATCATCACGTCGACTGGTAATTGCAGCCGAAGGTAACCCCTCCCGACCAGCATACTTCTGTACTTTGTTTCCCTTTCTTGCTTTCACGGCAGAAAGTAGCCTGCCTCAATATTACACCATAATGTTAGTTACACAATAGCTTAGTCCAAAGATAATTAATCAAAATATAAGTTCCCACTCCCATTTACCCCTAAAAAATATAAGACAATGCATCCCAAGAAAATCCATCAGAGATTTCATTTGCCGTCAGACATAGCTGACTCTTACCTTGCATCACAAAAAGGCAATGGATCTTTTAAATTACAAAGATATTAAATTATACATGTTCTTTGAGGGAATCTGCAAGCATAGCCTGTGAGCTGAGCTTGAAGGTTCTCCAGAAATAGTTTGACACAAAATTCTTAGCACAGGGTCCACTTTACGTTTTCTGGAGCTTTCATCAGTGGAAAGAGTTTGTTCAGTGGACAACAACAACTGAACTGACAACCGAATCATCTCCTTGACAACTAGCAAACTCCATCCGCTGAAGAAAGCAACAACATTTGACTGAAAACTTTCCAGCAAGCGGACCATGTGCTAAGAATGTGTGCATTAAGTGTTCCGCAAAAGGAAGATGGTGTCTCAAAATAAAAGAACAAGGATTTGTCATAAATATAAAATATTTATTGCATTGGTATTCGCTGATGTGTATAAAAGCACTGTTTCTATACACATTTCTTTGGATCTTTGGATTTGAATCCACACTGGATTAAAATGTTTGCCAACATTTCAGTGAACATGTTTCAGCCATAAAAAAGAGCAACGTAGTTAGGCTAAAGAACATTTATACCTCAAATTTAAATTATACAAGAAAAGCAATATAATACTTATTGTTTGAATTGTGTAGCTGAAGTGGTCTCTGACATTATTTACAGTGGCTTAGCAGATACATGATTGAAGTGAAGATACAGAGTGGTCTGATGATAAAAAACATCGTAACAGGAGTGTACAAATTGCTGCGAAGGCGTTCACTTGTCTTGCATCTTCTCCAGGATGGGGACGATCATGTCAAACTTGGGTCTCTTGGCTGGGTCTTCGTTCATGCAGAGCCTCATCAGCTTACAGATATGAGGTGATATCCCCGGTGGAATGGTTGGCCGAAGACCTTCGAGAGCCACCTGCGCAATGGGGTGGGAGGCGAGATACAAAGTTGATGTAAATATCCCAAACACAGAAAGCTGTAAAAAAAAAAAAGCCTTGGGATATTTTAGAAGCTTGGTGTTTACATGTTTGGTGTGGTATTTTCCAAGAGATATAGAGATGTGGATGTGAAGATACTGTATAAGCCTGTGGGTAGATATAAACTGCGCCCACTTACCTTCATGCCTATCTCCATGTGTGAGAGGTCAGCAAAGGGGACCTCTCTGGTAACCAGCTCCCACAGTAACACCGCGAAGCTCCACATGTCAGCAGATCTTCTGTTGATGTCTTCAGGCCTCTTCTGCAGGGCTGGAAACAAGAGGGACAGCATGATTAAATTATACAGTACAGTATGTTCCATACTGAATGACTCAAAGTCTAAGGAGGCATTATGGGAGGAGGAAGTAGGCGGAAGGGAAAAAAAGGAAATTAATACCTTCAGGGGCCATCCATGCTGGAGAGTACATACGGCCAGGACACTGGAAGGATAACTTTGCATCTGCCATGCTTATTCTGGCTGTCATGTCCTCATCAATCTGGAAATTAAACACATCGGCTTGTTACTCATCAAACATCTGGTGTGTTAATTGTGTGTTAGCGTAGTGGCAGTAATAACCTCAAATCTTGATACGCCAGTGGTCAAAGACAGTAGAACAGTGTCTTACCATGACATGCTTACTGTTGAGGTAAAGCCGTGAAACCATTGGTTCTAAGGTGTGGAGGAAAGCCATGCCACTGGCAATGTCTAATGCAAACTTCACTGCTTGGCTTTGGTCGACCACCAGAGCTGAGGAAGAGGAAGAAGAAGACAAAGACAGAGGAGGAGGGGGCAGGAGAGAAAAGTTAAAAGTAGAGTGGGGTGAAGATGGGTGTGTGATGTGTGATATCCTTCATCTACAGTAGCAATCGTCAGCCATACTGTAGTGCTTTGGGGCTGGAATAAACTTTAATGCACCATTTTATACATGTAGATGAGCGCAAATTACTTACTTGTGCCCTGGTGGAGTATGGTGAAGAGGGATCCGTATGGCATGTAGTGGGTAATGATGATGGGGTGAGGGGATGGAGGTGCCTGACAGGCCCCAAGAACAGGCAGAATGTTTGGATGAGAAAAGATCCTATAGAGACACAACAGAAAGAGAGAGAATGTGTGTGTAAAGGTCATTTACTAATGTTAACAAAAACAGAAGCATGGGAAAAAAGCAAATGATTACATATTCTTAGAACAGGGAGGTCTTTCTCACATGATAAGGAATTAACAAATTCACAGTTGGGAGGAAACCCCATTAACACAAAACATTAAGACAAGAAATGTCCTAAAAGCTTGTTCTGCATGATGAAAACTCTTGAATCCATGTTATTAAACACCACATTTGTATCATCTGTGGCCCTTTAAAGTCAAGCTGAGCACTAGTTTTACTCTTTCATTATCTGAAGCTTTTTCGTTTTTGCAATACGTATCAGATGATATGTTGCCTCTGAATTTTTCAGCATACTCACCCCAAGTACTTTTATGTGTGCTTCAGTTCTCAAAAGAGGGCAAGAACTGAAGCCAACATGAAAGCACACTGCCAACTTCTTCCAACTGCTCACATTCTTTGAATTGGCCTGCTCAAAGGTTTCTCTCATTTTTGTCCAATTAAGGTTTTCACTTAACGAGGGTCTGAAGTCGGTGGTAAGGGCCAGGGAAGGTAATATGCTTGTCTTTACGTTGTGTTTTGCTTGTTTGATTTGTTCGGATTAATTTTAATTAATTAGATCTAGGTTGGCTATTTCTGTGTAAATACCTGTAACACCTGCTTGTGAGTCGCTCCTTTAGGATACGCACGTAACACAGCCATAAATATGTCAATAATGATTCACTGAACGCAGAGGTCCTTTTAGTGGGGGCTGCTGAACCTGTCTTAACATGCTCGTATGAGTTGACTTTTGGCTCACCATAATTCTCTCTTGAAATTGTCTGTGCATACTTGGAATTTCATGTTATAATGGATTTCATGTTTACCGCGATGGAAGGAGGTTTGTGGAATTTGTTTTTCACATTGTAGAGCAGAACACATCACACAGTAAACAGCTGCCAACGACTACTTCACCACAATGCCAACCAAAACCCATTTCCTCGAGCTCTAACAATAAAAACCCCTCTCATTGTTGCACAAGAATCCTGCACCAGGTCCTAAGTTCTCTGTGACCACTGACCTCAATCGCCACCAATCAATCACATCCATCCTCACATTAGCACTGTGTTTACCAGGACGTGATAGTCAGTCCAAATGCTTGTACACTAATGAACTAAATGAACCCTGATATCTCTATTCTCTGTGCAGAAATACTGTTACCTTTTTCATTGTTAGAGCACTGATGAATTACCTGAGTTTGGGATGCTCCTCGTTGAAGTCTCTGCTCTTCCTGGTGGTCCAGTCTCTCACCTGTAGCACCTTCACTATAATCTCATCCCCTTGCCACCGGCCCTGCCATAACTGCAGACAGAGCACATAGTTAAGTAAAGCAACTGGGGAGCTGAAAACAATGAAGAAGACTGACACAGCAGTAAAGTGCAACTGACCTCTCCGGACTGGTTTTCATTGATCTTTGCCAGGAGCGAAAGCTGCTTATAATCAATACCAGCCTGCTTGTTGAGGGTACCATTACCTGAAAGAGCCAAAACATGAATAATCAAACAAACGTCCTGATTTGATATACTGATTTGTTCCTTTTTATGAAATTCATGTGACTCACGAGGTCGTGTTCGCATGGTGCCCTTCCAGAAAGTTTCCTTGTAGGGGACTTTGGTCATACTCTGGCCCATTTTCTCTGCCTTTTCTAAAAACACACATAAAAGAAGTAACAATTACAAAAATAAAGTAGTGGTACTTTTTTTATTTTGCCAACATTGTGTTTTTCTTTCATAGGAAATAACCTGCTATGGTGTTAAAATGCCCACAAATGACCTCTGACCTTGAAGCAGCTGTCTTAGGTGAGGCTTGGCCTTGTCCAGAGGTGTCTGTCCATACCTGTTACATATGCACACCTGGGCACCACTGGCCACCAAGTCCTAAAAAAGAGGGATTAAGTTACATTATGCACAGATTAGATTTTAAGCATAGGTTTTGGAAATAAAAACAAAGACACTGGGAGCAGTCGGAGCTCCACTGCTTAACAAAAAAGCACTGTAGTGGCCGTTTCTCCCGAGAAGAGGGCTGTTTCAGGCAACACATTGTTGCCAAAGGAAGTGGAGTGTCTGCGGGTGTATTGTACTATACCTCTGCCACTTCATCTTGGCCCCAGAAGCAGGCGTAGTGGAGTGGTGTGTTTCCGTGCTCGTTGACTGTATTGGGGTCTGCTTTGCACTGAATCAGCTGGCATCATAAAGTGAGAAAATTGAACAACAAAGCACGTTTTCTCCCCTCAGACAGCGTAAACAACGCATGCACCAGGTCCAGTTGTAACCATACAATGTTTGTGTACCTTAGCCACGATGTCTCTATGTCCATGACTGGCGGCGAGATGCAGTGGGGTGTCATCTCCACGGTTCATCACGTTAATACGAGCACCTCTCATGATGAGCATGTCAACAACGCCGCTCCTCCCTTCCCTGCATGCCCAGTGGAGGGGGCTGAAGCCATGGTCATCACTAAAACACACAGAGAGAATGAAGAGCAAAGAAGGACAAATCCTACATTAATTAGCCTATCAGTCTTTAAGCTGTGATAACCTTGCTGTGATAACACTTTTAAGTCTAATTAGAATTTTTATAAGATGACAACATTTGGAGGTGAAGACGTTCCCCTGCATAGAAGGGTGCTGATGGACTCTTAACATCTCTGAGCATACACCAGCTGACAAAATACTATCTGTGTGGTTCTCTCTTTGACACACAGCCGCACAGGTTCTCACACCCACTACCTACCAATCTTTATTTAGACTTTAAGCACATGCTTCCTTGCACTGCCGGCAGCCTGTACCCATCTGGCGACTGGCCTGGTGATAAATATGTCAGTGCAAGCTGGAATGCCTGCTAACATAGACGCAAACACACAGACAGCGTACATAGCACTGCTGCAGTCTACGAGGAGCCAAGCTACCACCTATTTGTGACTGGCCCCTTCACCCGAGCGAGTCCTTTGCATGAGCTGACCCCAAGGCAGCTGCCGGGGCTTCTCGCAATTCTCTGCAAAGACACTGACAACATTCTACTTAACAATAAACCTCAAGAGGGCTTGTATAGCTGTAGATGCAGTACTAGCTCACACTAAAGTGGAATAGCAGTTAGTCACTTTCTCTGTCAGTTCTGATCCAGCACTGTGGACATACAGTTCATAGTCTGACCAACCCTGTGTGCTATAAAAAGTAACGGGGGGAAAAAACTCAGGAATGACAGAGCGGAAAATACACAGTGGAATCCTCAGCTACACATTCTCTGTAAGTCTCTCTCTCTCTCTTTCCCTGTGTCTTCCTGTGTCACTCGCTCAAATACACACACACACACACACACACACACACACACACACACACACACACAACAGCTCTTGGGGGAGATGTGAAATGGCATTTAATGTTTGTTTCAGTTCCTAACCTGCGCATCAAAAATGGGTCTCTACAAACCAACATATTTTCCCAACAACATTTAACACTTATTACACATTATTGGATATTCTGAAAGAAAAAGAAAAGAGGGGGCTGGTTCACACAGTTGCCAAAGCAAAGGCCTCCAGCATAATGACTGGTTTCTCAGATGTTTATGTGCCTGAGAAGCTCTGTCAGCGAGGGCCTGGCCCTGTATGGAGCTGAACAGAGGAAATGGCCTTGGCTGTTGCGTGGTTGGCTAGCAGCTCTGCAGCCCTCAAAGTCAACGTCAACAAACTGCACATATATGGCCTGGCCCAAGAATGAGATAACCAAGGTCTTTAGCAGTGAGGTCTTCTAGCTCCTCTCTAGCAAGGAAATTATGTAAACAGGCAGAAGTGTTCTGCATATCCTAAACAATTAAAAGAAAAAATCTAATAGGGCAACAACTCGTGGCCATTATAAATTCATCTACTGCTTATATTTTAGATTAATTTATTTATTTTTTAATATATATTACATGTCACAAATTGTTCCCAGAGAACAGGGTGACATCTTCAGTGATTGTTTTGTCTGACCGACAGTATAAAACCCCAAATATTCAATTTAACATGATTATGTGATTATCACACGTGCTATTAATTCATTTTCTGTTAATCAACTAAATCATATCAGCAGTATAATCTGAAGTCAGCATGTGCTTTTCAGTCTAGCCTAGGATGAGTTTTAGGCTATATTTTCTTGTCTGAGTCATTCATGTCACCGCACAACTTCCCCACATCACCCACTGCTTTTTATACACACACACACACACAGTTTTTGGGGATGACATCATAAGGAGAGAAATCCAAGAAGAAAATGGGGAAAAAAAGTACAAACTGGACTGAAATTACCGAAGCAGAGTGATGCTCAGCAGCATGTGGAGTTGCACGGAGAGCACAATATGGAAACTATTTGACTACCTCTAATGTGCCAAGGATCGCTTTGTATGCACACACACACCTACCATACCAAATGTGGTATGTATGCTATGAAGTGAACTCCAATCATTAGAAGACTCAATTTGTTTTTGCACAGACTTTCCACAGTACGGCTAGACTCTAACATCCAAGAAAAGATAAAGGCAATCAGTCCCACTGCACTCATCTTCAAAGCTTTATGTATTTCAGAGGAAGCGTGTACAGATATAGCTGCTTACCCCAAGTTGAGGTCATTCTCTGTGTTGTCCAACCACAGACGAACAGCCACAGAGTTCCCTTCTCGACACTGTGTGAAGATGTCATCCATGGTTATGCGGTAGCCTGCCTCTCTTGACTGTTTGCTCTTTCAGTCTCTTTTGAGATCAGGGACATGTAGCCTGCAAAAGGTGTTAAACAAAGAATCCTTATGGAAGAGACAGTTTGTTTTTTTCCCCTCCCAAACGTAAATAGGTAAAAAGGTTTGTACTAAATGAGTTTGCCATGCTCTGTACATCTTCCAGGGTACTGATAAAAGCAGGTAAGCAAACATCACTCACTGTCTTTTGAGCCTACAGTAAGTTGACTTGTATTAGGTTAATGTCCATAATGTGAAATTAATGTTATATGAAAACCACTCTCAGTTGTGCCTGTGTGTCAGAAGCCTGGCTGTGCTTTATATTTGGCCTTTAATGGTATCTGTATATTTCTAAACAGTAATGTTAATAGTAGACCAATCTTTAAGACATTCGTTTTATACTGATTGTTAAATGCAACAATTACACTTAATTTATCTGCTGTACAAAGTAACATAAACAGCCAACGAGTCCAGCGAAATGAAAGTACTAAAATAGCTACACATTCCCATATTTCCCCTTGGCTTTATCTTCCTCCGTGGGATCGGATGGGCTGGCCTATTGGATCACTTTGGAATCTATTGTTAAAAAGCCAAAGTGAAGTTGGACATCCACAACAAAACGTCCCAACCACAACGGAAACAAAACTATTAAACATACAAAAACGTTCTCAAAAGTCTTACCAGCTGCTAATCGATGGATTTCTTGGCTTTTTCTTTTTTTCCCCCCTGAAAGTCGGCCGTCTCCTCAAATTTAAGAGCACAGACTAGTCGGTCCGAGTCCACGCCCCGCTCCTCAGAGTGGATGTGGGCTACTGGTGAGAAGTTAGAGCTCTGCTACTGGCAGCCCCGTCCCGGGACACTCACACAACAGCGCCCCCTGCTGGAGGCAATGCAACGATGCTACACCCAGCGGCATAACTACACGGGGCCGAAAATACCGAGGTCAGGTGAGGCGGGAGGAATGTGGCCTGTTTTCTTTTTTTTTCTGTTTTTTATTAAATGTATTAATCTTTCATCTTTAACTGTAATTTGCCACGACTGAGAATGCATTCATGGTATAAAAGCTGCAGCATGCCTCGGAGAATATAATGTAGTAGGTCATCAATAGGCTAATTTTCCATTTTTTCCATATTTCCTTACATTTTTTGTTTGTTTTTTACATAACCACATAAACACTTTTGATAAGGATCCCTTAAATATGATTATTAAAGGATTCTGACCAAGATAAGCCTTTGACCAAGATACCAATGTATGACAGGACATTTTGACTATTCATAGTAGGAAAAGCACTGGTGCAACTAATAACATTAACGACGGCTCTGTTCTATTCAGGTGTTCAGTCAGCATTCATTTTATTACTTACACCTGTGCATTTCCTACGCTGACATGTCAAAGTGTCTTCAGTGAATAAGGCCTATGAAATGATTAGATTTTACTGTTGAAAAATAAACTTGTCAGTGGCCAAACTATGTAACGTGTCGAAATTACTGTAAACATATCCATGGTGTTAATGTGCTGCAGTGTCTTGCTACTTACTGGCCGACATACATTGAGCCTATGTATTGACATGGCTTATTTATTGGTCGGCCTCTATGTTTTATCAGTAATACATTTAATTAAAATATGATAGGCTGTTTTCACAGCTGACTGATTTTGACATGACACAGTATGAAAAGCATAGGTGTAAATAATAAAGTTAAGGATTTCATCTTAATTTCAATAAGCTTACTGGGACACATGAATAGAACGGAGCCATCAATAATGTAATTAGCAACACCTGTGCTTTTACTGCTATGACAAGTCAAAATATCTGCTACATGTTGTATTGCAGCCTGACCGATACTGCGTTTTTGAGGCTGATACCGATATCAAAGTTTGAGAGTAAAAAAACATCCAACAAGGACAAATCTGCTGACTTTTTCTTTTTTTTAACATCAACACATAACATAAACATTATTTATAATGATCCCTTAAATTTGGTATTTAAAGAAATACGAATATGAAGCCTAATCGGGGCATTTTACAGTTGAAAGTTAATATCCTCCATGTTGTAGCTATCAGCAATATATGCTATTTAAAATATATAATTTTGTGATGATATGTGACAAAGATCATGAACTGGATTCACACCCGCAACTGTGTGGCATATGCCCCAAAACACCGCAGCGTTTGGACATCCTGCAGCAGGACGGCCTTTAATGTTTTCATACAACAAATACATGAGGTTGTCAAGGGAGCATATTCTCATTTTTATTGTTGAGGATCATCTCATTTCTGCATTTACTCTGTCACCTTACAGAACAATTATCAGGACTGAGTGTGTTTAGGGCGTCATCAGACGGAGGGGGGGGGGTCACAGTGCAAATATGATCCGGCATCCGCAATCCAGGCTGCAGGCTAGGGATTGATCCTTGTAGAGCTTTGACTGGTAATATCACTGCCATCACTAAAATCATTTTTCAACTGCCATCGCACACACACACATATACACTGTTAGAACAACTTCCTTTGTGTTGTTGCCTCTTATCACAAAACAACACAACATTTACACCTAGGATTTTGATGTTTGCGTATTTGTTTTTGTTAGACATTTCTGACATACTTGGCAAAACTGCGTCAGAGATTACTATGCAACATATATAAACTTAAACCTAAGATTATTTTCATAATTGATCATTATGTTCAAAACTATGATAATGCTTGCGCAAGTTAACAGAACCTAAAGTGAGGTCTTCAAGTGGCTAATTTGTAAAACAAAGTGAATGTTAAAGATTTACAACATGAAAACAAAGAAAAACAGCAAATGCTCACATTTGAGAGACTGTAGGCAGAAAAGGTTACATAACATGATGATATATATAATAGTTGTTGAAAAGTTGATGTTATTTCATAATTTATGTAAATCTATTAATCAATTATTCTTTTCAGCAATACAGAGAGGATCACATTTGAGACTGCCAGTGATTAGTTACTTATCAGATGTGGGTCGTTTTGGGAGTCGGGGACAATACGCTTACAGTTTGACCACCTGAGACAGACCCAGACTGGTCATCATTACTGGCCTGACGGCGGGGCGACCTCTGGGGCTCTCTTTTGGCCTGACAGGCTCTCTATGGATTTAGACACTGTAGGTGCAGCTACTGTCGACACAGGCACATCTTCTGATAAGGACGTTGGTTTAGATGGCATAGACAGAGGCGCTGAGCTCCCGGACTCAATTTGGGCACCAGCCATCGGTGGCTGAGGAAAGCCTACTGTATAAGATGGTCCACTGCCAGCTTCATTAAGCAGTGAGGGATTCACTGCTTCAGTTGCAGGTGTGAGTGCTGCAGCAGCTGATAATCTGACTTCTGTAGCTGTTGTGGATTTAAGCACAGCAGCGTTGTGCTCAACTGGAATATCTAATCCTGCTGGCTTTAAGACTGAGCCATGGGCCTCTGGTCTGACATCAGTGATTGAGGGAGTTAACAGTGGAGATGAGGTAATGGGGGTTTGAGATGCTGGTGATGCGTCTGTGGCAGGAGGCCCCAAATATGCAGACGCAGCAGCTGCTTCCGCTGCCTTGGCATTCTCTGCAGCCTTGCTTTCCATCTCCTCCATCCGGCGCTGCACCATCCGAGGCATCAGCTGCACATAGGTGCCCATCAGGCGGTGGTTAGAGCGAATCAGCTTCCCCGCACAGCTGTCCACACAGCGCTCCTGGACAGACAACAGCAATCAGAGGTGATGGGTGGATGAACACAAGTACAGTATGTGTTCATGATACACTATATGGCCAAAAGTATATGCGCGCACACACATGGTCTGGGACTAGGCTCCTTGGTTTCAATCTATGAAATCTGTTCCCACCTTTGTGAGCAGTTTGGTGAAGGCCCTCTCCCGTTTCAACATGACAATGACCCCCATGCACAAAGAGAGGTCACTGGCCTGCACAGAACCCCATACAAAACCTTTGGGATGAATCGAAAAGACGACTACAAACCAGGCCTCAACGCTGAATGGGACAAAACCTGCATCCTGGTTCCGAAATCTTGTAGAGAGCCTGCTCAGAAGGGCAAGGCTCTTATATCAGCTTATTAATGCCAGTGCTTATGGAGACATTCAACACTCACACTTTAGGCCGTGTCCTGTAATGTTATAGGCACAGAAATAGCAGTTAAAGAGAAGGCGATGAGGCCTTAAAGCATGGCAACGCAATCACATCCGGAGTTGCAACTGTGCGTGGACGTGTCTACACCTATAGTTATAGCTGACGAGGTAGCTTTGGTTTTTGCAGTATTCCTACCTCGTCCATGGTGAGGTTTCTGTAGTTGAAGTTGCTGGTGCATCGCTGGAAGCAAATCTCAGTCATGCGGTTGTAAACCAGAAGGAAATCCCGCAGCTGCGAGAGACACAAGCGCTCAAATTCACCATAAGCCCACAACGTATAGCTGCCGCCTCTCATGAAGCGTGCATCTATCCATATGATGGCGACTTACATTTCTCAGTTGCTGGTCAGGCTCCATCGTGATTCCGCCCGAAGTCTAAAATGCTAACATCAGCTAATGAACCAGGTAAGCTGTCTGCTCGGAACCAAAGGCACAATTCCGCAAGATGTAATTTACATGTTTAGGCTTTAACGTGTCACTAAATCGCACCCAAACACCAACTGATTCGGTTAATAGATTAAGATGGCATGACATTCACATGCGCGCTGCCATATTGTGTAACGAAGATCGTCTACGCCCAGAAGACGCTTCACTCGGTAAAAGAAAAAACAAAACAAAAACTTCAATTTCCGGTTTCCAAAACTGGACGTTTTGGTTTGGGGGCAGCCTTCTGGAAAGCTGACACGTGTTTCTGAGTCTATTTTCCAAAGTAAATTAGTACTGTAATGGATGGTAAAAGTATGCACACTATGTAATTATACGTTAACTAATGTAAAGCAACAATTATTTTGCTAGCACAACATGGCAGCTGCTTGTTGTTAAATGTTGCTGTCACGTTCAGTCAAAAAAGCTGAAGAGTTAGGTAATCATGTTCCTGGAGCCTGAACACAACAGGTGAGTGATCAATAACCCTCCACTTCCCAATGCATATTGAACAACCTGAAACAAAGTAGTTTTTCTCAAAAGTACTGACAAAAAAAATACACAGAATACTGGAACTTAATATTTCCAGTTTGTTACAATTTGTTCTAAACAAACCTGTGTTATTTAACAGTATTTGTTTGTTCAAACACATTTATGTTCATATTCTCCCCAAGCGACCTCTTGCAGATAAGAGAATAATGACTATCTGACTGTCTCATTTAGGCAGAAGTAGTGTGACGTTATACTGACGCAAAAAGTCCTAAAGTCTGCTTTGTATGATGATAAGACTTGAAAGCAATAACTTCCTAACATACTTAATGGTTTAATGTTCTTTGGTGTGAAAGCCCTGATAGGAGGTTGGGTGGATGCAAAGCAGACTTTTATGCCATAGACTGTTTCAAAAATGAAGGCAATCAATCATAATCATCCATGACCACAATCTTTGCCTAACTTGCCCACCTAATTTAAATTGTCTAAACTTAATCTTATTAACCATAGGGGGTGGCAGATCAGGAAACGCACATATGAATCAATTTTGGCCAGTCATTTTGGTGTAATCTGACAAGTGTTACAATTACAGTAACACCTATCACTGTGCACCGTATGGAGTTAAGGCACCAACCATAAATTGCCATGTCCCCGGTTCGTGTCGGGCTCTGGACTTTTGTTGCATGTCATTCCCCTTCTCTCTCCCCTCATTTCTTACCATCTCTACTGTGCATAAAGTGCTCCAAAAAATAATTATTACAAATAAATAATAAAACAACACCTATTACTTCAGGCCACGAGGGGCCAATAGCCAATCATAACAAACGTTGCGGTGGCACCGGGGTAGCTAACATGCAAACCACGAGCAAGGCTGCAACGAGAATGAGAGATTTGAACAACTGTGAATCCATCCTTTTAGTGAAGGTGTCACTTTAAATCTAACCATGACACCTTACTCTCATTTCTGTGTAACTCTCCTGTCCTTGTTTTTGTAAAGAGGGGGGAAAAAAGCTGAAAATGACTTTCCTTTTTGCCTTTCATCATTGCACCATCCACATTGCAAGAAACTTTAGCTCCCTTTCATTATGTCACCTCAAGCAACCAAGGAAATATACTGTGCAATCCAGCTAACTGGCATACAGTGTGAAATGTAGACTGATACAGTGTGAAAGGTTTCTTGGCAATGGTGTCAATCGCTTATGGTTCTCATACCTATGTTTCAGAATCTAGCTGATATTCATTTACTTATGAAAAATGCTACTAATTACAACTTTAATGTGACAAAGGTGAAGTGCCGCTCTCTATGGCAGCATTATATATTTTGAAAGAAAAATATTTCCAGGTTTTTTTCATGCCATGATTTGACAGTTACTGATATTTCCCTGTTATTTGTGTGTGTCTTTTTATGTTGCTACCCTGGATGTCTGCAACACTTAGACCCAAAACGCCTGAGGCCAAAACTTAATCCATAGAGGGGAAGTAGGCCATGGTCAGCTATTGAAAAACTGTCAACAAATGGTTAGTGTGCTGCCGGCCTCTGACTGCTGAGTTCACTTCAGAGCTCACTTCCCTCAGCAGAAAGCAGGGCAGTAAATTATCTTTCCCGAGAGGGGATTACAGACAGGGGAATAATCATTTAAGCAGATGGTGCATTAGCTCATAAGTGCAATGGATTATAAAGCTAATGACCATTATAATAACTCTGATGTGAAAAATCCTCTGTAGGTGACATTTACATATGCCCACAGGGAAAATAAAATGACATTGCTAATATCTCACTTATAGCGCTCCCCTTTTAACTTTCTTGTCTGTAGTTTATATCTTCATGTTAATTTTCTCTTTAGTCATAACATGACTGAAAAGGAGATTCACGTGTGCTCAGACAAGTACATTTATTCAAGAAAGTATCGCCTCTCTAGGCTTGGCCATCGCCTACAGCATGGAAAACAAATGTAAAGATTTATTTTTTCCCTCACAACTTTCTATGAGACACCATGTCTGATTATGACACATCAAAACAGTGAAAGATCTTCTGTGTCCTGTGATGATTTGATGTTTTCCTTGTCTTTCGCAAGAAATTGAAAATTTCCATGTGGCCCTTGACCTCTAAATGTCACACAGAGTTTCCTTTTCTCTTTGTATCCTCTACGTTGATTACATCCTCTGCACAGAAAGGTACACTTTTGTGCCTCGGTTGCTCAATGTGGAGAGTTCAAGAGGTAGTTTGTCTGCATCAAAGAGGAAATTGCTCAACTGTGCAAAGCTTGTTAAATACTGAACATAGTTTTCATTCTTGCAGACACAGTAATGGACAATAGCTTTTATTGGCTTTTTCAGGCGGCATATTCAGTTCTAAACAGTTTAAAATAAGAAAACAGTGTTAATATAATGTCTGCCTAATCTTGTAGGAAACTATCATGGTTTAAGCTGCTGATAAAATGATCTGTGCCACTCTGATTGGACTCTACCTCTGAAAGCTGTGTACATACACTCCCATTACTACAATCTTGTCTATCTTTTCCTCCCTCACTCTGTTGCTCTCCTTTCCATTCCCTACTTCCGCCATCCTCCCGCCTTCTTATTCCTTCCCAACCCACGTTCTCCCTCTCCATGTTTATCCCCCTTTCTCTTCCCATCTCCTCTGTCTCTTGGGCTATCTGTTGGCTGTTCAGGTAGATGCTACTGTGTGAAACCATGGTGCTGGTGTCTCTGGAAGGAAGGTGAGCATCCATGTCTGCTTCCACCTCCAAGAATGCATTCACAGGGGGTGTGAGGCGGACTGGCAGCTGATCTTGCAGTTTGTTTCGTCCCTGTGTGTGGCCGTGCTGATGGCGATGCTTCTTCTTGTATTTATTTGCCAACTTCAGATCCAGTGAGGCATAATTCAGGTCAGGCGCTAAAGACTGGTTTCAGACAGTGGGGACATAATGGGTTTACATGAATAAACAAGCAGCAGCACTATGCACCAGTTTCAATAGATATCTTAGGTGAGACCTTGTGGCTATGTGTTCTCACATATTTCTGTTAAGTGTAGTTTATTTTTAGAACATTTAGTGCTTAATTGTGTTCATTGGTTCACAGTTTCATTGACCACATTGTCTATGGTGTCAGCTGCCTTCCGTTTTGAAAGCAAATCTTTCAGCATGGGTTAAACTGGTGTGCATGTGTATTTTTACACGAAATGCAAACCATCATATATTTAGCTTCAGTATAAATGTAACAACAAATATACTAGAATACCAGCATTCTCAAAATTCATTCAAGCGATTGGTTTAGAATATGATATGATACTTTGTAAACGACTCACAAACCCTTTTTTTTTTTTTGCTACTTTAGTGCGTGTTATGTTCACTACATTTCATCCTTCGTATTGCAGATGCAAAGCTTTAGAGAGGTTTAACAATTTCATTATCCGAGCATGCATTCCAGGCAAAAACACGTGCAAGTCAGGTATAATCAGTGAAAATGAATAACATCAAGCAAAATTAACCCTGCACAGAAGCATGTTAAAGGTTTTCTTTTTTTTTTCACTCTGCGTTAATGCTGTTAGTCCCTATGCATGCTATTAAATATATATTAAAATAGTATACATTATACAGTATGTAACAACATCACATACAGTAAATAATGAAAACCATGTGGAAGCTGCGTAAGAACTACATCAACGAGAGATACTGTACCGCTGATACCAGCTTGTCTGATTATACCGTCACAGCAATTTACCTTCATATGATCTCTTGTGTGTGGCATGGTCATCATCTCGTAGCAAACCTCTATAGAACCTGAACACGTAAAACACATGATTTGGTCAGTAGGCACACAGAAATCACATAAAAAAGAGAAGAATGTAGATTTTTTTGAAGGCTCATCTTCTGACTAAATACAAAGCAACTAAATATTGAAAATCTGAAATATCTCTACAGTTTTATGTAAATACATTTATGTAAAGCGTAACCTTCACGGAATTGATCCAAATGAACTTTCAGCTTGTTTCAGTACATACTTTGAATGTTTTTAAACTTGGCCACATGTCTACAAATACAGAAAAAGGAAACAATCATATTATAATTATTATTATTTTTTTTTAAATGTGGTGCTCACACAAAAATAACTATGCGATACACTGGCATTCTAAGAAAAATGCAATGATTTGACCTGTTCTTTCTGTGCTGATGTTGCCATAGATTGGATTTTCCTGTTGCTCATGATGATTGTGGGGATTTTCCTGCTGCTCATGATGATTGAGGTCATGAAAATAATTTCCTTCATTCTGTGACGACCTTCAACAACATATGGAGGAGCAATTTCACGGGTTATTTCTACAATAAGATGTAATTTGTAGATAGAAAATGGAAATACTGAAATATTATTATTTATTACAAATTAACATGTATTGGACTAAAGCATGGCTTATGTGCACACGTGTTTTGGCCTCATTAAAAAAATAAATACAAAGCATACCTTTCTCCATCATGAATGTGTGGATAGCAGCACTCATCTTTGTCTGTATAAACAAAATATTTAGCAATTAATAGAATGCCTTGTTCTCCTTGTAAAAGCTGAGAGAGATTTAGAATAAAAAAACAGTGTGCCAAAAAAATTGACTTTACATACAACCATACCTTTGCAGATGGCTCTTCGTCTAATGAAGAAGATGACATTGAGACACAAAGAGATCAACAAGGCCAGAGATAACAGCGCCAGACCTATCCATTCATGGCTGCAACCTAAAAGGCAAACACAAACTGACTATTAACACCTCAAACCTTTAAACTTCCATCAAAACGTGACAAATGTTCTAAGTCAGCGTTTGAAACTTTTTATCAGCTATTACTAACGTTGTTTGGAATTTCCCTCCGTACATCTCAATAACAAACAGAAAAGGTGAAAACTTTTTTAAAATGCGTCATCACTTTTACGCTGGTGACAAACAAACATGCAATCAAATTCTTCAACAACACTGGACAATCCCAACCCCTGACCTTTTAAGATGGGATATTGGAGGAAAAATAGAGAAAGTTGCAGCCATTAAATAATGTTATGGCCATTGTAAAATGATTAGTATACTAAAAATGTATCTACCGTGAGCTACTGCATGTGGAACATCTAAGGATGTTTTCTTTTTTTAAATTGCAAGGCTAAATGGTTATTTGTAAAGAACCATTATTATCTTAATGGAAAAACTAATTTTGCCAGTTTCAACTAAACAATACTGACACATTTCACAGGAAATCCATTCTTCCACAGTTTTATTGTACATTTATCTTACTTTCTCTGTAAGTAGAAAAAGAAAAAAATATTTGGTTAAAAGTGTTACAAGAGTTTCGGAAATCAAGTGTACTGCACATGGTACGACAAACGCACGTACTGTGACATCAACAAAACAAGGTTGTGTGCATTCTAAACCTCAATAAACAGAGAGATATACCATTACACACATAAATAATGATTATCAACTAATTGTAATCCTCCAATCTTTACTTTTACCTTTTGTTGCTGCTATATTCTGTGCCTAGCTTTTCCTGTTTTTGTGGTAAAAGAAACATTTTACAGAATTATGATAAGGGATACAATCTTTACACGGATACGTACAATGTAGCAATACTAGATACATACTTAGATTGAAAATCTAAATGTAATTTTAGAAGTTCCAAAAGTTGTACCTTGCATATTCCAGCCGTCTTGAACAAAACGGGTTGCCTGTCTGACACGACTGCTCTGAGGCAACAGGGCATCACAGTGTTTAGTCAGTGAGGTGTGCTACACTGTAGTCTATTTTTACCTTGCCTTAGTTACCTCTCTCTTATCACAGCGCTTTGAAAACTGGCTTCTCTTCAGTTACAAACAGGAAACAATGTAACCTCATTCTGAGGCACCCAGTCTCAATACCATTGTGAGATACAATACGATTTCAAATAGATCACCGTATTACTATCTTAAGATGACAGTGGTTTATAAACATCTGTTAGCAGCTTCAATATTCATTTAAAATGTTCTAAATTTTAAAACACACAGAAACAAACAAGCAAAAAAGAATAATAATTTCACCCTAAAAAGACAGAAATGTTTTGCTCAATTTATTTGTCAGCGAAGAATTTCAAAATATCATTTTAAAATATTTAAACATCATATTTAAAAATTCAAATGAACCCCCAATCCTAGCCCAAATTTACTAAACCTGCTTCTGAACTTAACCCTAAAACCAAGTCTTAACTCTAAAATAAATAGTTACACTTGTAGTTACCATCTTTTCAGTTAGATGGCGAGTCCCCACAGTGCCATGAATAACACGCACACATGTAGATTTGGTTAGAGCACAATAGACCTTTATTTATAATATGGATTGTCTGTGTGTACGGGCCTTCAGAGCTATGTATATCAAGAATTTATATCTGCATGCAGACAGTACATTGTGGTTTTGCTACTGTGGTTGGAAAATCCGAAGAAAAAAAAATGCAGTTGTGAAAGGTTTCTCAGTACAGCTAAATGCACAAGTGTGTGTGAAAAAGTATTTTACTGAGAAACAAAATTGAGTGATTGAGTCCACTTAATTTTGGTCTGCAAATGAAATTTTCAAAATCAACTATCAAAGAAATAATCAACACACGGGACTAAAGAAATGTGAATAAAACCAGTAAATACTCAAACATATGAAAAACTATATTTTTAACATTTCCAACACTCATTACCTATGTGTGTGTAAAATGCCATCCTGCGGTTGTTATATTTGTTAGCCATTTAGCCCATGTGGTTTGTGGTTTAAGCCCCACTTTGTGTAACTCTGTGGTACAGACAACGGTGGTCTTTGATATAGAGCTGTCACTCAGTTTGCAACATCAGCACTAAACGGCTACATTAGAGGAAGTCACCGGAAGGAAATCCTAAATCACAACTGAAAGCCAGAATTACAGCAGAAAGTAAATCAGCCATATGGTTCCAACAGTTTTGTTTCTATGCAAAAATAATGCTTATTTACGGTACAATAGCTGGGGCTTCAAATGACTGCATGAGAAAGGCACAATGAATACATAATATCACAAGACTGTCATAAAAGAAAAAGTAAATAACACAAGCACCTGCAGTGTAGTTCAGTCAATTCAGAGTCAGATTAAATCAGCTTTTATTTTCAAATGTTAGAAACTTTCTCATGAATTTGAATACATTTGATACGAAAATAAAACTACAAAAACATTTTATACACAGTAGCACAGAACCCACCACACCCACCCCAGAAACACACAGCCCACATTTGTACAGTTGCCTGCAACTGTGTTGTAAACTGCAGTTCGAAACTGACCACAACTAAAAGTAAGACATTTTGTAATTCTGCATGTAACCAAGACAGGATACAGTTTACACTATATCCGCACAATTACTGCATGTATTTTACCAACTACCATTGTGCAGTACATTAGAGATGATATATTAATACATGTTTATTTCATATCTCCCATGTTCTGTTACTGAGTTACACCTTGAAGTGGGGAAAGGCTGGCAGTGTCTGGCAGCTGTATACTTGACCGGAGGAGGAGGGGGTTTGAACGGAGGCGGTAGATCCATCCTACAGAGAGAGCACAAACATTGACTGGTGGCATTGCCAGAAAGTTAGCATGCAGATATTATAGGTCATGTGCATCTATCGGAAATCAAGAGGAATATCAGTATTTTTCATGTCTTTCAGTGCAGGCAGGTTTAGAGGATGCTTGAATGGATAAGTTACAAAGAGTTTTACCTCTGCTTTATAATTTGTCTCCAGTGGAGAAAGCCAGCCACAGCGATCAATACCAGCAATGGAGCAATGATTAACACCAACCACAGATGACTCCGTACACCATCAGTATCTAAGAAGCAGATTCAGAGAGGGGAGAAGTGTCACATTGGAGGACAGCAACAGCTAAATATGTGTTTATAAGATATTGATCAGCTTGCTCTGGTGAAACCCAGCAGACCCCAACACATATTGATAATAAATGTAAAGCTACAATGTGAAACTTTTTGCCTTAAGGCAGAAAAGTGTGTCTTGCCCTCCTCCCCCTACTCCAACCCCAGAAGTTGACACTTCTTTTAATGAGATTTCTACCTTGAAAAGGCAATCTAGCCTGAGGCTGAGAAAAACTGGAATCTGTCAAGCCTCCGCGTGTGATGAAGATGCAGATGGTGAAGGCAAAGGAACTAAATCTGTAGTTTTGAAGGGGTCTTGCCTGTTGAGCATTTACCTCTGTTGTCTGCAGTTACAGGTAAAGTTTTTTTATTGTTTCCTTTCTGGCACTGCAGCTGCTCGCTTCACCTCGATAGCCACAAACAAAGCTAACAACAGTGTTGGCACTCTGCAGAGCAAATGATTTGCCCAAAACAATCCGAGAGCATCCCTAAACAGCCAATTTCAGGCAAACAAAAGGGATTTTGGATGATTCATGGTCTCATTAAAATAACCCACTGCTGATCATTCCCTTAAAATGTAGCAACACTCGTAATAGTAAGTAATTATTACCTTTATTCTCTCTGACTATCACTGTATTTCCAGGGCTCAGGGTTGGGGTTGCACTGGAGTTGTCAGAGTTTTCCGTAATGCTTCCCACGGACTCATTCCTGGTCTCCTGCGTTGATCTGAACACCTTACTACCATAACTTGATGTCGTGGATAGGTTGCTGGCCACCGATTGGTCAGGAAAAGTGGATGTGTTTAAACTGTGAGTCGGGTTTATCTCCTGATCACTGGAGTTGTTTAAGTGATAGGGGTCAGTGTGCGTGGCAGGGGATGATGTGACACTGATATGCGTATAATTTGTAAAAGAGGTTGTATGCTCTCCAGTTGGGTTATCTGTTACATCAGTGCTGCCCGTACTCATGGTCCAATTTACATAAGTGTCAGCCGTTGGAAGCCCAGTGGTCGGTGATTCTGTTGATCCGATCAAACGCTCCTCAGTTACACTGGACTGTGGCGACACTGTCACAAGATCTGAAAGTAGCAAGTCTACAATAAACATGCTGTCAGCAACAATGGACTGTACTGTTCTGATGTTGTCACTGCAGTATCAAAAATACATTTTCTTGGAGCTCCACAGTGCTCACTTGTGCTCACTGCTCACTCTAAGAAATACCTGACATGGAAAACTGTGGATTAACAAAATGCAGCCTATCCATCACATAGGAATTTGTTTGTATGGCATTCAAATTGATGGCATAGTTCCACATGTTAGGAAATGCGCTTAATCGCTTTCTTGCCAGGAGTTAAATGAGAAAATCGATGCCACTCATATCTGTACGGCAAAAATGTAGCTGGAGCCAGCAGCCAGTTAGCTTAGCTTAGCATGAAGACTGGAGATGGGGGCAAACAACTAGCCTGGCTCTTTCCAATGGTAACAAAACCTGCCAACCAGCAACTCTAAAGGTGATTAACATCTTATATGATCTAGTTTGTTTAATCCGAACAAACAGAAATGTGAAACTGACAAGTTGTGAGTTATGGCCTGGAACTATTTCTTCACCACGAGCAGTAACTTCCTGGAGTTTCCCGCTGGTTGCCTGGCAACCGCTCCCGGCTAAGAAATAGTGCGGCACATAACCCTGTCGTAAAAATGGCAAGTTTACACTTTTTGTACGTATTTCCCAAAATGTCGAACTATTCCTTTAACAAGTTTCGCATTGGAAAGCTGAGTAAAGAGCAGGAAGTGTAAGTAATGCACCACAAAACTTTAAAATACCCAATGCACAGTGATACATCATTGAAACATGGACTGAGTGAGCATTTATGAGCAGCTCATTCAAGCACCTGGACCGTGAAGCCAAGGGCACAGATTCCTGAAGCAAAGGTGTGGGCTTGAATTTCAAATTCAACATTCAAGTAATAAACATACAGTTAATCCGTAGTGTTTTCAACTATTTTATTTCTACCATGCGTACTCCCATACATACGCCTGCAGATCCATCATTAATCTCAGCTCACATCCCCTATGAGACACAACTGAGAGATTTAAATTGTGCCAAATTTTGCAGGCATATTAAATGCAATCCAAGGCTGCGATGCAATGTAATCTAATACAACGCTGTGTCCATTTCAAGCAGCTTATCTCAGTGTTTTTCAAACCTACATTTGGGCTGCACTACTCCAATCTGTCCCACAGATTGTGCTCTCACCCCGTGTCATGATTCAGAGACGCTGCTGAGACTCTGCCGAGCGTGTTTGTTCTTGTGGTTTGAAAGTAGAGAGAAAGGAAGAACAGGAAGTGACTTCTGACGTCTGTGTGGCTTGAGCTTTTTTCTTTTGTTTCACATTCAAATCCTCTTGAAAAACACGTATACAGGATGAGAAAGTAGACAGCTGGGGATTATTTTCCTACTTAAGCAGAGCCCACTCACAGCACTATACCAAGCTATATCACCAGTGGGTGCAGACGGCATGCAGTTTGGTTGTTTTACTATTTAAACCTGTGAATACTGTTTAAATTCAGCTTAGTTCAATATTAACCTTAAATCCCATGGGGCAATTGATTTGCAGCAAATAATTGAGAGTTTCACTCTTAAAGTTCTATAGCTCCCAATTTATTCAGTTACTGGTATGCTCTCATAACATAGCTGGCAGCTTCAAAATCCTTTGAATCTCTCTTTTTCCTTTCAGCTAATTAAAAATTAAAATTGAGCGAGCTACAGTATAATAACAAAAGTCAAGTATCAGCTCTCTGGTCCAGTGCAGTTTATTAAGTCATTCAGTCTCTTGGGCCCTCTGCTAGATGGTTAATCCAGCCCTGAGGAAATGCTAAAATTGAGTACGGCACAAAGAGAGAAATGGAGAAGCTCACCTGTCCTTAAGCTTGTGGTTGCTGTTAGCACTGTGACGACAAACTCTTTATGGAGACTTTTGTTTCCTGTGTTGACAGTCAGTGCATAAACCCCCGTGTGAGCATCAGTCACCCGCCGCAGCTCCAGAGATTCATTCTCTGACACCAGCGTCTTATTCTAGGGCAAAACAAGATTATGCAGCATAAAAAATACCTTTCGTATTGAAAAGGTGTTTTTGTATCAGAGGTTTTGATGTCAGAGGTAATCAAATCATCTTGACGTTGGATGAATGGAGTGAAATTGACTGGAATAGCAGAAATGGGTGGATTAACTGTTTTCCTTTACCTTGGTCCACCTGTACTCTGCATTAGGGAACGCTCTGCAGTGAATGGTCACATTTTCTCCTGTGTGGACCTCGACATTGCTGTTCACGTCACACATTATTTCAACATCAACATCTAATAGAGAGAAAATATGAGATTCATTTGGATTGACAACACTTATGTAAAACATCTGCTGCAAAATGAATACAGCAAAGGACTGCTATCAGCAAAAGATAACTGACTACTGTAAGTCACATGCAATACACATAAACCCCTTCTGTAATTGTCCTCTGCCTCTGTGGTGATCATAACATGCCTTCAGTTCACTGACAGGTGAACTGAAGGCATGGGGGATAGGCCAAACAGAGGGATGAAAATAAATGTCTCGTGGCAAACCACGCTCGTATTAGATGTGTTCTTGCAACTATTACATACATTTGCTCAGAAGTAAATTACTGCTGAGATTGGCAGAGGAGCAGCGCTCTGATGCAATCAGGAGTAACATGAAATATATGCAACGGACAATAAGATAGAAAGTTACTGCACATTTCTATCCAAATTTTAATCCTGCCAAGACTGCAGCATCTGGTTGAGGTGTGCAGGTATGGCTTTGCATGTACTTGCCTTCGTCTTACCTTTGATCTTGAGCTCTGTTTCTCTCCTGATGGTGCCCAGAGGAAAAGTTGCGACGTCACAAATATAGATATCACTGTCCCATTTCGCCACCCCAGAAAGGTGTAGATTGGCGCCCATCGAGTTGTACGCAATGTTGATTCTGACCTTAGCCTGAAATACATTGACTCCATACTGTGGGCTGTACAGAGCCAGCTTTGTGTTTTTATTTTTGTTCTTTCTCCATTCAATACTGACAATCTGGAGAGTAGTACTGCTTTTTACAGTACAGGGTAAGGTAACGTTCTGGCCCACTACTGCCTCCATCTTTTCATTATGGATCACCTCAAAATCCTGGAGCCCTGTCAAGCACATCAGATAGCATTGGAAGCAAGAAAAGTGAGGAGACAAAATCACTTACACTTTGAAGTTGATATTACAGACTGCAGTCCACAGGGATGCAGGCAGATAAAATCAGAGCATTATACTGAGGCAGCTTGTCACACCAGAAGCCAATGCACATTTCAAACCCATGGTGAATATCAAATCTTTGCTGGTGTATTATATGAGCAACAGCACATGTGGTCCAGGATTACCTTGTATAATAGAGGCGAGGAGCAGGAGAGAGAAGGCCGTTCTCAGTTCACTTCCAGCCATGTCTGAGCTCCCCAAACTCATTACGATCAATCAGGCTGAATCCATTGAGGGATTCAGCAAAGACAGAAACAATAGACTGTCGACTGAGGTTAAAGAGTGGGGCAGAGACTGTGAGACAGAGAACAGGATGACTTATCTATACAGGAAGCCACATAGAGAGATGCGAATGAGTCATAGGACGGGCGGTGAAGCTCGTGTTGAAAATCTCTGGTGCGAAGCAGATTCGCAACAGACGCACAGTACATCTTCACAGTGCTTATCATTATTTATTCTTTTAGTCGGGGCTAACTAAAAAGATGCAGAGAACTGACTCATTTGATTTTAGATTACATCCCTGATGATCTAAATCATCCAGGAAGAAAGATACCAAGGGAGAATATTAATTAACGTTCTTTTGAATAAACTTCACTTTTATTAATTATTTCCAAACATGCACAGGTTGAATTATAAATCACTTGAGGTTAAATTAAGATATTTATACAAATATGTGAACCGGTATTTTTGGAATGAACTCAAAGTTTGATCTAGTACAGTCTCTATGTGCAAATTAATACACTAAACAGACACATAAAAATAGATTCTTTGCAGGCACATCCTAGACACATGAAGACCCATACTGTACACACACTGCATTTGTGTATTCATGATGTGCATGTATATATATTTCTTTTAGCTCCATCTGTTGGTCACTACATACTCAACAGACAATAAAACCTAGAAATGTCATCATTCCCTTATTCGTTTAAGGTAAGCCACTAAACAGAAGAAACAAGGCGCATTATAGCGTTAATTAACTCACATATATGTGTGTGTGTGTGTGTGTATGATTGTATATAAAGACGGTCGACGCGTCTCCACTTCCTCCCATTGTAAAAAATGAAGCCAAAAAACCCCGGATACTGGAGCTGCCATCTTGGAGCCGGTATCGAGTTCCTTTCTATACAGTCACCTGAGCCAATCGCAAGCACACTCACAGTTGTCAGTCATGATGTGACACTCCATTTTTATAGCATCAAATAACTAATTAAAAACAACAGTCAGAAAAACAAACACTTGAACACACATCAGCGTGATAAGAACTACCTAAAATAACAGAAACCATCGTTGGAAAAAATTTATTTGACGTGTACTTTGACTTTTCAGTTTGGCCCATGTCCCATCCATTAACATGGAGGAGGCGGGGCTTATGACCTATACTGCAGCCAGCCACCGGGGGGCGATCAAGATGTTTTGGCTTCACTTTTGGGGAGCTGTCACGTAGTCCATCTTTACATGCAGTCTATGATATATATATATATATATATATATATATACATATACATACAGCCTTGTTTTGTGCTCTGTGCTTGTTAGTGGTTAATGTCTCAGAGCAGAACTTAACTATACAGCTTGTCACACTTGCGCAGGGATAAAGAGATAAAAGGCAATATTACAGAAATAATGGGCAAATTCTAGCAAATGTGATTTTATTACTCCAATTAAATCATTTGTTTACCCTATTCTTTAGAGACAAGCAATATCATTCCTGTAAGACATTATGTCACAACACTGGATTTCCAATGCATAAATTCATTCTTCAAAGAATTGAATCATTTAGAGAGAAGCCTTAATATAACTACATCCAATTAGCACAGATCATAAGAATAAACCGGGAAATCAGTTACAATCTTCTAACCAAAGGCTAAATCTTTGTGCATATCTAACAGGCTAAGAAAATGCTGATAATAAGGCAAATGTTTTTATATTTGATGAATGGGTGGTAATGTTTTTAGAGGTTAGGGTAGCAATTTTTCAGTATTTAATTTAATTAGCTAATCAGAAAGAAGCAATATTAAAGGTTATTACTGTCATAAAATGCTGTTATCCAAACAGCTTGTCCACCTTTCATTCTTTTCACCCCTCCTTCATATATTATGAGCTCTCCAGTGTGTGCGCAGTGCATTTAGATGATTGATCACTTTACAGTCATTTTTCTATGTATGACCTTCATAATTTTAATTTATAAATCAAATTAGAGACCGCTATCCAAAGACAGATTTCCATCAGTATTCTGTCAGTATTTTATCAGAGCGTAAGGGGACCTTGCTGCATTGCTCCATTTGATGAGGGCAGCATCACTTCCCCGTGTCATGATCCCCTAAGCTTGGACACTGCGTGTGTGTTTGGTCTTGTTTCTGGTTTTATTTTGTATTCCCAGGTCTTGTCTCTTGCGTGTTGTTTATTTCCTGTTTTATTTTGTAATCCCTGGTTTCGTGTTCTTGTGTGCCCTTTACTTCCTGTCTTTGTTCATTTCCCACCAGTTTGATTAGGTTCACCTGTGTCTTGTTTTTCACCCGTTTCTGGTTCCCTCGTTGTCTCATCCCTATACATACCGGTCCTCTCCATTTGTTCTCTGTTCATTCCGTGTCCTGTTCCTGGTGTTTCCCTGCGTGTGGTTTCCTGAGTTTTTGTAAGTTTATTTTGTATTCAATAAATCTTTGAACTGCTTCAGCCTCCCCGCCTGTCTGCACTTGGGTCCTCTACCTGCTGCTAAGATGGCAACCCGTAACACCCCGGGGACTCATGGAAGTCTCAAGGATTCCTGTCAGACTGTAACATCACTGTGACGACTTCATTCAGTGGTCCAAGAAGAATGATGAGAACAAAATGTAAGTCGTCTGGTCGATATGTAATATTTCAGCGTATAATCACTATAATCACAATTTTCAAGACAGATGAGTTAAATAGGAACTGCTCTCATTCACAATTAAATAATGAAGAAAATGAATTACTGGTCTTGGTAGGCTCTGCTTTCAGCTGTCTTTGGTGTGATGAGAAGGAGAGAAAGTGCTGTGACCTGCTGGTGCACTCTACCTCTCCTGCACACACTAATAGTTCCACACTGAGGTCACGCCTGCTCTGAGAGTCTCCAGGGCTCCCAGATACCCCTGTGACCTGCAGCAAATTGCGCTTTTTGCAGCATATTGCACCAGAACACTAATTGTCAACTCTGTGTGGGGATATTTGTATCTTTGTGTGTGTGTGAGGTGTCTGCTGACCTCAAGGGGGTGTGCAACCAGTGTTAACACACATTCACATGCTCTGCGCTGCTCATCCAGCCACATCCACTGCTCAGTTTTCGCAGTGTTATCTCTGAACGAGTTAGATTTTTAGAGGCAATGTATTATTAAAATCTGAGCGTGTTGTACAGATTTTCTGACTGCACACCAGTCGGAGCCCTAAGAGACTATATTAATGTACTGCTGCTAAATATAACAGAGTGTAACTTTTATACTACTTTCTCATTCCAACCTTCTGACAAAAGATAACGAACATGCCTTTATATCTATTTTTAAACATCATGCAAGAGTATTGATCAGGGTATACACATGATCTGGATCTGAAACTGTGACAATGATCTTATGTAACTTTAAAGGATTTCTGTTTGGTTGCCTTATTAAAGACAATTTTATGCTCAACACTCCACATGTTCAAACTCTGCAAGCAAGAGTGGGATTTATGGCTTAGAGAGCTAGTTGATATATGGTTATTACTGTATTGTAATACTGTAGTATTATTGGAACCAGTGTTCACATTTCACGCCAAAGCTGAGCAGTGTCAGACCTGTGTAAAATTGTGGTCATGAGTTTTCTGGGTGGAGATGCCAAGAAACCTAGAATCAGCAAACATGTTTTTTTCTTCCCAGATTGTTGCTTTGAAAGTGTTTTTACATATAGAGTGTGGAGGCTGAGAGCCCCACTCTTGAAAACCCCATCTGGGTGGAATTCAATCCCAGTCTATCCTTTTACCTTGTCTGGTCATGTTCTCTAAGCATTCTTACTGAAGAACAAATACTACGAGGAGTGGGCACATTTTCTTTTTTGGGATGTGAAATTGTAACACCGAAAGACTTTAAAAACCCAACTAGTGGCCCCTAGAGGCTGCAATGGAGAGACCAGACGTCCCAATTAAATTGTGACAGTGCCAATTCTACCATTCACTAATTAGCACTAAACAGAAAGTGCAGCTGAGGTAGTTGAGCTGATGGTAGTTTTGCAAATATTTGATCATAAATCCAAGTATTGGACACATTTAAATGTTGACCTGATGGTGACGTTAATTGGAAAGTCAGGGGATTGACAAAGTAATTAAGTTTCATCCTCTGGAGACCATGAATTTCATGACAATCCATCCAATAGTTGTTGTTCACTAAAAAAATGCAATGAAAATGCTAGTGTGGCTAAAATGGTTTTGCTTTTAACCCTCATCCTACCTTTTGACCAGTGTTGCTACACAAACTTTCAATCAAAAGTTCGCAGGTCTGTATGTGTCTGTCAGAACATGTTGAGCTAGCATCTTGGACCAATGTGACTGAGAGACTGATTGATAGAAAGACCAACATCACCGTCTTTGATGTCAAAAGAAGGCAAACTGCCATATTAAGACACAAAATGTGCGGGGTCTTTTATTACTGCACTTATTTTGGGGGAAGCGCCATTGACCCATCCAGAAAATTACACACTTACAGTGATTGTTTTCACCTCTTTCACCTTGGCTCAATTGTTCCTTTTATGTTTGTCACCTGTTTTCCTCATTACCCCCAATATTTGGGAAAAAGTTCAGTGTTTCTTTTGAAGAATAAATGGATGGGTACAAATAACAAGCACAGCAATGACTGAGCTACTTAAACCTCTGAACAACTTTCTGAAAGTATGAAATTTTGAGACTGTTGGAAGTGGGGTGAGTGAGGAAGGGAGGGAGAGAGCCATTGTGGTGGATAGAGATGAGTTTTATAACTTGTCAGGACTGTACACAATGAGCCACAGAATTAATGGTTTAGATGGTGAATAGTGTATGGGGGTGTAAGGTGGGATAGCAAAAACCGAAATGTAACAATTTATTCATTACTCATTCACTCGCCCACCTTGTAAAAAAAAAAAAAAAGACACAATGAGAAGCAACACCAAAAACTGTAATGAACTAAACAGTAAATTAACAACTGAACTAAGTATAACCATTGAGAGGACATGTTACTCAAATTATTTTACTCATGGTTGCACTTTTTTGAATATCTAGTCTAGTTATTCAGTGGCACCAAAAACGTGTTTGCTTGATGCGAATGTGATTCTACTTATAATTGACCATGAAAGACAACATGACCAAGTTGCAACATACTGTATGATGTTCTTTGAAGCTCTATTTTTGTGAATCAAGAAACAGAGTGCAATGTGTAGACCACTCTGCAGTATGCAGTGTGCATAAGTTCAGTCAGACAACTCACATTTGAAATGTTTATTATAGCAGCAGAACATAATTAGAGTTTGGCGTCGAGTCTCCGACCTCATCACTCCCCACAGATATGTTTACGTAGAGATACTGGGGAGTGATGAGCAAATACCTTAAACCCCTCACCAAGCCGGAGCCCACAGGTGGATGCTGGGGTGGTGGTGGGGCTGGAAGAATAAGCGGCAATACTGATGCAGGGCAGCAGTGGCATTGACAGGCAGAGGGAGAGATGGGGAAATTTTGCAGTTTAAATAGACCACCAAATTGGGAGGGTGTGTTTGGTAGATGGTTGTGGAGAGCGAGGTATGTCGCAGTGCAGCTCGAGTTGACTGCCTGAACTAGCTCGCAGGCGTCGCTCCATATGTGGCAGTGAACTTTTGATATATTTTCGGGGTGGGAGGCACGCAGTGTGCGCCACACTTGAAAGCAGGGTGGGATTAGGGGAAATACATTATTATGCATTTTCATACATCATCAGTGGATTTGTTGGAGGATGTTGTCGCTTATGGCCAATCGTATGAGCTTCTCTGCCCCATTCAAAATGAGTAATCATACATACAGTATATGACACCCCTAGACCTTTGATTTACTGAGAAGAAACTCTCTAGCAGCTTTGAGACAGACGGCTTAAATAGTTTACACAACAAAAAGACGTGTATGTAATTGGGTTGACAACTTCATTTCAGTTTGGTCACTCCCTTTATTCATGTTTCCACAATGGCTCCCTCTCATACAGAAGAGCTCATAATAAAACTATACTTAGAAATGCACTGTTGGTTGTCTTAGAGCAAATCAGTGTTCTTTAAAAGCCATCAAATGCCAGCTTGGAGCCGATAATCCCCAATTATCCCCTGGATATGAATAAAATATCAAACAAAGCATAGAGGGTGAATAAAAGTGAATGTGATGGCAATGTAGAATTCTGAATGCGGAAATGTTTTTTTTTCTTCCGCTTGCTATTCTGCACAACAAAATAAATGGCATCAAGCCACTTTCCTCCAGTGGTGAAGAGTTTATTTTGTGGTATATCAAATTGGTTTTTGAGCTTATGAAGTCACTAAAACAATAGCTGCAAGTCACATTTCCTGTATGTGAAAGGCGTTAAATTATCTTGTTTATCCTAATTCTCTTTATTTTCGTTTACTCCCTCCGGTGGGTGAGACATGCTTCTCTTTTTACTGTCTCATGCCTTTACACTGATCTCTCTGACAGCACAAATAGGTTTTGCAGATTTGTTGGGTTGGAATTACTGGAGTTTGTTCATTTTTGCCGCAGCACAGAACCCTTACTCTGATGTCTCAGGGCATCTTGCTTGAATGCAAGTCCCCTGGGAATCTGATTTAGTGCATTGAGGAAGAACTAACCCAACAGACGAGAACCTCAGGCTCCAACTGCTCAGTCCTATTATGATACACGCAGCTCCATCCTGTGTTCGACCCCTTACTCCAACCTGTTCTTTTCCATGTCTTTCCCTTCAGCAGTCTGTTGCTGTCTCTCTCTTGAACGTCATCCATTGATTAAGGTCGAATGTGCCTCAACTCCCAAGAGACGGTCCTACCACACGTGGAATTTCTTAGCAGCCATAATTTATTATCATTGAACCTGGGCCTGCGTTCTGACTGTTTGAGCTTCTCCCTCAGGGGGAGCTACCAGTGGAATACAACTGCTTCTATAGCTAATCTTGTCAGGTGGGAAATATCAACCAAAATTGACTATCAAATGAGCTTAAAGCTCCACTAATATGTTTTTAATTAGCAAGGAAACAATGAATATGTGTAATGTGAAATGAGTCACTCAATAGCCAGGTTTCCATTCAAATGTAGCTCAAATTTTAACCAAAGAAATGCGAATTAATGCGCATTTCTGTTCTACTTTTATTGTTCTTGCAAGTTGCACTACTGGAAAATACTACTTAAATTTTGAAAATGTTCCTACATAACCTGTCATGATAATGCTTAGTTTTTTGCCACACGTCTGCAGACCATCGTGGTTTCTGTTGGGAAACATGTCAGTAAAACCCAGGGTCTTGAAAATGGAACATGTGGACTAATGTGAAAAGAGTTTTTTCCGCAGCAAAGTTACAGATTACTTCTTGGGGGGGGGGGAGCCCCCAGCTCCGTCTATCAAGCTAGTAACACTTGCTGATGCTAAGGCATGATTTTTCATGCATTCTCACACACACACACACACACGCGCGCACGCTGCTCGTGTCTGACTGTTTTCACCAGGGTATTTTGTCTGTTATTATTTATGACATTTTAGAGGGTTTAAGATTTTGACAGCTGTCTAGGGACCCTGAGAGTGTGCACTATGGGTCAAGATTAGCAGAGGAGGGTGCATTTATGTCCATCATTTCAATGGTTGGAATGGTGACAAAGAAATTAAATCTCATCTAGCTCAGAAATGCGTGTGTACAGTACGTACGTGTGTGTGTGTGTGTGTGTGTGCTTCCACGTGTTTTTTGGGGCAGGGGACAAATAAACCCCTCTCCAGCTTTTTCTTTCCAATTCAATCTAATCATAGAGGCAGTATTTGTACGACCACGTTGGCTCCCACTGTGCGCTAGTTATATTTGATTGTCTCTTGATATGCCCCAGTTGGTATTCAGAGTGTAGTGGCATTAACAGCAGCATGTGTTTTAGCAAAGTACTGTAATAACTGCGGAGAGGAGAGCAGTGGCTCTTTTTGCCCCGAACAAAACAGCAACATAACAAAAACAGTTCTGTAATAATACTGTTGAGAAATGTGCCCTTTTGTAGACAATAGGTATCTATAGAGACATTTTGTAAAGCAGTTTACCTCTATAAGGTAAGATAAGAGCAAATGGCTTCAAAATGCTGCTTAACTAAAGGCCTTTACTTACAATACCCCCACATCCCTCACATACATCCTCATATTGATATTGTACACTTTTATACACTATGTCTTGCCATACATTCTTTTAAATGACAATCATAATTTAAGGGGTTTTTTTCTCAAGATTGGAGCCAATTGGATCTTTCTGATTTAAATCAATGAAACAAAGAAACAAAAAAAATGTATTCAGTATCAGAAAAGCGCAATAGAATCAGTGTTTCACTTCCTGGTAGTAATGAAGGTCAGTTATTATGAAACCAAACACAAATCATACCATGCTTGCTACATGAAAAACTGCAGGCTCAGCACTCAGAGGTTTCTGTGGTCCACTCTCACATACAGAAGCGAGCAGAGAGATGCCAGCTAGGCAGCAGTGTCTGGAGTGCCATAAGGTGCTGCTGTGCTGGCACGGGGTAACAAAGTCACATTGAGACATGACTCATTATCCTTGTGGCTAATTTCACTTTCACTTCTTCAACCATCCTCCTATTAGTCGACATGATTATATCCACTTCAGATCCCTCTGACTGGCAGATCAACTCTTGTAGTACCATTCCTCACAGCCGCTCTTAATATGAGCAGTTTTAAGAGCAGCGATTAACTCCCCATGATCACACATTCCATTAAGTTTGATATTAAATATCAAGAGGTCAGTTTTAATGGTGTTGATAAGAGGTGGCTGAAAATAATAGTAACAATAACAACAATGATTTTGGGCAGGTAACAGTATTACATCACCAGTATGGCTAATAAAATGCTTTCCAGTGACAGTAAAAGATTTCGATCACTTCTTATTGCATTAATGGGGATGATGGTTCTTGAAAACCACAAAATCCTAATCCAAAAAATGTTGTGCAATAGGGAAACAAACTCAAATACTGCCCGTGTTCTTACTCTTGCATCAAGAAATTCTTAATCACCAGTTATTTTCTGGAAAACCAGTGACATCACTTAGTGTTCTCAAAGAGGGACATCAGTAGCTGATAAAAGGGCCACAGATCCACAAAAGCCCTTCCATCAGTGGGTAAAGAGACCTAAAAGGTACGTGTGCATGACTGCTCTGTGCACCTCCATCCCTAAGCCCTGATAGTGCCCTCATCAGGGCCAAGATGGTGCTTTAATGACACTGTATGCCTTGTTGTTTTCTTTAACAGAGAGTATGTTCTTTTCACTAAAGATTCCCGCATGCATGCCACATCACTGATGTTTGCCTACGCATTATACAATCAGTTTACTGTGCTTGGACCAGAAAGAAAGTGGGCAAGGCAGAGAGGATTTACTCCTTTTACGTTAGCAGGATCATTTCTCTCAACTGTGGAAATAGCTACTTTTCATAGTTTGTGTACTCTCAGACTGCTCACCTCTCTCTAAGAAGACAATCTCCACCATGGGAGGGTCACTGGCATCATTTCCCCTCTAGGAAAGGAGAAAGTAGGAAATCAATCTAAAAAAGTAAATTTGGGGAAATAGCTGGCAGTAATGTAAAGCGTGGACAGTTTTAATGGGCCAAAATCACCAGTGAGCTCCTTTTTTAGGCTGAAAGGAAGATGTTAAAGGAGTGGAAAAACAAGATATTTATATTCTCCGAAACCTTGATGTGATCCCTATCTTCTAGATTCTTGCTGAGTTGTGTCTGATGAGTTTCAGCAAGTTTGTAATAACTGGAACCGCCACAAAGCCTCCTACGCAAAGTCAATAATGACGCACTTTCTTTACCAACGTTATTTGCTTCCCTTCCTTGTCGTTTATGATATTTGGAATGGTGCACATCAATAAACACAAACACAACAGAACGCATCTTATGTGTTGACAATTACGTAACCTTCTGGATACAGACCTACGCAATTTGACAAAAAAAACAAAAAACAAAAAAACAAAGTTAAATAGGAGTGCTCTCTTTATCTTTGAAATGCCGCCAGAGACAGAAAATGGGATGTCAAAGACGATTACACATTAGACATCACAGTATTACAAACCAGGATCTGTGTCTGACTCCTCTACCCACATCAAGCCTGCTTATGCAACCGCCTCTGTTCTTGCTCAGGCAAACAGCCAGTTAGTTAGCTTGTAAAGCACAGCAGCAACAGCAGTTCCAGTATCCACACACTGAGAAATCGCATGGTCATGCTATGTGCATCCTGACTCCCAGCTGGTTAGCTGGCTGCTCCATTTGAACTGTAGGCTCTGTGCCAATGCAGCACACGGACAATAGGAGAGTGTACCGACATGTAAAAAAGAAAGAATACATTAAAACAATCAGCTATGTCCTCTGTTCTTGCCTTGATTAAAAAGAAATGAAGGAATGTTTCAAGGTTACTTTCACTCCCTAATCATCTGCCCTCTTGCCTCTGATCAATTACAGAACAAGATGATGGTTCTAAGCAAAGGGATGTTTGCAGCGCACATTGAGCTCTTCAACAATGATAAAGGTAAGAAATGCAATTACCTGAGACTTTCCTCACCAGAAGAGCGACAGCGTTGCTTTCTTAAAACAACCTATGTGTACGTTTTCCTGACCAGCGACCTCTTGCAGCCATGCAAATGCTGTCCAAGACCTGTCATTTTCATATGTGGAATGAAATATATTAAAATAAAATGACAAATGATGAGATAAAGATGGGACACTTTTGTCATATAAGCATTTGAAAGTAGCTAACACTGGCAAACAAGCTAATAGCAACCTCTAAAACTCTCAGTGGCATGTCTTTACAGCAAAAAATAGTGACTAATAACCAAACAAACTCAACAGATATTCACTGAACACTGCGCAATATAAGAAAAAATGACAAATTCTAAATATATTCCTAACAGCACTGTCTCCTTTTTTTTTTCTTATGACAGAAACATGATGCCACCAGAATTTTTTTTTAATTAACATAATGAGGAAACATTTTTAATGAACGTACCCAAGTTCCAAAATATTCATCTGGAAAGTATCAGCAAAACTCTTTGTGACAACATATTTCATTTGTTTTCCTGCAATATCTGCTCTTGCAATATCCGCTTGTCGCAACTAAAGCTTGATTAATGTTTATTATGGTCATGTTTAAGCACTTGGTTTAGATTAGGGAAAGATTGTGATCTTGGCTAAATATTAAAAAAAAAAAAAAGTCAACAAGCGCGAGACAGGACGTGCTGACTTTATTAACTTTTAACCAAAACCATGCTCTCTCCTTTAGGTATGAAAGTCCTGCGAGTTGCCTGCCATCCACCTGTGGCCACTTTCGTGACTCACAGGTGGGACAAAAATGTGGCACTTCCTCCCCTCGTTAAACATTTCTGTGGAACATGATCCTAGCAGTTACGTTTCTTGAAACGTTCTTGGCAAAGCAAATTAGCTGCATATACAATAAACATAATTTCTAGGAGATGGGGTTGATTCCTGAATATATTTATATCCTGTCTGACTTTGAGAACTCGGCTGCATTCAGTCCAACACAATTGACTATGTAGCCTCATGTGGATCCACTTAGAAGCCTCCTTTACATTACCAACTTCCAGCCTCTGCTGAAATTCTGTAATGTGCAGCCGTGTTTTGGTTTTGTAGTCCCTGGATGCATCATGTGACAGGTCTTATTGTGACAGGATCTTGTTGTTGCACTGCAGTCCCAAAGGCACTCAGTGCTGCTATTCCACAAGGGCATGATCTAGCTGTCCCCCTCAATGAAGCACTGGGCTAACTGTGTGCAACAGAATGAGTCTTAATGAACTGTGTAGCTGGGATGATTGTTGATCTGCTTCTCTCAGCTCTGTTTCTCTCTGTAGTGTTAGCGGTGCTGCTCAAGTTAGTTCTTGAACAGAAAAGCCTTTTCAGCTCGGTGTACTTCACTTCTCATGTACTCAGGATTGGATTATACTCTTACCTTGTCTGCCTCTGCTTTCCACAGAAGCAGCCTCTCTTTTTCTGTCACTTTTATGCGAAAACACACAAGTTTTATTGCTTTTATTTATGTTCACATTCTTTTTTGGAGCATAAATACTGGAAGACACAAACTCAGTTTGACACTTGAAGAGGTCGTGTCTCCAGTAAGACGCATCAGATTCATTCAGGGGGCCAGGAAGCAGCGCCTTCTCACATATGGTGGCTACCAATTACTGCAGACACAGACACCAGACACTGCAGACACCTTGCAAGTATTTCAGCCTTTTTCCCAGGCATCCCTGACATCTGCAAATCCCTTAACTACCAATTTATGGACATTACTGAGAGTGAAAAATATAAACATAATCAGTCAGCACTCATAACAAGCTGTGAGACGCCATCAAATAGAGGCTGATGGTGAGGAACACTTTCTACAAGCTATGATCAACAGTGTAGCCCACTTCTTGCTCTTCTCACAATGACAACATCTGGTCTATTACAGTTTAAGCTGTAAGGCTGTAACATCACAGTTACTGTTTCACGCCTTGCACTTTCTGACTGAGAATGTAGTTAAATAACAGGTCAATGCTTCTGTCACGTGTCAGATTATTAATCTGTCATATTATGTCAGATTATGCAACATAGATTCAGTTGCAGAGCTCTAACAATGAGGCATCAACATCTTTGGAAAACAAAGAGAAGGACTGAATCCAGGAGGGGAGAAGCTGTACTGGCTTGAGCTGTAAAAATGATAATATCCTCATCGATTGCACAATTCTTCTTAACTATCTTGTTATGAGCAGTTGGTAGACAGATCAGTTTTCCCTGTTTTATGTTGTTGTAAATCCACTCGGAGCCTCTGCGCATTAGCTGACTTTAGTTGATGTTCAGTGTCACAATGAGGGATAGTGACCTTCCCTTAGATCAGAAGGTGAGCTATAGCGCCTTGCTTTTTCTGTCACTCGTAGATGGAACCACAGTCTCTCTCTGGCTTGTGTTCGCAGTCTTTCTCCCTCTATGTTTTTTTGTTTTTCAGATGAAATGTTGTTTTTGTCCCAGTCAATTTCATCCCAATTCTTACTCCTGTAATTCTCCTCCTTTAGTTGCTTGCTTATACATGTACCTGTCTATTCTCCAACGCAGATGTCACGAAATATTTTCACAAAGAAAATTCTAATCGAGTTATTTGGTAAGATTTAGTCTGAAGAAAAGAGACTTTTGCTGTATAATTTTGTACTGAATTGCATAACTGCCTGACTGACAGAGGTGAGGTGACAGAATATTATACCAAAGTGCAATGAGTGAAATGTAAGAGAGCCAGACAGAAACATAAACAGAGAGCTTTGATATGGTCCAACACACGCATCTCTTTTACTTGTTCAAAGACCCTGCTCTCTCCCACTTCACTTGATCCGCCCAATCTCCTCATCCTCTATTTTCATTATTGTGAATGCAGCACAGATCCACAAGCCATTCATTCTAGTTAGATTCCACAGTTAAAGTGGCAAATGCAGTGTGCTGTCTTTAGGAGGTGGACAGAATTTAATCAGGGTTCTTAATTACAGCCTTTTTCTTTAACAGAGACACAGAATGACATTTTCAAGATGTGTCACTTTTAATTAAGTTACATATGTTCTCCCCCTTTCATGCATGTGCCTTTCTGTGGCCCTCTATCTCCTGCTATTCTCTCTGAAAAATCCATCTTTCCTTAATCGCGTCTTGATCAGGTATGGATAAGAAACACCTGAATGTTAATGGGCAAATCAGAACTGCCCACAGCTGCTGCAGGATCTTCATTTATCATGTTGTCCGTAAAGGTCTGACTTACGGAGAGATCACAGAGCTACTGTAGTGGCAATACATGTTTGCATGAAGTGTACTTTACGTGTCTGTACACTGGACGGTATGCATTGATTTCTAGTTTCTCAATTATTATTCAATGTTTGCATCTTATATTTTGAAATGAAATAGTTGCCTGCAGTCGTTCAGCCATTATTATCTGTAGTGGAGCAGAGCACGTAATGCATGGAGTGAAAAACGGAAGCTCACTGAGGCAGCAAGGGATGAAGAATAAGACTCTACTTTTCCTCAAGTGCTAGACCTAATTATAGTTTTAATTACCTGTGATTTTAGGGAATATAATACTATTCTCTGAAGAAAAACATTGGCTGAAATCTGACAACTGTATCTGTTGAATATCATCCACTTTTGGGCAGAATGTAGCAATGGAGTAAAGTTCAGGGGGGGTCACCAAATACATTAGGATTCAATGAGCCCACTGTATGTCCACTGTAAATTTCCTGAAAATCTGTGGATTAGGTTTTCAATATGATGGGTACAAACTTGACTATTTGATGAGTTTCCAAAATGCGTTCATTCAAATTTTATGCCCATTATGTTTTGATATTTTTTCTCTACATGAAGAAAATGTGTCCAGATGGTGCCACAAGACAGAGTCATGGTTTCAGCCAAAAGCATTAGGATTCATCTTCCGGAGACCATGAGTACCCATAGCCAATCTGGCAATCTGGCCGCTATTATTGATGATTTTTCTGTCCTAAGCTTTGACGTGCAAAAACCCCATGCATTTTTTTTAGAATTTAGGTCAGCAGGTAATTGACTCTGGTTTTCAATTAGTGTTACTGTCTTGTACAAAAAAAAAGAACTTTTGTTTTCTCTCTTTAAGAAAGTCGTGTTCCAAGAGAGTAGTGTGCCTTCAATTGAAAAGAAGGAAAATGTATTATCTTTGATTGACGGTGACACCATTACAAGATGCGTATGTGTGTCCCGGTTTGTGTCTTTGTTTTTTTGTATGTTTATGTAAGCATGATTATGTCACACATGAATGTGTGACATAATCATGCCATGCAAAATTTCCTCGTGGCTGTATATGTCAGTTATGGACACCTCCAGAGCTAATTCTGATTCATGCTATAATAGCGTTCTTTGCATTGGACACATTATACAACACATTAAAATGCACGAGGAACAGAATGGAAGTAGGGAGTGTGAGCCATAAACATACACCTGTGCATTACAGGCAGCATGAGCAGAAGGTCTCATGCTGAGTGTGAACTCTACCCTGTAATGTTGCCAGCTCTTTCATCACCACCTTAACTTGAAAATGAAGTCATATATAGGCCTATGTGTGTTATTGTGTCTGCGGGTCAGCCCATTTCTTTTCCCATATGGACTAATCCATGAACTGGCTGTGAACCTTCATATTTTTATATGCTGTATTTTTGCTTCTCTAGGGACTGACCTTTAAATAAGTAAAAAACAATAAAATAATATGTATAATAAAAAGAGGAAGGTATGTGTGATTATATGGTGGCCCCTTATGAGTATGAGTATAAGCCCGAGGTTGGCCGCCCCATAAAACCTGCTATCGTACCCAGAGGATGATTCAGCACACGATTGGTGAACCCCCGATGTTTCATTTACTGTTACTGTCTGGGCAAAATTTACCCTTACCAACTTTGGCCCATGTTCTCCAAACAAATAGCCAGATATTGCAATGCAATTAGCTCTGAATGGTCATGGGCCCAAGATAATGAATTCTCACATTTTAAGCAACCTCCCAACACATTTTCCACTTGTAAAAAATCAAAACATAATTGCAGTGCTGTATTATAATGGACCAGATGTTGTGTATGGGTATTTACTGAAAATTATCCTCCTGAGGTATAGAGGAAGTAATGTGTTTTACATTTTCAGCAGCAGTAACAGCAGCCTATTTCCACTGAACAATTTCCGACTGATAGCTCAGTCGGAAACTGCATCACCAGAAAATGTAAGGAAAGAGAAACAGCTTTAGAATAAATAGAGAAGCTTGATAGTTTGACCAGTGGCAGCCATTGTGAGTGTTTTGGCCCGTATAGGTCTGGAGGAGTTTAGATATGGAGGATTATTTGGTAAACAGTTTTTTTTCATCCAGTGCAATGTTAGTGGGAGTCGGGATCTCAGAATCCAAAACCAAACTTATGTGTATCGCTGTCTGAATTAGCCTACGAATGCTCAAGTTGGAGTCTTTTCTAAAAGAAAAGGTAGTTCTGTCTCACAAATTGACTCCTCCTTCCCCAATATTCTGCTTTTGCGAGCATAAAAAAGTATTCATTGCGATGGTTGTTTCGAGAATAAAAATCTTGACAAAAAAGCAAAGTAAGATAAAAAGGTGAAGTGAGACATCGGAGCGGATTCTGAGTCAGATTTTCTGTCTAATGCAATCCATCCTTTCATTTCATAGGAGACATTGTTTAGTTGGGGATCTGAAAGTCACAGTTAAATACTGATGGATGCATACCAAATGATGTACAGCTTCTAAGATTAATCACTGAGTAACCTTGCTTCAAAGCTTAATGTGGGATTAAGGTATGATGCCTGCTGCCAGTACGTGACAGCTGTGCATGAGTTTCTGAGGCAATTTGAGGTTCTGAGACATTTTCTAGCCACTGCAAGGGGAAATATTACTCTTCACAAGCTTGTATTCGGGAATTTGTGGACCTAATAAACCTAGTGCACATTAAAATTACTGCGTGTTTAAAAGGTTGCTGCCTTGTCTCAAGTTTGTGAAAAACGACGCTTATTCCAGTTTTGGAATAAACTCGACCATCGTTCACCAATGTGTTTATTTGGGCTGATTAGACCTCTTGCAGGGTTGAGGGCATGTGCACACTACGCTTGATTGGTGACTCCCTGACTCTCCTATTTGTTTTGTTGTTAGAGCAAGACAACTTGCACCTTTATTTATTTTGTATGTATATGCAGTTTGGTGACTGCCCAATGTCAACCTGAGAAGAGGTCTAATCAGCTAGAATAATTGAAAAAACCTTGATATGCCTTTAAATTTACATTCAGTACCCTGCGTTCTCAACATTATAGTACTTATGTCCTTAGTTTCAAGACACAAAGTGCTATAACTGAATCTCTTCTAATAGAACACCAATTACTTTCTCTTTTTTAAGAATACGTGCGTAGTGGTGCATTATTATAGGATAAAATCACCAAGGAAGGACATTTTCACAGATCAAAGCTGTTTTTACAGCTGAATGAAATCAATTTGCAAACATAAACTGGTTACCAGGCTGAAAGCACCTGGAAAAATTGGTGTTTGTCCTTAAGGGCAAGAAGTGAGGCTTCAGTGATTTTAAAAAGCAAAAATGCAATATAAGTCTCCACAGGGGATATTAGAAGACACTTAGAACTCCTATTAATCTTTTGTTTATATTTCCACTCCAGCTCAGGAATGAATTTTGCAATATAAAGCAGCCAAGCGCACCCAGGGATTCACAGCTAAATGAATAACGCTGTCCTTTTCTTACTTATCCTTCACCTCTAATTTCTGAGTGGAATAGAATCTCCATAAATGACCTCTTAATGTTTTTACCTTTGGTTGAATAATGGCAGAAAACTTGCATGCAAAATGATTCATTTAAAAATGGAACGAAAATAAACAATTAAGGTAAAACAGTAAAAACTATGAATATGTGGCAGTGTGGGACTGGTACTGCAAGTATGCAAGAGTTGATTTCATGAAATATGTTTTTAGCATAAAAATTTAATCTTAGTAATTTCTTTTTTTTTTTTTTTTTTGCTTGTATGTCTATAGATTTTTAAACCACCTGTGATATTACATTCTCCCTCACGTTTGATGTTACATGAAAGGATGTACTGTAGGCTATGTAGTCTTCCAGGAAAAAATTAACCATGATGGCACAAGTCTATGCCTTTAGTGTTGTGAAAGGTTGTACAGTTAGTGTAAAACAGGTCATTTTTCACTTTGTGTGTGCAGGTCCAAATTTTAACGAGGACTACAATTTGGCCAAAATATATACCATTTATTTAAAAGAGAATCTCATGATTTGTCCCTTTTGTTTACGTTTGTGGAATCTATACTATTATTTGTGATGATATTTCTAGCATTTTTCCTTGTTTACTACAAACAAATAAATTACTTTCTGTGTTAAATGATCTGTTTCGGTTGATGCTTTTGGGACGTATCATTTCAAGACAAGGTTTTAAAATGATACATAGGACTGTGTTTTTCATAAATCAACAGAGTTCACTTTAATCCAAACAAATTACTCACTGATACTTTGACAGATGAAGCAGTAAGCAATATTATTTGTTAGACTCCAGTCTAACAACATGTTTCACGTTGCTACATCCAATATGTTCTTTGACATTGGTGCACTGAGTGAATTGTTACACTGAAAAGACAATTTCGGAAGCAAATTGTGTTTGTCTGGGAGAGCATTTTAATGCCACTAGGTTAAATTCTTATTCTTGTATTATATCAATCATACAATGCTTGCATCACCAGGTTTCATTAGAGCCTTTCTCCATTACGTAAGAAAGGTTTTGTAAATAACTCCATAGAAAACTGCATGATGTGTGTGTGGCCTTTTAGGAGGATTGAATTTAGTTGGCCTGAGGGAAATTTGACTATGTCAGATCTCACATGGGCAATATGTTAATATTAGCTAGAGGTGGTGGAGCTGTTGATAAAGTATGACCTCGGGAAGTTCTGGTGCTTATGGGATTTGAATTTGAATTACTTAAAAAAAAAATTTTTTTTTAAAAACCCTGTATAAATAAGCCCCAGGAGAACCCCCCTCTATGCCTACACACATATTCTCATAGATACAGGATAAACACTTCCCAGCAGTCTTCACTGACACAAACAATACACATACACTTTTAAAGGACCCTTTATGTGAGACGAGAGCATAATAATGATTTCTACCCAAATGAAGGATAAGTTAACAAGACTCTTATACGTATAAGGTATTCAAAAATTACTACTTATTCAGGCTTACGTCTAAACATTTGCCATGCAAATAATGACAATGACACAGCTCTGCTGACTTGTACTACCAATGAACTGTAATTGCTACGTATACTGGGTGTGAATACATATTATTTCAAACCACCGACTTCACTGAATATCATCAAGATTACATTTCCTCCAAGGTTTAAGGTTGTAAAACTGCTTGCCATTTCAGATAAGTAATTTAACCTGAGGTGTATTTCCCTAATTGGCCTTTTTCACAGCAGACATCTTGACTCGTAGCAGAAAAGCACAGGTGCAATTAACAGCCTTGACGATGGTTCTGTTCCATTTAAGCATATCATTCAGCCATGTCAGTGAGCCAATTAATTCTATACAATATGTACCACATACTAATTTTCATAGTATTCTGTTTAAGCTGTTATTTTACAAAATATCAGCACACTTGACCATTTTATACTAACAGGAAAAATGCTAAATGTTTTTCCTGAGATTTAATTCTGTATTTAGTATGCATATACTTTATTTTGTCACTTATAGTATGAACACACTGCATACTAAAATCCTGCGTAGAATCAGAATGTATATTGGGACACAGTGACTTACTTTTTAGCCTGGAAGGTGAATGACTACATTAGCATTCAGTTCTGGGAGCTTTCATTAGAGAAATGATTTTAACAGACTTGTTGACCTGCTTAAATGATGCAGGCACCCATCTAACCAACCAGTAACTACTTAAGTAAATCATTTTTGTACTGTAGGTCAATAGTGTGATTTTGAAGATGATTTTTGCACTATGTGTGCCAATTGAAAGGACAGACTGTGCAAATACAATTCTCTTTCTGTTCCAGAGAGGCAGGTGGCAGCAGCAATGTTTTACCACAAAAGGCGAAAATAACATCGCAGAGCACCGCTGTGCCCCGGAAAATTCAGCACCACCATACCAACAGTGTTGAAGAGACACTGCCAACAAAATGGATACAAATAAAATCGTTCTGATGTGAAATTGATCTGCAGCAGTTGCACCGAGGCTGTTATGGCACACATAATTAAAACACAACCACTACCTACTGGTAAACTAAATGAAATGTACTGCTGCACCTTCACAAAGAGTATTTATCACATATATCACATACAGTGATTAAAATAATGACTTTTAAAGTGCATTACATCAATTAATTCTCATTTTTACATGGAAATTAAGGCCACAAGCTCCACTTTTAATTATTATTAAAAGGGGATCAGAAAGTAATATGTAGGGACGATTTATTCCCCAACCATCAGAACCTATTGTGTTCAAATCCAAACCCTGTACAATCTGAACCACTAAAGTCTGTCTTCACAATGTCTGGGAAAATAGGCCTGAAACTGAAGCACTTGGATTAAACATACTGACATGATCAGAAATTCCCAATAAGTTCTCCATAACACAGCACTGTTCATAATCATTTTTCACATTATGGCTGACCCACTGTAGCAAATAATGGTGGTAGTGCTGTCACCAGCCAGCCATTTATAATTCAGTCTGATTATGTGACAGCCATTTTGTCCAAACTGTGTCAGTTGCTGATTTGAATGTACTGCGCACAATGAGGTTCAACGCTGACCTAGTTCATGAGCGGTAGAAAAACTGGGAGAAAGTAGGCTAGAATTGACAAAAGTTCTAGAGATGTAACCAAACCATTTATTTCTGTGCTCTGTGTGACACTCAGAGCTCAGCTGGGCACGTGCCGTGGGGGCTCACCATCTTGTAACGTGGGCTTGGCACCTGGAAGGTAAAGGGTAGGGGTGCAATGCCTGCTGGGCAAAGAGCAGGTGTAGGGCTCTCAGAATATGAAACATAGCCCCAGGTTATGTTCGCCACGGGCCCTGCTGAAAACCTATGTTGCCGAGGTGGCTGCAAGGAGCTGTAGCTGGTGTAGGAGCTGGTGTGCACTGGCATACTAAAGAAATATCCCAGCCAGGTCTGGTTGGCATGATTGAACTCTGGACTAAGCAGAGTGTAACAGCTGAGTTTGAAGCCAAATATAGACAGAGACAGAGGTGAATTAGCTAAAACACTCGAACCCGAGACGGTGCAGTTTATAGTCGGTGCCTTAACCCCTTAGCCACCAGGGTGCACCCAACCTCACTACCTTTACTCACCTGGTTTAATTTTAATGTATATTATTGCCTATATTTATTGACAATTACAGTAACTTAAAGTTAAGATCTAATGATGCATTTTATTTGTTACTGTTATTTCTTCGTCTTAACACATGTAAAGAAAAAACTGTGTTTTTGTAGCTGTTTGTTTTTTTTAGTAAGTAGCTAGAGAGAAGGAGAACGGAAAAAAGAGAGAAAGAGGGAGGAGACAGACAGTATTCCTGCTGCTAATATGGGATAGTACAGTAAGTAAACTGAGTCAAGTACGGTCACAAAGCATCCGTTTGATGATCGATGAAGCTGTTTTCTTCAGTGGCTTTTGTTTTGTCTATTTGCATGTATTTTTTTTAAGATGCAGCGCACTGAGATCTCAGAGCCACCGTATAGTACGCATGTAAATATCCATACCTACTGTAGCTGGAGGCAGAGGATGAAAGCGAAGAGGGTGAAATAGCAGCAGTCATGTCACAGCAGCCCAGTATCCCTTGGAATTACATCCATATTGGACGATTCTGCCCCTCAAGATTTATGTCCACTGCCAGTGTTCAGTGGCACTGCAGGGTCTAACGGGCACTATATGTAGTAAGACAGAAAATAAAGGTGAGGAAGTCAGGGTGGTGGATGGAATTTGGAGAAGTTGTGAAAAAAGGACTTTTGGATAGCCGCAAACTGCTTCTGAACAACTATTCAATTGAAAAAATGAAGCATCTAAGTTGCACTGGGGGAAGCAAACTTTTGTTGGATGATAAGCAAAACAAATTGAGAAATCCCTAAAGAACCCTGGGCAAGTTGTTTTTCAGTCTGAGTGTACTATAAGCACCATCAATTACAATATCTATTAGCTATTATATCATAGTCAAGACCACCATTAAGTCTGTCCACTGTCTTAGTGCACCCAGTACACACAGTACAATATATTACCCAGACAAAAATCTGAACTAATGTCCCTGCTAAAGAATTTGGTCAAATTACAGCTTGTGTTTAAGATTTAATGAATATAGGCGGTGACTTTGAGTCTGCCTTTATTTTGGAAAATGGGACAACTCTCACATTTCCTGCAATGCGATGAAAGTGCAGAAGCACAGAAGTAATCAGAGCTGTGAATACTTTTACATTTTCTGTCTATTCTTCTGCTGAAGAAAGATCAAACTGCTCACTTTTTTCATTCCTTGATGATGAGTGGTCTGAAATGAAACTTCTGTTTGTTTGAACAGGAGGGCACTGGCATCAATTATAAAGTTTTTTTTCCTTGTTTCATATACAGTTTTTGTGTGCCCCCTGGTGCAAATACCGGTCTTGATGCTTTTAATGTCTGTTTGACACTCTCTTCACCAAATCCACACTGAATCCACTCCTTATGGACCCCCTGCTATATTGCTGGCTGGAGGCATTTTTCTTTCCTACACGATCACATCCTTCTTTGACATAAATGAATGTATTACCATTTTTATACTTACTTTGGATATTACTTCAACACTTGAATGTTTGATGGAAGTGCTGCTGTTTCTGTGGGTAGTCCTGGACTATCCAGAGAGTCACCTTCCAGACTAATGTCAACTTTGTTCTACTGCTGAGGTAAAACAGATATCAAGTTAGATATAGGCAATGAACCTTAATCTATATAAAGTAATTGTTGTAAATAGAATTCTCGAGGTATGTAGATGATCACTTTATATATACGGTGTGGCAATGTGCTTTGATTCCAGGCTACAATCAATTGATATCATAGGCATGAACATAAATCCAAGATCAAGGTAGCTGAATTATATTACTACATGGAAAAAACACACACACACACACACACACACACAAAAAAACAGAACCAGTCAGGCTGAAAAAACAGCTAAATAATGTATCAAATGCCTGTAGCTGTCTATAGCCAATAGCATGCTTATAGCAAGTCTGACGTCTGTTGTCTGTCTGTTGACGCAGGTTTAACGTCTGACGAGTTGTTTAATTGCACTAGGGGAGCAGAATATGAGTATAGATCTTTGTTACACACACATACTCTCTGTCTCTCTCTCTATGTCTCTCTCTCTCTCTCTCACTCACTCACTCACTCACTCACTCACTCACACGAACAACACGCTCAAATGTGGTACCATTTTCCGAACACAAACAGAGGAAATAACAAAAGTTACTTTTGCTAACCTCACAGAAGAAGCAGCCCTGCTGAAAGGGTCCATGCAGCTTAAATTATCCTCCCATTTCATTTCATTTTTAGAGGTTTTTAGCTAGTTTTTTTCCCCCTGTAACAACTCTATTGTAAGCAGATAAATTGATGGAAAAGCCTGGCTCTCCTGTTTTCAACACCTCTGAGTATTTGCCACTATGTTGGAAATTAAGTCTAGCCTTATTTTATCAACGGTGTTAATGTTTTTGTTAAAACATGCGGAAAAGGCTCCAATGCTAGATGAGATGGAGTCTGTGTTGTGCTGAATCTTTGAGCACATGTGGAGCCCACGAGCAGGTTACCTTTGCCTTTTAATGTAACTAATGGTACATTCCCAGTACAAATTCAGTGCTCAGTAGGATAGCTCTATGCACTACTTTAATTGATGGTTACAAAAATTCTAAATAATGGTAAGGTAATCATGCATGTGCATGTGGCCAGGCTCATCCAAAGAATTATTAAATTAATGCGTAATGTGTTATGGCAGCCTGACTGGAGAACCTATTCTTTTTATATCTTAAATGGACTTCTCAGTTGTTAATAGAATAAAGTATACGAGCTTGTGAAGTCTAGCAGAAGCACCATTTAATGCATGCATTGTCATGGCAGGAGTACAATGTACAGCATATGATCTGTCCCCAGTGACTAAGAGGATACAATACACTTTTACAGAAAGTAGTAATCCTAAGATGAAGTGAAACATAGGATGTAAGGGGATGAGTGTATTCAGGAGAACCCCAGACAATAAACCAGACTGTTTGTGCTGGGAACGTGGCCATGTAAGGAAAAGACAACTGAGGACATAATGCTGACAGTGCTTCCAGACATACAAATTATATGAGGACACTTACGAACACAGATATGTTGCACACAAATTAAGAGGCAACATTAGTGTATCTATTGAGCATGTGCACAGCTTTGTAAAGACTTTCAGGAGAGAAAATTGAGACAATTGAGATATGTGAGCAAGGATTTTCTGTATTTTCATTTTTATTCATTTGGTCATTGGACTGCAGAGTGTGTTCTCATCAGATTGATTGTCCACTGTTATGTGGCTATCTGTTTTGGTAATTGGCTGGTGTTCACTTATGATTTAGTGCGCGCAGATCCGGTCTCTTCCCAGGCAGTACATTACTGCCCGTGGAAGGCCCTACATGAGTGTCTAATCAGACAGCTGGCCTGACCTCCTTTCTGAATCAGTTAGTTCTCTGGCTAAGCAGCTCGTCCCTCCTCCTCTTTGAGCCAGTCAACCAAACTTGAAGCCCTAAGTCTTCTCTGATAGGAAAGCCAATTAGGCAATGGGGCACACCTCATTTTTTAACTTGCCAACTGCTTATAGCTGGACCCACTTCTTTTCTGCTAGAGCAAACCACTGAGAAAACTCAAGTCAATGTGATTACTGAGCTGGAACACCATCACATGGCCACCAGCTCCTCAGTGAAATTACACTCTCCCATATAGCAATAAGAAAGCATGGCTCAGATAATTCAGGAACCAATCAACATATGGTATTAATACATGGCCAAGAAATATTACAGATCAACACTTAGCAATCAACCCACCATCAGGGAAATGGCATTTTTCACATAATCAACAAGAAACTAGGTTCAATATTGTCCAACAAGCCCATTTACGGTGGACCTGTCCACAAACACATGCTCAGTCAGACATTTTCTTTTTTGCTCATCAACCACCAGCAAATACTGTGAAAATGGCTATGAACAAGTGGAAGGGGACTCAACAAAGGTCAACCATTAAAGAGAGTCTGAAGACATAAATGTAGAGTACAATATGGATGACTGAAAGGTCATTGAAATTCAGTATTACGCATACATTCAGTGGATTTGAACTTGCTGCTGATGAACCACCAGGAAGAGGTAGATGGAAGTGGAATATTGCTACTGTATTGCTAAATCGTGTTTATCATCAATATTCATTTCAGTATAACAAGTGTTTATTTTACTGGCATATCCTTTCAGTATAATCATATCAAGACAATGAAATTATACCTCTAGCGGTACATATTGTACACCGCAATGTACTTAGCATTTCATGTGCACTGTCAAATAAAATGGTAAACCAAGAAAACATTTGATGTACAAAATGGCAAATGTACAAAATCTGTTCCTCATTTCAGGAAAGACAAATGTGACACACTTAACATTATTCATTTGTGCCTGTAATTTGCATTACTCTGTTAATGATTTATTTGTTATAAAGCCACACAGCCGAGGACAAGTTTAATCAAATGGCAAGAGAAGGAGAGAGGCGGAAGAGCTAGAGCAAGAACAAAAATGAGAAATGTAATTTAGTGCTATCACCACTGTTGAAATTCACTGGAAACCAGACCGATGTGGAACACATACCACTGTTATTATCTGAACAAATCAGTCCTTAAGCTGCAGTGTAATGTAATGCGTTTACAATATGAAGGTTAAATTGAAACAATATGAAGCTTATTACAATTTCAATACTACACAAGCACTAGATGCACAAATCATTAAGACTTTAATTTATACTAATAAAAACAAGACAATACGTTTTATGGAGACAGGTGTGGTTGAAAAAAAAATGTTAGAGGCCTAAACTTTTGATTAACACCGACGCATTATGATGTGCTGCACAGGAGGTAAGATGAGGTAACATGAAACTTAATCTGTAAGTAGATAATGAAGCTAATGATTTGTGGAAAGTATTGCAGAGAGTGCAGTGAGCAGTGGGTAATTGTCAGCTTCTGTCGTTACCAGAATGGACTTTTTCCACTATGTCCACTGAACTGACTATAAAAACTGTGGAATTAAATAGTTTTGATGGCCAAGGCATATTATCATAAACTGTTCAGATTGTCATATAATGAAGAATTTAACTACACTGTGAGGATATAATGATTGTTTGCTAAAGTTGTTTATTTCCTTGATGATCTGAAGAGTTTACAATTCAGGTGATTTAATGCAACTCAACGATTTTCATTGTATCTGCGCCATTAAACTGCATCGACAGTTTTCAGACACTCTCTCCCTCTGTTCAACTTGCATAATTCACGTCCATATTTCCATTTTATCAGAGGAGCTGTAATGAACAGATCTCAGATTACTGTTTGATGTCGTCTTAAATCCTTCCAGTAAGGCAACTGAGACACCTTCTGGACTGCCTCTGCTGAGCAGATTTGGATCAGGAGAGCTGGGACTGCCTGCCAATCAGAACAGTGAGTGTTCAGCATATGAACACCGACTCAAATGCATTCAGGAAATTGCCTATTAACCAAACTACATTTATCTGTAAAGCGCCATGAAATGCAGTTTTGTCACTCTGAGACTGCATGCCATTTGCAAACAGTTTCATGAAATGTGAACACTGGAGGAACTTCAGTCATGTTCTGAAATTGAAATGCATCAAGAGTCTCACAGTTCATCCGTGATACAAACAGAATGAAGAGAAATCCATTATCTGTTTCACACATATTTTCAAATGCTGGCAATTCAGACGTCTAGATCGTCTCTTAGATCTACATACATTCCACTGGCACTCAGCATGCCTGCGTAGTGAATAGAAACATAATGATAGAATAATTGCTATTCATGTTGTTCGTACTTAGTGAATAACTGGCAGTAATAGATGGTAAGAAGCAGCAGCAATCATTTAGAGAATGTAACCATTTACCTTGAAAATAACACTTCAACTTAACTAAAAGTAAAGTATGAAACAAAAAAAGACATTGTTGCAGAATGAATACTAAGTTATTTCACATTTTCTATGTCACAAATAAACAGTATATTTAACAAATTATTACGTAACAGTTACATTAACTATGGTTAACTAAATATATTTCCTACTCTATGAATCAGTACCAATTAATAAATAAAGTATCCAGATTTTGCAAAGCCTGCCATTGACATTAATTATCTGCTGTGTGCTAACCAACACATATAATGAATATACATTAAATAAGGGATCAAAAAGTGACAGATTTTCATTTAAGTTCTCATAATCAAATATGATAATACATTTTAGTATTTGATGCAATCATACATGATTGTCAGGTTTAGTAATGCTTCTTTTTTATTATCTTTAGTTTATATGATATATATTCTTTACATTCAATGGCTCTGCTGTTGTATACTGTATAGTTGATACTCTGCAGCCAGTTTTCTATTGACCATTACACTAACCAGTACTGCAGCAGTAATACTATCACTTACTAGATAAATTATGCCTGACTGCTGGGTCAGAGCTCACACATAAATTCTTGTCTTTATGTCCTTTGTGAGAATATACTGTTACAAGGAAAGAGAGAAAGGGAAAGGCGGATAGAGTGATGGAAAAAAAAAAAGATTCTGATTCAGAACCAGTTTTTTTTTTTCAGACTGGGTAAAAGTAATTTCTAAAGCATCTCAGGCACAAAAGACTACTAAATTGGAAGTAATATGACTCTTTAGTGTCATTTTGACATAATGATGAATTAAGAAGTCCTCAGACAAAATTACATACTTCAATGTGACCAGCATAAGCTGCTGAAAAAAGCTAAGTCATGTGCATCAGATCTGAAGAGCCGCGTGGAAATACTAAATGCCCTTCAGACTTACTGCTGTAAAAACTTCATCTTCGTGTTCAATCTGAAAAGGGCACAGAGGACAAAAGGCCAGGGTCTAAATTAAAGCCCGCTCAACCAATTGCGTGCTCGCTGCCTATTTCTATTTAAGGTAACGTTGATCATCTGGGCCTAAAAAAAACCACACAAACTCTCCTTATTGAGTTAACTGGTAACAACACCTATCCATCCTTCATTCTAATAACGTCTCTTAATTTGCATTTCACATATTGGCAAATAACTTATCACTCACTTATACTGGCATATTTGTTATAACATACTGTAGCTTGCTGATATAGGCTGCTGTCTGGTATTTGACATTTTAACTTTATGAATTAAGGTAATTTTAATTATGTATAGCCAATAAAATTCTACACAACAATGAATAACTGAGCACGAGCATCCAGTCCAAATGTTAAGACTTAGTAACCCACAGTTACTAGAGATGATATCAAGCTATGGTGTTATAGATAGTGATTTTGTGTGTGTACAGTATACACAAATTTTGTTCAAGCACCCCTAGTAAGTCTGTATTTACAGCCACACACCAAATCAATCTTGGCTTTTTACAAATTAAATCAATTCACATCCAAAATCCAATAATACAGTGTTCTTGCATCAGAGCCATGGTGCTATATGACGATCGATGTAAAAATATTCCTGTGACCTTAGAAAGAATCACGTACAGTACAAAACAAACAAAGAAAAAAATGTTAGAATGCAGAAATCAAAAGAGAAATTACTTTCTTTACTTTAGGAAAAAGAATGCATGTTAGAAGTAGAAGAGGAGAATTTAGGGGTGAAGAGGAGGTGATTCAAGGGGAGAGGGGCTGTGAATTGATTTTTGATGAGACAAAATTTTTTCAGCAGATAGAAAGTGTAAAGTAGAGGCACTGATGCTGGAAATCTTAGAAACAAAGCTGTATGTGGGCAGAGAAGAAATCTGGTGGAGTGAGGTATTAATGATTTTACTCTTTATGTATTGTGTGAGAGGTAGAAGAGCATATTTATTGTCATTTGAAGACACAGTGTTTTGTTTTCATAACACCCATTCAACATTCATCCATTTTTTAAACCACTTGTCCTTTTCCTGTTCATGGCCACACGAGGCTGAAGCCTGTCACGACTGGGCAAGGGTGTACCCCACCTCTCAAGCATTGTGTGCATGGTTTCCAGTCTATCATAGACCCATTCACGCGCACAAAATCACACCTACAATTCAGAGCTCCCATTTCACCTGACCTGCATGTCAGTGGACTGTGAGAGGGAAATGGTGCACCAGGTGAAAACCCACATGACACAGGGAAAACATGCAGACACCAACCACAGTAACCACTCTGCCACCCTACATACTATAATATACATAATCATATGAGAAGAATGAGAGTGTTTAATGGTGGATACAAGTTACTGTATTCTGATCTAATGATCTTGATGGAAATCGTATTTAGTATGGGAACAATAATCCTCTCATTTTGAGTCCCAAATAGACTGACATAGTACTAATCAAACCAGTTAAATCTAAAACTGTTGAATGTATGATTGACAATGTGATAGCACACACCCATAAGTGCAGTTAATGATAAAATGGAATAGGATATTTCAGTGATTAACAAGGCAAATATGGCTTTATTAGCAGATTATCCAAAATGTGAAAGTTGGATCAACCCAGATTTCAGCTCAATTCACAGAGACGGCGACAAAGACATATGTCCAGCAGTGACATTGTTTTAAGGATGGCACTGGATGGCAGCTGAGACCACTGACTTTGAGTATTATGCTGCGCTAAAAGAGACTGAAAAGAAACTGAATTGGAACACCCAATCAGCCAGACGCAGAGGAGCATGACAGGTTGGCTGCTTTACAGTTTCGGTTTGTTTAGGGCTGTTGATTTTATTACAGAGAAGGGCTGGTGTCTGCAGCGTCTGTTGTCATGACAACCACAGGGCATCACACTGAAGGTCTCTGCAGCTATCGCCAGTCTTCAGGCTCCTTTTGGTGCTGAGCAAAGAGCAGACAGCTGACTCCTGTAGCAGCTAGTCGGTGTACTTCTACCAGCTGCAAAGTACAGTAATTGAGAGTGTTTGAAGTGGAGCAGTGATGCTGCCGTGATTGCTGCTCTTGAACAGCAGAAGAGGAGCTTGTTGGCAGCGGGACAAAAGCTGTAATATGGGTAAGCCAGTTCATAGACAGTAGTTTTGGACATGTTTTCCTGTTTGCCATGCTTGTGAATCAAGTCTGTGACTCATGGAAAATATTTTTACTCCAGCTGTTAAGACTCACAAAGTAAATAGGCGAGGATTGTCTGACAGGCAGCTTTCTCAAGGACCACATCATTTATCTAAAAAAAAAACTACGAGTTTACAGGAATTATAGTCATCTTTTGCTGGTGTGGAGAAAATGTCAAACCTCTAAAACTGTATTTGAACTTTGCAGTCAACTTCTCATTGTTCAAGCTCAGACCTATTAAACCCTTAACATGCTGCGGCTCACTGGTGGGTCTTCCCAAAGATATCAACTATGTCAGACTCCCGAACCCTATCTGGTGGAATGGTGCCACCATGAAAGACATGGAGTCTTGGGTTTGAATATTTTACTCAGTGAAAACATCATACAGCTTCAATGAAGAGCTGGAACAAGCTGATCGAGAATAAATGTAATTAATATGTTTACTGTCAGTGTGGAATAAGATGATTCACCTTACAGTAATACAAGGGGAAAACTGACAAGAGTTAATTAAACAGAGATTGACAATACTAATTTAAATTACATTGATGTCAAACACATCAAGGTTTTCCTTAAGGTGTCATAGAGGGTAATAAGAGTAGTTCTACCATTTTGTTTTCACTTAATCATAGAAAATACAAAATAATGGCAAAATACAGATTTTAGACATGCAGTATCAGTTTCCTTACAAAATACAAAATAGTCCTTTGATCCCATTCCTCTCTAAAAGCCTGCTGACTTTGCTGAGTCCTGCTCAACAGGGAAGCATCTGACATGTTATCTCTGTTTTAAATGTGAAGGGGTCCACGAGTCACAAGGGCACATGGGTTTCGAGCTCATGTTTTCTAAATTTTAGAACTGGGGCATTTTCTCTCCATCTTGCTGTACGTATAACTGGTGTCTCTGACAAATGAATTCATTAGAAAGCTTCTCAACTAAAAGTAATTCAAACTTTGTAAATAAAGATCCATACGGTATTTACCTTATTATATCTGTGACTATGACACACTAAGTAAATCCATGTCATTTCATTAAAGAGTGCCCTCTAATCTCTGCTCGAAGAGAAATGAGACTGTATGTAATAATGTTACTGGGTGCAATTAATACATGGATTAACAAAATTAATCTAATTGAAGTCCCCTTTTACACATGAAATGTCAATCAGAATTATTAAAGGCAAACACGCCCAGTCAGTTAAGCCTCGATATGAAAACTGCCTGGATATTAGGAGACAGAAGCATCAGCTAGAAATATGAGTGTAAACCGTTTGCTGATTTTGTGAACTTGTGATATTCACTTCCATGTGGTGGCCACTTTACAACAGATATTGCAGCTGGAGGAGGCAGCTTTTTTAAGTGGGGTGTAATTACAGTTTGATATTTAAGTGAAGAATGGAGTATGGCCATAATAAATAGTGTAACAAAGTTATGCTTGGAAGCCTAATTAATCACTTTGATATCAGCTGACCTGCTCATCTGCGGTAACATATTGTATCGTGGTTGGAGAGGCTGTCTTTAAATGACAAGGAGATAGATTTGATGTATGAGGCCGTAAAGGTTAGATATTTTAAATTTGTTATCGCACAGTTTCTCAGAAATTAAAGAAATATGCTCTGTAACTTGTTGAATTCATCCTCTTGAAGCGACTGATTGTCCTCTATCATCTCATTACAGCGGTGATGTGTGCATTGAGTTTGATTGTGGGGATGAGTCAAGACCACCATCTGGATGTCAACCCCTGCAATTATTTATCATGAGCAAGCAGTAATTTCTCTTAACCACATCTCCCTTCCTTAATCATAATCCTTGCCTCCGGTGCTGGATCACCTCCAGCCACTTGTCCACGTCCTGCTGTCTGCTAAAATCTAATCTGTATTTACTTTTCCCACTGCCTTGTTCTGTCTGGCAAGTCTTGCCTCTCACACACCCTCAGTGGAGTGATGGAAGAACACAGCCTGAGGTTTATTGTATAACTAAATAAATGAATAAACTAACCAGATTAATTTAAAGCATTCTTATCACGCTAGTAACTTCTAAAAACACTATCCTGGGCTGATAATTGGACAGTGCTGGGACCTTGATTTAAAAAAAAGTACATTTAATTTAACTTTTATCTCTAAATAAGAGTACAAAATTCAAAATTAAAGATGCATCTTTCCACAAGTGCAGCAAGCATGCCTAATGTGACCCCAGTTCTACCCTTAAATGCCACAAGCTGCTTACCCCATTCACATCCTCACCTTGCCCCCAACTAAAGGCAGCCCTATGCTTTCCCTTCAAACTATCCATCCATCTCTCCTACCCATATAAAAGAAGAGTTGGGAAGTGCAAGGCGGCAGGGCCTGATGGCATAAGGGATTTCAAAGCATGCACCACTAGCTGGCAAAAGCTCTCTAACTCCAATTCAACCTAATTCTAAGCCTTATGAGGGTACTTCATCTGCAGGATGCAACTTTCAAAACTCACTCTTAAAAAGTGGCATTCTGGTCTACAATGAGAAATGTGTTGGTTTTAGTGAATTTGGGCTTATAAGAAACCTTTTAACCACTTACTGAGGTATGAAATATGAAACACAATGTTGGAAAAGAGAGCAACAAAGGTTAATCGTTTTGAGTGTGCTGATTTCACAAAGGCATTAATGAGCAAATATCACAAAGTATGATATATTCATTTTATTTTCCATAACAGCGTGTTTCAGTAGAACCGCACACATAATGCATATCTTTTTTTTTACACACAGTTCATTTTGATGAGACTTGGTGTCACAACCAAGCCGTTTGAGTGTTGAATTTTCAAATTCCATTACATTCCACAGATTTCCCTTTGGTTCATGTTACTCAGACCCTCCTCTGGGCATTGCAACCTGCACCTGTTAGTGAATTCTTGTCAATGATCATCAGTCATAAATAACATCAGACAAGCATGCACATTCACACAGCCTCTGGAACAGAAGACATTTATCGAGACACAAGAAGTCGACTGGCTAAATGCCTGAAATGCAAGTTCAGTCACCGAATTCCAACCTCCCTCATGTCCTAAAAAGACATGTTTAATTGTCTTGTTTAACCTGGTGCCTCTTTACACCAAATAAGTAATAAAACATTACAGCATGAATAGGAATTCTTGTGCAACATTTGCTCCGGGCAAACAGAGGTCCTACCTATGTCTTATGAGCTGCAGCCAATTAAGTGGCCACTGAGTGTAAATATTAATCAGGTGAAAAGGATTTGTGCTTTGCCAACGTTTTATTGGCTGTTTCATGAAAGTTTTCATAGTCACAGTTTTAAATGTGTAGAATGGTTTCTTGTTTGTAAACACTATAGGAGGTGCACACACAACTACGTTTAGCCTTTTCTGTGGTTTGTCATCGTATTTCTTATGACAGTACACTGTAAGTGCATTCAATTATGTCCCTAAGGCATATCATTTTATTTTCATCTCAGTGAAGGTACCTGGCGCATAATTTGATCAGTGTCACATCCTTTTGTCTTTAACTGTGAGCTGATGTTGTCATGCTGTTACATAAACCATTAAGTGCGCACTGTATAGTGAGTATGTCCAGATGAAAATAAAGGAACAGTGAGGCTTCAGAGTTGCCACATGTAAACCATGTGCCTACATCCCTTTAGCTTATGGAAACTATATGAGGCAAGATTGTTCTCGTCTGAGTTGTGCCATGCAGGCATGTAGCTCGGAGTCGGCGGGTGTGCAGAGGAGGATATTTAAATGATCTCTTATACCTGCTTACGAGGTTTCCAGGTTTCAGCATAGCAGGCAGAAATACTGATCAAGAAGCTATGTTGTATTTCAAATCATAGCCTTGATGAGCAACAGCCTTAATTAGCATATCACTGTATGTGAACATGTTTCGTCATGGTGTCTTAATGCCGCCCTAATTCACTTAAAAATTGTATTCAGTTCTGACTTCATCAGCTTTCTATGATTTGGGAATATCTTGTGATCTGCAGCCTGTAATTACAAACTGCATCTGTTAAAATGAGTCAAATGAAGCAACTGTGTTTATAGCAGCTATCTAATACAAGCCTTTTCAAATGCAAAGTGGCTGCTTCACTCATATGCTACAGACATCACAGAAACAAAAAGTCAGAAACTGAGAAATATCAGGGAGTGCCTCTTTTAGGAAAATGTCAACCCTGCGTGAATATTGTGCATGGACGTTGGGGAGGGTGCAAGAGGGACTCCAACAGCAAAATGCAGAAATTTGAGAGTGTGTCGCCTTATTGAGCACAGCACTCAAAAGGATAAGTGCCACATAGAAACCTTAGCTTTCATCTTCCAGTGAAAAACACTGTGGTAATCTTGACTGCTTACTTCCTTGTGTGTTTATTTTGAAGGCAGAATTGTATTTACACCACTGACATATAAGTTGCTTTTTCAATTCACACTTAAAGCTGGGGTAGGCAGAATCTGTGCAACCTAGGCAAAACCTTCCGCCTCTCTCTCTGCTGCCTTGTATCACTCCGCTAAGCCCCTCCCACCAAACCCACAACTTCGACCGGCAGCAGAAGGAGTCGGTTCCCCAGTGAAACTGTATCCCTCGTAGGGCTCGCTCTCCACGCCGTGAGCCTCACCGAGACTGCGGTCCCTCCCGCCGTGACTTGTTTTCTCAAAGACGCCCCTCCAGCGCTTCGCGGCTGCAAAGCAGAGTGCCCCAGGCTTCAGAGGCAGCTGCAACGCCGTCCAGCAGCGGGAAGAGAGGCTAGTACACCGCACGCACACACCACTGTCCCCCATCAAAAGTTATTCCCCACTGTTTGTCATCATGCCTCTTTGCCACTCGTCGTTATGAGCGCCATGGCATTGAACGTAATGAGCCTGAAACTCCGTGTGGAGCCAGGACATGTTGTTTTGTACTATACGCCGCTGTAGGCAAAGGAGGTGTTGGAAATTTATCAAGTTTCAGGATTTTCGGCAGGATTTTACTCCACTGAATCAGGTTTTCACCGTCTGAAGGGACGTGTACACACATCTGCTCTTGTAGCTTAGCCAATACGAACACACCGTCTCTGAAATAACCTGTGATAGGCTAAAGTCTACCGTCACGGGACAGATTTTCTGAAGCCTGAAAACAGAGGCAAGAGGGGGGGCTGAAATGGAGGTCTGCTCTCAGACCACTTAAATTACAACATGCTGCACGGTTCATATGGAATTTTTGCCCAGTGACGCCAAAAGAAAACTGCCTACCCCAGCTTTAAAATACAAAAATAAACATAGGTTCACAGTTTTTTGACTCGGAACTTAAATTTTTGTTTCACCTATAATCACACATAGCACCAGCACAACTGTAGCTTCTGTTGTGAGAAGCAAACTTGTTTTAATTTTTTTTTTTTTGGGGCATTTTGCTTTTATTACACAGTGACAGCTGGAGAGAGTGACAGGAAAGGCAGGAGAGAGAGAACGAGAGGGGATGACATGCAGCAAAGGGCCCGGGCTGGAATCGAACCCTGGCCACTGCAGTACGGACTCAGCTTTAGTAAACACACTCCAGCATGGCAATCAAACACCAGGGTAAAATTTCCCTTTTGAAAATAAGAAGCTCACTGCATAGTCAGGCATGTATTTATGTGCTAGAGAATAAAAGAATGTCTCAAACTATGCTTTCTATCAGGTTTTATTAACTTTGGCTGCATCTAAAAGCTGATAAAAAAAAATTCAGTCAATACAATTAATAGATAATGTTTTGTGACCCTTTTTTCAGAAAAGCATTTTAATGCTGCCAGCTTTCCCATTTTCAAAACAAGACTGATTGTAGGATTTGGAGGACTAAATAAGTATTGTATTGGAAGGTGTTAAAGCCCAGTGAGAAATTGCAGCAGAGTGGTTAGTTTTACAAATTAAAGCTGTGAGGTTGTGCTGCATGTGACGGGAAACAGCATTTTAATAACGCGCAGGCTGAAAAACAGTGAACCTATCCTATCCTGTAAGCTGGCAAGCAAGGTGTCATATTTGGTTGAATGGAGAAAAAGGCGCAAAGTAAGGGCGCGAACAGTGAGCATAGGGAACATAAATGAACATAGGTATATCATTTTGCTGTAGGGTAAAAAGAAAGAAAACAAAGGAGAAAAAGATAATATTTGTTCTTCTGTTTCGGAAATTGAGTCTCCTGCCTGAGGCCTGCATGTGAACGTCTGCGCGACACTGCAGAGACAACTTTCTATAGACGACTGTCCTGAATACATAAAAAGAAGCAGTATAGAGGCAAACTAGGTTTGCTGAATGGGTTCGTTTTTAATAGAAAATATGGCACTTGCCATAATATTTCAAATTTGACACTATTGTATTAACTGTAAGGCAGTACTTTTGAATGAAAAAAACGACCTTAAATGGCCCAAGGTGTTTTTCCCCCAGCAATAACTTGACAAAGTGTATGTACACGTAGCCCCCTTCAGCTCTGCCCATTTCTTTGGTTTGAACTGAAGTCTCAGCTTCCCTACCAGTGCATCTGAAACACTCTCCAGATGTTTGAGCATTGGTTTTCTCTGGAGCATAACAACACCTTTTCTTTTTTGTTTTTGTTGCTGTTCAGCTCTCCCTTCCCTGCAGCGACCTGGACAGCACTCCTGCTTCTCCAATGGTGGAATGACCTTCTCACCTCTGTTGCCAGGACAGCATAGTCACTGCCTGTATTTATTTAAATCCCATCTCTTCAACAAAAACTTAATATACCCAGGTTTTCTACCCTCCTCTGCATCACAAATGTTTAAGTTTGCTTCCAAATTCCCCTCCTCTGCTTGCAATGCTCTCGCATCTGTCCTGTCCTATGAATATTTATAGTAAGACTGTGAGCTTTGCATCTGTTACCACTCGTGATCTATGGCTTTGCACATTTTTACCCTGTATACGAACACACAAATGTGCTTCAGTATGGAATTAAATGAAGATAAAAACCCAAACCATCGAAATTATTACGAGGAACTTGTTTTGCCATTCTTCAATATTTGATTTGTGCAATTAGAAGTTGATTCCATCACTCCACACTGAAACACAAAATGTATTTGTAGTGATGCAATGTACATGCCAATCAAGCAAGAGGTTGTTTTAGATGCACTTTGCAACTGTAGTAGAGTTCATGGAAAGAGAGGTTAAACATTATCCGATAATAAACTGTTGACTGTGTGGGGTTATTGAGCTTCAGATATATATATGTATAAAAACACATTTTGAATACATCTCCAATAACAATATACCACATTTAAAAACCACACTGACACTAATTTACAAAATACCCCTTTGAAATGTCTTCAGACTCCCTTATATGAGACAACCGTGTAACACAAAATGTTCGGTAGGCACCCTGAGATGGGAATACAGATATGAGCTGTACCTTCTCAACAATCTACATCTTTCGAAGCACTATTCAGTTAAGAGGCAATGAATGTCACTCTTCTGTCAAATTAAATACGACCAAGTGACAGGACAACCCCTAACACTTCCCCAAATGTGCTCTTTTTATTTTTGTTTGTTTTTCCACAGTGAAAGCATCAAAATGTGTCCCTGGAGAATTAAGATTTTTTTTTATTAGAAAATAAACTGACTATGAAATGAAAAGCTAAAATTCTGCATAAGTATTTCAGAATGAAGAATAAGAATTGCCACTGCATGAGACTACCACATCCTGCATGTGATGTAGGCGGCAGAGGAACCTGTGCTCATTCTATATTGCTTGCTGCACATTCAGTAAATGTATTTATCCTTTTCTAACATAGAAGGCAGGAGAACATCCTGAGCGTGTTGTGTATCTTAGTCCTTATTATCCTTTTCTAACATAGAAGGCAGGAGAACATCCTGAACTTGTTGTGTATCTTAGTCCTTTTGTTACTGTGAGGCCTGGAGAGCAGCATCATTTACAGTAAATCGGTGAGACATCTTGTTTAAATATGGATGTACTAAGGTGAGGGACTATCTTAGTTTTAACTGGATATGATTTTGAGATGCAACTGATGTTGGATGTCTCGGATCGTGACAACCACTGTGTTTCGAATTGCATAGCAAAGTGTTAGTGTGCATAAAGAATCATCAATGCTGTTGCACTTATGCACAAGTTATTGCATTGCGATTGTGTTAATACGTTGACATCAGTGTATAGCGTTGTGCTCTCCCTGTGAGAAGTTATACTGTCCTGCACTGTGGGTGATCTTTTACTTAAGAACAAAAGCAACGCATCAAAATATACTTAATGCACCAAAAGTAAAATAATTAATCATGCAGAATGGCCCATTTCAGATTATTGTATATTATATTATTGGATTATAATTGCTGATGCATTAATGTGTACATCACTTGAATGTTGTAGCTTGTTAAGGGGGAGATACTGTAATTTTAACTACTTGATATATTGCTGAGTAGCTTGTAAATTAGTAGCTGAACATTTTAATACTAAAGAAGGGTATAAGTACCTCAAAAGTGTACTTAGAGTACCTAGTTACTTTCCACCACTGGTGTTCTCTAAATCAAACTGTGCCCTCCATTGTAGGTTTACAGTGAATTAATATTTATTTTGTCTCCTTGTCTGATAGCCCTGTCTCCACAGTTTTATTTTTTAACTGGTATAGGTTAAATATTTCTACATATTGTTTATATATTGTATTTATTGTGTTATTGAAAGTGTAACCCTGAAAGCTACATAAAATATGCATATATTTACCTTTGTGATGAAACATCTGCAAAGAGTGATACAGTATACTGTATGGTGAGATTGTTTTTGTGCTCTGTTAAAAACTGATTAAAAGATGATATCAAGGGTGGCTTTACATGCAGCCTACAGTGACATACAGTGATCTTATAAATTGGTATTGTAATAAAGTTACATAACGGTCGAACCGCAGCAGCTGAGAAGTATAGGTGATATGCAGAATGACTGATACAGCAGCAATAATAGATATGTAGGTGTCCTCCACCTGTTACATCACATGCACCATTTGTTTGGTTTGGTGCCAGTTTTGTTCAATACTTGCTTTCTATCATCTGTCATTTCCTGAATTAATTGATTATGTTTATTACTAAGTTTGTTTCTTCTTTGCAGTGCATGTCCATTTCAAACTCCATCATGAAACCCCATTATACATTATAGACAGACTGACATTATCTCCTCTTCTTCTACTCTAGCATTCAGTTGAGGCGAGTTGTAATATTTGAGGCTTTTGAAGTTACTAAAGAGAGGTGTATGTTTACCAGTGGTTAGCCAGTTTTTGTGAAATATGTCTAAGAGTCTACAGCAGCAGACATTAAAGGATATAACTTTTTTTTAATGAAATATTAATATACCATTCAGGTTGTTTTTAGAGTAAGAGCAAAATGAAACTGCAATGCATGGCTCAGTTTTCCCAGGACGTAACAGCATCTCAAAAATGTTTGCTCTGTTTATGCTTAATGGTTGAGAATCACAGAGGAAACTCGTCCTTATGTAGCACTGTAGCAAAGTTGTTGAGTTAATCCTTCAAATGATAAACTTTCAATAACTCATTACTGTATATTAATTACATAATTCACAACTTTACTCAAAATGATTAAAAAAAACATATCTGAATATTCAAACATGTTCACCTGCACTCTTTTCTGATTGATTGATCAGCCAATAGAAAACCAAGCTATGCATTCCAGTTTCATCTGTTACTTGATACTCTTTAGCTGCACAACCGTCTGAATGTCACATAAAAACAGGAATTACCATATAACAGACTTAAGGATCCAGATTTCATTCTTTGTTTATGCGATCTCTGACTGACTCGTTGTTGTTGAGCGGCGGAGGCGGCGATTGCTTGCTCTTCATGCTCCTGCCGTCCGTGGCGGCTCGCGAAGTCTCTGTCACAAAAAGCCGAGTCACCCACACAGAGGTGACAATGCGTTTGTACTCGTTCCTGAAATTCCTGTTGAGTAAGCCATAGATGATGGCATTCAGACAGCTATTGAAGTAGGCCATGAAGTAGCTGACCACAAAAAGCCACTCGGGGATACGGGGAGCCACACGGGACGGATCTATGGCCACCGCCAAGCCAATCAGGTTAAGTGGGGCCCAGCAGATGGCAAACAGCACAAAGACCACAAACATGGTGATGAAATTCCGCAAGTCACTTGGTCTGAGGCGAGGGCTCTCCTCTGTCTTCACTTTACGTCGCACCTGGACATGATGAAAAGACATAAGACAGGAATTAGACTGTAAATGATGCCACAATGCTGCTGTTTCTCTCTGCCTCCCTATCTTATCTTACACATATACAGATGCACAAAAATATACAGAAACATACACATACAGTTACATCCATGCATACAACCACTCCAGGGATCTCGTCCATCTAAATGCCTATCAAACATGATACCTGAGCTGAAATCACAGGCACTGGCTTTGCCTCATCTTTGCAGTGTCCAGAGTTTGTTTTGAATCTACACTTACTGGTAATTAAAGATCAAAATGCTCAACTCAAATGCTACATGACAAAAGGGACTTCAATGATTGGATGATGTCTTTGGTCAGTGTATTCTGGCATTTAAAAAGTCACACCAGCTAGTCTAATAAAGGGTCAATAATTAAAGTGTAATTACATTGGAACAATCATATTTTCTACATTACAGGCCCAATTTGGCTGAACCCTGGGAGGCTGATGGATCTTGTTATTGTCTGACCCAATGGGTGTCTGTTATTTCAAGCTGATGGCATGTTTTCAGGTTTATTTGGTTGGTATTATTACGCTATTCAAAAAGCTCCCCCATTAATACCTTCTGTGTGCCTGTAAAGACAAATTGCCATGTAGAGAAGCAGAAGACTGACCTGAATCACAAGTACCCAGATGCGTAGATAACAGAAGGTCACCACTGCAATGGGAACCAAGAAGTGAACCACCACTACCGCCACTGTGTAGGAACTGCTGACATTCTGGGCGAAGGTGCAGGAGTAGACCCGCGGGTCGTAGCGCAGGGAACCGACGAAGAAATTGGGAATAATGGCCACTATTGTGAGCACCCAAATTAAGGCAACAAACAGCAGAGTGTTGCGATAGCTGTACAGCCGACTGTAGGAGAATGAGTGACAGATATAGCAGTATCTGTTCACTGCAATCCCAGTGATGTTGAAAATGGAACCGATGACACTCAGCCCCATTAGGAAGCCACTGACCTGAACAGAGAGAAAGAAAGTGAAGTGTGTGTGTCAGACTCTGTTGTACTGGTGTGGTATTGGTAGCAAACTGAAACATGCTGTAACTGATGTGGTCTTACCATGCATTGTGTGTTTCCCAGTGCCCATCCATCATGGAAAAGAGCATAGAGAACCAAGGGGTAGGGGTAGAAGGCTACCACGAGGTCAGCAAATGCCAGACTCACCACAAACACGTTACCTGGAGAGGAAGACACAGAGAGACAGTTCTCCTAAATATATTGACAGGAACTTGCTCTCTGATTGTGAGATGAGTCACATGTTTTATTATGCCAGACACACCATAATCAAACTGTTCTATTAACACTGGATTCACCCTCTGATGTGGCTCTGATGGTTTGGCCCCTCATCTTCTCATCTCACCGCAATGAATTTGCCTGCTTGTGCTCAGCCAATCAAGATAAGTACATTCCTGTACCCCGGTGGCTCATTCTGATAGAAGGCAGGAGTAGCATTTATCCACTTTTGATGGTGTTACATTTAAAGTGCTCACTTGTTTTGCATATAAAACAACTGCATTCATATTCTGGTTTACATGCTCTTTAAGGCTGACATTATGTTACAATGTCAGAGTTTCCCTCCACCAGGTATTCACCTTTCTCATGTTGCTACAGTACAGTAGCTACACCTTTGTAGCTAACTGCATGCACATTTTGCAAAATGCTTCAATATGGCAACTAAAATTGGATTGCTGCACAGTCCTTGATTTAGTTATTCTTTCTCTGACAATAACCTAATGTGAGTTAAAGTAATCAGAAAATGCAGTTTATATTGCATTGTTTCATACTGAGACTGGACCTGGCAATTTTCAATATACTAGGAGCCTATCTCAGCATGTTCAGCTTGGCGAGATTGTTGGCAGGGGGCAGGGCTGAGATTAAATAGCAAACGTTTCTAGCCTCTGCCCCACAGCCGGTTGCCTCACCCCAGACAAAGTTTTATCAGGGAATGGCAGAGTCGCTGTGTTTTGACAGAGTAGAGGGACAAGCTTGTGGACACAGCTCTTGTGCTCCTGCAACACTGGGGGCATGCAGGTCCTTTTTCATCTAGCTGATCCCCAGCCTAATCCAAACAGTGGTCTCTGGTTCACAAAATCCAGCTGGTACGTAAATGAAGCATTGCTTTAGTTTAGGCAGAGCACTGCAGTTGCATTTAGCTCATTCATCAGCTACATAGGCTACCAGCTGACTAGTAACATGCAATCACATTCATACAGGTGTACAAAACAGCAATTATAACCTGACACTTTCTCAGTCTCCTAATACGCCAATGCCACAGCTGCCTCCTCCACCCTAACCTCCACCTTATGTTCTAAACTTATGCCATTATTAACTTTACTACAATCTAATGTTGACGTATGCTTGTTAAGGGGGGATTAGTTCTCCCAGCAGAATTCAGATTCTTTGAGATCTCCCTTAAAGAGCAGAGTCCCTTCTGCCAAATCTAACTGTATAACCATTTGCCACAAATAATTTTGGATTCTGCCCTATTTTAGGCTTGTTTGTTAGAAATAGCATAGGTGCTATTGCAAAGGTAGTTCCAGATATGATAAGGCAGAGCATTGACAGCTATTACTGTGTTGCACTTTCTAGGTCTCATGTGTGTGGCTCACCTTGTGTTTCAGCTATAGATGCTTGCAGAGGTCATTTGCACCCTCAATGCACAAACAACAACTACTGATCATTCCTGTATTCATCAGGAAGGACCTGAAGTATTGGAGGGACCTCAGACCTAGGTGGTGGGGATGGTGGAGGAGGGAGTCCTCCTGTTTGTCATGAGACATCTCCCAGTGGGATTCCGGATACTTGCTGTATCTATAATCTATCTGTGCGAACTATGTCAAAAGTGCATGGTGAAAAATGCACCGAGGCTTTATTTATAGCTATACCAGCTACACATTTTGTTTTTGTAACTACAGTATGTGCACATGTGGCTTTGGTGTGTGGCTGTCAACCTAGAACTGTCACAAGGCACCATGATGCATAAAGTGGAGACAGCAATTCAGCACCTCCTGTACAAGGACATCACGTCTCTCTTTATGTGGAGAAATCACTCTGGACTCCTCTCTGCCATCATTAAAGTGTCAGAGTGCAATGGCACAAAACGCTCTGCTCCTGAAAGAAAGGAAGCAAAGGGATTTGACTGGTCATGAACTCACTTCAACTGATAAGGTATTCTTCTGAAAAAAGATAATTTCACCAATAAAATACGGTAAAATATAAAAGCACCAAATTGTGCAAGTGTACTTCTATTCCATGTGTAATCTTAAAACTCGTTGAGGGTTTAACACCCTAAACTTAATGCTGTGAATAAACAGAAAAACATGGCATATAGTGGATACACCTTGGAATGTGGATTTTCATGTCACCACTTTATTGGTGTTCTGATCAGTTTTTACAATAATCAGTTGAACTGTGATTAACAAATACATGAGTCAATGCACTTTCCAAGAAAAAGTGTCTTTTTCTCACACAAGAAACAGAAATAAGTAAGAGTCTACAGCCATGGTAGCAGCTCTCTGAGGCTGTACTTAGGCACAGTGGTGCTTTAAGCTAAATAACCAACATTTGCATGCTAACATGCTCACAATGACAGTGCTAACATGGCAATGCTAAGCAGCTATAATGTTTACTAGGTTCACCATTATAGTTTAGTGTGTTAGCATGCTAATATATACAAATAAGCACTAAACACAAAGTAAAGCTGAGGCTGATGGGGATGCCGTTAGTTTTGCAGGTGTTTGGTATTAAACCAAAGAAGTGGACAGATTGAAATTGAGACCAGATGATGGCACTACATGAAAAGTTAACTAGTCTTCAAAGTTATTATAATTCATCCTGTGGGGGACATGAATGTGTGTACCAGATTTCATGGCAATCCATCCCCTAGTTGTTGAGATATTTCAGTCTGGACCAAAGTGGTGGAACAACCGACCAACAGAGCAGCATTGCCATCCAAAAAAAAAACATTCCTTCTTCAAATATACAAAAACTGAATCAACTGGACTGTAAATACAGCTATGAAATCGTCTGACTGCACTTTGTCCTTTAAATGTGGGATTAAGAGTTAATATGTGCATGAAATATCAGTTTTAGTTTTAGTACAATGAACACATGACACACAGATTGATATAAACTGATATTCACCAGGGAATTCCAGTATCAGCGTAACAATCACTTAACGCGATTACCAATTATAGCTCAACATGTTTGTGTCTGACTGTGTGTGTGTCTGCCTGCCTGTCCTATAGTGGATGACTTTATTTGGAAAGTCACAGCATATATGCCTCAGTCACATCCAACAAAATATGTTACGTTAATAAGAAAATGTCTCAATGTGGACAATTACTGTGGACTTCATAATTCAATACCGTTCATTCTTTCCAGTGTATTTGAATATAAATTGGATGTGTGCAGCAGGGAGAAAGAACATACTGTACAATGAAAATGGAGATGACGTTCTGTATCTTTTTAAAAAACCTTTATATGAGTCTTTTCATTACAAGGCTCCTCAAACATGATAAAGCAGAAATTATCTTTTCTGTCTGGATGGATTAATGTTCATTAATAACTGCTTTGTGTGTGTGTGGGGGAAGTGAAGTGTGTCCCACTTCAATAAATAAATTAGGCAATGAAGAAAGACACATATAAAGTATGGAGGTGGAAGCACACACAAACCTGTGCACACATGCACACAAAGGTATAGAATAAACAGACAGAGAGCAAAGAAAAGATCAGACAGCTTGTGCTATAATCTCACCTTGAGGCTACAGCAGTCTTTACAGGGAAGAGTTTTGAGACTCAGTGCAAGTCGAAATTCAAACTTTACCTTCCATATGCATAACAAAACATGATTTTACTGGTTCTTTCAAAATGCTTGCTACTCGTTCCATGCGGGAAGAAATGTCCATGTTTGTGAGATTAACTCCACTGCTCATATACTTCATCTTTATTTTTTTTTTTATGTTAATGATCATATAATCTCGTAGTTGCCTGACCTTTCTTCTTGATCTTGCTACATGAATTTGACTTGCTTTCATGTTTTTTCCCCCCAAAGAAATATGCCTTCATTTGCTGTAGGAACAACATCAATTTGAGCAAGTACATGGATAATAGATCTTGTTAAGAACTACTGCTCAAGTTTTGGATCATTAAGTATTACATTTATATTTTCATATTTAACAGCTGTGCTTGGTAATCAAGGTCTATTTTGAATGATTTTGTGCAATGAGCTGCCTGCCAGGAGATCATTTTAATCATTATGGCATTAAATTGAAATTAGACAGTAAAGCTTTTAAAATGGTCTTTAAGTGTTTGCGTCTACAAGAAAGAATCAGCCATCGTGCAATCAAAGTTAATGTACGAAGGCAGGCACAGAATTTTTTTTCCCTTTAAATATTTTCTAGAAATGAGACAGTTTCTTTTGAATTGACTTCTTATTAATTCTGAAATTAGTCTGCAATCTTCATAACTCAAAACCTGGAAACATTTTTCCTTAAAAAGGTTCCCTGCACAATCAGAAATGACTGCAAATAAAGGTTTTCTGCTAATTATCAGAAGTAGATTTTCAATTTAAATGTTGAACCGAGTCAACTCCAACACAGCAAAAAGTGCAGCGCGTTTGGACCTGTGACAGTGCAGCTGCATGTACTCAAGTATTCAGACCATTATCACACAGCTGTCAGAGCCATGTTTTTTTTATTAAAAGGCAACCACCACGTTTAAAATGTCTGACCTATAAAAATACCCACTGTTCCACTGCACTACCCTGGCATCACACATGAGAAATAACAAGCATTGCATGAACTCCTGTATAGCTGCACTGCTGCTGTGAGGCTCTTGCTCAGGCCTAATTGTGTACTAAATCAGATTCCAGGTAGTTTTGCCACATTTAGTGTTTCATTGTTTATGTTGAAGCATTGTTTAACAGAGAAATACATGGAAGTAGTGCGGTTATGTTTATTCATGAATATGAGAGTAGTTTATTTAGTTTGAGAGGTAATGAGCAGGAAAGTAGTTTACATAATGTTTAATCTGTTGAGTGAAAATTATGAGCTGTGATGGTGAAACTGACGAGGCAAGGAAGAGATAAAGGAGTGAATTGTGTTTTTTACTCAAACACACGACTCATGGACATGCATCAGCACTGCGGAAAAAAATTAAGCAGATGGTTGTAATTTCAAAAGAGAAATCCCTTCTGTGATAGATACTGTAGCTGTTTATGACTTCTCTGACCACGCAATGCTGTTAACGCATGAGGACTGGATAAGCAGCCGTTGCCACACGTGCACTGCTCTGGCGCGGACCCAGGAAATCTGGGTCTCTGTGTGTGTGTGTGTGTGTGTGTGTGTGTGTGTGTGTGTGTGTGTGTGTGTGTGTGTGTTTGAGAGAGAGCAGTAGCTGGCCCGCTTCATTTTCTCTGCCATCCGCCTGACAGAGAGCAGCGCACATTCGACAAAGCAGCAAACAAGCGTTTCACATGTGGGGAGCACACATAGATGCATGCTGACACACCTGTGAGAATTTTTGAACCATCTGTTCACTAAAGCCGTGGATTATGATTATGATGATGATGATGATGATGATGATGATCGCATTTCATAATTATTCATACTGTAGATGAGAGTCTAAGCTTAAATGTGCTAATCTTGTTTCAGGGTTTAGAGCAATGTAAACTATAGTTAGATCACGTTACAACTTTACCCAGAAGCCCCTGGGAATGGGGTGTAATTTGGACAGCCAACTGTTGAGAGACCTTGAATATTTTGGATTTCCAGATGAAAGCATATACACAGTCTGAAGTGTTGAGTTTAATTTGCAGTAGCAACCTATTTGGCTGCACCAATCAAAGAGGAAATGAACAAACATGCATAGTAAACAGTCTTTTTTGGACTGCAGTATTTTTTTTTTCCTTTTTATGCCTAATGGGTGGAGTGGATGTTCCTAAGACTGAAGTTTGTACAGCTCTTCACAAGGTTATTCACGTGTACGTAATTGCTTATGGAAATGTTAACTAAAACTTAATCTTCTTTGTCAAAGGAATGCGTGGATGATTACTGCAATAAACAATGTTAGAACAAAAAATGATTTTGTGCATTTTCCTTCCATGTCTGTAAGAAATTCTCGAGGGGAAGAGGTTGCAATGATTTTCCTCTCATTTGCTTTTTTTTTTTTTTTAAATGTCTTTCCTGTGGGAGGACATGCAAGGCAGATTTGCCTTGTTTGCATTTAAATTTGTTTTCAGTGGAGGGAAGGGGGCAAAAAGTACATGGTAAAGAAATGATGGCAGGAGTGGGGACTGAATCCAGAAAAGAGTGATGTGGAGGGAAAAGTGGTCAGGCCTGATAAAAAGCCGCAATTTCATGTGGAAAGACAACGTTAAAAGAGGGGGAGCCAGTCTCATTTAAGTTGGGTTAATAATACTTTTTTTTCCCACAAGACATGATCTGGACAATTAGCAGCCATGTTATTTTATAATGAAGCTGTCGCCTCTGCTCATTTCTTCAATCTCCTAAATGGAAGAACATGACACAAAGACAAAAAGAAGACAATGTCTGACTCAATCTGCAGAGATGAATGAACACAGCTGTCAACAGGAAATAGAAAATTAGGAAGATGGCGAAAAATGAAGGAGGAGGAGGTTGAAGGTCAGCGGAGGATGGGATTGTTAGCGGTGGAATTAGAGAAGGGAGAATAAGCTGATGACAGAACAAGATAGATAAAAGAGTAATACATTTTCTCATAGTTTTGTAGGCAAGCCAATAAACGATCTTGTCATCACCACTAAACATCACAGCCCTTTCCACAGCGTGCCAGCAGCTTCCTCACTCCACTGCCCTGCCGACTGCCTGGTCATACATGCCAGTCTCAGTCTGGCCCAGCTAACCCCGCACGGGAAAGGAAGACGAACCTTTCTATCACTTCTGCCACTGTCTGTTCTTTACTTTGTCCATCCACTTAGCCGCTCTTCAAAATTTTCAACCAAGGAGTGTTCGTTTTGAATGATATGACCAAATAACCCCTCCGTCCTCGCTCCCTAATAATCCTGCTTTCACAACATTTGTTTCTCCCTGCCTTCTTTTCAGAGGTTGAATAGGTTTCTCACAGAAGAAAAGAGACAAATATCACACTGAGACTGCAAGGTGGATGATCAGGCCATGTTGCCAGCCTGAAATGGATTGGAAGCATGTCTGGCTACTACTATGTGAAGAAAATTACCTTAAAAGTGCACCGCATCTCTCTCTTGACTCTCCGTATAAAAGGAGTTCACAGAAGAAGAGAAATACCAGCAAAGTTTCAGTCTGTTCTTAAACAGAGTTCAGAATATGTATGCTGTCTTATTGCCCCAGGAAAATACTGTACAGTACGTTAAACTTTCTACTCTCATAAGCTTACAGTTTCTGCATGAGCAAGGACAAATATAGCCTGCAGTACACACAAATCTGCTTTAAGTGTGTGATCTTTGTTATTTCCAGATTTGTCTTTAAAGCAGCGTCAGGCAATGTTGTAAGTTGGCAGCGTTAGATGACAGCCACAGGTAACCATTAAAGAAGTGTAACTTCAGCAGCCAGAAACCATGTAACATGACATCAGCAAACACACAGCATGTTGATGTTGAGCTGGCATCACTACCATCTCGATCTGTGACTAGAAGATCTGTGACTAAACAAGTTTGAAGGGTTCCAATATTTGCCACATAATCAAATATAAAAGTCTGAGTGGTGGAAGTAAAAAAAGATGTACTCTGAATCTCTAAATTAATTGCTAGACATGTGGTATTTGGAAACACTTTATCTGTGGCTCACCAAGTATCCTTTTCCAACATATTTGGCTTAACACACCATTTATCTGACCCACCAGTAAATACTGTCTGAAGCGCAGAAGGGAAAAGTCATCCTGGTTGAGTTAATTGGTAGAAACATCCCCGAGGTAACATTTTAATTAGAAATGCACAGCAATTTATCCAGTAAGAGATGTGACAAGTCCTTTCAAATTGACTGTTTTAATTTACCTGAAAGTTAGTGCTCGAGTCTAACCAGCTCAAATACGTCAAACAGGGACATGCTCATTTGGATGGGCAGTAGATGAATTAAAAAAAAAACACACACAAAAAAAACACGTTTAATGCTGCAGACTCTCTTTGAGATGGTAAACTTGAGTCAACCAATGCGTACTAAAATGTGTGCTGCATTTTAAATACCCTAAACCATTTCATTAAAGAAAAATATTAAATGTTCAGGGATTTGTTGTAGTTATTATATCTCCCTTTGCTGTTATTTTCTAACTGCCTTAATTTTCTTTGTGTCTCTTAACTTCAAAAAGGATTCATCTAACCTCCTCCTTCAGGAAGTTGTCTTACAGTCAGGGTCATCTTATATTGTATTTGGGCCAATATAGGGTTTTCTGATCTGCCACGTACCTCTTGTTACGTTTTTGTTACATTTATGCAACTTGTTGGTAGCTGACCGAATGCAAAGCATGGTCACCTGTGTCAAAGTCAGACACTTTATACACCCAAACACTTGACCTCCTGCTTAAGAGATTTTGCAGTGCTATAACAATGTGACACTACATCTGCCTTAACCTCTGCCCAAAACAACGCCAGGGGCTGCTTTGGTGGCGGTGGGTTGTTTCAGGTAGTGGTAAAACAATGAAATATGATCCAGGAAGTCCTGTCAGAGCAACAAATCCATGAATTTGAAGTCTTACAGATGCCAAAACACTGCACAGAGGTTCAGTGTATATAACTCTGAGACAGAATTACAACTCTGGAAAGTTGTCATGGCTGCAATCATTTTATCTTTTGTCGCAAAGATTGATAGAAATACCTGCAATGCGCACTTTCACGTATATGCCACCGCAGCGCCCTGCTGGATAATATCATGTTGCCGTCCAGCAAAAGTTGAGCCTGCTTCAGCTTTTTATTCACCATTCGACCAGAGGCTGCTTGTTAGGAAAATGTAAACACTGGTCTAGTCCAGCATTTGACCAAATGGCTGATAAATTCATTTTTTCTGGTGAGGACGGTCTCAGTTCACATGCTTACCTCCAGCTTTAAAGAGTGACTTAACACCAAGCTGAAAAGCAGTTTCACTGAGTTTCAAATCTGTTGCACCTCTGATCACCGCCAACATCATGTGTGCTCCATCACCTCTATCACCGCTACATTACTGCAGCTCTTCAACCATCGGAGGTCAGTAAGTATTTTTAAGACCTACACATTGGAGGAAAGTGTGTAGGATCTGGTTGCTGAATATTTCAGTAAACATGATTCAGCGGTTGGTCGGCGGCTGCTTTGAAACCAGCTTTGCAAAGAAGCTCTTCCTTTCTTCTTTCCTTTTCCTCAGGTCTCTCTCTGCCTTTCTGGCACTGTCACAGATTGTTTACAGTGTAAATAATGTGCAACACCCAATATGATGCTTCATTTATAAATTACATTAACTCACCACAGTGTTAAGCAACTAGCTCCAAGATATCTAATGCAATATGATGAAATCAGTAATAAACAGTTTCCACAGTAGGAGCATAAATAATTCTAAATAACTTACATAAACTCTAAACAAAATCTCCAAATCTTAACACACATTACAAAAATAATATAGTTTTTGCTTTTATGTTGCAGTTGCTTTTGGGAAGTTGCTGATTTTCCCTTTATTGAAGTTCTTATACATTTATATGCAATTTCCATCCCTGGGAAAAAAAGCCATTTGATATATATAGGGGGATATATATATATACACATATATATATATACACATATATATATACATATATATATATATACACATATATATATATATATATATATACACACATATATATATATATATATCCCCTCTACACCTTCTTTCTTTCTTTGTGCCTCACTGAAGATGCTTTAAGTTGTTCTTAAAACATTACCATACTAATGTTGTAGCAGTAGCTACAACATTAGTAAGTTTAATAATGTTCTTTTTTTTTTCATTTTCTATACCGCTTATGTTTGTACACAGTTTATACATATCTTGATATGCAAATAAGTGATCTGTTTGGCCCCTGCGCACAGACAATATGCATATTAAATGACAATCAATAGTGTGACAAAAGGTCACCTTTCTGCCCTTTATGCTGCCATGCTCAGAGAGAATGACCATACTGAAACTAACTTATCAAAGTCATTCATCTTCTAGTTTGTGTGAGCATCAGTATGTGCTGCTTGTGTTAATGTTTATCTTACTGATCTCACATTCAACTGAATACCAGTTTACGCTAAACACGCTGTCCCAGTTTACGCAGAGGGGTGCATCTGTGTGTGCAGCTGGGACAAATTGCTTGCACATGTGCGAAATTGTGCCTCAAAATGTAGCTGTACATACATTAAATTATTCAAAATGTTCTCTGTTATGTGTGGGATGGGAAGAGGAGTGTGAAATAGACAGTCATTTGTTTTGAAACACAATCCTCTGGGATATTCTGCACAAAATTGATTTTTACTATGCAGGGACAGATGACCAAAGCGCTTATTTTTTAAAATGACAAATCTTGAGCTCAATTAGTATGGCACATAAAATAAAATAAAAAATCACAGTATGATGCATATGATACTTAACTAAGTATTTTAATGTTCTGGACAGAATTGGCTCTGGGTGTGGGCTATGCTATTAAGTTATGAAGCAATAATATACTTTACATTCAAACCGCCTCAAGATGTCAGCAATAGTGAGAGTATTAAATTAGCAACTGTAATAGACTGTAGTGCACAACAGATTTGTTTGCAAAAGGAAACATTTATACTATAACTGACAGAATATTAAGTTTCTGGTCTGAATAATTACGTAATTATCAATAGAACAGAATGATTAACAAACAGATCTAATGGAATATAACTTAAGAACAACACAGACAACATCATAAAAGGAAAAAATGCACAGGTAGCACATGGTGTGAACATTACACTAGGTGACGCATTGAACAGACAGATGGTTCTGTATCATGTGATGACTGGATAACATGATGCCATTACCATATACATGAGGGGATGCAGAGTTGGAGTTACATCAGAGAAAAGGTCTGAAAGTAAAAATCTTCCAGTTTTGAGATCTGCACTAGATTACCTTTATCAAATAAAAATATCTCTTTTTGTGACTGCAATTTGGATAAATTGTTCCCTAGTCTGAAAGCTAGTTAGTTTCAAAGCACAATGAGAGGAGACAGTGTTTGGCCATTGCATAATTAGTGCTGCCAGTACATATGGCTGTTTTGTGTTCAGGCACGTGCTTTGGGGCTTGTCTTGGTTTGGCCAGCACAGGCCTCGTGCTTCAAGAGAGAGTCAGCATATGGACGACATTGGTGGAATTACAATACAGTGTTGTGATGTGATAAAGAGCTTGTCAGGTGAAGGGATGAGTGAAGGATTTACAGCTGGTGGTTTTATTCCAAGACACAGAAACCCCAAACCCCCAGGAACTGTCTTGCAAAATGTTTTTCTGTGTCTTGGCCACGCTCCATGATGCTGAACGGGTTTCAGGCACACAAACCATTTAACTCGGCCTTGTTTTTATTCTTTTTTTTTTTTTTTTTTTTTTTTTGCAGATGTAACATTAGAAGTAGAGGAGCAGAATTTCACAAATGTATGCAGAGTCAGCCCTCACATTTTGAGTGTCCAACCCACTCTGTCCTTTGGCAAAATTGTCACTTCATACATTGACTAGTTTTACAGTTATACCAATAAAAAGCTTTAATCAATAAGGTCTTCTCTGATTTGGTGGGTGTATGTCTGACCACGTAATTGTTGCTGAAACATTTCTAGACAACACAATACAGGACTGACAGGCTAAGGGCTTAACATAATCTGAAACCAAACAGTTGTGGCACTGTAGACAGATGAGCAAAGTATAACTAGAGTAATACATAGGACTTTAAAAAGAAAAAAAGGTTGTTAAATAGCAAAGACAATTAGGCTGCAACCAGGACATCACATAATGCACTTAAAAGCTTGTAAATTGTGGTATCGGTTTCAGAGCTGTTACACAACTTCTCATGACTAAAACAAGAGGTTTTTCACTTTAAGCTTCAGATAAAATAATTATTTACACTTTACAGGAAATACAGTATACAATCTTTTCTCAGTAAAATGATAGACTGCTGTTTCACAAATGGCATAAAATAAACCAGAAGTAGAGATGGAATAATAACCCTTTAGTGTTCCTCAATGTGCTACACAGCGCATGTGATGTCTTTTATCAGGCGCTGTGAATGTGCCACGAGCCAGAGCCCATATGGGAATCTCTCGAAAATGGGTACTGCCAAGTGATTTCTCATGATTTGTCAAAGACAACATACACTGGGAGAAATTGGCTTGATAAGAGAGCGCCAGCATCTTATGTAACAGCACTGGAGACAAACCGGTGACAATAATTGGCAGAATATACCAGAGCTAAAAGCCAAAGAATTTTAGAAATCAGAAATTGGAGGGAGAAACAACGCTGGGCAGGGGTCTTTCTGGGGGGTCACTGCAGGAGGTGGCAGTGAATGGAGTTCATTTGAATAATGGAAATACAAAATTTAAAAAAACTGAAAAATGCAAATTTCTGTAACTCCTTAGCTTCCAGGATATTCTTTTGGATCACACAAAAAACATTATGTATCTGCTATTAACCTGTCAATTTAGCCAAATTATAAAAAGAAAACAAAGAAGATTTTCTCATTTACACCTCACCTGGGTGTGAACTGTTTTCACTGGAACGCTGTTTTACTAAAGAAATGGTCTCCATGACAACATGTTCTGTGGGTTATCCAGAGTAACTGGGACACTACTGTTTGTGGAAAGAGATGTTGCTGTTGAATTTTTTAAAATGTCATTTTTCAATGACAACCACACACACACACATACACAAAAAAAACTTTTCACTGTTGTGGTAGTAGCAGAAATTGCAGAGGTGGATATCTATCTAAAAACCACCTCATACCATGTGATGAAACTGAGAAAATATGTTTGGGTTTTTTTGACATTTGGCTGAACCGACCCTCTAAGATTAACATACTGACATGTTGACGTTCAAAATTGGTGTGAGACGTAGCCCCTGACCTGTGATGGGAACTGCTCGCATGTGCATATTGTTGAACTGAATGTGGACACTACTTAAGAGAGCGAGAGAGAAAGTTCTCAGGATCTCAGGATAGCCAGAAAACATCTGTGAAATCCAGCAGTTAAGAGGCTGCAGTGAAGTTAAAGTGTGGTATCGATCAGAGCAATCACCAAAGAAACATCAGAAGTTTCAAGGACTTGGCGTTGGAAAGTTCAACTTCATCCAACACGCGAGTCATGTACACTGACATGCACAGGCCAGACAAGAAAGCGTAAGTTTATCTCTAGCTCTCTCTAACATCTCCGCGCTGCTTGTACCTCAGTGATAAAGGACTGCGCTGAGATAATATCAAAGAGCCTGAGATTAAAGCAGGTCTTTGGGGCTCACCAGGCAGGTGAAATGAGCAGCTGGTGATACAAGGACTGCATCATATTTAATGTTAATGGGGAGAGCGACAAGTGCTCTATCTACAGTCCTCATAACTAAACAACAAAATAGGTCACTTAGTGTCTTCCAAAATGACTAATATGACCTTTCCAAAACAGTCTTATTTTCTGATCTGCCACCTCTGGTTAAGGTTTGGTTAAGGTTTGGTTAAATTTAGGTCAGGAAAACATTGCCAAATGGAACTGTGGACGTGAACAGGGGTCTCCCACGTCAAAGCCACACGCTTTGTTGGTCCAAGCGTCCACTCAGACCTCCTCTGTGAGACCTTTTGCGATGATATCACAGCAACTGAGCAGCCGAGCCACTTCCCCCACTGCAGCTTAGAGAAGAGTGTAATTACTCTCTTACCTGCAAGAGGTTGCTTGTAAAGAAAGCGTAATCACAGGTCATTTAAAAAAATATTTGGCAAGCATTTGCATTGCTGTTAGAATAGTACAATATGGCCCTGATAGTGGAGTCCTAAACCTGTACTGGATCTTGAACAAAAGAACATTCTAAACGTACAGTTAATAATTATTCATGGCTGTTGTGCAATGACAACATGCTCTCTATCGTGTCTACCGACTCAACGCACAGGTTTCTGCTTGCCTCCTTACACTTGGCGCTGGTTTATTCTTACAGTTTATCTTTGAGAAAAGTTTCAAACCTCCTGTCGTCACACATGTCGGCACTTTCCTCTCCGTGCTAGTGTCAGCAACAAAGTCCAATGAAAAATAACAGGCCACGGTGAAACTCACAGCAGCAGAGTGATTTACTGTAGCTTTGGTTGGCAACGGTGGGCAACTGCAGCGCAAATACTGCCAGTCAGCTCTGCCTGTTGGTTTCCAGCAGTTCAGCCCTCATCAGCTTGGCTTAAGGTGATGATGTTGCTGCTGGCCCGGCAGGCTATTTATGAGCTACGCTAGCTGCTATCCAACCGTGGGCTGCAGCACCATCACCTGCATCCTGCTTCCTCTGCCTCTCCGTGCTGCATTTCTTTAGAGGAGGACTCTCGCTCAAAGAAAGCGTCTTTGACTCAATATAAAATCTGAAGTGCTCTCCAGTTAGAGGGGAACAGACAGAACCCTGCCTGTTCTTCTGCTGCCATTCATTGATGTCAAAATACTGTGTGTCACTGGATAATTAAAGTAAACTAGACTAGTTTTTTCTCCTCAAAATACAATTATACAATATATTATATTTAAATATATGTACTATATTTAAAGTCCCAGAAAGAAAGAAAATTAACCTGGTAAAATTTGTAATTATATCTGTTCTAAAATGTTTCCTCCTAATAGGTAAATGCATAAAAAAAAGTGCAAGAACTGTTACAAAAAAAAAAAAAAAAGATAATATTATTAAATACTTGAACTTTAAACCTGCAATAACAAATTATTGGCCACTGGGGGGCAGCAGAAAACACAAGCTTATATTATTACCTTTTAAGGTGTTATACATCCAGAAGTTACAGAACAACACTAGCATTCATTTTTCTCTGTCACCTGGCGAATGAAAGTCCAATATTCTCCTTTCAGCTCTGTTTTGGTCTCCATCAACTCCTGAGGGAAATGTCTGGCTCTTTAGCTGCTAAATGCTTCACTATGTTCACCAGCTAGTCCCCAACTTTGTCTGTCCTTTGTTTGGTGCTGGGCTGTCTGTAAACGATAGCATGAGAGCGGTGAGAATGAACCAAAACAGTAAAGTTGCGGGCCAGAAAACCAAAACAATGAGCTGAAAAAACACTGCAAAAGCTCAGTGGAGCTAATGAAATCTGCAGAATCACGACATAATGCTCTGTGGGTTTGTCACTACCGGCGACCTGTTTCACATACGAGTAGTAATGTGGTCCATTGCTAATATATAAATATTGATTATAGCTGCTTAAAACTACAATAAAAAGAGGAATCCAAAGATACTTTGTATATGTAATGTAGCACTAATTGGTGCAATAAGAGAACAACAAGATTGTTTAGGTCTAAGAATAAATCAGAAAGCAGAATAATATTGAAACTGAATATGTTTTTTGAAGAATGTGGCTGGAAAAATAGTTGAAAAAAAATTCCTTTTTTCTTTTTCATGCTCTGTGTGGACCCGTGGTTGCTGTGGCACCATAAGCAATCGCTTAGTTCAGTTATGCCTCAGGCAGTCTGTGACTGTGGACTTTTTGAATATGTCACCAGTTTGACTAATACATGGAAACAAGGTGGAAATGATTAAAGGGTTTTTTTTTAAACCTCCCACTGAACTGAATCCCAATGTTAATATAACAGCTCTGATGAATGCTTGACTCGCATGGCCTGAAAGGTGTAATGTTTTCCAACAAGTGTAATTGAAAGTATAATCACTGATCATTAATCTGCTGATTGTAGCTGCATTTCTTTTTCTTGCTGTTCCAACTTCTTCAAGCATCAAATTCTTAATAAGCACCATGAATGGTTTATGTCATTTTTTCCAGTCCATTGTCAGTGACCTCCAGGTTTTATCTTTAATGCATGCCACATTAGTGACACTACTCTGGCGGCACTGGTTCTCTAGCCTGACCTCAGGTGTGAGTGCACAAGAATCAACACAGCACCAAAATAATGCTCAGGCCTGTCAATACGCTTTACCGCCAGATTTCTAAGTACAAATTTGTTTTTCTATGAGGTGTGATTACACTTCCCGTCTCCCCAACACGCAGAGGTGCCACATATAGTATGTGTGTGCCTGGCAGCAGCTGACTTCTTGTTGTTGTATTTGAAGTGTTTTCAAGCAGAACAGCAGACTCGTGAGCTGCAGCTCACTGTCAGTGTTGGGAGGTGGATGTTTGTTGGAAGAATCACCAGACTTCCTCAGCTGAGGCGGAAAGGGTGAAATGTTCAATCTGATTCAACAAGTGCTTTAACTTACAGCCAATTTAATTTTTAATGGGAAAACTTACACTTCCCATTGGATTTATGAGAGAAGTTAGCTAGTACTAACACTGGCAAACAAATAAATATACATTTTTACTCATGTTTGTATGCTAGAACAGAAAAGAAAAATTAACCGTGACTGTTTAAGTTTTGATTTGTACTCAAAATATTTCCATCAGTATAGCGATTAACTATAAAAGTTTTTTATGTTGTTATGGTGATTTCCTCTCACGGAGGAAGCAGCTTGTGAAGAGCTTTCTCTTACTTGATCAACAGGCCTCATGGCTTTGCAATATCCACTGCTGTCTCAAAGCACATTTAATATTCGAGAGTAATATTGACGTTATTCAAAAGATAATGAAATCATCCCCTAGTGAGCAGTATGAGAATATTATGAGGCTACTGTTGTTTGCATGTACAGACTGCAGGGAGTTGCTCTAGGGAGTTTAGGACTAGAAAACTTCTGCCTGTATGTTAAATCAGTGAAGCAAGTTATTGATCAGGCTACAAAGGCAAATATAGATATTAATGCCGACTGATTATCTTTTGCAAGGCTGTTAATCCAGCTCAAGCTGCCTCTCAAACCAGATTAAATCTTCCTGAATATGTTCTACAGTGAATAACATACGAGATACTATTTGCGTGCACCACAAGGCCACAAATAATGCGTGTATTCGACGGCGTTGCCATCTGTTGGTAAGCTTTTGTTTGAGCGTGGAGATGAACTCAGGTCAGAACAATTCACATTCAAAATGCACTTTGTTGACACTTTGCCTCAGGCAAGCCAAACCCTCTGCACCCCCACCCCACCACCTCGCACACACACACACACACACACACACACACACACACACACACACACACATTTAGGATGCACAACACCGGCCCTCGTCCGTTTTCCCCTCTATTCCTTCACATTAAAAATGCCGTTCTGCTCAGTCTGGCAGCAGATGCTGCCAAGCCTACCAGGCTGTGAGGTTTCACACCAGATACACCTCAGTCTGCCTCAGAGGGTATTTGCAGTACTTCAACGTCTAGTTAGAAAATCTAAGACAGAAGCTGGTGCAAAGTACACATTAATTTAAATTGGAGGCTTGTTACATATTACCTATAACACAAACTCTCAAACATGTGCTGGGGACAAGAGGTTACCCGTCTGCACTGTAGATTCTTAGTAATGTGTTATACTATATCTGTGATTTGGTACATTTACATGTTGGACCCACATGATCCTGTGATGCTGTGGCTTACTGGCTTTTCTACTGAGTACAGCAGGAAGACATTAAGTCTGGTTAGTCCTAGGAGATTGACCTTTGAAGTGCAAGCTAGACTGTAAAGCAAAGCAGATGATTAAATCAGAAAGCTGTCTTAGCTCATCATTATAACAGTGAACATTGGGAAAATAAAAGTCTAGATTAAAGCTGTACTGCACAAAGGGAGAAATGACTATTGACATTATTGATTATGAAACCATCTAAAACAGTCTTTTAGGCACAATCTCTTCCATTATGTAAAATCTTTGTCTTGTCTTTTCACGGCATAACTTACAGAATTCCGTCCAGTTGACCGACTGCAGCCTTTGAAGGGCTTTCATTTCTTTGGGCATTCTGTGTTTGATCAGCAAACTTGGCATTTTGGATGCACCACATTTGAGTACTCAAACTGTCTGTCCGTTGCCAAGTCATACCAGGGCTGCAAACATGCTCACATCGGGGGCTGTGAAAAAAGAGGAACAGAAACCCCATGTAGCCCCCAAAGGAGAGAAAAGTGACTTTGATTGTTTGATTGTTTTTTGTCTGTGTTTACTCACAAATGCCCCTTCTGCTAATTTAACTTAATTCTGTCTGTGATTTTTAGTAAAACGAATGTGTCCCGAGAGCAGTCTGATGAGCCTTTCCAAATCAATTTTATAATAGTTTAACTTGTTTTAATGGACATATTAGAATAACAACTGTCATTGTCTCATTTGCTCAGGCTTCTGAACCCATTCACCTGCAAACCTATCAGAAGTATAGTGAAAAGTTTAAAAACTTTTAATAGGAGAAAGTGAGGAAAAAATGCATTTATGTACGAAAAATTTCCATTTTGACTCTGGAGCCTTGAGCATCTTCAACTAGAGTTTGAAAGACTAGACTTTTCACGAGTCGAAATCAATACGATTTGATTGAGTATTCAATTCAGGTTTATTTCAAATCAATCAGAAACAGATGTTCCCTTTACACATATCTCTTTAATCCATGGTTTCTTTTTGGAAGAGACTGATTATGTGCCCATTTCTAATGAGATGAATCTAAACTGCTGTACTGTATTTAGCATGGCTTCAGAGTTTACCAAAGAGAAAACTAGTTGAATGAAAACTAAACACTTTTCATCTTTTAATTTTCTTTGAAGCAAAACACTCAGTGTCATAAATATGACTGACACAACACAACATTTGAATGATTTAAGCAGCACCAGGGTATAACACATCAAAGTGTAGCTCTCAATCTTGTGCTGATACAGTTGGCTGGAACTTTTTCTAAAAAATAAAGTTGTGCATTTCACGAGGATTTCTTTGGCTTTGTGATATGATATCAGTTGTGCTGTGTGGGTTTTCAGTTCAAACATCACCCCTGTAAAGTTTCTACCGGAAACCAGACTGATCCTGTCATAATTAAACCCCAATCTGAACACAAATCCCTGTATAAATGAAATATAAAATAACTTCCCAGATGTATTTAAAATCAGTATGATACTTTTCACATTTGGTCTCTAAACCTTTATGTACATTTCCAGTCTTAATCTACGTCTCTGTAGGGTTGCATCCAGGAGCAGATTAGGAAGTGGCTTCGCTGTCTCTCACTGCGTCTGCCTCAAACAAACATTGTGTTTGTCTGTCTTGTTTACATGAATACAGTTCTGCATATCCCTGCGACACCTCCCTCCCTCCCTTATCCTATTCCTATTTTCTCATCCTAGATTGCCCTTAATTTCTCACGTCTTCTCTATTTCACCTCCCTCCTCCTTTCATTCTCTTTCTCCTCCTTCTCTCGCAGCAAATCCCTTGCTTCTTCCACCTCTTCACCCACTGCTGCCTTGAGGGTTTTGAGAAACTGTTACATAATGCACTTCAAATTATCACAATGCATGTATTATGGATATGGGGAGATACAGCAGGCATTATGGGATTCGATAAGGAATATAGAAATGAAATTACAGATCACTTGCTTTGCAGATTAAATGGGTCACTCTATCATGTTCATGGTTATTGAGAGTAAAGAAAATCGTTCTGTCAGTTGCTGTGTGTGTGCGTGCATATGTGCAAACTTGTGCTATTGAGTCATCCCCCATCTCAGCACTAAAGTACTGATAACAACTGGGTGATTGTGATGACACATGACAGTAGTTCTTACATTGTCTCGGCTGTGCCTCTTCCCTTTATAAAACAGCATCACTCTCCTACTTTTCATAGCCAGGGATTTTAGTCCTTTTCCTCTCTTATCTAAATGTTGGGCTGTCTTTCTCTATTTTACAGCCTGTGTCCTTGTCATTTTTCTGATTTTGAGCTGTTTCCAAACCGTTCCTTCCTTTTGTATCTCTCTCTGTCTCTCTCTCTCTCTCTCTCTCCAGCCTTGCTCCTCTCCATCTAGCTGGCCTGGGCTCCTCCTGTTTCCTTTATCCAGCTGTCTGTGTTCAAGGGAATTACAGAAGTCATGCTTCACCCAAAAGATACAGGACAGTGCCTGGGCACAGCTCAGGCAGATGTAGACTCCCAGAGCACTTAAAGCTGCTGAAAACATCCCCAGCAGTCATGTCCAACCTTCACTTCTGCCTAAACACACACTGAGTAAGACAAAAAAAACAGTAAAACCAGATGATGAAAGAATTATATGGCAAAGCCTCAACACATACAGAAAATCCCCCAAAGCCCCGCAGACACTCTTCTTCCATGCATTGTAGATCAGCGGCAACTCAGCTCCCCTATGGATTCTACATGAAACGGCATGATGAAACTAGACCAAGTGGCTAATATTTGTCACAATGGGATGTATAATGGGATGTCAAATGCAATTTTAATGCGTGATTCCAAATGATTCAATATAACAAGTAAATTGATTCATTCAAATCGAACTAGCAACACAGCCCCTGTATCTAATCTCTTCCCCTTTTATTTTTGAGCTACAGCTTAACACTCCTCCATTTTCATTCCGCCTGCTCTGTGATCTCTCCCTCTCTCTGCCTCCTTTTCTCCATCTCCTCTGTTACGCACATAAAAAGGTTCCAATAGGGTGGTTGGTTGGATGGTATGAGCCTGTCTTCAGCTGTCTGGTTTGGTGAACCTTTTTTTTTTTTTTTTAAACTGTGCATCAGAAAGCTGAGAAAGCTCCTCAGGATGAAAGAAAATCTGATCGATCTGACAACCTGTTCAGCTGGCTGATCTCCTGTTTTGATTTTAATGAATTAAAATCAAACACTGAGTGCCCCCATGGCAAAAAACCTTGGTCGGCGGCATAAATTATAGTAGAAACCAGAAGGAGTCAAGGATCTGAGGATACCTACTGGGTCATAGTGGAAATGAAGGGCATAACTATGTTTTAAAAGTGATGAGCAGAATATTAAAGTCCATATTAAACCAAAGAGTTGAGAAGAGATGCTGTCAGGGTTAGGGAATTCTTACCTAGTTAAAATAATTTTTCTGCAGTCTGTAGGCCTACATGCCTTAGATATAAGTGAGGCAGGAATAACAAGAGCTGTACTTGTGTAGCACGCAAGTAAATCAGCACCTTTTGAAACACTGAAACCAAGGTTGGAAAGTGCTCCATATCAAAAACAGACACAAATATAAAAGGAACTACCAGCTATATACTGTACATACCCTGCGCCTCACACCTTGTTGATGTGATTTGGATGGTTTTCTGGTTTGCTTCTTGTACCAATCTTGTGCGTAGCAGTCTAAAACCCACCAAAGAGTGATTATTGCTCAAGGAGGAGGAAATAAACAATGAACTGGAAGAGAAGTCACTTATAACAACTGCATTACTCACTCATGTAGATGGCTTGTGATTCCCAATTCTGCATGCTCATCTCTTGCTTAGTTGTTTCTCAATTTGTTTTGGAGGAATAAATCTCATAAAATGGCAACAGGATGCAATTACAAATTAAGTGAAAGAAGTCTTACTTTTAACCACTTATGTCACTTTGAAATATATTTTCAGTGTGAAAGCAATCTGTTATTTCTGCACCATTAAGCAAAGCAAGATTAAACAATTGCAAGAGGGCTGTAATTTACATTGTATTTTAATGTTAAAGCAAATTGGAAGAAAGATTTTCAGTAGTTGGTAATATCATATTTTTTGTGCAAATGCAATATTGCCTAATATATTGGGAAAATTATACAATGGGCTAAAATAGCTCAGCTAGGCTTAGTTCTAGCTGACATTCACCAAACGAATCACTTGTGAATATGTAACAGACATTCTCCTTGTAAAAAGAGGAGAGCTGTCTGTCTTAATTCTCTTAAAATTACTGTACGTCACAGCCGTTAATAGCCCAATGACTACATCAGCAGTTAATGTACATCTCCTAACAATTATCAATACAGACAGGGCAGTGTTCAGAGAGATTCCCTAGTCTGCCAGCAGCCGTGTGTCCTGTCAAAACGTCTCTGAGCAAGAGACAGAAATCCTACATACTTATTCACTGGGAGATACTCTGGATTAATGTGTCAACCGAATGCCTAAAATGTAAAGATGTGAAATGTAGACTTAGCAACTGTCCAGTGAACTAAAAAACTCTCTCACGTGCACACACATTTGCAAACGTTTGAGGATAATGTATTGACTTGAGCTGATTCACTGGGGGCTAACACTTATCGTACATCAAACACAACCACTATGCACCTACAGTAAATCTAAACCCATCTGTAACCAAGTCCTTAATCTTAACCAGGAGAAATCTGCCTTTTAAACTGTCAGGACCAGCTGTCACAAACTAAATTGTTGTCGGGAGTGCCTGGGCTTTCAAGAGTTGCTCCTCACAAGTATAATTATACCGGATCAGATATACACATGTGCATGCTTACTCTCTCTCTCTCTCTCTCTCTCTCTCTCTCTCTCTCTCTCTCTCTCTCTCTCTCTCTCTGCTCTATGAATATCACTTTTTAATGTTTTATCAATCTGGAAATCAGCTAACTAAACTACAGCTAAGACAGAACAGTAGTAGCAGTAGATGTCACAGAGGACCAAAGGGAGGAACAGAAAGGTCCAGGGAGAGACTAGGTTTGAATGTTTCAGCACCATGGAGAGAGCCAGACAGAGAGACTGGCGGCGTTTCTCAATACAGAGTACGGCAAGTCCCGACTCGTGTCCTTGAAAGTTCGAACTTGCCAAGTTCAAGCAGAACGAGAGGACGCAGTAAGCTCAATATGCAGTTGGAGCAGCAGTGTCCTTGCTGACATTCCAGCTCAGGGCTGTTCTCGCCATGGATGACCATGGACGTTAGACCTCAGTCATCTAGGGAGCCGGCCTGTTAGCTGCCGAGGTGACCAACTGGTCTCACCTGGTCGACAGGACCTCACATCTCCGAAAAACATTGAAGCAAATTTTCAAATTTTAGTTAGGCAACCACAAATTCGAAATCTAAATGGTTACTTTCTAGCCTCAAAAAATACCAAGACTTTACTAAGTGACACAATAACAGTTGTAGGATGAAAATTACAGTTCTGAGTCTGGCACAGATTCTCTGCCGTTAGTCAGCTTCTAAAGCATCCTTGATAAAATGGGCGGAGCAGGAACACTTCCAACTGTTGGGGTGGGGCTGATGACATTTCCCAAGCACAAACAAGACCTCACGTTGAGTGTTTCAGCACAATGGAGAGAGGCAGGCTGAGCGTGACTGGATGTGAAACACTGCACTAGGTAAAGTGTTTTTTTTTTCAGGCCTCAGTCTTAACTAAGGAATATTTTAAACATTATTTTTGTAGAGGCAGAGAGCTTTAGAGGAAAGTAGCTGGAGAGGGAATGAGAGGGAGAGGGGGGAGATATGATGTAAATAAAGTCTCTGTGAAGAGAGTCTCTGTAATGTGTGATCCTGTATAACTCTCTTTGAAGGTTTGCACCACCTAAGCTCCTTCAAAGACAAATCTCAGGGGACAAAAACCTCTGCCCCACACAACTGTACAAAGCACTTTTCACATACTCACACATTCAGACAGCATAATGTCACAATAAGATGAGTAGACCTACTGCACTGTATCTTCCTGAATATGCTTTATGTGTTTTTGCATGCAGGCACACATCTGTATGTTAGAGTGCTTGTGTATGAGTCAAAGCCTTTTCTTTTCAAAAGACACATTTCAGGGGACTAATGGCTCTGAATGGCTCATGAATGCATGCATGTTTGTGATTGTGTGTGTGCAGCACAAGCTTGCAGACATACAATGGCACATGATGAGAGAGAAATCCCTTTAAATTAAACATTGAGGTCTTTGCAAAGACAAAAAAAAGTGAGAGGGTAGAAAGGTAATGTGCAATCCCTCTGCAATCCTAACACAGCTTGGTTACACATGCGTCAGAGTTTTGATAAGTGTGACTAACAGATTATCTTGATGCCAATTCAGTCTGATAATAATGAGTCTGTACTATGATATTTACTACAGAATGATTATGCATAGATCACTTTTGGGGGTAGGTGAGAATAAAGCCCAGTTAGTCATCACTCACCAACGTGGCATCTGATGAAATATTGTGTTCCAACCCTCAGCGGTCACTTTGCTTTGTTCAGTCCGCCACAGCAGGGACTTATGCAAAGTTACAACAATTGTAGTGGGTAATGCTACCCTCTGCTTCTGCTGTGACTGTTTATATACTGTTAAGTCAGGTGTTTTCCCATCTACACTGTTGAGTGGGTTGTTTCAATTTACAGTAGCCGTCCTTCGAGTTCACGACTGTGGGTTTAGCGTGGTTTTTGAACTGCTGAGTGGGCTGTTTGAGTGAGAGAGATCAGCTATAAGGCAGAAAAAGAAAATACAAATATATAACTCTTTCTGGAGAGGTAGGCAATGGGATACCTAGAAATAGATAAAGAAACAACATCCAAGAATACCTTGAACAGAAATTAAGCAGGGAATTTTTAATTAAGCTGTAAAATTACATTTTTTATTATATAGTCTTATCTGTTTTACTAGGTGGGGCAAATTGTAGACAGGTAATTAAACCGAAGAAATGTCAGGTATCCGATTGCAGGCAGTTGTTCTTGAAACTGTGGATGTGATTGACAGGTGTACTGTGCGTCCTGGAATGCAAAATGTATCTGCTGAGCTCTTTGGTGGACTCCTGGTCCTAATTCAGCAAACAAATCAACATGATCACCCTTTCCTTCAACATCCAGGCCACAAGTGCTTCCTCTTAAAAGCACAATGAGTACTTGAATCAGGCTCTGTCGCCAGATAAGCGTGTTTCACCAAGAGGTAAAAGTCATTTTATCTAATATGATGATTTTTATAGAATACAGTGCGTGTGCTGTGTGAAATTAACGTGGGACAAAAACTGCCACAGTTGTTGTTTGATTCTCAATGAGGCCACGTGGCTGTATGCACTTACTATAATATTTTTGATAAACGTACTCCCAAGACCGCACATGTCTTATATTTAAAAAAGTTCTATCCAAGCAATGCAGTAGTAAAAATGAAAAGCAGCAGAGATAAATATGTTAAACATGCTCTCTGGTTACAACAACAAATTCTCTTTTTAATAAGCCATAATCTCTGTCTTGCTCACTCAAGAAGTGGGAAGACTTCTGTTTGATTACATTAAATCCTCTGAATGCAGCTATCTTAAGTCTGTCACCGTGCATAAAGTTCAATAAGATAATAATTATAAGGATGTTTGTAAGTTATGCTACACAAAAATGAAATCACACTTGACATGTTTCTCCTGATTTACAAATGTTTCTTACATCTTCACTTTTTGAGTTCTTCTTTTTAACAGCTTCAATAAATACATAACCTTGGTTCAAGGCAATTCAGAGCTATGAATAAGCTGAACCTTACCTAAACCTTAGTTTAAAAAAGAATCCATGCTAGAGTGCACAACGTGGGAGTCTTTCTCTGAAGACATGGTTGCATTGAAATGCTCCAGAGATGGTTGTGTCCATCTGACAAAAAAACAACCCAAAAAAAAAAAAGCTCACATAAAAGAAAAAATGTTTTCCCATGTGAACAAATACAAAGAGAGGTTCATAATGTCTTTAAATGAGAGGAGAGTAGTTGTTTTGGTTAATCCTCAGGGTATGGTTGTATCCTACTGGCTAAAAAATAGTGGCGGAATATGCAAATAAATGCATATTTCCTGCCCTAATTGTTGCCTGATAAAGCATAAAGCAAAATAGCCGGTCAGCACAGTGTGGAAGATTTTACTGCATAAGATATCCTTGTTGGCATGTTTTTAGTCTCACATTTGTTCTTGAGCAATTTTTAAAAATCTGCCATTAGGGTGAGATACTTAATAATTTGTTTCATCAGTTTTCAGTAAACAAAAACTGTCAGTGGATGACAGGGGCACCCCTATTGAAGAGGGAAATTAGGCAGTAAACCAATAACATAAAAAAGACTGTGCATGATTCAGTTAAATTCTTGAAAGGGGTTCATTTTCATCAGAAAAGAGCTGAATTACAACCCCAAGAGTACATTTTTTTTTATCTGAAGCGAGGGTTCAGTGAAGAGTACTTCCATGCTTTATGATTTGGCATTATGCTTCTGCATGAGGCCTCCTGGGTAATTTCACATATTCACATCAGAATAGGTTCATCAACACTAGTATAGTCAGCTCTTCAAAAGGACTCACCTGCGCTTATTAAGCAGCTCTTACACAGCGAGTGTGAGTGAGACTACCTTTGAACTTTACCAGGAAAGAGGGCGAAGAGTGAAGCAAGAGAGAGACAGCAGCTCTAACTGTGCAAGCTATCAATTAGGCTGTCACTATTTAAAGTTGTGAAGACATAATTGGCCAGCTGTGAGACTTCAACACACTTGTTCCTGAACTGGAAATGTACAGGTTAAATCACTGTACCAGTCGTTACTGTGTCTTTTAGCAGCTTCGTGTCCTGTATACAGATGCTCTTCAGCAGGATATGAAGCCTATGGTGCTCTGGATAATGTCAACTAGAAGCTTTGCATTTAGGTTGCAAGAAGGCTTACAGAACAAGGTTGACACCCTAATTCAAAAGGAGGCATTTAGCTGAAACTTCAGATTATGTGGTGTGAGTTGAGTTAAATGTCTACTTTTTTATGTGAACGCTACATAAAAGGCACTAAATTACTTAGGAATAGTGTTTGGGTTTACTGATGACAGTGGTATTTTGGGGCAAAGTGCGCTCAAAGGTCAAAACATGCGCACAAGAAGTGCAGGGTGAAACAAATAGATTCACTCTAGCCAGAATTCACTACAGAATTGATTTCACACACAGGGACACATAGCCTACATTATTATGCAAATGCGTACTACCATAGTAAATTTATAGCATGGGCATACATTAGGAGAAAGTGCATAAAGACTTTTCCCTCAAAATATGAGTTATTATAGTGGTTGTGGTCACTAATCACCAGGTTTACCGACCTTTGTAATTATATAAAATGACGTTACATTGTAAGGGACGAAAGATCTTACCCGAGTTCCTCAGCTTGCGGTTCCTGAACACCGAGATGATCACCAGCAGATTCCCCAGCACGTCCACCACCGTGGTGAAGATCAACACGCTGGCCAGGATTCCTATGACCCAGGCGGGGCGGGCGCTCCCCTCCGTGGCCAGAGTGCGCTCTAGCTGCCCCAGCCGTGGCTCTGTCCGGTTCTTTATGACCGTGAATGTGTCCGGCATCACTGGCCCACAGCCTAACGCTGCTTTCAAGTCACAACTGTGCTTTATGTCCCGCAGGTACCGCCGGTACCGGTGTGTCGTAAACGAAGCATGGAGCGCGCCTGGGTGCCTCTCTGAGCTCCACAAGAGCGCACGTCAAGTCTGCTACTCACAGGCGAAGAGTGAGTTACTTGATATCATGTGGTGCTCACGTGTGACTTATATAAAGTTGCACTGACTCTTGGCTTTCTTTACCTTCGCACAAAAGTCATCCATCCATGTGCCACCAAAAGCTGATCGGACACGCGACCGTGCCACACCTCCTCCCTGGTGAGGAAATGTTAATTATTTGTCGTTTAGAAAATATTTCATAAAAGAAGGTCCAGACGACTCATATTTCAAGTCTTCATCCTCTTCAAGTGCCCCTGGCTTGCTGGCTGGCATCTCTAACTCTCATCCGTCTGCATGCGCCCACGTTGAAAAAAAAGGCTATTCCTTTACTAAAATGTCAAACCACTGTACCGCCTCGGGAGTCCTTCTGATTTAATTTGCTATTCCTGAGCAAACGGAGGGACAAATCGTCTTCCCTGACCATTTGTGATGCCCTTGCCATGCGCTGAACTACGACGCAACCGGCGCTGTGAGTGGCGAGGCGGCACTGTGGTAAATATCACAGAGAAGCCCCTCAGTCAGGCACACAGCAGGATGTGGAGAAATCCACAGAGTGAGGACGGAGGGTGGCAGGGCTTCACAAACATCATTTTTTACCTCCGACTTGGCTTTATGTGTTTCTCCCTTTCTCTCTCCTCTTACTGTCTTTGACTTTCTCTCTCCATCTCCTACAACCACGCCGAGGTGTGCGTGCAAACAAAAAAAATCCCTTAATTTTCCCCTAGCCATTCCCAGCGTGACTTCCCTGAATCTGTCTTTGATCTCAGCACAATGCCACAGCGGTGGTTCGGCACTGGAAGTCCAATCAGCGCACTGTGACTTATGTGGAGCATTTGTCACAGATGAGCGAGGGAACCGTTTGAAAGTACAATAATTAAACATAACAAAAATCAGGCATCTTATTCGCTGTAGGTCTTTGTCTGAAGTTAAATGGGCCCAAGTATGTGTGTTAATGCATTAACCTTTTCACACACACAAAAAAATAATAATAAAAATAAAAAACAGCTGTAGCCAGGCTATATTATGGGAGTCTTTCTATTGCAAACACAATAAACTATCGATTGGACCAATATCCTTCAGCAGTGTGTGCATGGTGCACGGTGCCATTTTTGGACTCTGGACTATGATTCACTTTGTGCACAGTGCAATCAGAGCAAGTGGAGGTGGCAGTCTAATCCTATTCATCCTTACCGTGGGTAACTGGTGGCAACAGTGCAGCCGAACTCTCCATCAGATCCAGTAGATTTATATGTCATCAATACTGTCAGTGCCACTGGTGACACATTGAGGCCAGCGCCGTTCGCTTGTTTAACTCTTCATCGGCTGGGCGTATGGCTGCAGCGGATGCCCTCAAGCACAGCAGCGGGAACAGGGTGCTGTGTTCCACAGGCGTGATGCGATGACCAGGAGACAGACAGTTGTGGCTGTGAGGTCAGCAAGCTTGGCACACACGCACGCACACCTATACACACACATATACGCACTTATACAAATATAGAAAGAAAAAAACCCTCAATATCAGGCACAGGGACTGAATGAATGCATAACAATATCACACATCGAGAATACCAATGGCATTGATGGTACAAAACATAAATCTGCTAATTGAAAACTGCAAAGCCCTGACAATGCTGTGCTGACTATGTGGACATGTTTAACAGTCTTCTCAGAATCTATAGCCATTGTGGTTTTGTCTGCTCTGAAAGAATCTTCAATAATCTTAAGCACTCCCTTATGGCAGTGAACCATATTGCTGTGGGAATAAAAACTGGAATGGGTAAGTGGATGGATGATGTTCTGACAAACTGGCCACAACAAATGGGGAACCAACACTGTCCTCCACAAGGACCAGTAACGTATAGCGGCTCCATATGGCCATGTTCTTTCTGCTGTACTCTACAGGACAACATGGTTTTATTAATATTGATGAGTCTTTGTTGGCTAACTCTCAGAGCCATTGTTCCGCAGAGAGTTTTGTTGAAATCACCAGATGGTGCCACCAAAACAAATGTCTAGAGAGTAGGGTGTAAAGAAAACAAGGGAAAACTAGCCTGCCGATGCTATAGGTGTTTATTTCCTTGTTGCGAGTCATGGATGCAGACAAAAACATAAAACATTTTTGCAGCACCACTTATTGAGATGACAAACAGGTTTGGAGGAGAAAGAGGTCGCAGTCTTGAGTAGCATTCAGTATGGATGCAGCGTGTAATAATGCTGCAGTTCATTATAATAAAAGTGAAACGCAGGGATTATTAAAATATGTTTATTAAAGGTTTGTGGGTGTGTGAGGAATGTCTGATAACCATGTGGGTCAATCTTTGTTATAATATTAAGCCATGCTAGTGGCAATGTTGGTCTGTTGGTCAATTGATCCAACATTTTGTTCCGGAGTCAGACTGAAATATGTCAACAACTATTGGATGGCTTGACATGAAATTTTGTACAGACATTCATGGTCCTCAGAGGATGAATCCAACTGAATTTGGTGATCCCCTGACCTTTCCTCTAGTGCCACAAGGTTGAGGATTTTGGCTTTTAATGAATGGATTGCCATGAAATTTTTTGCTCTGTAGCGCCACCAGCAGGTCAACGTTTTCACTTACCCTGTGAAATATCGCAACATCTACATGATGGATTGGCACAACTTTTTGTACAGACATTTGTGGTCCCCAAAGGATGAATCCTAATGACTGACGTTAGCATTTAGCTCAAAGCTAGGGTGGCTGTGGACTACTGTAAGGCATTGTAAATTTTAATTAGCAGAGGTAAAAGCAATTTTGGTACTACCTTCTGATTATCTTTATATACATTTCTAAGTTGTATATAATGGCTTTATTAATTAATTAAATCTGTTACTAATTCTCAGTTATAAGCTATTAATAAAAACAACTTACACATTGGCCGGTGTTTATCCTTCTCCATCATGACACTTGACGCTCTTTTTAGATAGCTCTTTAATTCATAAGGAAGACAATTCTAGTGGAAAGTTTGACCACTTTTGAAAAGGAGCTGCAGAATATCTGGACCAACAAGATTTGATCAATTGTTGTGATATTCCTTTTAAATAACATTTATATTTGCAGATGGCTTACTCATTTTGGCAGATGGCTTATTTGAAAACGATAAACATGTGACCCTTTATCAATGATAATCACTCAACATTTGTAACTGCAGAAAAGATATTCTGTTAGAATGCTAACTGATAAACCCTTTACAAAGTGATTACACAATGATATCAAAATTTGGGACAAAGCTAGTTGATTTTCTTGTGTTGAGTGATTGCTTTGGATTATTATTGGGAATCACATCCATTGTATAATTGGTTTGTCACTTCTTAAAATTAGGTGCAAAAGCTCAAAAATACTGCATGAAATTTGGTGGAAATGGGCCCTAAACCATGGAATGTTTAAAGAGATTTTGGTATAATCTGGATTTGGAATTTCTGCCATTAGATTACCATTTTATAGCCACAACGAGGAAACTGACAGAGACAAAGACTAGAGGGCACGGATAGAAGCTATTAATCCCAGCAGTATGTCTGCAGTGTTAAGAAATTATTTTAATTTAAAATGTTAGTATTAGGAATAGTGTCTTCAGGTGTTTAAGGCAAGAATTGTTTTTGGTGGGGGTTTGTGCTCTCCATTTGCCTTTTAGGTGTGTTTGTCTTGCAATCTCGTGCGTTATGATTGTTCTTACATTGGAGTCATCAGATGGACTGTAAAGGTTATTACCACAGGCCTTTCATGCTTGCACAGTTTAACAAGGAACCTTACAGTTGTAGCAACTTCAGCAAATCTAAATGCTTATTCTGCTGGCGAACATAAAAACCCCTGATGATCAAAGCAAAATATAGAGCGGACCTCCTTCTTACCAAAACCAGATCTCAGCAATCTTGAGGGTGACAGTGTACCAATTCCTCAGAGCTAAAGGAGATAACAAGCTGAGCTCTGAGGCTCATGATGCAGCCAAATTTCTCAGCAGAATGTTGATCCATCATTCTGTCTCACCTCTGTTTAAGGCAGCAGTTCTTTACAAGATCAGAACAAACTGGGGAGCGTTGTAATAAAGTCCAACAGCGTAACACTGAAGGCCCCTGTCAAATCAGCATATCAGAGCTCATGCCAAGACTTATGGAGGGTAAAATAAACATATTCTGGATAATGGGATTCAGCTTTTTCTGGGCTCTTTGTGTAGTTTGCAGGAAGTGGCCATGAGAAAAAAAATCTTTCCATCCAAAGAAATGCCAGAAAGTTCGAGATAATTACTGTCTTTTAATGTCATGCAAATGTCATAATGTTCAATGCCAGTTGAGCTGTGGCATCCAACGTCATTTATACACCTTCATCTCACAAGAAAATCCAATAAAGGGCATCATCAGTTAAAGAGTAATTCCAGTATTTTTAAACCTGGGCCCTATTTTTACATATTTTGGGGTCTAAATGACAAACAGGTAGGCTCCAAAGAGTTTGTTCAATAGATCGCCTCAGCCAGCAACCACGGAATGGGCTGCAATGGCTGCAATGTAATCCTTGTGGGCAATTGCGCCTGTAAAAGTATGTTGTTTTTTGTCACTGACAGGCTCAGATTGTTATTCATGTGTCTGGCAACATTATGGAAATTATCCCTACAGAGATAGACCTTTTTGTTAAAGAGTAAGATCCTTTTTGTTTAACCAGAAACTGAAGTCTTGCTCTGAAATCTCTCGAGAGGTGAGATGTTGCAGGAAGGCAATGGTGGAAACGTGAGTCAGAGTTGGAGAGAGGAGTTTGTTGTGTTTGAGAAGAGAAAGCGTAGCTTAATGTATTGTCTGTTGTCAGACACTTAGAATAACAATCTGAGCCTCTCATTGGCAAAAACAAGTTTTAGTCGACGTACTTTGACGGGTGCAATTGCCCCCAAGGATTACGTTGCAGCCATTGCAGCCCATTTTGTGGCTGCTGGCTTAGGCGATCTACTGGACCAATTCCGAAACGTTTTGTCCCCATTAGTCATTTAGACCCCAAAATATGTAAATATAGGGCCCAGGTTTAAAAATACCAGAATTGCCCTTTAACTTCCCCATTTCACACATAGCTGTTTTGCAGGCATATGCCAGAGGATTGCCATAGTAATAATCTGTTAAAACAGCAGGGGGAGGGGGGTGACGGGATAGGGCTAGTGCACAGCTTCCACTGCTCAGTCATACACGACTGAGGGCAGCTTTCTTATGTGAATTCATATTGTCATACATGGACGTGACCCCTTGTGTCTGATTAATACTGATATGATTAAAGCATTCGTGAATAATACATGTGATGAAATTGCTTGGGACACTGCAGTTGTAACCATTATGGTCATGGGAGTGTTGTACATGCATGTGTGCCTGCGTGTTTGTGTGTGTGCATGTGTTTGTGTCATCAGAGGCAGATGTTAGGCACATAGATTAGGTCTGGCTGGGTGTGTAATCCTGCTGTTACTGAGAACAGGGTGGATTTATAATCACCCACACAGCTACCCCTCAATAGGCAGGAACTGGGGTATGGTAATCTCTCTTACTTTTCCCACTTCTCTACTCATCTCTCGCCTTTCTTACATGATCTATCCTTCATTCCCCTCCTCCTTTATGTAACATCCTTTCATCCTTCTGTCCATCCCTGCTGTGTCCAGCCAGATCTGGAGGAATGTTATTGTGAAAAACGCAGAGAAGAAGAAGGAGGGGAAAAAAATGGGGGGTGTGGGGGTGGAAAGAAGGTTTTAAGTGGCTTAGCTGACTCCATGGTGTAAATGCCAGATGGTCCAATGAAAAGCCAGCAGAGCTAAAGGGACTGGCAGGTCCTCATCAGTTTCCTCTGATGCATGATGAATAAACACAAGTCACTTTGTTTATTGCTCTCTCTCTCTCTCTCTGTGTCTCTCTTCCCTTACATGCCCTCATATTTACCTTTGGTTTGACCCTGTGCCTGTCACTAAGACAGCCAGCACACTTGGAATACTTTAAACAAGCAGGATGGTCATCAAAAGAGTGTGCCAGAATGTGTAAGTTATTAGGACATGTTGCATAATTATTGTCAGAATAATTGAATAAACTGTGAATCTGGGTGAATAAATTGCTTATAGTTTTTCCCCTCCCTCTGACCAGACAGCAGGACTATTTCTACCTGTGGTGTGTTGTTTAAATTTTTGTTGTTGATTCTGTGTGTACCACGCAGGCAGAGGTAATGTTATGTAAGGTTTTGCCCGTAAGGATGCTTGTGCTGTGGGTAATGACTCTTCCTCCCTCTAAAAACCCAAAATGTAGGCAGGATCACCACAAAATAAAAACATAAATAAATGGGTGGATTCAGAGAAAGCTGGCGTGCCACCTGCACCTTTTAGAGACCTCTGGCTGTTATCGCTTGAGACATCTTTAGCATATTATGCTAATTGATAAAATCTCATTTTCTGTGTTGCCTTGTTGTGACAGGCAGGGGTAATAGAGGAAACATAAATTCAGGTGTTGTGATCACATTGGGGAGCAAAACAAGCTGATTATTTTTAGGCTGTAAAGTCGGTAATAGGAGTTTTAGAATGTCTCCTGCAGTGACAAATTTCATCAAGTTTTATGTGCATTTTACACAGCAATGCATGAATCTTTCCTGGGCTGAGAAAAATAGAAATTCCTCTCCCTCGAGTTCTGCCTTGTACCTGTTTGTGTCTTTTGTGGTTCATGGTTCCTGCAGGGAGAGAGAATAGAACTGGAACAAGCCAGCCAACATTTGACTATGAGCTATTTCCATCTATTGCACTGACACAAACTGGCATGCACTAAAAGATATATGAAGTGTTTCGCTCAAAAATGATATCCACTGTTCAAAAAATGCAACATTTACTCTGACAAAATGATTGCCGTCTTGAAAATGCAGCCATTGCTGCAGCTATTGGCTATCTTAAAATGTACACTTTGCAAATAGTAATAAAGGATGTAATGACAGATTCTTGAAATTTATATAAATAATTTTCAGTCACGTTTTTTTTCTCCCAAACCACTCAGGCATGCATGCTACCGCTGAATCCTGACATATCTCAGTGCATGCATACACAATTCCAACATATTATTTGTTTTGGAGTGGGCGAAACAAATAATATGCTGCATCAAAGCAGGGCATATTGAGCAGCATACAGGGACAAACACCACCTCCTCATATACCTCCTTGCCCCTTAATTGGCAAAAATGTGTTGCATGTGACAGTGAAAATGAAACACAAACATGATCAGGGGGATGTTTGGTTGCCACGGGAATGCTCTGGCAGACAGTCAGCCTGGTGGTGTGTATACAAGGAGGGTTAGATGATAACAAGGACAAAGTTTGTGTCAACTCCACGGGGGGTGGAGGAATAATCCAAAACCACAAAGGTTACTCGGTGCTTCTCCTTGTTAGCTACAGATGGAGTGAGACATGGCGCACACTGACCATCACCTGCCTTCATCCTTTTGTCACCAATCAAGAATTAATGACTGGTCACCTTTTGAGGACATAAATGAAGCGATTAAGAAATGTCACCTTACTAGCTGGCAGCAGACCTTGTAACATTCAGTAATTAAAGTTACCTTAAGTTCTTGTGCAGAGGTGCATGTTCCATTAATCAAATACATACTGAGGCTGTGGAAAGTGGTTTTCATTTTTCATGCGTGGCTGATGGCGGGTGTACAAGACTCATGACAAATTTCTCAGCAGACAGCAAAGGTATTATCTAATCACAGCTATACGTGTTTTTAGAGATGCAGTCTGCATAATTTGATCACAGCACTGGGTCAGTATGGAAATAAACTCAAACTCACAGGAACCACACAATAAACCGGATACATCTATTCAAGTCAGCAAAGAAATCAGTTCCTGAGGTAAACAAAAGGGCATATTGAGAAGATTACGCTGAAATCTGCTCAGCTGTTGACAGTGTATACAGCCAAAGCAGTCTATCACAACACCCTTTTTAAATAATCTCAGATGATTTCAAAATAAAATTTATTGTTTGACTGATCATACAGTTCATATACTTAACATTCCAGAAGACATTCTCACGCCTTCATGTCTCCCCCAGGACATCGATGACTTTAAGCTCTGCTAAATGAATCTGCCAGATTCCACTTGGGAAGGAAAGAAAAAAACATATAAAAGGCGTGACAAGACTGACTTGATAGGATTAAATATTTTATGGGAATTATTTATCTCATGTAGTCAGCGTTGAGATATAGCTCACCTGCTACCACATATATTCACCCTTAACACGAATGCCGTTTCTTTCCAGTAAAGCATGAATGTGCTTGATTGGAGCACATTCTTCAAGTCCCTGTAATGTGCAGTCACTCAGACATCCACACTGGTACATAAACATTGTGCTTCAGCACGTCACCGACCTGAAATAACTTAAAATCCGGCAGACTTGAAAGGTACTTTGCAAGATGATTCAACTGCAATGGATGGCAGTAGTAAAACATGACAGCAAAGGTGTCTCGTGTAGGTTTAAATTTCAGCCTCTGGAAGCTGCTGATCCTGTGTTGAGTTTGCACGTTCTCACAGTATTCCTGTGGGCTCCCTTCAACAGTCCACAGTCATGCAGGTCAGGTGAACTGGAAACTGTAAAGTGCCCACAGCTGTGAATGTTTTTGGGTTGTTTTTTTGTTGTTTTTTGTCTGACCTGTCCGGGATGTTTCTCTGCCTGTTGCCCGGTGCAAGCTGGGACACGCTTCAGCAACCCACCTTAATGGGTAAAGAGGATGAATACAAACCATACTGTGAGACATGGATACATTATGTGACACTAAGCCTGACCATGACCATGTTAAGACCTGTCAGTTGGTATGTGGCTATTAGTGATGTTTTTTTACAGTACTTCCAAAGAGTTCATCTGTGTAGTACCTTTCAGTATAACATTCTCTACAGTTCTTCTTGCAACAATCCATTTTCTCTCGTTGGAGCAAGCAGATTTTTCATTTGCACAACAAAAGCTATTCAAAACATAACAGTCTTCCCTTGAATTTCCTGACTGTGCACAGTGCTATCTTTCTTAAAAGGCCTTCACAGTGTTACATCTTCATTACGGTATGTGATGTGGATGATTTGCATTTACACCTGGTCCTTCAGAAGTCCAAAAACAGTTTGCTATGTATATTGTTTGCTGTTTACAGCCTTGAGTAAGATGTGCATTTTTTCTCTCTACACCACAAGGAGAGTGTTTTGTAAAAGGCATTTTTTTTTTACCCTTTTCAAATCAAACACAAGTAGTCATGTTTACCAGAAGATATATAAGTGTGAGATGAAGGCCGGTTAGAGCAGCTGTTTCCATTACTAACTGTAATTCTGACAGCAGACATCTAGTCTGGCTTGTCCTGAAACGCCACTATGAATACGTTAATCCTTAAATACTAGTTGCCTACCACCTGTGTTTCAAAGTTGTTTAACATGGAGTTTTAATTCCAATTACGTTCCCATTGTTGTGTGTGTACTGGGAACACAGAAGCATTTACGCTGCGTTATCAGAGGCAACCACGTGTACACGTCTTGGGTGAGTGATTCTGTACTTTCCACATAATTCTCTAAGCCTTTCAGCACATGAAGTCTGAAAATTCATATCACATGTTAATACCAGGTGTAAAGTGGGCTTAATTCTATGTGAAGCACTGCTAAAAGCACTGTTTTGGTAATATTTACAAGGTACATAATGTACATTGAGAGTAATATCAGAATCTCATAAGTGAATCTGTATATTTCCACACGCTGTCTTTCATAACTGCAGGGCAGGTATAGTGAGTTAAAATGAGAGGTCAAAACTATCGTTGAGTTGCATGAGTAAAAAAAAAGAAAAATCACATTACCTAAAGTGCTGTATTTAATCAGTTATATGAGTCAGATACCCCTGATGCATGTGTTTGTTAAGAGGCTCATAAGCAACCAAACAAATGAATAGTGTAATTATTAAATAAATAATAGAATAATTAAATGATGAAAGGATCTCTGGGTATCAACGTCTCGTAATCTTAATAGCATCTCTGAGGCTGGTATGTGTGTTCTCTCCAAATCAACCCAGAGTGTGTGTCAATAAAAATAAGAAATGCATGAAGTATTGCATGGTTGAGAAAACAAAATGATTGTGTGTGTGACTGAACAAAACGATGTGTGAAATAGGCTACATGATAACATATGTACATACAGTGGCATCATCTAAAACAGCGACCGATTGGCTCCTTTCATATTTCTTTGTTAATAAATGTCGTGCTCCAGTGATTCTATAAATAATAAATGTAATAGCATTGATTCACAGCCAATCTCAGCTAACTCTCATGCAGCTCAGGTGACGGCGTCTAGAGAACACATATATTTTCTCTTATTCCTCCAGCTTATAAATGAGCCAGGGGATTGGTGGTGGATTAGTATTTGCTTACAGCGGGATAATAATGCGGGATAATAAAAGCATATATGGTAATATTCTCTTTTAATTATTTTTAGGTGGTGGACCAACGGTGTAGTATTATAAATGTCAAGTATATTCAGAGATGGTCACTGCCTCTCTTTAATTTATAAAGGAATATTAAATCTATTTGTTTTAAACAGTCTCGTGTGCTCATTTAAATCCATCCCAGCCTGTTGGGGGTTCAGATCTGGTAGAGGATCTGTTTATTCGGGTGGCTCTCCTGGCTCTGAGCGACACCAGGTTCAGTAGTCTCTCTAGCTCGTCCCCGGAACCTGCCAGACTGCTGGAGCCGAGCACTGCGCGATCCTCCTGCGATCCCCTCCACTCCCCTGTCTGTAAGTCCCACGCCCTGAGTGGGGGCAGAAGTTGAGCCGGGTGCAGGTGGATGCCTGGGGGGCTTGACGGGTATCCTTCGTAGGCTGGTCGGGTTGGGGGTAGAGTGTCATAAAGGCTCTCTGTGTCTTCATTTTTCTCTGGGTCATGGCCGGACTCTCGGTATTCCTCGTAAACAGGTGAGGAGCTGTCTTCACAGCTGTCACGGCCGTGCAACTGCTGACGATCTCTGTGGTCCTGGCGTGCCCCCGTGTCTCTGCTGCTGTTGCCTGTGTTCTTTGCTTCCCTGTCATCCAGGATGCATTTCCTCTCCCACTCACCCGACTGATTCCTCTCCCAATGGAAGGCCCTCCTCTCGGTCTCCCGTACTCGCTCTCGGCCCCTGTCACCGCCGTAGCCCATCACTCTGTAGTCCAGCTGGAGAGACCTCGTGCTGCCTCCTCGTCTGATGTTCTGTTGGGTGTCACTGAGGTCGTAATGGGATCCCACCTCTGGTGGACGCAGGCGTGATGGTGACAACCAGCTCGATGTCTGACAGGAAGACTCCCAGCTGTATGCTGAAAAGAAAATGACAAAGACAGAAATAACACATCTTTTTAAATCAGTTTAAAATAATTTGAGTGACCAATAGTATGTTTTAATGGGACAACAAGCAGAGAGATGAGAGAGTTAAGAAAGGGATTTGAGTTAACATACTGTGACTTTATTCTCTGGACAAAGTAGTGCTGCCAAATCACTGGAAGTATGTAGTTCTCGCTTGAATGTGTGCGTTATTTTACAAACCTTTCTGTATTGTACAGTCTGAGCAAGGAATGAGATTACCTGTCTAATAGGATCGGCCTGCGAAAGGTGCCACAACAATAAATCACTCCACTTCTAAAACAACAGTATCACAGCAATCTTATCTCCAGGAGGTAAGCGAGGTGACACCAGCGAATGTGCTTTTGTGAATCAGTTACTGGAGGGGCTGATCTGAAGATGTTCACAATTACTCAGATCACTGCAGATTCCATCTCTGCCCCCCTAAAGCCACAACAGCTAACTCTAGGTCTAAAATCACAAACACAAGGTGCCAGGATCTGGGATTTACTGCCTCCTAACAAACAAACCTCCTTTACTTAAAAGAAATGTCAGCCAAATTTTGTTACATTAATGAATAGCCTGTGTATATGCTCTGGCTTGTTGTGCTTGTTTCTATTTTTTGTCCTCGTCTTTAGTTTTTCCTCTGCTTATTATCTACTCCCTTGATCTCTTTTTGTTTTCACAGAAATGTGTTGCTTGTTAGTTGTGTGCGTGAGGACGCGTCTGTACATGTGTGAGTGTGTGCTGCATGTTTGGGAGTACATATGTGCGCGTTTGTTTGTGTCTGTGATGCAGCGGGAGGCTAGTGAATGGCTCTGCTCCTTACTGTTCAACTGTGGGGTTTGTGTTCTGTGGGACCGCGTGTTTACATTGTGTAATTGCTCCAATTCTCATTTAGAATTTATTAATGTGCAAATGAAATCAGTCAACAAAATTCTGAGTTCATGCTGTTAAATGGACTGATGCAGGACTGCCCGCTAATCCACTACTTCCTACAAACTACAGCATGCAGGTTGCATAATTCATGGTTAGGTTAATGAGCTATGAGTGAAAAATATCATATTGATGAAGTGACAGAAGCCTCTGTGTGGGATGGAGAGTACCCTTCATTAGCAATGCCTACTCCTGGTATATAATGCATGACACGTGTGGACAGAGATACCTAAGAGACTGCCGTGCCAACAAACCACAAAAAATGTGGGAGTTCTGACTGCATGCCATGCTCCTGAAATATCTCTACTACTGGTTGAAATAATTTCAAATGAAAGGTTAAGGGGGGGGGGGGGGGGGGATAAAATTAATGTTCTTACAATCCACAATGTACTCTTTGATGAACTCTACACAAATCTCATCTTTGCTCTGCAGGTGGCGACTCGCTGTCAGTGAAGTGGAAAACAAAACAAATATCTCATGGGACAGGAAGGCTTTGATGATGAAATGCTCTTCTCGTAGAAACAAGTGAATGCAGAAAGACATGGTGAATTATGACATGGAAGAAAACACACTCGATAACGGGAGAGGGAGGCTGGCAGGGAGCCATTTAGCACCGATACACGTAAACAGACAAATGCACACACAAGCAAAATTCAAAACACACAATACACACCTACATACACATGCACACTGTAATTGCACACACACACACAAATGCTATGCAGTATTAATGATATGTCAAACGGAGACTGAAAATAACAGACATGAATACTGTTCACCTCATTATAAATCAGACATTTCTCTCTCTTATTATGTTGGTATTTTTGTCTTTTACGCAGTTGTTTCTATAGTACCCTGTGTTTGCTATGTATGGTCATTGAAAGCACAAACATAAGAGGACATATATAAAATAAGAAATATATGTTTGTACATGTGTTAACGTAACACAAATACACTGATTCCTATGGGTTATTGGAGCAACCTACTGAACAACAATTTCATTCATCATTTAATTCACCTTGTTTGAAATAAAGCTTCTTATGCTTCGGTAGGCTGGCAGTGACAGAGGCATAGTCTGTCTTGCTGTGGTAATGAAATGCTTTGTGGACCTAGTAAATTACATGCAACTGAGAGAACAAACAGACTTGGTAACTATGAGCCAATTAATATTGGTTTTAAGACTGTAGCACACGCAGCTGACAAGAACAGAGGGATCTTATAGGATAGGTGCAACGGGATCACGACTGCCCTGATCTTTGTTTAAGCAGAACCGTGCATTCGGTAAGAGTGGAAAGTCAGTGTTCAGCCTGTAGACGATGTCCCATTTAGTGTGAGAAAAAAAAAAAAGTGTTTGAAGCTCCCTTCTCCTCTGCCATTCTATGTGGATGTGGATGTGAGGCTTTGCTCAAAGTGCCAAAATTCCACTGAGACCTTCTACAAAACCGGGGAGAAAGCTTTGCTTTGCTCGGAGTGAGGCCTGCTACACCCAACTGGACCGAGCTACTAAATGTCAACATAATTAAAATGATCTTAATCAACTATTTATATACAGTATGCACTTGTGTGTGTTGCATACTCTCCTGAAATAATTATGTGGTGAGAGAATTGTTTTATACATAGAATATTTTTTGACCTAATGTTTTTATTCATCATCAGTCACAGAAAGCTGTGTTTTATATTGAAAATGTGTTGCAAGCAGGTTTGGGTTTGATAGCGTTTAACAGAATCTGAATCCAGTACCAAATCCACTTATCCAACCCAAATCCTTTCAAATCCCTTATCGAACCCACTTTGGTTTAGCTTTCAACAGATGGACGTAATTAAAGACACAAATAACTAAAACTCTGAGATCCAATTGAGATCTTTATCAGCTTTTGTTGGCTAAGAATGCAGAAACACGACAGTTCTGAGTGGAAGCCTAATTTGTAATTAACAGTATTGGTAATCAATCACAACCTGTAGCTAAAATCTGCAGTAAGAGCCTGACTGATAGTGAATACATTTACAATCAAAGTCTGGGTAGCAAAAAAATGGGGTAAACAGAAATGGTAATCTGTGCTGTATCGGGTATGATAAAAGTATTCAGAGAAAATAATGTAAAGAATACAAAAGGTTGGGTTTTGCTATCATAGCTTGAGAAATAAAGCCAAAGGGAGGCAAGTTAATAAGATGTTTTTCAGTTGCTTTGCAACTCACTCACCAGGGCTGTTCCGCCGTTGTTCTTTGTCAATGTTTGACACTACAAAGGGAGAGAGAACGCAAAAGTCAGAGGAAGACTGAGACAAACAACACAGAAACCAAAAGGGAAAAATTTAAACACAGAGAGATCCAGTGTTAGAAACTGACAAAAAATATTGGAAATCTAAGAAGGATGTTTTGTTCTGAATAGAAAGGGGATTGAGCAGCAGAGGCTTGGCTGCATTCAGTACATTATATCTTAGTGTTACACCACTGAACAAACACTTTAGCATCAGAAGACAGACACAAAAGACCTAGAGATGTTAACAGAAGATATTCTTTCATACCTTCACTTTCAATATTATCAACAGCATCATTGACGAGACGTATGACTGTCACTATGGAGGCTGGGCAGAATACAGAAAGAGAGGAAGAAGAAGAACAGAAACAGTGTCGGTGCATTCTTGAATAGGGTAAGGTTTCATGTGCTGGGTGTGACTGAGATGAGATGAGAGAATGTGTGTGAGCATGTGTGTGCTCACGTGTTAAGAACAGAGGAGACGTGTTAGTCTTCCCAACACGTTTGTATGCTTGTGGTGTGTGCGTGTGTGTGTGTGTGTGTGTGTCCTATAAGGGAGTGGGAGTGACATGAGGACTCCTCTCTTTGCAGCTACAGTAACTGGAGGGGAAACAAAGCATCTATATGGGTTCCTTATCTGAAAAACACATAGCCACACACGAGCACACACATGATCATTAGCGTGTTTAGCTTCCAACCTATTATCCTTAGCTAATGAAAGATCAATGGTATTGAGTTATCTGGGAAAAAGACACGCTATAGAATTCAAGGAAAGAGTTAATGGTATTGAGTTATCTGGGAAAAAGACACGCTATAGAATTCAAGGAAAGAGTTAATGGTATTGAGTTATCTGGGAAAAAGACATGCTATAGAGTTTCAAGAAAAGGGATTTTTCATAAGACTTGTGCATTTACCTTTGATGCATTTATATGTATGTTGGTTGCATTAAGGCACCTTTCATGAAGCATTTCCATTGGTCTATTGTCTGCTTGCTTTTCAATACATTAATACAGTTAATGCACTATAGTGAAAGTGCAAAGTGGACTGTTGCTACATTCAGGGAATTTTATCTACAGAGGTGGTTCCCCCACCTATATACGAAGCAATGTCTACTTGAAGACTGAATTTCCCTTCTTTAGAATAACTTTTAGAGGCCTTGTGTGGTAAATTAGTAAAAAGGTATTTCACAAGATAATTGCAAAGATTAAGGAGTGCAAAGTGTGTGTTGGGTCGTTTTAGCGTTGGAGTCTTACCGTTGTCATCGAAGGACTCGGAAGTGTAGGAACTGAGGGAGTGCTCCTCAGAGGTGGAGTCTGACAGACACGCCACCTCGTCCGCCAGCTCTGATACGTCTGATGACACACAAACACAGGCACATATTCATTTCCAAACCCCTTTTGGAAGCATTTTAACCAGATATCAGCATGTAAAGGACAGGTTCAGAAAATGTTTAATTGATCATAATACAGTACTCACATGCCTATATACAGTATATGTATATTTATAGAGTTATTGAATGCTGTAATCATTCCCTCTGTCCATCCTGGCCATGAAGAGATCCCTTCCTGGCATGACTCAAAGGTAATATGAGGTTTATGCAGTCTGAGTTAACCAAATCAAGTGGGTCGGCACTTGAATCGGCTGACTAAAGGACTATATTCCACTCCTCTATTCTTTTCCTTTCTAGATGGCTATGTTAGGTAAGGAGAGAGCCTAAATCCACTCCCACACATAACAAACAACATTAACACCTAAAGACATTTTAGGTTACAGAATACTCAAAATGAATTCTGAGCTGTTCTCAAAGGCTGCCCAACTTCTTTTGAGTACAGCATTTTAAACAAATCCCAGTACACCCACTTTAATGCCGTCTGCACCAGCTGGAGGAGTCATGGCAGGTAAGGACCACAGAGTTACTTGTTCTAGTGTAGTGCGGTGCAGCAGATGTGAAACACAAACTCCTCAAAACAGCAGGTACTTGGGAAAAATGCAGCCCAAAGTACCACCAAACACATTAAAAATCTTGAAAAGTAGGTCTGGCCAGCCTGCTGCAGTAGTCAAAGCTCTTATTTCCGGTCACAAACCTGACATTTTGCCTGTGCAGAACAAGTCAGATGAAGTTTAATTTGGAGAAAGCTGCCAGCCTTAACCTGCATGTCTTTAGAGGTGACATTTCAAATAAATAGATGCTTACAAGTCAGTGTAATTCCTGACACAGTTTTCCTTTGCAGAGATGTTATTTGGGAGGTCACAATCGCCTCTGAGTGATTGCTTGTCAAACAACTGCCAGAGGGGCAGGGCAGGTACTTATGTGTCACAATGACTTCAGATAAAGGCATGGTGCTATGAAGACTGCCTATAAGACTGTTAAGCCAAGAGACAGGTACGGTTTACCAGGAGCTCTAATCTAGCAGCAATAAAACGCCTGGTTTCACATTAGTTTTCAAATTGGGAAAGAGACACAGAAGACCAACAAAGCGGAAAGCATTGGTGTGGGCTCTAAAAAACAATTCTATTTGGAATATAAAACAGATTGCGAATAAGAACTTGCAGCTTTGCTGGTGTGATTAAAAGTAACTTTTGACAAAACTAAAGAGACTTTATGCTGGTAGGTGGAAAGAGCAGATAGAGAAAGTTTACTGACTTTTCACTGTTTTGCTGAATCTCAATACACTTAAAATACCTAGTGTGTAAAGTTGAGTTGGCATTGAATGCTCAGGGTTCTTAATCTTGATCAAATATTTTATTATCTAAATTATATCTATGGTAATTATATGTAAGATCCAGTACAGCTGCTATCAGTGCAGAAACTCAGGTATCACATTAGCACACCTAAACATTTAAAACCACACCCAGTGTTGTTCTGCTGTTTTCATAAATCCTGTGCAGATATGTAACATGTGAAAATGTATGATCTCGACACCGCTGTTGTTTCCAGCTGTTTCCACCATTGCTTTATATATACCATTAGAAAACAACTTTTTCTGTATGGCAAAGCAATAAACAATTTGTTAGTGTTGGTAGCATGAACTGTTTTCACAGGTTTTGCGATTGGTGGCTTACTTCTCATAACTAGACCCAGCATGTCTTTGTCACCTTTGTCTGTTATATCCTCTCCCATTTCCTTGTCTGTTTCGAAAATTGGGCTTTACACTGGACATTCTGCAAGCAAGCAGTCAGGGCTTGTCCCATCTTATAACCAAAACCGTACTCTGTCCATGAGGGGCCAGGATGTCTGGACGTCAACTTCGGCTTTCTGAGCCCAAGCTAGGTGGTCGTGGTCCAATGCGTATGGAGCAAGTGAAATGCTCCTGTGGGAATGTGAGCAGTGAGGCAGCACCATCAATCAAACTAAATAAGAAAGGCAGTGCAACAGCCACTGGTCTAATTCAGTATGCAGGCGAGGGGACAGTCTTGTCAACATACTTAGTTAAAAAAAAAAAAAAAAAACGTAAACATTTTTTTATTCTTTCTTTCTTTTCCATTTATTGTCTTTCCTCACACACACCAATTCATTATTGTGCCAGTGACTACCCTGCCATGTGCCACTGTTGGCAGCCACGCCGGACCCGACCCCTGCTCTAATCCTACAGCTAACACTCAGCCTAACCATCCTCTCATCATGGCCCCACACTTTTTAAATCCCCAACACTTTTCAGATTGTAAGAGCCATCATAAATTCATTTTCTGGCATTCACCGTTTAATTCTGACAACATCTGTCATTCTGGAAAAGGTAAATCTTCACATTACACTTCAGTTAATAATATTCAATCAAGTTGAATTAATTATTAATATTAATTAATTAATTAGCACATAGTCTGGTTTGGCTCCCTTCACTTTTCCATTATTTTTCTAATTTTCCCATTCATTCAAACTAGTTTACAACTTTTTAATTGGAAATACTTATTACCACTAATACTAAGCCAAACATAGGTCTAATCCTCACCTCCAACATTTTGAACTCTTGGGCTTTTTTCAGCAACCACAACAGCTTCACACATTGCTTTCTGTAACTTGTCCTGCAATTTATACATTAATAGTTTACCTAGAATGCCTCCACTAAGAGGGTTTACTCTAGCTGCATTATTAGAGGAACTGGTATTATGATGGGACTGTTTCTGTGAGGCCTTAGTTGTCAATCATGAACCTTTCATTAAAACTACATTACTTTGCAAAACATCATGAAGATGAAGATCAATACTTATTCTGAGACACCCTATATTTGAAAGCACAATTGTCAAAAACTGAGCAATATGGGGCCTGATTTTTCCAGTATTTCATTATTCATTAGATTTTATTTATTCATGAGCAGCAGGTAGTCACAGAAAAACGACCAATAAGTTCCTTCACGTATCGACTTGTGCCCATCTATTGCAATATTTATTATTATACTTGTTTGTGGTTGCTGTGGTGTAAATAAATAACTAAACTGTTTCCAATGTATTAAATAAACCAGCAGTTAACACTGGAGTCATTAACACAATAATCAGAATATTAGTTTCCTATAAGCTTAATCACGTGTTAATTAATGGACTGTAATGTAACTGTGACCCCTAGGGCTACTTACTTTTTTTTTTGTGTGTGCATACACTCAACAGGGGAGTAAAAAAATAAAACAACCTATTTCCCATTCCCACAGGAAGGAATCAATAATTAACAGGCAGTTACCACTGCAGACTGTATTATTCAAACAACAGGTTGGACAGAGAATCGAAATATGTGACGTCTACCTTAGCACTGAGATGCAATGTGGTTATTTCATTGACAGAGAACAGTGAACTGTGCTCTTGCTGTTGACAGCGTCTGACAACTATTTCTCACCGCTCTCCCTCAGTTTGTCTTCCTCTCAGTTGACAAAGGCACACGTGAAGCAGACTTGGATGAAAAAAAATAAATAAATAAACGACAGAAAACTTAGCAGAAAAGTTGACTTTCTTTAAGTGAAAGTGTTCTGACGACCTTGATTTTAACTAAACTTTTTTGAGCAAAAGTAGGACAAGAACATCAGTTCTGGCTGATTACCCTGACCATTCAAACAGAAGTGCACAGGAGATGTAAGAGAGTTATCCTGATACAAGAGGACGTGATTGCCAATTTCAGCAGTGTTACAGTAAAGTAAGTGATATTATCATTTATTGCTCCCAGGAAGTAAATAGTAAAACTAAAATGAAATGATAAGCAAAATAAAAATATTACTTCTTAACCGCTCTTGCTTACTCTGGGCCATTTTCTTTGATGTGTGTGATCAAAAGGCATAGATCACTGTGAAATAAGCTCTCTCAGTGGAGATGATGGTATGGGTGTAACACAATGAGTTCATGGCCTATGTACTCTGTGCCTTTTTTGATCAGAGGTTAGAAACTGTGTGTGCATGTGAGTGTGTGCGTGTGCATGCACATGGTTGCAGTCTTACCCTGTGGACTGTTATCTCGCTGTGTTCTCTCCAGCTCAAAAGCTCTCTGCCCCCATTGCTCCTCTCTCTCATGTCTCACCCTCTCCAGCCCTTCCTCCCTGGTTTCCTCGCCCTCCCAGGACACTTTGTGGGCTGGACTGTGCTCTGAGCGGCAGGCCGATGCCGAAGGGAGATTGGGCGCCACGCTGCACACTGCGATGCCCCTCCTATTGGCCACACCTCGGACATTAGACATGTCTGAGAGGAAGCTGCTGAACTGTAGAGATAGGAGAAAACAGCAATGCACAAAAGTCCAGTGACATTTTATATTTTTTGTATTGTCAAGAAATCCAATGAAAAGACCAAACTACCAACAATTAAAACACATCAGTGTGAAGCACCATTCTTTCATTATAATGAACATGAGCACTGTAGTGCTAGTAATTTTGAGTCAGTCCCACATCGTTATGCTCCCTTGAATTCTCGCGAGTGCACCAAATATGTGGCTCAAAATAGTCCCAAACAAATGCTTATTTATTCCTGTTTGAAACAATGTTTTCTAAAAACTACAATGTCCAGCTGTTTTAGTTATTTAGCTCATTTTAAAAATGAAACTATATATTTGTGACACATTTTTAAAGATTTATGTCTTCAGTAGGAATGAATGGCCTTTGGTTTTGGTCTTTTTATGGGATTTGTTGACAATAACAAAACTATATAATATCACCAGCCTTATCCTTTAACTTTTTATTTTAAAAAGCATCTTAATCTTACAATACATTTAAAAACATCTTTCAAATTGCTCTTGTGGCATAAGTCTTTATGTGACCGAACTAGTGGAAAATGGTGCAGTTTATGCATTCTTTTCTGCCCATTCGCCTCACACAAATTACCAGGTTGGGTCATTGTAGCAGAGGTCATTTTTAATGCTACCACTGGGGGGTGCCAAAATTGCAAATTTTCAAATTCTTTATATGGTGGCTTTTAATAAAATAAAAAAAAGCAAAACAAATTTTTAAGCACATTATTTGTATCATACAGTACCTTTCACCTGTTCAAAAGTAACAATTGGAATATTTCTAAAATTTCACTGTCCCATATTTTCTATTACATCAAAACTCCATCACTCTGACTTCCTGCCATAGAAGCACTTTTTTATTTCGTAGCTCATCCCTGAGGACAGTGAAACGTTTCTCAAGAATGCCACGGCTGATGGTCCCATGGCTGTTTGTAAGAATAAGAGTAATATAGAGATACTAATATCCTGAGTCTCTTTCAAACAATAAAAGGAATACAACTGAATTACAGAAGCGCAGCATCATCAAAACGAGGAGCTGGAAGATATGCTAATATAAATATTGATATTATGATATAAAATTGATATTGCCTGGGATTTTCATTTTCATGGGATTATTAGTATATAGTATTGCCCAGCTCTATCAAAACAGGTTCCTGTGATTATGAATAAAACTGCCATGACAAAGTCTCCCAGTCCTGTAAGGTGATGGTCATGTTATGATGCAGGAGACACAGAAATAAATTCTAATCATTAATAAATGCCCCATGGACACTTCTGCATACCTGACTGCCCTCACTGGAAGTGGTCTTGTCACCATCTCCATTCCTCATGCCCTGGTTGCCGAGTCCTCCTGGTAGAGGGGAGTGGGCAGTCGGACGCACCATGACCTGCGGAGGGCCCCCAGTGCTGCCTCCCACCTCACCATAGGTGCTCGTGGTCCCTGGTGAACCTGATACACGCACGGCTTTAAACTCAATCCCTTCGGCTCCCATGCCAGTCTTGTGCAGCATGTAGCTGGTCTCTGTGGAAATAGCTGACACACCCATCACAGCCTGAGTCCCTGGGCCCGGGTCTGAGTCTTTCCTAAATTTGATTTTCTTCCGAAAGGCGATGAAGAGTGTGAGGAGGAGCATGATGACAAAGACAAGGACCCCAATGCCGATTATCTCTCCTGGTCCGACGTAAGACAGGGGCTCGGCCTGGACAACATGAAGAGAGAAATCATAAAAAACATGGATAATGTAAATGTATCACTCTTTGGTGGAATCATAGCAACTCTAATTTAGGGATTTTCACTTTTAGAATTAACTTCAGATAAAGAACAATCACATATTTCCAACTTGCTGAGAAAACTGTGCACCTGTTGGCATGATGAAACCTTTTGTCAAGGTACAAATTGGGTTTTTTCCCCTCAGTCTGTGACATTAGTACACATTCCTTTAAAATGATCCAGGCAGCCATTTGACAACTGTATGTTTGACGGTGGAGCGCACAGATACAGTGCAGTTGATCATCCACACAAGTGCTCTTGGAAGGAGATCAATGTAAATTAACACATCACACGCTGACAGACCACCAGCATTATACAAGTTTTTATAACCGCAACCATCTTTTGGTTACTGAACTTAATGACATTTTGTTGGTGCAAAATTAAGATTTTGTATCATGTGATGTTAGATACATTTCCGTTTTGTGCAAAGGATTATAACAATCACATTTCTGGTCTTGCAGTATGGAGGTAATGATTAATCCCATGGAATCTTTTTTTAATAGAATACATGATGAGTAACCTCCAGTAAAAAAGGGGAACTTTTATTCAGCTTATCCAGCAATAGACGCTTAAAATGTCCTTAAAAAAACAACAACAAAAAAAACAGCTAACGTATCCATTGGTTGTGAAAGCAGCCTAATAGGTTTTGTTGACTATGGTTACTTCTCTGCTAATTAGAGTCTTCTAGGGAATAATGAAAGCACCTTCCTTCTCACAATGTGTAACATTGATAGGGCTTGCAGTCTTAATATAAGGTATATAGCGCACGACAAAAGTCAAGAGCGTGACAACTTCAAATGGAAACTGTGATTTACCCATTACCACACTTTCATTCATCTACTGCGGAGACAAACATACCAAGCCAGTGAATAAACCTTCCCGGGAGGCCACTGCACACTCAGAATTCTCAACAGCTTCACTGAGTATGCCAAGTCCCATTAGGAGCAAGCTGAATGCGCAAAATGCAGGCCGAAAAAGCTAGTACTTTTTGGATTATACTTGAGTATAATTTGTAAAATTCACTCCTACATAAATTCAGTTTCAAGTGTTGTTCATACTATACCTGCGTGTCATCCCCAGGATCAACAGGTGTCTGATCATCACAAAACTGACCCTCGTACCCCTCTGAACAATTACAGTAGAACGACCCGAACGTGTTGACACAGTCTCCTCCATTTCCGCACCCGTCCTGGTCGCACTCATTTACATCCTCATCACATCTGCAGAGGCAAAGACAAATAAATTGCTATGCATGGGAGTGGTGAAGATGATTTGTATCAAAGTGAAAGAGAAGAATAAAAGATGAAAGCGTGACAGTGAGTTAAAAAGACAGAAAGAAAATAAATACTTTGGAGATCATCTCTTCTGAGGGCCTTTCTTTTGCTAAATTGAGGGGTTATCTTCACGGATTCCCTTTTATCCTCATTTACATGGTTCTGATTTGAAGAAATAAGCATGAATGCAAACTCTCTCTCACACACACACACACACACACACACACACAGACTCGTATTCTTAGATAAAGACGTAAATTCCAACAGAACATCACAAACGTAATTTTACTCCACACACGTGTGCTCATCTCGGCTTGTCATCCCAAACATGGTGCCCTGCTGTGAGGGAGATAGAAAATACTTGTATTTCTCTTTTCAATTATTTTTTCTTGATGGGATTTTCAAAACATTGTACAAGAGCTGGTCTGACGTAAGAAGAAAAAAAGCACTTCTGAGTACTGCAAGAAGCTTCCTTGTATCCAAAGTTTCTCTTTAAATGAGAAAAGTGTAGGGAGTCATTAAGCATTATACAGTTTATGTAACAAGGCCTGGATATTTCCGCTCATGAATATTTTAGAAAATGAATACCTTATACCCTAATTAACAAACGTCATGAATTCAGCAAGTTCTGTCATATTTGTATTGTATTTCTGAGTCTATGATTTAGCTTTTAAAGGGAAACTTTCACATTTTTAGGGAATTTTCCAATTGAATATACTTAATTTTGTTATTATTTAAATGCAAATATTTCAGTGTGATATTACTATTAATCAGTCTGCAGGAAAAGCTATTTCATAGCCAGTTATACTCAACAGCTGTTTGCTTGTGACAGAATTATAGTATTTGCTTTGGCTATGGTTTCAATCTGTGCTCATCATTAACTGATGATAATGAACAATCTGCTGCTTGAAAACAAAAAAAAAACAAAAAAATCTTCATTTTTATCTCAGTTATTATTCAGCTAAACTGAATTGAATCCAACTTCATCAAAAGCAGTTTTACATCTTTCTCAAAAGCATAGAAAAGCAGAACCATTTTCTCCTTTGAGGGAAAACTGCTCTCTAGTGGTGGCTCCATTGAACAACCACATGAGCAGAGAGGTTATTTCAAAGGCAATTACTCAGCTGTAATTAAGAAGGAAGCTAGAGAATGATTATAGGCTTTTCAACTGAAATTATACTGAATTAAATTAGAAACACTAATTTATCTCACACAATAACAACTAAAACAACACAGTGGGTGTTGGGGTGTTAATGTGGGCTAATGAGTGTGTGTGTGTGTGTGTGTGTGTGTGTGTGTGTGTGTGTGTATTTGCTGTGTCCTACACATGTTCTTTCACGTTTGAATGTGAATGAGAGGGGAGACACAGATATCAATGTGTCTAAATCATCACTAACCTAACTGTTATTGTGTGCATACTGTGTAAACAGGGCACGCCATTCATCAACACAGTTTTTACAGTAAGGTTAAGTTTTAAAAGTGTGCGTGTGTGTGTGTGATTGCAGGCTGTTTTAGCTTACGTAAGTCCCCCGAGTCCTCTCGGACAGCCACAGAGGAATGCACTGCCAACCGGCTTGCAGTCCCCACCGTTCTGGCATGGGTTTGGCATGCATGATGTCAATTCAATTTCACAGCGCCCCCCAGTGAAACCAGCAATGCAACTGCATGTGAAGCCTGTTGGGAAGAGAGATTTAAAATATGTCAAATAATAATGTTTCTAATCATAAATATTAATAAATAATATCAATATCAAATCCAGTTAATATCATGTGATTTCATTTGTGAGTAACATATTTAAGTACCATGCAGACTAAATATATACAAGTTGATGGTCACTACTGCACAAACAAACCATCAAATTAGAATTAAGCAAAAATGAAAATGCTGAAATTGACACTCAAGTGAAATTGTTTCATATGACAGTAACAGTCGTTTATTCATACACCAAGATAACTAACACCCACACACATTCTCACTGTCATCTACACAGACCTCCAGAGGGCAGGCTGCTGCAGATGGCTCCGTTGAGGCAGGGCTGACTGACGCATGGATCTGGATAAAGCACGCAGCCCAACTTGACCTCGCTCAGCCCGGCTATCTCAGCGTAACGGCTCCTCTTATTCTGGAGTGGCAGCTCGTTACCGTTCAGCATCAGCGAGCCCAGGCAGCCCTGGAAGCCATCCTGGGCTCTGGGGGGGGCCCTCGCTCCACGGTCCCCGAGTCCTGGCCCTGGGCTTGGCCTCTCGCCTTGCCCGTTCGTTGGCCTCACTTGGGCCCCAAAAAAAAAGGATGAATCTGGGGCCAGAGGCCAAAGGCGAACAGGAGCTCGGGCTGCTCGGCGGCGCTCCACATAGCTGTCATCCAATGACAGGAGGGTGTAGTTCCAAGTCAGCTCCAAGGCAACAGCATGCCAGAGGCCGTCGTTTATTGGTCTGCCAGAGATACCCATAATGCCAAGGGTGTTGTCACAGTCCAACTGGAACCAGAGTCGACCCCCTTCAATCTGGAAGGAAAGGGAAAATAATTTCACATTTAAAAATGTATGCAACCACTAAAATATAGTACACCCTTTGCTGAGTGTAGCATTAGGATGTAAATGTGTTTACCTTGAGCATGGTACAGGGGTTAACACGTGTGAACATAATGACTCCTCTTCTCTGAAGTGTTCGGATCCTCAGGCCGAGCCTCATCTCTCCACTCTGGCCACTCTCTGTCACTCTGTACTTGATGTAACTGTTTCCAGAGAAACTCAGAGAGGTTTGGCCTGCACATTCACAAATCGTGGATTCAAATTAGAGAGGAAAAGCTTGAATTTGTAGGAAAAAAGACAAATAATACAGAATCAGATCTTTGCAATGTAGTGATCTACCCGTCTACCTGGATCAGACACTCAGAAGACACAAACTCCAAGAATAAGGAAGGATCAAATCATACCCGCACACTCGTCTAGTCTCTCAGGCTGACACTGGCAGACAGATGGCGCTGTAGGACCAGAACGGACACACTGCATGTCTGCTGGACAGGACTGACCTTCACAAAGCTCCACAGGAGTGGGGCATGTCCCTCCTATTTGGAAAGGGGTACACGCAGAAATATTAGAAAATAACACCTTCAGGATGTCAGAATATCATATGTCTTCATATGAAAACATTAAAAAGTCAGATCGACAATATTAGACTACTTGTATGATTCCAACTTTTCCCAACCTAGTTATAGATTTATTCAAATACAAGAATATACAATAATCAAAGTCAGAAAAAACAATCAAAGATGAGAAATATCTATGTACATGATGTACTTTGACAGGCAGCTGTGACAGATATCGAGGACACTAATGATGTGAGCTGGGCTTAGTTAGAGCAAGCATGAGTGCAGTGCTCACCAGGACAGGTGCAGGTTTCTTTAGGGCTGAACCTTGGTGACACCAAGCTGACCCTCTCTGTGCTGTAGGTGACAGGCGAGCCACCCTCCATCACCAGTGTCTGTTCACACACCCTGTCCCCACACTCCAGCTCACCAGAACAAGCGCTGCTCAGCACCACTGCTCCAGCTAGCACACCTCGAATCTGGCCTCGCTCTGATGCTTCATCCAGCTTTGCAGACAGCTCTTGCTGGGAGTAGATTCCACCCATCCGTCCACTACCTGATGTCTCTGGCCTCTCCATGGCCAGAAGCAAGTCCACGTCAGATGTCCCCATCACTGGCTGTACACCGAGTATGTGGAGGGGATCCTGTTGTCCTGGTGACCATTTCCAGCCGGCTAGTCCTCGTAACATCAGTTTGATCTGGCTCAGGTAGCGGCCAAGCAAATCCTCCGGGGACAGGGAGCTGAAGCGTAAGGTCAGGGCACTACGCAGCAGCACATCAGTCACCTGTTCGACCTGGACTGACACATCAGCTATCACAGCGAAACGTCCGTCACTCACTGTGGCATTCATCTGGTATCTGAGACAGAACAAGGAAATGTGTTGTGTTTTGACACAAAACGTTTCGTTTCTTTTCCCATATCAACAGGTTTTTAGCCTGTGTGTGTGTGTGTGTGTGTGTGTGTGTGTGCTAGAGGGTTGCGTGTTTGTGTGGTGTAGTGTGTACCTGCCAGGTTCCAGGCCCGGCAGAGCCACAATGCTGCCATCCTGTCTGTTTATCTTAAACATGCTCTTGGGCTGAGGCTTCTGGGTAAACGACAACACGTCATTGGGGTCGCGGTCGGTTGCATAGATCCGACCAATTGGGCCGCCCTGGAAGGTATCTGTTACCGTGACAATGAAGATTTCCAGGGGGGAGACGGTGGGTTTGTACTGACTGTTCCCGATGACCCTCAGAAATATCCAGGAAGAAGAGGTAAGACTTGGCTTACCAGAGTCACTTGCCTAAGAGACCACAACCAAGTTCCAGTAAGATATTCAAAAACTCAGATCAAAGAAACAGAGGTAAAGTTCTGCTGGAATATTACTGACTGATTTAAGCTAGAAAATGAATTACTGCTGGTTGAATACTGGGGAAGATGTGTAAAGATGGTTATAGCATAATGATGGTTATAATGAGGTGATATGATAAGATTGTGTTTACACTCACTCTCCTGGCATCTGTTTAACCAAACAATTAAAAACAAAGAATGTGGCTAGCCATGTAGCTGGAACAAAAAAGAAGTATTGACTTGAAGCAGTCAGTATTAAAGCACAGACCCTCCTTCTATGCCACCGTAATAGTGGTGTTAATAGCTTATCCATTACAGAAATGTGTTTATATAAGGCTACATTTTACAACCCAAGACTCTATTAGCCTGACTTAGCAGCTAACAGTGTGAGACTGTGTGAGCAATGGGCTGCTCCTAATTCTGACTGTGTGTAACCATGCTAACAAAATGTATTTGTCAGTCAACTTTTCCTGAATATATAGTGGTTAAAAAACGTCCGTTGCTAACCTGAATTTCAAGAGTGAACTCTCTGGGGGCATCGGGGCCAAACGCACGGTTGGACCTCAGAGTTCCAGTCTGGTCCAGGGAGAAGAAATTTCCCTCATTTCCTGACACGACGCGAAACTCAAAGGGGGGCCCATTTCTAGGGGAGTCTTTATCGCTGACTGACAGCTTCAGCAGGGTGATGCCAGCATCTTGGTTCAGCTTGAAGTGTGGTGAGAGAGGAGTTGAGATGACGTTAGCAGAAAAACAAGCGAACATCAGCAAACACACACAGACCTGTACGTAGTAGTTACCTGTATGATGGCTGTGGAGTTGGGAGGGGTGAATACAGGAGGGTTGTCGTTAACGTCGGAGATGTCGATGTTAAGGGTGACAGTGGAGGACATGGCAGGAGAACCACTGTCGAACGCCTGCACTGACAAAGAGTACCTGGATACCTAGACAGACCAGAAGAGGGTGAGAGTGCCATAGCATCTGTATGTATCAGGCAGTATGCACTGTTATGCCTGCATAATATGAGACTTTATTGGGTGCTGACCTTGAGCAGACTTGGTATTTTCTGTCTTGGCTGTGCTCATGAACCAGAAAATTACTATTGATTGTTTATGAGATATTGTACCTAAAAATGAATCCTTACTAGTTCTCTGTCGAGCCGCTTATTGACTTTGAGCAGTCCCGTTACAGGGTCAATCCAGAAGTGGTTGGTACGGTCACCTTTCAGGATAGAGTAGGTGATTCGCCCGTTCACCTGGCTGTCCAAGTCTTCTGCCAATACCTAGAAAACACACAAAACAAAGGTTAATGAAAAAGACAGAAAAGTGAAAGTATAAGGGCGGAGAACAAATTAAGACAAAATGTTACCCTTGTAATTGTCTGCCCAACAGATGCATCCTCGCTGACCAGAACATTGTAGATGTCCTGACTGAAGGCTGGAGCGTTGTCGTTGACATCCATGAGTTCAATGGTTACCATTGTAGCAGTGCTGAGAGGAGGATTCCCGCTGTCCCAGGCCTCAACGGTGAGGTAGTAGTCCTTACACACCTCAAAGTCCAAATCGTCAGCCACAGAAATCGAGCCTAAAACATACACATAGTACAGTGAGATTCAATTTAAGAAATTATTCTGCTCAAAATAGAGAATACTAAGACCTCTGCTCACCCAGGTTTCTGTCTATGGTGAACTTCCCTAACTCGTTGCCCGACCGGATGTGGTAGGTGATCTCGGCATTAGGTCCAATGTCAACGCTCGTCGCCAACACTCGCAGCACCTCAGTTCCAACAGCTACATCCTCAGGGACAGTAACAGCGTAGTCCCTCCGCTGAAAGACTGGAGCGTTGTCATTCACATCCAGCACCAAAATGGTCAAATCAACCTGAGGGAGACACAAGAGACTGTTAACAGGACTCTCTATCAATGCATTTGTTTGTGCTGCTACGGGTCCTGAAAGATTTTCAGCACCATGGACAATGGACCCACATACATTAATGGGAGCAAGGGGAATGAGGCAAAAATCAATTGAAGTCTGTGTCCACCAAAGCCTGAGAGAGAATTTCTGGGCCGCTAGATAAATGTTAAAGATTTGCGGCATTACTGAGTCAGATAAATGCAGTTTTTGCTCTCTACTGTCATTTTGTTTCTGCCTGTTGGAGGGAGGTTCATGTGCTTTAAAACAAAGATGTGATGTTAAAGAAACAAACTGACCTTATTCTTTTGTTAGAGACTTGGAGAGTGCTTAGAGAATGCTTCTTAAGCAAGATGTATTGCAAACAGAAATAACAAAACCAAGGACATCTTGAAAGACTACTACCACTGCTATTGCTGCTATTACAGCTACAGCCACTGCTACTTGTATTAGCAGTGGTAATGATACCTACCGCTACAAATAATAATATTCAGTAAACCTCACAGACATAGATATATTTGTCCAAAATGGCCACACCTGACCTCACTTTTGCCTGGGGTTTATTTTCAGTTTGTGTTTATGGCTTGTTCTGGCAGCCTCAAAAGGACCTACGTAAGACAAACCCAGTGGGTGGGAGAGTCCCGACACTGTTTCAGCTTACCTCGTGGTTTTTTCCTCCTCTTTTCTGCACTGCCTCTGTCTCTGGAACTGTCACCTCCCTCATCCTTCCCATCCCACCCACTGTACAATTTGACGAAGCTTTATCTTGATTGAATCTACTAGGCTCTTTATCTGATCTCTTCAGTAAACAACATGTTTTTATTCATTGGCTTCTCTTATCCATGCGTATGGACAGAAATACAGATTGCACATCCTCAGATAGATGACTCCATGGCTGACTAATCTGCAATTCAATATGAAGTGTATGAATTCTAATTGTGGTAAAATGGTTTAATGACATAATCATATCCATTTGTGTTTTTAGAAAAAAATGATGTTAATCACTCAGAAGCTGTGTTAATTGCTATGTATCTGATTTAATTACTCAGAAAACCATGATTATATCACCTAAAATATAAATGTTGTGAAGACCGTTGTGAATTTCAATAACGAACATTTTATTAATTTTTTTGTTTTTTCCAGCGAGCATTTATTTCAGCATAAGTGCCAATTTTTTGGGGACATTGTGAGTATCTGTTGGAGTAACACTCCCTGCGGTTAGGCGTAGTGGATACACTGGATAGCATGGCAAAAATACAACTGAGATTGAATGTGTGTCACTGGGACAACCAACCTGTGAGGACAATGCGCCCTGTTGCCCAGCTTGGTCAGTGGCCTGGACACGAACACGGTAGGAGTCTCGGCTCTCTCTGTCCAGAGATCCCTCCAGAATTACCATCCCAGACACTGGGTCGATGGAAAAGAATCCACTGACTGAATCCACCAGAGAATAGACCACTGTACGGTTAAGACCTGGAGAGAACAGAAGACAAATTCATGCACACCAAAGACTTAATATCATGCCAAAATGTTCCTCTTCCTGTCCGTGGTAATCATCTTTTTATGTGACAGGGTAATTTTAGATACATGGTAAGAATAATAACATATGTCTCTCATGGACAAGTCAGCAATTTGAATGCTTAGTGATAGAGGCTTTAACCTGTATTCAGTGTATGTAGGAATTTTTTTGCTCATTATCATCCGTGCTTTACATGTTACACATCCAGCATAAAACGGCATAACATCATACCAGCTTACCTTCATCAGGGTCGCTGGCTTGCAGCCGGGTAAGCAAGGCTTTGGGGGCGGCATTCTCATACACACTAGCCAGGTAATGAGCAGAGGAGAAAGAAGGGGCATTGTCATTCACATCCAACACCTTGAGAGAAATGTCAGAGCGGCAGAACAGCCCTCCTCCATCAGTTGCCTGGGCAATGAGTTTGTAGGAGGGCGTCATTTCTCGGTCCATGACAGTGGCCGTACGCAGCTCACCTTGGGACACAAATGGACACGTTTAATCTGTGATGTATGTATCATTTTGATCATACAAAGGCCTAAAGAAAAATAATAACTGAATGTACCAGTGTTTGCATCCATGTAGAAATCTTCGACCCCGATGCCAAACAGTGAATATTGGATCTCAGCACTGGAGCCTGAGTCAGCATCTGTGGCGCCAACTGTCAGGATGCCCTTGTTAGTGGGAATGTCCTCAGGAAAAGAGGCGCTATACACCGCCTGGCACAACACACACACACAGATATACAAGCACAAAAAAACACTGAAAAAAACCCCAGCAAAAGAATCTGTCCAACACATCAAAAAACACATTAATCTGGGCGCTGCATCCATTATCCCTGCTGACAGAACGAGCACAACCTTTTCTGACCCTACCGCCACTCCTGCCAGGTACTGCCTTCAGAAATAAACTTTGTGACCTCACTACTTCATCGAACACAGACCAGCACAATGGGAAAACTACTGTAGTATGTCAATGTACAATGCAGCATATCCCACTCTACTGCCTTTGCTCTGTACTTTAGAGTTATCCTGTAAATGATTTAATCATATTTAGAGCCGAAATGATTAGTTGATTAACTAATTAGTCGATCGACAGAAAATGAATCAGCAACTCTTATGATAATTGATAGCTTAAGTCATTTTTCAAGCAAAAATGATAAACATTCTCTGGTTCCAGCTTATCATATGTGAGGATTTAATAGTTTTCTCTACATTTTTGACTGCTTGTCGGATAAAACAAGCAATTTTAAGACATCACCTTAGGCTTTTGGAAATTGTCATTTGATTTTCCACTATTTTGTGACATTTTATAGACCAAACAATGAATCAAAAAAATTACAGGCAGATTAATTGATAATGAAAACAATTGTTAGTTGCATCCCAAAAACTATTCAAATAATAGCCATCAAACATTTACCACTGCAGCTGCTGATAATACTGCTTAAAACTAGCATACTTGACATGGCTAGTACTAGAACTATTGGTACAGCTACTACTGCGACACTTTCAACTACTTCTACCACGGATATCACTTGTAATACTAGTAGTAGTAGTACTACAGTTGCTACTATTACTTCTACTACTCCTATTGCCACTATAATTATCACTAATATTTCCTGTACTGCTTCTACCATAACTAATACTATGGCTAGTAGCAGAAGAATCAGTAGTACATGTACTTTAACTGCTGTTACTGCTGCTACCCCAACTGACCACTACCACTACTTCAAGTAGAAATGCTATTGCTTCTCTTGTTGCTACTAGAGCAACAGGTACTACTACTTTTACTACTACAACCACTTAATCATTAAAAACATGAGAACAATGTACTAACCACACAGTTATAGTACCGTGTCTGACTCTTAATGTGTTTTCATTCATTTGATGCTGTGTACTGTGTAATGCCACTTGAGCTACACAGGCTTGACTTTTCTAAGAACAGACAGAATGTAAGAGGAGACCAGGGAGACAGGGAGGATTGATTTCAAAGAGAATTAGTAAGAGTTTAGAGGGAGAAGGAAAGTTTCTCAACTAATTATGTGAAATTGAAGAATTGCTGAATACTACTAAATGAAAAAGGGGTATTGCCTGAAGACTGCACAGCCCAATTATCTTCCCTTTTCACAGGGATTTTCCTCTCATAGATCAGCCTCTGACACAGTATTAATGCTTATTTTAGGATGAGTCTGAAAGTTGCAAGGTACGAATTAGCGCACAAGTTGATTGTTTTTTATCACTGATTTGTGTAATTTAAAGAGCAAAGTTCATCAGCTTTTGACTGTGGGTATTTTCAAGATTATAAAAGCACTATGTAAAAGCCAGTTTATACGGAAGTTACAGTACATTTCTTGAAATATACACATTTTTTTAATTAATTCACACTGAGTTTGTACTTTGGTACACTGTTGAACAGATAATCAATATTTTAACTGAACAAATCCTGCTCCACTACAGCCCCAGATTTTGTTTTTGTTTTCTTGCAAATTCATACACATAGTATGCAAATTTTAACATAATGCAAAACAATTTTCTGAGTTAAGCCAAGCCTTAAAATTACTCAAGAGGAAGTTCATCATCATGGGAATTAGGGCCTCAACTAAATAATCAACGCTGTATGATACTGTATATATTGTCATCAAGTAGTGCGTGGTGGGATTGACACTGATAATGTAAATATAGTATTAAATAATTAAATAACTTATCATCAATTAATAATTCATTTTTCATTCAATATATCCAAAAGGCATATATTCTTTCTATTTTTGGACAAAGCACTAATTGGAATGTGGTTAGTCTGGAGACTAACAGTAAACATTCCACAGTCTGTATGTTTGTTTGCTTTGCATATTTTTATTTCACCAATTTCCATTTGTCTGTGTCCCTGACCTGGTTGCAGATGGGACTGTTGTCGTTGGCATCCATGACGGTAACTTCCACTGCAGTACGCGCGACATAGAGGCCATCGCTGGCTGTGATGTTAAGCAGGTACCAGTCCTGCTGTTCACGATCCAGCAGACCACTCACATAAACCTTCCACTCTCCCTGCACCAGGGCCAGGCCAAACACGCCCCGCGGGTTTCCCCCTGGAGATTATACAGGTGAGGATTAAAACGCTGACACAACACAGCTAAGAAAGAGGAGAAGATGCATTGTAACAGACTTGTGACAAACTGGAAGTCTAATTCATTCATGAGATGAATAAGTATCAGCTCCCCACCCATCCACATCCACCCACACACACACACAAACAAATGATGCAGGTACCCTTTCGCACAATCAATAAACATCTATCATCAGAGTGTAAACCAGGCTGGTGGTGTAGCAGCAATGGCCTTTGAAACTTTAAAAATCTGACCTTTTAATACATCGCTTCCATTAGGCCAATCAGTATTTTTAAATGCCAGAACACGAGGCCAAAATATTTCATCATTGGTGATTATCAGACAGTGTTATGTGAATGGAAAACATCAAGCTCAGTGTCAAGGTGAGAGTTTTGCTGGAGAGGCCTCACAATGTTTGTTTTATTACCCCCATGAAAAAAGAGTGACCACACAAAGTCACATATGAGTGTGAAAGACTTCTTATGTTGGAATTCCAACTAATATGCCAATTTCACATAGTTCCCAGGTTGGTTGATCCTACTGAAAACTGTATAATATAAACTATAGTTTGTTACTAAGCATTTTTCTTTCACCTATGTTGTATCCTATTTGAGAAATAAAAATGGGAATATACAGGGTTTCTCTGCCTGTGATGTATAATGCATTCCTTGTCATATTCAAATTAAAAGGAAATTTGAAAAATAAAAGGTTAGTCGTGTTTGACATTTGAGTTCAAATTAATTTCAAATTTGACCTTTAATAATAGCAACCCCATTAGGCCAGTGGATAATTTTTATGCAACACAGCTTGATCTCACTGCATGCGGGACAATTGCTGCAGCACAGAATGTGTTGAACTACATTATGTTCTCTTTGTTTCCTCACCAGTGATGTAAAAGCTGACGAGGCGGTTTTGATCCGCGCCGTCTCTGTCTTTGGTTTTCAGAACAGCTACCACCTCACCGAGGGGATCGCTCTCCTTTACAGCACCCCGGTACAGCTCCCTCTCAAACCGCGGCGGGTTGTCGTTAACGTCCGACACAGTGATGGTTACCACTGTGGTGGAGGAGAGAGACTGTAGCTCCCCCAGATCAGAGGCCACTACTTCAAAGCTGTAGCTGGAGCAGGCCTCGTGGTCCATCTGACTCACTGTGGTGATCCAGCCTGTTTTACTGTCAATAGCAAAGACAGAACTCGTAGTGATGGGGTCACTGAGGGAGTGAGCGTCTTTTGTCAAGTCCAAGTTGTGGGTGAGCAGAGGTCCGAGGCTGTAGGTTACCTGCAATTAAAAAAAAAGATACATAGTCTTTCAAAGCATCTACAACACTCCGAACTGAACAACTTATACCGGGAAACACATTTGTAGCAAAATACAAAAACAACAAAATACTCAGTTGAACTTGTCACACACCTGTCCATTAGAGCCCCAGTCTGGATCAAGTGCACGCACTTGGACCACTCTTGTCCCTAATGGCATCCCCTCCATCACTGTGGCTACATAGGTGTTAGTCTCAAACACTGGCTTGTTGTCGTTCACATCTAGAATCTGCAAGATGATAAATCTTCACTGAATCAGCCCAACAAAGTCTAAACTCTACTAAAAAAAATAATTCAAATGAATTTATTTACTATTTATTTAATTTATTATTTACATTTACATTTTATTTTATTGCACTCAAAGGCTGAAATAAAGACCAAGTTCAATTAAAATGAGATAACAGGAACTATGTTATAACTATACTATAAGGTATAACTATACTATGTTATACTATGTGATAACAGGCTCTATGTTTAACTGTATCACCAACCTTAACCTCCAGGTCTACAGTGGAGACAGACTCGATCAGGTCTCTTCTTGTTGTTGCCGCAACCTTAAAGCGGAAGATGCTGAACTGTTCATAGTCTAGTGGCTTGATCAGACGGATCAGACCAGTTTCCCTCTCCACCAGAAAGGTCCCTCCCTGGTTGCTGTCCAACGTCTCTCCTCCGACTGAAGTGAAGAACCCGGTCTGTCCAGGGCCCATGTACACAGACCCCAGGGCTGTTCCTACTGCTGTGTCCTCGGGGATGGTGAAGGAGTACTGAGGCTGGCTGAAGGAGGGGACAAATGCATCGGGTGGGACGACGTGGATGAAGGCTGACACCAGCGAGTGTTTGGCCGGAGAACCGCAGTCTGTGGCTTTGACAAAGAAGGACAGCACAGTCCCCTGGAGGTGGTCCACAGTGCTTTTAGTCATCATCCAACCACTGTCTGCCTCCACCTGGACGCCAGCAAAATCCCAATGCCATTTAGACAATTTTAGAGACAATAATCCTACAGTAACAATAGAGCTTACATCTTTGACTCTCAGCCTGAACTCGACTGTGTTTGAGCCAAGAGAGTTTTACTGTTTTGGCTTTTTATTTTTTGAACTGGGTAAGATTTTACTTTGTCAATTTTATTCGTCCTTTAATTTCCACAACTCAGAGCATGGTAAGCAATTTGTTATTTAAAAATTCATAATTACAGTTAACAGATGGCTGTTAATTGACTAAATGAGGAGGTGGTATCAGTTGAGAATATCCCTTAATTGAAAATCAGGGTTATAGCATAAATTCTCATTAAATAAATGTGTTGAGGTTTGGATCTGGTTAGACTTTTGTGTTATTTTTTTTGAGGGAACTGAGAAGATGTCTGCAGCTCTATTAAAGCTAAGCATAGAGCCATGTAATGCAAATATTCTTTTAAAAAGTACAATTGTATAAGTATAAAAGTATAAGAGTATAAAGTATAAAGAGCAAAACGTACTAACCTCCAGCACATCAACCAGTGATAGGCGTGCCTCACTGTATAGGGAGTAGGTAATCCTCCCATTAGACCCAGCATCAGGGTCAGTGGCTTGGATCTGTGTGACCAGAGAGCCTTTGGCAACATTTGCTTTAATGCTCATACGGTACTCCACAGCTCTGAACCGAGGGGCGTTGTCATTCTCATCGGCAAGAACCACTCGCACTGTGCAAAACGATGCACGGCCTGGAAAAATAACAGGACATAAATATACGTGTATGGATTCATCAAATGTACGTAGTTTTAATACAGACAAAATTTGCCTTTCTCTACTGTTGCATTCAATGTAAGTCATTCTGCATGATAAAATGAATCTGTAATGTGAATATATATGTTTAAATATTCATTAATCTTCAGGTGTGTGGGATCTTATTATACAAAAGCAATCACCGTACAGCCGATACCTGCAGGGCTTTTACCAAAAACAGTGACCACTCATGCATTAATGTTAGCTTAATGTAAGAGAAAGTCTTATATTTGCTGATTTGAAGATGGATTTTTGTCAGGGAATCAGTTTTCAGTCAGTCTGGTTGGTGTCAAAAGTAATACCTCCACCATCCAGGGCCATAATGGTCAGCACCATGTCCTTGTTAAGAGGATTTTCTCTGTCTAATTTCTGAACAGTGGATATGAATCCATCTGCATCAATGGTGAACTGAGTTTTCCCCAGGTCATTGATGAAGGAGTAGGTGATCTGGCCAAACAGCCCGGAGTCCTCGTCTGTTGCACGAACCTGGAGGTCCATACAGAGATTCAGAAAATTAAGTCAGATCGGTTATTACAAGGTTCTACAACATCATTCATATGGGAGGTTTCCTATTGAAAGTCCTGATGGAAAACTGAGCGAGTTGTGAGAAGGCTAACTTACTTGAATGACCTTTGACCCTGGAGGGGCATTTTCTTGGACTTCAGCCAGGTAGAACCTTTGGCTGAACACTGGGCTGTACAGGTTGGCTCCCAGCACGCGTACTACCACCTGGGGAACACCATCATCACTCTAATCACCATCCCATCATCATCATTCTCATGTCTGCTGACATTCTGTTGATGCCGTCTCGATAATCATCACTGATTGATTTGTCAAACATGATCACATCAACATGGCATGCAGACCAGCAGTAAGAGCATCAGGCTTGTGATCACATGGTGATTGATGCAGCTGCAAACACTCTGACAAACTACTGTGGAGGTACGCTGTGTTCACATCATGTCAGAAAAAGCAGCAAAAGAATGGGGTGACATGTGCTACAACATATAATGTGGACTATCATCTTGTAATTACCACTAAGAGACAGATGTGAACATTTTTTTCCAGTTGACAGCTCATCCTCATAGTAAATCCGATATGACATGAACACACAGTGACCTCCAACTGCAGAGCCGGTGCTAGAAAACACCAGTCGTACTGGACAGCTGCGAATGTGTGTAACAAATTTGAAGCGAGAGGCTGCTAAAGAAGGTCGCTCTGCTTTCAGTAAATAAACACTGCAAAGGTTAAAAAAGAGCAAATCAGTTGACAGAACTAAATTGTAACCGCTGAGAAGTTATCTCACCTGGGCAGTGTTGGTGAAGACTCCATCTGACACAGACACATTGAGTTGATATGAGAGTTTCATGCCTTGTCTCCTCTTGTTAGACAGACTGAGCACCCCTGTATCTGGCTCCATCATAAAAGTCATTTTCTCATTCCCAGAGAGAATACTGTACCTGAAGGCAAATAAATAAAATAGTACAATGTTGATTATGTTGTACAATGTTATTTGGCTCAGGAGCTACTGGAAACACAAGTATCTACTTTTCTTAAAAAGAAAGTGCTGAGCCAAAACCGCTTGAGAAAAAGACAAATAAAAGATGGAGTGAGAATCACTTTGATTTTTACAACCGAAACACAAAAACAAGATTGCCTGGTAAGCAATGTGCTTTTCTAAACACAATGAACTGAAAAGTTTAGACAAAGATTCAACTGGGTTCAATGTACAAAAACTCCAATCATCACAGGTACAAAACATTACACAGAAAACACCAAACCCATAACTTTTTAAAACATGTTTTTTCTTACCTCAGCCTATGAGCGTCACAGATGTCAGCATCCGATGCCTGAACACAAGTCACAAAGTGTCCTCGGGGGGCCAGCTCGCTGACAAAGGCCTCGTACAGCGCTTGGCTGAAATTAGGTGGGTTATCATTTGTGTCAGTAACAGTCACAGTGACGCTAACATCACTGCTGAGGGCAGGGTCTCCACTGTCTGCCGCTCTGACAATGAAGTTGTAGCGCTGGATGAGCTCATAGTCAAGCAGGCGTGCCGTGAATACCAATCCGCTGTTACTGTCAATGTGGAAGTAGTCTGTGCTGTTGTAGATGTCAGATAGGATCTGGTAACTCACCACAGCGTTCTTCTCCGAGTCTTGGTCCTGGGCAAACACCTACAAGGAAAGTAACATTAAACTTTGCACTGCCTTATGCATAATTCAGGATCTGATTTTTTTACCCTGACATAATCTAAAGCTACAGTACCCACACTGAGTCCAAATGAAAAAAGTAAATAAAGTTCTGGATTTCACTGAGATACTGGGCAATATTGCATCTCTGCTCTTGCCGAGCATCGGCATTATCATTTTGTTTAAGCACAATACTTTGAAAACAAAAGCAATTATACTGTTCGTGCAACCATTGTCACGTTATCAATTACAAAAACATGACTGAGTAAAAAGAATTTCAATAGTGTGACATTCATGTTGAGGTAGAGGAAGCAGAACTCCTTTACTGTTGGTTTGATCAACTTTTTTGAATTACAGTAACAAAATAAAATTGTTTTCCTCAAACAAAAAGCAACTGTCTCATGTAGGTGACAAAAAACTTTATATTCGTAGTGTTAAATTTGCAATGTATCAGTGTTTCAAGGCATAGAGATAATCAGTGCTACTATATGATGATAAGCCAGAAGCCCACAACCTACGTATGCGGTGAACAATATTGCAATAACACTGAGCAAGCCCAAGCGTATTTTAAGGCTTGATAAACATTCTTGTGATCCAATGTTTTTAGACTGTCCTCCTAATTCTTGTCAAATTCAATAATATAGTCAAGTAAGGCCAGTTACATATTTTGATGACTGGCTACACCTCGAAGGAATTGTTACAGAAATCAATGAATTCATTCATTTGGTGTCTTAGAATTGTCTTGCGCAAACATGTTCCTCAGTGCAACGACAGCACTGGTCTATTATTCGCTAAAGGTCAAGAGCTTCCACTGGGAAATTTCTAGGGAAATATCACGCTATCTTCTCATAAATAAAACATTTCGCATCTAATATTCATCCCCAATACTGCTGAAGTGAGTCTTAAGTGTAAACAATCATTCAGTAAGCGCACACACTGGACTGACTCAATAAATAGAGACACACACACCTGTAATACGGTTGTTCCAATCATGGAGTTCTCGGCAAGCACAGAAGAGTATGAGGTGTTCTGAAACAGTGGCGGGTTATCATTCACATCCAGCACGACGATGTCTACATCGACCTCAGATTTTGCCCCAGTCAGTGTATCTGTAGCCTTCACCGTTAACCGGTAGTACTGCATAGTTTCATAGTCTAACGGGTAAATCACACTGATGATTCCTGTGTCAAAGCCAATATCAAACTGGAAAGAAGGGTCTCCATCCGTGATGGTGAAGATGATGCTCTGGCCTTCGGGACTGGTGGCATTGATACACAACACAGAGGTGGAGACGGCCACATCCTCTCTGACAGTAACACCATAGAAGGGCTTGTCAAACACTGGCATGGCTTTATTTACTACAGTAACAGGCAGCTCCACTTCTCTGGACAGAGGGGGGAAGCCACTGTCGGTGGCCACAAGGACCATCTTGTACTCTGCGTTAGATAAGTCTGCCTCAAAGGCCCTCTTTAAGGTCAGCTCTCCCGTCACAGGGTTCACCTGCATGGGACATATAGATGCTTGTTAGTAACATAAGGATTATAAGAATAACCAAACCCATGAATTTTCAAATGTATCGCCCTATACATGAAATTAAGAAAACATGTAAGAGCAGGAAATTGAAGCTCTCACCTGAAAGTTCCTGTGCTGTTCCTTAAGGCTGTAAGTCACTTCTCCATTCAGACCATAGTCTCTGTCAATGGCTGAGACCCTGAAAATAGCTGATCCTGGCTCTGCTTCCACTTGCACTGCAGCATAGTAGGGGAGGTTCACAAACTCTGGAGCATTGTCGTTCACATCTTCCACCTAGAGAGAGAACGGTTGTCGTAAGAAAATCCAATGGGGCTATTGTAAAGAAAGTTAAAAAAAGAGACTTTGGTGGGAACTGAGGCCTTAAAGAATAAGTCCCTAACATTTGGTAACAGGACCAGTAAACACTGCTGGTGTTGATGACGATCAATGTCATACTACACAATCATGGTAGACAACAAATAAAATAACTGTTCCACACATCATAGTAAAGTACAGATCCTAACATTACTTGTATTTCTCTTTGTGTAGCTTATAGAATATATTCTCTATCTGCTTGTTCCAACATTTTATTAAAGCCATTGTGCATCATACATACTGAAATCAAAACACCATGTTTATTAGAGCTGCACCCTTACAAAAAAATCTAAAATTAAAATTAACAACAAAGCATCAAACAAAAACGTCTGCATGGGTTCTGGAGAACTTCTTGACAAGACTTAAACTTGCAAAAGGGAGTCACCAGATATACACAAATGTAAAAAGGTATGAATGAGTGAATAAGTTGTTTCACATAAACAAACAGTGTGTGATTTAAAACTAACTTGACAAACTAAACAGAAAGATACATACAGTAAGTAACAAGAAAACACGAGTCTACAGTGTCAGTGCATGTGGGAAACAAGACATAGGAGAGACAAAGTTAAAAAAATAAAAAGAAATTCATGCACACACACTTTACTACACATATTTCCACACCCACCTGAACTTGTACAGTCACCCTGGACACCCTCAGTATCTCATCTTCTCTGCTGACCTCCACCACCAGCTCGTAACTCTTCCTCTCCTCTCGGTCAAAAGGCACACCAGTGGTGAGCACCACTCCACAGGTCGGCCGGATCGTGAAGCGCCCACCGGGGTTCAGTAGAGTGTACTTCAGCGGCTCATTGAGGCGGTGGCCCACCGTGTTGACAACAGCCACTAAAGTGACATTGGGTATGTTCTCTGGGATGGAGGCGGAGTAGACCGGGAAAGTGAAGAGAAGGCCACTGTCTATAGCTTCTCGGACAAGCACTGTGACCGACGCCATGCTGGAGAAACGTCCATCCCATACCTTAAAACAAACAAAAATAGAAGGGTAAGAGTGCCTTGTTTGGCACTCAGCGTAGAGTGGGAGGCCATTCTTTGCATTTATTTGACAGCTGACACACAATAGCCTATGCAGAAAATGTAATTCTCGGGTTTATTGTGTATTCAATAAGACTTTGCATGCACTGCCCTTTTCTCTCTTAACAAAAACAACAAAACAGCCGTTGGGCATGGAGACCACCCATCTAACTGGGCAAAAAACCCTGCGTCATCTAGCTGAAGTATTCTACATCAAGACACTGAATGAATATGGGCTCTGTGCGCACACTTCTGCAGCTGACCCTGTGCTCTGACCTCCCTGTGGAAATCATTATTTTGAAAGCCAGTCAAAACCAATTGCATGCTGTTTATCTAAGCTAGTGACAGGAAACATAGAAATTCTTTGTGTCCAATCACTTACCTTCACATTAAAGCGGTAACGGTCCTTATTGAGGTTCTGATTGATGACAGTCACAACTCCAGTGTAGCGCTCCACAGAGAAGTACTCCGCATTGCTGTCCACCAAAGAGAAAACTAGCTGGGGGTTGATGGACTTGTCGGGGTTCAGGGTGAGGTCAGAGGTCATATCGGGGTCAAAAGCCTCAACCCTAAGGACTTCGACACCCACGTAGGTTGGCAGGAGGAGTACTGCCTCGTAAGTGTCCTGTGATAACTTTGGAGGTGAGTCATTGATGTTGATCACCTAAGAAAGGGTATACACGGCGTGAAAATAATGTCTGCAAATAACGTACGAATCAAGGTGAGTCAAGAATGGGTTATGAGGTGGTGGAAGCTGATTCATATGTCATTTACATACCTTTATAACCACCTCTGCTGGGCTGTCAGCACTCCTAGGAGGCTGACCACTGTCTCTAACATGAACCCGGAAGACGAACTCAGAGAAGGTCTCATAGTCCAGACTGGCAATCGTTCTAAAAACATTTAAGAACCATTCAAATAAGAAAAAAAAAAGATTATTTGCTCCAGAAACTATGAGATATGTCAGTTTATAAACAGGTGAATCAGACATCCTCAATGGTGATGCAGTTGGTCTGGTTTCTACATGTCACCTACCGAATCGATCCAGTCCCAGAGTCCACGCTGAAAAACATACGAGCGGTCTCGTCTACGATCTGGAACACTAACAGGGCGTTGTGATTGCGGTCCCTATCAGTTGCCTGGATGACTAAAGGGTTGCCATCCTCTCCCAGGACCACACTGTTGACTGGAGCAGCCTCGCTGATTGCACCCACGTACCTGTTAAGGTAAAAAGAGCACACTGCTGTAAAAGAGGAAAGCTATACTGTAATCACTCCACAAAATTACATGTTGTCAGGACTCAACAGCGCTCGGCAAACAACACAGGAGCATTTCAATGCCAAAGCACTTTTCTTTTGACCACCACTGATACCTGAGTTGTTGGAAGACAGGTGGGCTATCATTGACATCCCCCACCTGGACAATGACAGTGGTGCTGCCCTCCACTCCAGCCATGCTCAGGGCATGCACCACCAGAAAGTAGGATGTTGTTTGCTGCCAAAACAAAGAAATGCAATGAGTAAACGTGCTATTTTTTTAATTCCATGAGTGAAAACAATCATGTCAACAGTGAGCTTTGGCATAGGTATAAATTAACACACCTACTACGTTGAAACACTAACGAACCTCAAAGTCAAGTAGTTTGCGTGTGCTGATTACACCAGTATGATGGTTGATGAAGAAGCAGTGCTCCTCATTGCCCCTGCTGATATCATAAATGAGTGCTGAGCGGCTGAGGGCACTAACGGTGGTCACGTGTGTTCCAATAGTGCTGTTCTCCATTATCTGTAAATACAAAGACATCAGTGATAAATAATTTTGGCACGTTGGTGAGTTATGTGCTTAATTTCATGGATGATATTTACCTACTGTATGTCTAGAGATTTACCATCCATTCCTCCCTACCATCTTCCAGCCCTTCTTTATTAGATCTATTTCTCCCTTCCCACAACCTCTACTCAATGCACCCATCCTTTCAGCCAGCCGTCTCTCTCTTTACCTCAGCCTGATACTCCTTCTGAGAGAATTTGGGGTTGGAGAAGTCAGAGAGTATCAAGGAGATGCGAGCTGAAGCTGTGGCCATTAATGGAGGAAATCCACTGTCTGTGACACGCACAGTGAGTGTGTAAAAGCCCACCGAGGTGAGGTCCAGGTCCCTGGCAATGAAGATAAGGCCTGTGGCATTGTCGATGCCAAACACACCACCTGTGTTGCCTGAAAGTAGCAGAAAGGTTACATACATCAATACTGGTAAATACGAAAAACAGACTTTTAATCCCAATTTGTTCTCCTCTGACAAAGCATAAAAAAACAAGTCACAGTTCAAACCACTGTTAAAAAGACAGAAGAAAAGAGAGACATACCTGCTTCCATAGTATAGGTGAGTTGCCCGTTAATCCCATTGTCTTTGTCTAAGGCTGTCACTTGTAGTACTGAAGTGCCTATAGGAGAAGACTCATAGGCCACAGCATCATATACGGTGCTGGTGAAGTAGGGGATGTTATCATTGGAGTCCTCAACTGCCACCAGGATACGAGCCAGGTCACGATTAAATGGAAACTCCTGATCCTTGACCTGGAGCGAAACGAGAGATGAATATAGATAGCCTTGTAGGAGGTGATAAATTAAAGAAATCAGCTAAAATTAAGTAAGGCGGACACAGCTGCCAAGAGGAGCATCATTTGTAAGAGAGCACAAGTACACACATACAGACTCATGGTAACAGCCAACCAAGCACACACAGAAACACTTATTTATATATACTCACCATAATAGTGAGGATGTGCTGTGTCCTGGCCTCGTAGTCCAACCTGTCTGTAGTGTAGACCACTCCGGTACCAGGATTGACCCTGAACAGTCTCATACTGGCGGGGTCTACACTGCCATAGATGGAGAAGCTCAAACGGGCACGCTCGTCCATGTCTGACGCTCTAACCCGCAGTAGCTCCATGTCAACTGGTACGTCCTCTGAGACACTGACATCATAGGCAGGCTGTGAGAAGACTGGAGGGTTGTCGTTGCTATCTAGTATTCGGATGAACACCTGAGTGACAAAGAGACAGAAGGGGAGTTTAAAAAGTCAAAGGTAGGGAGTAGAATTGTGCTCAGTATATTGTTCTTAAAGATAAGAGCCCTGGTGTAGAGTTTGCTTTGGTGACTGATAATATTTGATGTGGTTGTAGTGTTAACCTTTGAATGTTTCATTTTCAAGGTGGAGATACCAACAGTATTTACACTAAATCTCTATAATCAAAACAGTAGTTATGGTATTTTCTCAAGCCAGACAGCGTGTTTTCCAAGAGGGTTGTGGGCAATTTTTGTATTTTTACAAACACTTGACCTTTATTTGCCCAAGCTAATCCCATTAATCCAGTGATATCAAGGATTTCCCTTACAAGGCAGACCTTGTAGGACAGCCAAGACAGCGGGAGCACAGGAAATGCCAAAGACAGAACAACAAAAAGCACATTTCATAGTCAGCGAGAGATAATTTCAGAAAAAGGGAGTGCAAGTGTAGGGAGGAGGAAAGCTGGGAGTAAACAGCTCCCCTTGGAAGAGGTAACAATAATTTAATTTGATGTGGTTCTGGAGTGTATAAGTGCCAGAGCATAACAAATCAAAAGTGTGTGTACCTGTGATGTGGCAAAGTTGGTCCCATCTGTCACCTGTATAGTCATGTTGTACACAGACTGCACCTCTGCATCCAGGGGTTTGGCCACAACTAGAGTCCCCACCCCAACTTGAAGGTCAAACTGCATGTCAAAGCTCCCTGGAATCACACGCACACATTCACACAGAGTTTCAGTCATTTAGTATTCACTTTGCGTGCTAAAGTCAGGTGCTCTAAGTTATTACTGTGTAATTGTTTTGGCCAGGTGCCTGCGTCTGAAGCTGGAGGGTCTGTGAAATAAACTGAACTGAAATGCAATGCAATGTAGCACCGAACCCACTTGGCAGCCTGAGAGCTGTTAACAGCCACACAAACATCTGTCTTATCACTCCAAAACACAACCCATCTCACAGATCAAAAAACCTGCAGCCGGGTCTTTTCCACAGGCGGTGAGTGTACAGTTTAGAGGCTTAATGTTTGATTAGAGTGAGGGAGAGGATTGATGTGTGTTAGGTATTCAGTACCATCCTTCGTCTTATTCCAGCTTCTCTCTCGAGATATCTGGGAGCTTGAGCTCTCCTCAGCATATGAATACTGATTGGGCATTTTTCACAGAACCACTGATGCGTGTTGAGTTGGAGCGAACCACGGGGATTCGCTTTTTTTTCCCCTTCTTTTTTCTGGAGGAGAGGTTGGTCAATATTACACTACAATCTCACGGCATCAAGAAAAAAGAGAAATCACAGCCTGTAGCCTCTAAATAAAAATAAGTACAATTTCTTTCCTGTCTGTTAGAGGTGCCTCTAGGGGCTCTGATAACACCTTAGATTTAGTTTTAGTATATTTGATAGCATCTGTATTTTACAAACATACAGTGATACAAAATCTGAACAGGTAGATATATGTTCAGTTTATGTCTACAAATTGTGTAGTAGTAGTAGTCAATAAACTATGACTTTATTTTGAAAAATGCATTGACATAAATGTTTTAATTAGTGTTCTGTTAAATAACCAATAATTTATGTTCCATTTGACACATCTTTTAATTACTCACATAGTTTCTGTCTTATTTTAAGATAACAGACTTAATTGCTGTCAGCTGATAAGCGACAGTCATGACTAATAACTCAAAGGTGCCCTGTGGAATTTTTGATCAATCGTGTTTTTTTTTTTTTTTTGAGGGTATTGTATTGTTTGTATCACATATTCTACCTGCACAAGAGCTTACTACAGCAACGTCAACCCCCAAAAATACAGACATACTGAAATTGATCTCTGGAAGAAGTGAAAGAACTGTTGCAACAACATCACACAGAGTAACATAGTTTTTTTTTTGTTTATTTTTACCCTAATTGTAACAAAAAATGTGTTGGATTTGTCTGGAACTGCAGAAAGATCATCAGGCAGACTCATATTAAAACTCAAGTGGCATCACTGCCTTAACATCACAACATAGTGAGGAGATTTGGAGGAGTCTCTCTGAGGTAGGAACACTACAATTAGAGGCCAACTGTGTCACACCACCTCCTCGTTCACTTTCAAGTAGCTGCACAGTGGCTGAACTTATGATATGAACTTGTCCTGCCTGGGCGGCGATAACAAACTAGTGCTGTTTGTGTGAGAATCATTTTTCAAGCTCAGATCAATCAATACTGCCTTTGGCCAAACAAGGTCCTAGCACTGTATGCTGCATTTTATGAATTTCTCCCGGCCTGGGGCATTTGAGGAAGAGGTGTGGCAAGATTAGCTTTGACCAGACCTGTGTCAAGTGAGCAGTTTCTTCCACATGCATTCTGTGGAATGTAGAACATTTCTCTGGCGAGCCGTCCGCCTTAACGGTCAGAGAGAGAAAGAAAGAGAAAGAAATTATTAATATTTAAGGAGTCAAGGATATTCTTCTGATCAAAGGTCTGCATACAGTATGTACAGCACTCTGCAAAGTCGACCTCTTGACGTTTTCTCACATTTATGTGTATTATTAAGTGACGTAAGTGGACTTTTTTCCAGAAAACCTCAGCACAGTACGTTAATTGTGATTCATTCATGGGTGATATTCGAGTCCAGTTCTTGAGGTTTGAGAGAGAAGATAATCACCATGCTTTCACTTTTTGTGAAAAAAAAAAAGGTGAAATATTAATGAGCTTCTCCTGCGCAATTACTCCACTGATATCAACAGTAAGAGTGGAACAGGAAAAACACATCACATTTGCATTGTCTGTATCTTTGATGTGTGTGACTGAAGAAGAACAATCAAGTAATCAAGTAATAATCAACTCCTTTTCATATTAACACCCAAGTAAGGGAGCTGGGTCTCTACGATGATTTGTTTAATCAGAACTGTTGAGTAGCAATCAATGATGACCTATTCACTGATTATCCTTTCAAAGACTTGAATCAAGGGGCAACATAGAGCTCCCCAATTTTAAACAGGCAGACAGGTAGAGAAACTCCTGAGAACATTTATCGTTTCCACCAGAGCCAGAACAGCAGCAGAAGCCATTAGTTTATTGTCCTTTGTTTGTCAGCTTGTTGCTTTTGGTAAAATAAACCATACAAAAGTGACATGTTTTATATAGACAATGCCGTTTTGCCTGTGTACAACTAATCTCAACTACAGAATGTGTCAGTAGCCTTAAGTTAATTTTGATTATGAGAAATATCCACTTTCAAGTTCGGCAGTACGTCTCCAGCAGTGAGAGGTAATAGAAATCAACTGAACTGTATCCAAGTTACAGAAAAGTGGTTGTGGAGGTCCGTGAGGAAGCCTGCAGTTGGAAGAAATGTAGAAATGTAACATTTACAACCTTTTACATTGCATGGTGTGAAATGCATCGCTTCCAGTGTGTTGGTTCCAGCTCATAGATCCGACCCAAAAAAAGCCAAATAACATTTCTCAACAGCATTATCAAGATACTCCACCATGCAGTTGGATATATCAGTTCAATTAAATTCAAAATATTTTATTCATACCTCAAGGGGCAATTCAATCTCTTCTGAAATTAAACCAAATTTCTTGTTTTAATATATAAATTAAAACATTTGGATACCAGCTACCAGCAATTTGAATGTGAGAAATGACAAGAATCATTTAGTTAAGTTCTGCCAGAGTGGCATTGCTATTTTTTATATACTTGTTAAAAACTCTAAATAAATGCATTTGGATTTATTTGACAGCACAAGAAAATTCTGAATATGGATTGTTCTCTGGCCTGTTAGTTTAGTGTGTTAATTTGCTTACCGATGATATTGAACCAGACAGGTGTGCTCGACTGGCTGACAGCGACTACTCCCACCGGCTGAGCTACAGCAGCTGTCTCCGAAATAGAGAAATTGTAGATCCTCTGGGTGAATAGCAGGGGCAGAGGCGATGGAACAGGTTTGCGAATCCACTCTACGTGGAGTTTGACTGTAGACCATAATGGGGGATCACCGCTGTCCTCCGCTTTTATCTAAGAGAAGGAACAATACTGAGAAACCAGACATTCAGCTGACACGTCCAGGAGCCAATGAATCAAACATCTGGGAATTTAGACAAAATTCTGAAAAAATGATAAACCATGGACCTGGTGTTAGTATGTATGTAGGGTGAGCAGACATCAAGAAAGTATTAGAATTCTGGCCTCTACGCTTCACACATTGTCAAAACTACACAGATGAGATCTATATTCATCTTCTCTACACACATCTTCTCTACACCTACATTTACTTACACCTTCACCTCAGAGACAACATCCCTTCCATAAATAATATTTTTGTTAACCTCAAAATTGATCCCAGCAATTACAGTGTAATGGGATGGCTGTCCCTGCCTGACTTCAAATAACTTGCTCTGCTTTTCACACATCAAGTAGGAAAAGCATTAACCAAAATAAATCACCTAAATATTAGGAGGTGATTTTGACAAAATGAGAGGTAATTGTAAAATATGCTGTTATAAGTGGTGCTCAGTGAAGACCAGAGCCAACAGAGAAAACAGTGTTACCCTGAAAATAAGGAAACACAGTTGCAGGGGAGAAGACTGGTGTGCTTGTTGTCCATGTAACTGTAGAAGACTGCCTTGAAACAAACTCCAAGGGCACATGGGCGTTACCAACTAATCAGTGAATCAGACACATAAGAAAAATCAGGTGTCTGCAGCGCATATGTAAAAGGGGCTGGAGCAGGATGAATACATTGTAAGTATGGTTCACAAACAAAGCCACAAAGATTGCAATTTGTGCTTGTTTTTGGGATAAGGCAAAGTCTGAGCGGGGAAAACTTAAGTGCCATTCCAATGCACTGTGCCAGCTGATGTGCATAAACACAACTTCAGCTGTGCCACTCCGCCCACCTTGGCAGGTGCTCAAATTCCTGGGCTGAAAAATGAACAATGTGACTGCGTTTGCTCCTGTCAACTTTGCACCTGCATGAAAGCAGAGCCCTATAAAACTAATGGAATCCCAACTGGCTACGAATTTAGGAAAAGCAGCAATCGGGAAGTGGAAAGAGACCATCTGTAGTCTGTAACTCAGACTATATACTTATTGCTTTCTTTACATCCACTCACAGTTGTCAGTGAGCTACCACACAGGGTAGATGGCCAACCATCAGCCAATTAATTTCAACACTGTGATTAGTGGCTGCTCCCATAAACACAGGAAACCACACATAAGTAGATCACAATCCAAGGCGTGGATGGGGGTCGAACCCATGATCTTTGGTTTACGAAACCAACGCCTTACCACTTGGCCACCACGCCTATTTATTGCCCCCATCCATGAATCGCCACCTTAACGTGGGTTTGTGTGCTCCTGTGACCCAGGGAGAAAGCTTTCGACTGTGTCCCCCGGGGGGTCCTGTTGGGGGTACTGCGGGAGTATGGGGTACCGGGGTTACTGCTACAAGCCATCTGGTCTCTATATAACCGAAGTGAGTGCTGTGTCCGCATTCTCGGCACAAAGTCAAACACGGTCCAAGTGGGTGTTGGACTCTGCCAGGGCTGCCCCTTGTCACCAATTCTGTTTGTGACATTCATGGACAGGATTTCAAGATGCAGCCGGGGGGAGGAGAATGTCCGGTTTGGTGGCCTCAGAATAGCATCTCTGCTCTTTGCGGATGATGTGGTTCTGTTGGCTTCATCGGGCTGTGACCTTCAGCATGAACTGGGGAGGTTTGCAGAGTGTGAAGCAGCTGGGATGAGAGTCAGCACCTCCAAGTCCGAGGCCATGATTCTCAGCCAGAAAACGGTGGGCTGCCCCCTTTGGGTTGGAGGTGAGTTACTGCCCCAGACGGGGGAGTTCAAGTATCTCGGGGTCTTGTTCACGAGTGATGGTAAGATGGAGCGTGAGATGGACAGGCGGATTGGTGCAGCATTAGCAGTAATGCGGGCGTTGTACCGGACTGTGGTGGTGAAGAGGGAGCTGAGCCGGAAGGCAAAGCTTTCAATTTACCAGTCGATCTACGTTCCAACCGTCACCTATGGTCATGAGCTTTGGGTAGAGACCAAAAGAATGAGATCGCAGATACAAGCAGCCGAAATGAGTTTCCTCCGCAAGGTGGCTGGGCTCACCCTTAGAGATAGGGAAAGGAGCTCGGACATCCCGAGGGAGCTCGGAGTAGAGCCGCTGCTCCTTTGCATCGAAAGGAGCCAGTTCAGGTGGTTCGGGCATCTGATTAGGATGCCTCCTGGACGCCTCCCTTTAGAGGTTTTCCGGGCACGTCCAACTGGTAGGAGGCCTCGGGGCAGACCCAGAACACGCTGGAGGGATTATATATCTCATCTGGCCTGAGAACGCCTTGGGGTCCCCCAGGAGGAGCTGGAAAGCGTTGCCGGGGAGAGGGACGTCTGGACAACCCTGCTTAACCTGCTGCCACCGCGACCCGGCCCCGGATAAGCGGAAGAAAATGGATGGATGGAATGGATATTTATTGCCATTTTGCTAATGAGTGCTGTATTTTAGCAAAAGTTTCCTACTTGCCAGGTTTAGACCAAACAGCAGTTAAAAACAAAGATCACATTTTAAATCTGGCATATGAAACTCACGGTTAGGACATCATAGCTTCCCGCTGTCACCATCTTCTTTGATGACACCATAGCAGTCCTGGGGTCAATGCTGAACTTTTCATCCTCATTACCATCAACAATGCTGTAGGTGATGTTGCCGTTGGCTCCGAGGTCCCGGTCATAGGCAAAGACACGGTAGACCGGTTCACCACGTTTGTTGCGATCTCGTTCAGTCAAGCTGATGCGGTAGGTGACCTCCGGGAAGGTGGGCGGGTTGTCGTTCTCATCCTCGATGTGAACTATGACCCACACAGTAGACTGGCGGGTGGTCACTGGGCCATCTATAACTGTTACCTGAGGAAACACTATGAAGGTATATTTGGTGCAAAACACCTGAGCACCTGTGACAGTGGAATTTGTATTGGTAGAAAACAGTCACACATGTGTAACAGTAAACTTGAAGTCACAGAGAAAAATGGAGCTGGCACCTGATGTTTATGGTATGTTTTCTGATATCACCCACCATTATACTTTTGTTTATATCTTAGGGGTTATCTTTAGCAACTAGCGAGAGACGACTGGATAGCAAGCTAACGTGTTAGCATGGTGACCCCTGGCTTTACAATGTGTTACGCTACAAGTACACAAATGACTTTTGCTCCACATTTACTGACATATATGGTGCAAAAGTAAGAGTTAGCAGAACTTGTCATTTGTGAGCGAAAAAACAGCATTTGAGGCTCGTAGGGGCAGATTCAAGCAGTTGTAGCTATTTACTTGTGTTTGTGATAGAAATATATCCAAGAAAAAATATATATATTTGTGAGAAAATATTCTACAGGTGCGCAACTCTCATTGCATGGATGTGCAAATTTTGTTCATGACTTCACATTATTTATAGGGGTGTGTGAATGTGTTTTGCACCATATTCACTGCAGAAACTTCAGCAAAAATGTGAGCGTATGATTTTCTTAATTTGTGATTCATAGCATAGGATTTGTGCACCTGCAATGAAGAATTTGAGATGGTATAACTGCTGTGTTGTGTTTGTGGGAGAGAAAAAAAAATTCTACAGGTTTGCTACTTTGTAAAGCATTTTTCTCTGTGACTTCAAATGTACTGTTACACGTGTGACTATTTTCTACCACTACAAATTCCACTGTCACAGGTGCTCAGGTGTTTTGCACCAAATAGACCTTCATAAAACACACACAAGTGTACGAGCACACATACAACTAAAAAACATAGCAGGTAGTCATAAAGATACATCGTTGTCTCGATTATTTATTAACATCTTAAATGTTGGCTCCCACTGTGCGGCTGCCGCTGTGGAGTGCAGGACCACATGGGGCTGAACTCACGGGAAATCTCTTTATAATATTGATCCCCTGGAGGCGGAGGCAGAGGTCTGATCACTGATCAATTGGATCAGATCAGGGTGAACACCATTGCTGCCAGCCTGACTGCTCACTAGACTATTAATTACCAACTGGCAGCATAGACTGGCAGGTGGAGCAGTGGGTTGTATGCATGGACTGGCATTCCTATTGAAATCTCAGGACAGGATAGGACAAGACAGGACAATGCAACAACAAAGACTTCTCTGCCCCCAATTTTAAACTCCTTTTAGGTGCGAATGTTTAAGTGATATGATGCTGTTAGATGCCAGCTTGTTTCTACAACTTTTGCTGCTTTCATTTTGTAGTGTGTTGTCATACGCTGGCTTCTTATTAAGTACTGGAGCTGAACAAAGCAGCACAAAGAGTTATTGAGTCTAGACAAGTCAATTGGCAATACAGAAACAAAACACCATGCTACAATACTGTGGGTCAACTGTGGGTTATTTCATTCCATTTTGCAGAAGGGCAAAGTGCCTGTGGATTCAGCTGCATTTAATAAGTTGTAAGAAAAGTCTGGGGAAGTAGAAGTTTGCTCATGCCTCTAAAGTTGAGAATCTCTGATTATCAGGTTCATCTGCATGCAGAGCAACGAGAGCAACAGAAATGGTAATCACGGAGCTATCTGTATGCCCAGTGTCTGCGCTTATCAAATGCTGGGAAGACCAACTCCTCTCCTCCCTGCTCCCCTCCTGAGTAGAGAAGATAACCAGTGATGAATGATTGCATTTAGAAAATCGTAAACCTGGGGCCCAAAACTACGGCCATTCATCACAGTTTATGGAGTCTTGAAGGCCTGCCAGGGTTGTCCCCCACCCTGTCTGTGTTAATAGTGTGGCAGGAGCAGATAAATAATAAATACTATAAACCAATAAACATTGTTCAGGTTTTTCTATACCTCTAAGAAGTGCACTGCCTGTTGTTCTCTGTCCAGTTTCCTCGCGGTTGTTGTGATCAGCCCTAAAGATTGTAAAAGAACACAAAGATTTGCAGATTGGTTGAGAAAGTTTACAGCTGGTGTAAATACAACTTTCATAAAATATCCATCATCTCTCTTCACAAGTTTACAAGTATAACATTTTTAAAACCAAAATTATTTCCAATTAGAAACACACTTAAAAACGAGCGGGTGCATGCACGTGCACCCTCACACGCACACATATTGCTCAAAGAAATATAGCCTGCAGCCTTGGCAGCGATGATGGCATTTGGCACATGTTCATATGGGACTGTATAGCTGAGGGTCATTCATTTGGCTAGCATGCCACCATGACAGAGGGAAAGGAGTGAGGCTATTGATTATAGCTTTGATGGAAACAGATCATTCAGATGATGGTTAGACGGTTTGACAAACGCAAGCAGGCTGCAGTGGAGATCACAGACAACCACAGCGCCATTTTCCCCTTATGTCTCTTTTTCTTTTAGTGTTTTCTTATTTTGTCATTTGCTTGCTAGATCACTGTCATTGTACAACTACAAAGACAGCCCCCACACACATATAAACACACACACACACACAAACACATTGCTAGGTTTAGTCAGTAAAAACTATCAAAAGCTCCCCAGACATTATTCTGGTTAGCAAGGAATCAAGGAAAAAATTTAGGCATCAATCCATAAAAATAAACAATGGAATAATCCATAAGCAGATTCAGCCCATTATATGACAGTTTGACAATACTGTAAGCTGATTTTTGTTTTCCAGAAGAAATTAATGTTGCTGATCACAATCCTTGCATACTATTCAACATCTCATGAGAGCATCCAAACACAGTGAAATGGGCACATGTCTCATGGCCTGGATCTATTTTACACACACATACAAATGCACAGGAAAATGCACTGATACAAGCACTGAAATACTGTTGTTTTGTTTTTGTTTTGAAAAAAGAAAAAATCTTTCTGCTGTAGCATTATTTTCATTCACAATATGTGCACAAAGTACACAAGATGGCAAAGTAACTACACACGTGCAAATAAAGACATCCATACACACACATGGGTACATGCACAAATAACAACTTACATACCCATATTTTCTGAAATTATTTCAGTGTGGATTTTTATGTGGTATGATTACACAATGAATTTGCTTGAATGGTGATAATGTGTTTGTTTCAATGTAATGATGCGTTGCAGGATTATGTTGGATGCCTAAAATATCTGTGCAGTCAACGCTCAATGGGTAGACTAAAACCATGGTGCACACGCACACACACTCACAGTGTCACCTTGAGCTTGCTACGCAGGCTAACTTCAATTAAGCAAATTAGGAGTAAATCTAGAGCAGCGGTCACAAGCTGTAGGAGAGAGACTAGAGGGGGGAGGTGGAGCTTGTTCAGCAGAACACAGTAACAACTCTGATAAAAATCAATGATCTACAGCTCGCAGCACATCTGCAGTTGGACAATCCTCCGTTTTAATTGGACATGAGAAAGAATTAATTAAAAATCCCCACCCACACCTCACACACACACACACACACACACACACACACACAATGTATGTAATGGTCCAGTGGCCTTTAGGTCTTTAGACTTCTCCTTCCTATAAAATAATGTGAGCAATGTCAATTTATAGCCTACTTCTTAGCTATGTAAGGAGAATAGCTCTCATATATTTTCTAACTGGAGCAACAATAAAAATACAAACTTGAGATTTCAAAGTTCATACTTTTGTTTGCTGTTGGTCATGAATATCGACTCAAACACGTACAACTGATTTGTTAATATCCTGGTACAACAAAACCAATACAATCCAATAGTGGATTGTAAAAAAAAAAAGGTCACACAGCTGCCATGACTCCACTCAGCAAACATGCATGCTTTTATAAGAAGCACTCCATCTAACACCCTGCGTCAACACTTATCTGTTCTGTTTTCATCCCCAAAGGAAATAGGCTTCAATCACACACCCAGAGACAAACAGACAGCACTGTAAGCTGTCACAGCACATTTACACACTTTGCACTCATTCAAAGTTCTGCTTCAATACATTTTGGGAATTGTTGCAGTACCTCAAACCCATCAAATTGACACTTCCAGAGTGAACTTGAAAAATTGTATTACTTTGAACCACCCCAAACCTAGTTTTGAAAAACAATTTGAAACTTGAAGGGGTTTGCCAGCAGTTCAGGTCATAGTGTGGCTGACAGCCGCTTCATGAAAGCAAATCAATCAGTTTTGTTTATTCATCTATCCAATAAAATCACTCTGGTACATGGAAAGTTTGAGACTGGGTAAACAGTGAGGAGTGATTCATATTGAATGCATCTCTCACTCATGCATGTCTCATTACCAAACTAATAGACACTGTCAGTCACATTATTGTGAAAATTATGCTAAGGATGTATTGAAATTCACACCTTGTGATTGTGCCTTTCTAAAACTGCTGAATAAAGTATATCCACAAAACAAAAGAAAAATCCCCAATTTTCACATCATGCTCTTCAATAAGCTGGTGGAAGCCAACCTGAAGTGTGGCCTCTGAGAGAAAAGATTGCATGAAACATTAAAAATCAATTGCCTAGTATTGTAGTGAGAGTTCATTTATCAGAGTGTGAAGAAGATAGTCATCAATATGAGTTCCCTTGTACAGAATTAATGAGCAACAGATAACAAAATACTGTGGGCCTTTGACAGAGACAGACAGCAGGGCTCAGATGGCTAAAAACTCTCCCCTGTGGCGCACGCGCGCACACACAAAATTATTTTTATACAGCTGTTAGATGTGTGTTGTGGTTCACTCAGAGACATAAACACATGTGGATTCACACTCTAATGTGAGGAGGAGGCGGCGCCATCATCTTCATCGACTCATTGCGACCGAGCTGCTCTCTCTAACACACTGCTGTAACCAATTAATCAATTGATTAGATTGCCACACAAACTCTCTCTCTCTATCTATCTCTCTTGCACACACACACACAAACATGAATCATACATACAGCAGTTGGATGTATGATAAGTACTTGTAATCTGCAGAAAAACAAATCAACTCAGTGTGATTTTTTAACTGTATTTATGACATTCACATCTGATGGATGCATCAACACAGGCACAGTAATTAATTAGTACTAAGAGATATACGACCTGAATTATATTTTTACTCTCAAGGACTCTTGGGATCAATATTAGCCTTTCCCTACATATTATCAATAATTCATATCCATGATGCTGTAATGCACAAAAGCATAATCACAGAGAAATAGAGGAAGAGAAATTGAAATACCCACATTGATTTACAAATAGAGCGAACATGCAGCAGCACACCATTATGGATTTCCTTCTACCATAAGCTTGATAACTGACATGCATGTTACACACAGGCCATCGGTTTATGATCATTGACATCAGAATATGCTGTAGGGTTCTGTAACAGCTGAAATTTGCCTTTTTGTTATTTACTGAAACACTCATAACTTAATCTAGGGCAGAGAAAGAATAGACTTCACAATTTTATTTTTCCTCGGGATTTGAATAAAACATTTCACCTCTTCAATGATTCTTTAATGGAAGCTTCAAGCAAAGCTTGTTCTGCAGGGCCCTCCCTAGACTTCAAACTTGACAGCCACTGAAACACATCTTAATTTATTTGCTTTAATAATGTTTGTATTCTGTACAGATATAATGGTATTTCGCCTCATTTTCATACATGGACATTTTGTCAATAAATCTGAATTACTTAAAATAAAAGAAGATTTTGACTGTAAAAAATGTGGGATCAAGACAGGCTCTGACAAGGATCCTGTCTTTTACGCAGGGACTAAAAGTTTTGAACTGATGCTCAGGCATAATGTTGTGAGATGATATTCCGTTTACAGGCTGCAGTTATAAAATCTCATCTTGTGTGAGCCTAATAAAAAAAATGTATGAGGAATTCAAGTGTGTGAATGTCTAAAAAAAGATTTTGCAAGCACATAAAATTCACAGATTCACAGAACATTTTAAAAATGCATAAAGTGGTCCTACTGCGTATGTCAAAAAACGTTGTGTTAAGCCTTTTGTGGCTCCAGAGAGAGCTGTGCGAAATTGGACAAATTGTCTCAAGTGATGTCACGAGTCAGCTGAGGTTGGGGCTGAAAACTACAAATCTGAAAATGAAAAAAAAAAAAACAGTGGGTGCGTGGCTCCTCATCTTTGCTTGAGGCTAGCAGCTCAAGGCTAGCAGCTCAAGGCTACATTAGCCGCTACTAGCATAACATATCCAAATCTCAAATCTCCCAAATCAAACTGTCGATGGTCAAGTTGCATTGTGGGTAATGTAGGCTCCAGGTTTTGACACGGAAGAGGAATGCGTGGAATATAAAATGCGATGTCTTTTTTTTTTACCTTCCATCATGAGTTTGACAATGTTACAAGAGTGCAATGCTAAATTGGTGGCCCAACTCAACTAGACAAGTTTTACCACCCAATTAGGCTACATTCACAGAAACAGATGGATATTTTAACATTTACACATTAAAGTAAAATTGGTCAGGACAGAAACTGGGTGCAGATTTTATCTTTTGGCACTTTTTTTTTTTTTTACAAGCTTTAATTTCTCATGCAGTATTTTTCCACAGGCTCAGAAGGGGTAATATACAACCACAGGCTGTCTGAGCATCATTTCACAAGCTCAGAGTCTTAAAGACCCTGTCTTGATCCCATGGTAGAGAGCTTATGGTAAACCCATATGGTGGTTGGCAGCATTTTTTGAATAGTAACCTAATTCCAAATCCAAGCAAATACTCCTGAAACCTTTTGAGAACTTCAGCTTTGGTTTTCCCTTTAGACGTTTTATAACTTTCTGAGAAAAGCACGTTTTTATTCATGTTACTATGAATCACAGAATGCTTAGATATAAACTATTTGGGAACAGTAATGGGAAAGAAACATAACTGTAAACTTCTTCATGATTAGAAGATATTCACCCACACACTGGTTTAATAAAAAACTAACTACACTAATTTCCTCAAGTACGTTGCAAAGCGCTTTCACCACCTAAAGAAGACTGGAAGCAATATTCAGTTAAGAGGCGGCTCATCCGTGTCCTAGATGTTTGACTGTGTGGGCACAAAGGTCTTTTTAATTTGTTGTGTGGGAACCAAAGCCTTTTATTGAATGAACGTGGAGTAGGAGGTGCATGATGAAAGAAAATTCCAGTCATTTCAGAGGCATGTTAACATATAAGCACAAAAGACTGGTGTAATTACTTGTTGTTTATAAGGATATGTTACCAATTATGCCATTATTCTACAACATTATGCTGCCAATTATGTTACCAAGATATCTGAATAATTTGAATTGTGTGTCTGTTTGTGAGTCTCACCTGTTTTGGGGTTGATAGAGAAGAAATTCTGCGGGTTGCCAGCAGTGATGCGATAACTCAGGCGACTGGGCGTGGCGGTGAGGTCAGGGTCCTGCGCCTGTATACGGATGACGGACACATCCCTTGGAGAGTTCTCCATGACGACTGGATGGTAGATAGGATCCGAGGTGAGGGGAGCATTATCATTGACATCTTCTACCTGAGAGAGTAAGAGGAAGAGGGCGGGACCAAGGGGAGAGAGGGAGAAAAGGAAGGGATTGGGCAAGGGAGTAAGCAGTGTTGTTTGTATCTCAACTGTCCTCTATATCGGAGTTAGATCTGAATTGGTAATAGAAACCTTCTAAATCAGCATGTATGGTAATATTGCATTGTCGTGAGGAAAATCTACAAATTTTAGTATCTCTGTTAATCAACAGCTCATGAAATGCAGCATGGACTGGGTCTGGGTTGATCCGTTATCAATCATAAAATGGAAATTTATTCACCAGAAAATGTCATAGATGTCACACTTTAAATGCACTGCAAATTAATTTCCCTTCTTACAGCATAGATCTAGAATATTTATGGCAAACAGTGTTGATTGAGTGTTTGCTGGGAGGCACAGAGAGCCAAGATGGTTCAGCTGGTGAATGAGGAGCACCTGTGCCTGATTAATCTCCCTGTTTTTGTCTGTGATGAAGAGGCCGGGAGTAAAGCGCCCGATCACACCGCCACACCTGAATATCCGGAAGCCAGAAGAGGCTGTTTGTTTTTTTACACACTGCTGAACTCTTCCCCAAAGGGTGAGCGGTGTTGTAGCAGTGATGTGTGTGTTTGAGTGTTTAGACAGTGGATTATTTAGTGCCACATAAAATAGAAGCTGGAGCAGAGAATTCTGAACATTGCTATAGTTATCCACTGCACTGAGCACCACTGGCATTTTAGAGAGTAACACAGTGTTTGTTTAGCTTCATACCGTTAGTTTGGATGTAACTCTAAAAGCGTCAAAACAAGCCTGCAGTTACATGTTTGCAGGCTGTAAGAATTAATCGGTGACAGATACAGACAAATAAGCTAATCTGTTAGCAGCACCCATTGCTGACAAATTTCCTGCCTGTAATTTACAGAGTTACAAAAAACTGTATGTAAATATATTAAGCATGATGTTTCTGTACATTTATGAGTGATTAAAGGTCCACTGATGAGTTTTTATTTAAAACAACACCAAAGTGAAGTACTGGTTTCGGCACTTCATGTTTATGATCATCTCTCAGCGCATAAATCAAAAGACATTTCCTCTGTATAAGGCCTCTTATGCATGAATAGTACAATATGAATATTGGCTGCAGAGTGTGGGTACCTGAATGAAGACTTCAATAGAAGCTGACAGGGGTGTGACCCCTTTATCTGTGGCACAGACTGTAAGCCAATAGGAGTCTTTGGTCTCACAGTCCAGGATACCAGCAGTGTAAATCACCCCTGTTGAAGCAGAGAGAAAGATTAATGTAGTTGTTACTTGGGCTTGAGAATACATATCTATTAGGTGTGTGTGTGTGTGTGTGTGTGTGTGTGTGTGTGTGTGTGTGTGTGTGTGAAGGGGCAGTGTGGGTGTCATCAGCAGAATACATCCCTAAAAGATCTCATGGGGAAAGTCTTTGAATACTAAGTTTCCTGAGGCAAAGACACAAATTTAGAGTAAACTTTGTGTCCTGGCTTCAGTGACATTCACAGGCATTAGTGGCGCCGCTGTAGTCACCTTCAATGTTTCAGCTTCTCTACAGCTAATCACAGCTGACCAAACTGCTCCCGCTGCAATTCGCTTAGTGCTAAACGTTCCCTGAACTGCCCTACACCGATAAAGACACACACACAGACACTCAGACATTCACACACATTGACTGCCGTGTGTTTAGTGGCCTTAAGGAAGATGAGTAGCTGACAGCTTTGGTGACCTCTTGACGGACAAAGCGAACACTCACAATGGATGACACATGGGCTCCTCTTATATTTATTTATTTATTTTTTTAAATCAGTCATGCAGGACTGTCCATACAAAAGCACTCCAAAAATGACACACATGCGTGATTTCACACTCTAGCTTGTAGGGTTCATTCATGTCATTTAAACATTGCCAAGAGCACTGAAGCACAATGGTGCAAGGTCATGAGTGTCACACGCAGTTTATTTAAACAAGGGAACCTATGATTGCATCATTTCTATCAACAGAAAATAACATTTACTTGGAATAAATAGACTGAACTAATCATAAGGGCAAAGCGAGCAGTTGATGCATTTCTGGTGAAAGCACACAAACTTTCATCAAATCTCCAGTTTTATATTAAATCATGGCACTTTTAAAAGCCAGCATGAGTCTGTTACTTCATCTAGCTTAAAGAAACTCAGTGAGAGCTGAGATGTGCGGCATGTGTTTGTCAATGCTTGCAAAGTCTGTGCATGTATCTGTTCTTGAGTACACAAGCAATTAACACCAAGAAGATGCGAGACGCTCTTTTCTGCTTATCTAAACACTGGTAGACACAGTGCTATTACACTTCTTATAATTAAAGACTAGTTGATGTTAATTATGTTAGTGAGTTTATGCTCTTGCATGCAAAGATTTGCAATGTGTTAGTATTACCATTAGAATTAGTATTAGAATTAGTGGAAGAAGCAGTAGGAGTAGTATTTGGTGTTGGTTGGATGGCCTTATCATTGCACAGGAGCCTGTTGTTACACCAAATTCATATTTATGAACATTTAGTACTTCACATGTACCTTAATTTTCAACATAACCACATTGTTGCCATGGCAACATAACTGTTTTTAACTGTGTTACAAAGTAGTAAGGTAAGTAAACTGGGTGTTTGGGTATTTTTACTCTGTTCCACTTAACAAGTGAGAGCATCAAGATAGATAGATAGATAGACAACACAAAAACTCTTTCCCTAACCATGTAGCGCAAAGAGAAGACCAAATCTGGAATTCCTGTAATTTGACCAAAATAAATGTCCAGGACTCCAGGGAGGCAGAGAGAGCCAAGACGGTTCAGCCCAGACTCCACGCCCCTGGGATAAACATGCTCAGTTCCTAGTCTTGCTTGATTCCGTGCCTGGCCTCAGCCACCCTATTAAAAACATTTCTGCAGGATATCATAAAACAATCACAAAATATGTTGTTATTCAGCGAAAATCCTCTAACCAGAGAACTTGAGCACAAGTACTATGTCAGTGATCCTTTCTGATTAGAATATTTTTATTATTCTTTTTATTAAAAAAGACAAAGATCGATCCTTTCATACACATAATTAGTTTATATTAGCATATAATTTAATTAGCTTGGGCTGCAGGAGAATTAACTTGATTTCCAGTCATATGGTAGATGTCTGCTGTTCCCTCCCTTGGCCTTCCACTCAGCCAAAAACACCACATGCCCAGGTTACAAGCACACAAGTTATGACTAGAGTTGTGACTGTGATGCCTTTTTTGTGTACTTGAGTCAGTCTTTTTGCAGCTTCCTCAGGCGCTCTGGCGAAGGTGTTACCTTATCACCACAAAGTATGAGTATATGTCAGATTATGACTAAGCAGCTGCCCAGGGCATGCACAATGCATAGTAAAAGTGTTTTCTGAAACACATCCTTGCTCTGTCGTCCTTGACCATGTCCTTTTCAAACCACATCTCATCTTCGTCAGATAACTCGACAGAGAGAGACGAGGAAAACAGAGCTGGCTGTTTCAAAAGCTCTTTGAACTTTAAGACCGACAGGCACTACTCAGTGAATTCAATATAAATCTGACTTGACAGCATCCATTCTCACCATAAATAACACACTTCAAAGAGTGAACAAAAACATGGAAGGGTCACGGCGTATTTTTCTAATCTAGAAGTTCACAATACGCCTGGGTTTACATCCATCTGTCATGTCTATTCAACTTATCCATTCTTGAGAAACAGGTTTTGAGGTCCCGCTATCTAATTAATGCCACCATATCAAATAATCATTCCCAAGATTGATGAGAAAATACTGTGTACTTCTCTGCATCTTGAGACACAACTGAATAGCTCTGCGTGTGGCAGAAAAGAGGACATCAAAAAATATAGCCTGTTAATTTTTAACAAATGCTGAATAGATTGCTTTTTAAAGGTGTGTTTGCCTGTAGCTTAAATAATGCTTTGTCCTGACTGTGACAAATCCTGCAGCTTGCAAACCCACTAATAGTGGAGCAGTGGCTTCTGACAGCTGCCCAATGAGAAATTGCAGGGCTTGCTTTCCCCCTAGCCAATGACAAGAATACCAATTTTTGTTCAAAGTACAGGAGTGCTAAGGATTTAAGCCAGAGAAGATCCTGCTTCTTTTATGATAGATAGCCCGTGTACTTTCCACCCATATAGGAGTCATCTTAAACATCTAAATATCAAATGTGGGAAAAGGGGGCTTTAATAAACAGCAGGTATGACATACAATGGGGTTGTGTTGGGCTACACAAGATGCATCATAGAGCCAATTTACAAACCACGGGGGTGGGGGGTGCACAAGTTAAGGCTAAAAAAGATGGATTTCTCACACTTTCTCTCATTCTCTGTCCCTTTTACTCACTCTCACTGTCTGTCACACTCTCTCTTCACATACTTAGTTTTGGCACTAAGAGCCACAGATTGACAAGCAGTCAGAGCTGAGCCACTCAACATGGCAGCTAAATGCGTGGTGGGAGGACATGGCAGCGCTACTCTGTCCATGCCTGACAACACTGACTTCTATGCTACAAGATAAAATGAAACACTTGATGAGGGAAAACTTGGCATGCGCTTACTGTGACTTCTAACAAAATAAGGAACTGGTCAGAGACATTTTTACTTGCCTATGATATTTGCGTGAAAAAAAATAACAAAAGCCACAGCTTAAAAACAAAATTCCCAAAAGAAAAAAATATATATAAAAAGGCCTGGAAGGAAGAAGGCAGTATTTTCTTCTGACACTTTTTATGTACTCCAGACTCCCCTGCATCTTCTTCCTTCCTCTCTATGCTTCACTTCCACTCCCCTCTCCCTTCACTTTCTGGTCTAACAAGCACTCTGATTTCCCCTGGAAAATCTGCACTCAATAAACTTTCTCACTGGCTGTGATGCTCCTTACTGAGGTTTTAATACTGAAGTGAATAACAGCACCAAGCACTATTACAGATGACTGTAGGGATCTGTCTATGTACTGTAACACTGTTTTGTCTGTGAGTACAGTATATACACTATGCATAGGTGATTATGTGTACATAGTTTTATATGTGAAGCGAGAGAGATACAGAGAGAGTGAGGGCAAGAGACAGTCCCTCCATTTGTCTATCTGTTTCTCTCTCTCTTTCTCTCTCTCAACTACAGTCAATACTAATTAGCCTACTTAAAGGTCAATACAGGCCTCCAGTGCAAGTCATGTACAGTAGGAACCAATGTGACAAGAGGTAAAGAGAGAGGCCAGAAGAAGAACGCTGTCATTTGTTCCCTAAAAAGAAGTGCTAAAATAAACTCTACTGGCTAAAATACACCACTACTACTTATTTGGCCAGCCACTAGTCACTACACTGCCAATTACTATTGACAATTGATTTTAGTAGTTGCTGTACTACAGATTATTGTTCTAATTATATAACTACTAGTGACACATTTGGGTTTAAATTGAAATTTTTCACTTTTCCCAAGTTTTAAAAATATTAGTATTTATATTGCTAACTAGTAAACTGTTTTTTAAGTGAATTCTATGGGGCTACACATTTAGAGTAACGCATTTCATGATTAGTCGCTAGGTAGTCTCTATTCCCCACCAATTAGTTATAATACGTTGGTTAATAAGAATAAGATATTATCACCTGTTGCAACTGTATATCTTGTTATTATTGTGCTGCTACTTGATTAGATGGTGATTGGTAGAATTTAAGGTTTTATTAAAAATGCAGATTTCATTCATGCAACAACATTAGATTGTAAGAAACTAGTTTTTACTAGGCAACATGAAAATGTTGATGGAATCAAATGCAATAAAAGAAAAACTGTGATTACTGGAAATGCTGTTCATTTATTTTAAGTAGCAACTAGTGACAATCCAAGTTTCCAGAGTGAAGAAGAAAAGCAAATAGCCTTAAAAACATACTCTCTAGCAACAGATTCATAAAAAAATGTGAAATTGGGTTAGATATGTGGTAATTATATTAGTGAGTATTCAGTGGGGAAAATGTAAATACAATACTTGTGAATTATTATGACCAGTACTGATTAAATCATAACTAGCGCTACATCGCTGTAATGTAGTTTATCTGGTTTAATTTCAATAGAGGCTGTTAGCAGGCAGAACAGTGACATATTACACACTACTTGCTACTAATCACACCACTATATCACTTTGCTTGAGACGGTACTGCACTATTAGTTTAAGTACAACACTGGTCATGGGTGCTGTAGCTGTGTATACTGCTTGCCTTGTAATCTTGAGATGAATTGCTCTTTTATAGTTTCTATTTATATTTCTATTCGTATTTCTATTGTTATTTTATATACTCCAAATTATTTTTATTTTGTTTCACCTTTCTCTATTCATATGTACTAATTTATGTCCTTGTGCTGCTACAACATCTGAATTTCCCCTCTGGGGATCAATAAAGACTTATCTTATCTTACTTCCTTTTAAACAGTAAAATAGTGACTTAGATTAGATTAGATTAGATTTCCACCCTAAACCTTCAAAATCCCCACAATTCTCACCTTTGCTTGCTTATATGCAATACAGGACCTGTCAGTGGTAACATTTAGCATCAGTGGTGATTAGGAAATACTAGTCACTATGGGGTACCCTTACAGCATCATGCAGGGGAAAGAGATGAGTGAATGAGAGACTGATTTCAGAGCTTGAAGTTTGAATTTTTTAGCACCATGGAGAGACACAGAGAGAGAGATTAGGTTTAAAAGCTTCAGCACCATGGATAGAGACAGAGACTGCAATGAGCCTTGATGGGAAAGCAAGAGTTCTCACTCACACCTACCTTCGTTCCCATGGTAATTTCAAATATTCAGACTTTGCTTACTTGGTATTTGCAGGGCTGTCAGTGGGAGGGTCTTAGATTCAAGGTAATATCTTTGTGCCCACAGGAGTCCTATTTCTCTGATGGAAATATAGCAAATGCCACGATCTTATCCAGCTGTTCAAGTTATTATCTTGCATGGGCACCTTTTAAATTTGGTGAAATTTAACTTTGTTGAGGTGGCCTGCGTGTTTTTCGTGCACTTGTTAGCAATGTCACTTGAGCTTTCTAAGATTACCTTAACACAAATATTTCGTAAGACCAATGATGTGTCCTTAAGTTTCTAATAATGTTCAGCCTTAAGAGTGACATTTTAGTTGCATAATTATACAATATCTTAATGTGACAGGATTAGACAACGCTAGAAAAAAAACAACAAAAAACATATATATATATGTATAATTGGTCTTTCATTCTGTCCACAAGCCAATATGATCTAATATGAACTGTCCTATTTTCATACTGGGTATTTGATTTATTTTATTCCTGGGTGAGTGAGTCACGGCTTCTTGTTTGAATCAACATGTTGTTTTCAGCTGCGGTTTGACACTGCGGGACAGTTGGAGACAACAACACGCTTTTATTTTGGGTCAGGCCTCCTTAAATAAGTCACAGGGATTTCACTACTCTTGGAAAGGATTGTGGTGCTGTGCAGGAGAGCCTTGATCAATGTTATCCACACAGCACTGGATCAGTTGTACTGAGCGGCCTGAGGCCCAACCAGTCTAGCTGCCATGCTGCCCTCATTGCAGTAATGATCTCCCAGCACACAGCTGCCACGTGAGGCCCTATCAACCCACTGACTCTCACTGTACTTCATACTCTGTTAACCTCTCTCCTTCTAATACAGACATACACATCCACTCAAAAAAATCATGCAATTGCCTCCAAAGTATGCAGTGATTAGCAATACATTTGGATGTTGATATTCGATGCATGGCACTGCAAGTTATCGGATTTTCACTTTACATAAATAGGCTTCAAAATTGATCTTGTGTCACACCTGTGTCTTCGTCAATGGTGAAAGTGCCCAGTCCGCTGCCTCCTCTGACAGAGTACCTCAACATGCCATCTCGTCCCTTGTCGTCGTCCTTAGCGCTGACTGTCAGGACACTTGTGCCTGCACGAGAGTTCTCCTTCACTGAGCCTCTTACAGCAAAGTCAGGGAAGTAGGGTGCATACAAATTCTCATTGACATCCACCACCTGAAGAGAGGTAATGGTTGTCTTTAATTTTGACTGGAAAAGTGAGTGAAGATATGTGTAGTATCATACAGTATGAATGTAAGAGCAGCATTAGTCCAATATACTAATATTGCCTTTAATTACATTATGGCTTGCAAATATTCATCCACTGACAACATGATTTCCTGACAAGAAATCATTTTGGCAAACACATTATTTATTTTGCTTATGTACCCTAATTGGCCCCTTCAGCAGAACTGAATTTAACTGAATGTGGGGCATCCTGCAACCTGTCCTCAAACAGTCACTATATTTCATTGTTGTGGTTTGGTCTAGGGAGTTTTGGTGTACCTTGATCTAAATGCTGTTACACAGGTATTTCTATGCTGAGAATAAAAATGGGGAGTGCATTAAAGAAAACATGTAAATATTGGCACAACGTCTTCCATCACAACAACTGGAAGCTTGAAACGAACCAACAGAACTACTGCATGTTAATGCTTAATTGATGGAACTGATCATTAGCATTTGATCTGATACAAATGTGTGTGTATGTGTGTGTTACATACCTCCACCTCCACAAATGTCTGACTCGTGAAGCTGGGTACTCCTCTGTCCTCAGCAAGTAATGTCAGGTTGAAAAACTGTTGTTTCTCAAAGTCCAGCTCCTTCCTAATCCTCAACACTCCACTCACAGCATCAATCTGTACAAAGCGTTACAATCCCATACATCATAAACTGTCAATAAAAAGAGGATCAGCATACGCAAATGTATAGACAATACAAATAGTGACATCACCTACCTCAAAAGTGCCACTGAAGTCATTATTCAAGGAGTATCTGACCTGTCCACCAGGGCCAATGTCTGGGTCCTGAGCCTGCACCCAGGTAATCACAGCCCCTGGTGGGAGGTCCTCCAGTACTCGAGCGCTATAGCTGCTAGGGATGAAAGCTGGGGCGCAATCATTGACGTCCTCCACTATTATACTTAGAGTAGTCACTGATGACCGTCGAGTGCCTCTTTCAGCCTTGTCTCTCACTTCAATCTTCAATGAGAACATTGGGAAGGTTTCTCTGTCCAAGTGGCTGGCAACAAATACACTTCCAGTTTCACTGTCAATACCAAACTGAGGGACACTGGTCAGCATTATGTAGGAGAGCTGTCCATTTTGACCAATGTCTCTATCAAATGCAGTGACGGTAATAACTTCTGTACCAATGGCTGAGTTCTCTGAAACAAGAGCAGAGAGGCTGTCCTGATCAAACTGGGGGTCATTGTCATTTGCATCCTCAATGATCACAGTCAGTAGTCTCCAATTGGACATCTGAGGAATGCCCTGATCGTAGATGGTGATATTAAGGAAGTAACGATCCAATTGCTCACGGTCTAGTGGTTGTAATACAGTTATCAATCCATTCTCCATGTTGATATTGAAGCAGTTTTCTTTGTTGCCATCAGATATGGAAAAGAGAACACGGCCATTGAATCCTCTGTCACCATCTCGTGCTCTCACCTGAAATACACTGGCACCAGCAGCGAGGTCTTCTCTCACTAGAATACTAGTAGGCAAGGCCTCAAACTGTGGAGCCTGTTTGTTCATAGAGAAAAGGTCTGTATATCTCTCATCTGGTCTTGGTCTAGCCATAGCAGACACTTTTGAGAGCATTTTTTCTGCCAACAGCTGGGCTACCCTGGTCTCCTTGCAGTTGAACCCCCTGGGTGGCATCCTACCCCTCACCACAGATACATTCACAAATGTAGGATCAGAGAACATCTCTCCATCTGTTGCGACTATTTTCAGGTTGAAAATCCCACTTTTTAAATTAGCCACTGCTAATGATCTCCTCAATGACAAAGCCCCAGAGTCTGGATTTAAGTTAAAGTAGTCTAACTCATTCCCAGACAGTATCTTGTATTTCACCATTCCTAGCTCATCCATGTCCACAGCTGATAAGGTGACAATAGTCTGGCTGACAGGGAAATCACCGCTTATCATCCCCCTGCAAGAAACCATCTCAAAAACAGGCTGGTTGTCATTGATATTTATCAGACGAATGGTGACATTGACCTCGCTCTCCCTTCTGTAGGGTGAACCCCAATCAGAGGCCCGCACCGCAAAAGTATAGATATCATCCGATGACTCAAAGTCCAGGTCTCTTGTGATCCTCACCTCCCCTGTGTCCTGGTCTATGGTAAATGGAAGAGACTGTTCACCACTTATTGTGTGGGTGACATACCCATTCTCTCCTTTATCATCATCCACAGCAGACACTACAAGAACAACAGTGCCTACAGGTAAGCTCTCGTTGATTGCAATATCATAGAATGGCCTATTGAACACTGGAGAGTTGTCATTAGCATCCTCTATGGTGATTTGGATTCTTGCTCGCTGCTGGCTAATAATATCAACCACCTCCATCTCCATGAAATCCTGTGATATCCTTGTCAGCTGCCTAGTGGTCATAATAACTCCAGTCAAAGGGTTTATATCAAAGTACATTGGATCTGAGAAGCTGCTGAAGCTGTAATTGACACTCAGAGGAGCTGGGGAGATTTTCACCACCTCTACAATAGTGCCTGGGGGAGCCATTTCACTCAGCTTGACTACATAAACATATTTCTCAAAATTCGCCAACACTGGGTCTGGCTTTGTAACCAACAACTGAACAACTTGGGTATTAGAAAGCTTTGGAGGTATACCCCTGTCTTTAGCCTGGAAGGTTAAGTTGCAGCCATAAGGGAATGTATACCAGTCGACCAGTTCTGATGTTTTAACCCTATATTCATTCCCGACAGGTGATCGATCAACCACAAACTGTTCAAAGGGGTCCCCCTCAATGATGGACACCCACTCTATATCCCCAGATACCCCCTCGTCTTTGTCCTCCACAGTCACTATGGCATAGACTGGGTTCTTGTCCACCCATGATGGAACAACAGCAACTGCACTGAGAACAGGAGAAAATACATTAACCCGCTCCACAGTTAGGACCAGCCTAGCAGTGCTGCTGATACCATTGTTCCCATAGAGTTTCATCCCTCTGTCAACCACCTGTACCTCCAGCACAAATCGGTCTTTTTTGTCCATCCTGGGCCGACCCGTCAGGGTGATGACCCCGCTGGTCGGATGAACAGCGAAGAGTTCAACTCTGTTCTTGAAGAAGTAGTAGAACTCCCCGTTGGAGCCCATGTCAGCATCTGTGGCTGTTACACGTCCTATGCTGGCACCCAGAGGGGCACTCTCAGGAACAATGAATGAATAGGTGGTTGGGGAGAAGAGAGGTCGGAGATCATTGGTATCCAAGACCTTGATATAAACAGTGGCTAAGGCCTCTAGGCCTCCTTGGGCAGATGCCTTAACTGTCAGTGTGTAATTGTCCTGTACTTCCCGATTCAATATGGGACCACTGCCTCCATTGGTGCGTATACGGAGGAAACAAAAATCTCCCATTACAAACCCCTCAGCCTGGAAGATTCCCTCACTGTCTCCAGACTCAATGGAATATTTTATGTCTAAAGAACGAGGTGGCCCAAGAATGATGCCCATTTTGATCTCACTTCTGGTATATGTTCTTGCAGCAGAGTTCTCAAAGATGGAAGCATTATAGGCAGGCTGGGTGAAGAGCAGCAGGCCTTGTCCTGCCCTAGGTTCTGGCAGGAACTGGGCATGGGTTGAGGGGAGACAGAGGAGGAGGAAGAAGCAAATAAAATTGAAAAGAAGAGAGAAGCTGGGTAGAGGAAGCATATTTCCCCACCGATTAAGCTTCATCACTATTCCATCAACCAGTCACCCTATATTTGGAAAGAAAAGCAAAGAAAAACAGATCTGAATTCAGAGACATGCACTCTGCATGCTAAAAATCTGATAGAGAACTGTGGGACAAAAGTTACAAAGACATTTCAGGGGTTCTGCTTATCACTACAGGGATATGATAGCATATTCAATGTTGCGCTCAAACAGTTTGCATTCAAACACTGAATATTGCACCCGAAAGGCTCAGAAGCAAAGAATGACATGTCTTTTAAAAAAAACACATCAAAGCACAGTGCACTTACACAGCCTCAGTGAAACATATCATGTCACCAAATAAAATAACAGGGATCAGGCACAATCACTGTTACTATAATAAAGAGTGCCTAAAAGACACAAGGACTTGTTATGCTTTAGCCAGTGACTACCAGGACTGTGATATTTTCACAAGAGAAAATGCAACTAGGACAAATGATACCATGGTCTGATAAACATCATTGTGCAAAAATTACACTTATTTAAAAATTAGATGCACAAACTCTTTTTGAAACAGTCTGATTTCAAAAAGTTACCATCAGGTTAACTCAAGTACACAACCAAAGTTTAACCTCATTTAATAACTGCCAGAAAGGGAAAAGAGAGGAAAATGAGGTGGCCTAATTAAAAACTTTTTTTTCCTCTCTTCTTTTCGTTTAAAAACAAATGCTTGTAAATATTGTATGGGCTACTGTATATTGAATGTTGTATGCATCGCCTTATAGCTACAGTAGCATTGTCTTGATTATACTATACAACTTCAACAGAAACTAAAATAGACTAATTAAAAAATAATTATAACGAAGATATGAAATTTGAGCCCACTTATACTGTATGTAGAACCTATCGTATAGGTCTATAGATTCATATCAGCACCGAATAGGCAGTCAGAATTTAACGACTCAAATCAACATTCCCCAGAGGGAGACTGTCCCGGGAGAGCCTGGGGTGCATTTATCGTCTCCCATGTTGATGCAGATCCAATGGGGCTCGCCTCCGTGCAAAATCCACGAGTTTATTATGCTATAGTCTGCAGCTTAATTAACTAGGCTATATTGTAGGCTACTATACAGACTTCACTCACACATCGCCGCGTGTCCTACCTTTAGACGAAACAGCTGTAATCAGTGGAAGTAAATCATTTCCCATCCTTTCTCCGACATTGATTTAAAAAAGAAAGGAAAGCAAAACGCGCAAAACAGTCGCGCAGAAGTCGATGGTGAAGCGCGAAATGGAAAATTCATGTGAACATATCCCGAGAGGCAGTTGTCTACTAGGCTGCAGCCATCCTTGTAAAACTAAATAGCTATTGCCCCAGTTTCATGCACCTGACTACTGTAACCCTGAGTGCAGTGGGCTGTTTCGGCTTTAGTTAACACAAAACTGACGTTAAAACAGTCGGGTGTTCGTCTGCTGGAAGGTTCAGGCCCGAGATATATGTGGTACTAAGACTATATCGCTTAACGCAAGTTTGGAAGCGGTCAGCATCAGTTGTCGCTTGTGTGGGACCACGGTGCGCTCACGGGATGGAGTAGGCGGGTTGGGCAAGCTCCGATCTTTGCCGAGTGTAGCCGACGACATCCGGAAGTGAGACCAGCGTAACGTATGGCAGTCGCGGCTCTGCATCTCTCTCTCACACACACACACACACACGAGCTTTTTAGTGATTAGTTACAAATCTGGCCACCAGTTTAACTCGTTTCACCCGCCACCATGTCCGTTTTGTGCTATAATAAGGGATGCGGACAGCGATTTGATCCGGAAAATAACCCAGACGGTGAGTAGTATCGTAGTAAACTCCCGCCGTGTCCTGCACCAGTCTGTTAGCAAGCTAACCTCTTGTCGTCTGGAATGTTCTACAGCGAGCAGGCCTGGTGGGTAACCACGTAGATAACCTGATATTAGTTGGCTGGCTGGACCCAACACAGTACTAACTTCATTCATCGACGCTGTTGTACCTAGCTGACCACTCTTGTAGCTAATAACACGCTGCCGCGGCTTTTCGCGGCGTTGTTAGCACGTTAAGCTCCTGTGGTTAGCACGTTCCGGGGTAGTTAACGGTGGACTTGGCAGGATCGTCCCGGACAGGGCACACAGTAAGCGGGTAAAAGTTACAGTCAAATAAACCGCTGTTATTACACGTAGACTACCCACAGCGCATTCCTCAATGCTGTCCCGCAATCATAACTATGCTACCACCAAGTGTTATTTCGAAAACAGCGAAATCACTTCTTTTTTCTTTATTTTTCAACGACTCGAAAGACAGCGAAGAGCAGTTGGACCGAGTTACCCGGTCAGCAGTGACAGGGTTGACCGTACGACCCATTCAAATGGGTTGTCAAGTAACGTTAAGGTCCACATGAAGTAGATGCTATCACAAAAGAGACATACATGCTGCAAAACTATAAAATTGAGAAGAGAACGGTGGGGCAAATGAGATAGATGGGCAGTCCATTGCATATAATCACCACAGCCTCCCATACACCACAATATACACACATAAGGACATTTTAAATTCCTTGTGTTAGTATAATAGGTTTGTAATTACAGACCTCGTGTTTATGGCACGTCTGCCCTTCAGCATACAAAGATGCAAAACTAGGATCACAAAATCTGAGAAACCCAGAATAAATGGAAAGAAGTAATGACCTAATTACTGAGGAAAGCTAAAGTATATTTTGAACCCACACTGTCTCCTGCCAGCAGTTAAATATCAGTCTGTGAAAGTGCAAGCAGCCTCCCCAATGACTAGGCGCCTCATTTAGAAATCAGGACATTTGACGAATGTAGTCATGATATGTTTACAGTGCATATTCCTCACCAAAACAGTGGCCGTATCCTTGATTTGAATGTAACAAAAGATGTCTCTGGAGTCAAAGACACTCATCATGAGCAAAACAAATTATTCCCATCTCATTGCCTTTTCTCATGTTTGAGGCCATGGTTGGTTAGAGGTTGCCATATATCATGTTTTTATGTGAGAAACGGTGGATTTGTGATTATTAATATCTCACACATTTAGCTGGTAACATATACAAATTAAATTATTAACTCATTCTGTTTTATGAAAAACCTGTGCTCTTCCAGAAGTGCAGTACCCCAACAAAACCATTAGGAAATTCACTTACATGAGGTTGTGTAGGGATAAGATTATTGTGATGATAATTTTCTTCTTGATCTTGAGTATCCTGACTTAAGGTAAAGGTTGTTCATGAAACCATTGTTTATATGAAGCCACTGATCTAAATATAATTGAACGTTCAAGGTGGTATTGTTGTCTTCAGCTCCCACGACAAAACCTTAGTGAGTCCCTTCATTCCTTTTGTTAGAAGTGTCCTCCTCTGTCTTCAAATAATATAACACTGTGTATCTGGCAATGCACAATGAGTCTAATTTCCATTTTAATCAGATGCCTTTTCATAACAGTATTATCATTACCTTTAGGGGTAACTAGGTGTATCTAAGGCAATGGCATTGAAGGAGCACAGCTCAGGCTGTACTATAAGGAAAATGCTTGATTTATGGTGTCACCCAGTTGCATTTTTTATTCATTCCACAGTGATTTGTCTTTTAGGGCAGTTCCAAAAAGAGGATATTTTAAAAATCATGCTGTACTTTTCATTTAAGGCTAAGCTCAAACGATGATTTGTCAAACTTTCTGATGGTATCTCAAATGTATCCTTAATCCATTAGTTTAAAATTGTATTAATATATCGTTTTTATGTGTAGTGATCTTATGACAGTTTCGGATTGTCTTTTGTCTTGTTTGGCTTTTATGTTGGCTTTTATATTTAGCCTAGATTTTGCTCCAGTTTGAAAAACTTTTTTCCTCTACAGAAATTTGTTTGTTTGAAGGGAGAGTTTCATAAATCTTTCCAATTAATTTCCTAATGCTCAAGTTAATCATTTATCTATGTCTCTTGGGTACCGCGCTTCATAAGGGCAAATCCAAATCATGATGTTTTATGGAAAAGACAGTGAAAATTGTAGATCATTATCTACTAATGCTTAAATTGTCTTTATGATTTTTTGCTTTCTAGTTTGCTAAGTCTGTAGTCTGGTTGTTTGTTTTAACCATGAATTATTCAATGTCACTTTTGGACTTGTGATCAGTTCTTGTTCGAAACCCCAAGGATGATCCTACTCTTTCCAGTTAACTACTGAATTGCCTTCAGAGGGAGAGAGAGAATAAATACATTTTATTTTGTGTTTTATCCTACAATCTACACACTTCTTCACGCTTGCCTGAGTACATTATGATAAATACTGTTAGGCACAGACTTGACCCCATAGACTAGAGCCATTAAATACGCTGGATTGATACAGTTACCAGCTGAGTGCACATCAACAACCCACTGTAACTTTTTGACTGTTCAGTTTCTAAAATGACTTCAAACTGCCTTGTTGGAGGCTCCACTTTACAGTTTTGTCCAACCGTAAGCACTTCACTGCGCAACAAGTCATTTTGACAGGGAACACCTGGAGGCTACATCAGACACTGCTGACCCAAGTCCTTTGAGAGGACAGTTTTGTTTCTTTTATAAAACTACAATTCATTAAACATAGGCCAGAAAAGCTAGTCTAGAAGTCTACAAGTCTATAAAGAGTCACGCTTGCATGTTATTCAATGCTGGTGTGGGTAACACTGTTTCCACATATTTTTCCTCCTAAATCAATCAAAGTTGTGATTTGTTTTCACAGATGGCTGCACCTATCATCCAGGAGTCCCAGTATTCCACGATGCATTGAAGGTAAAATGCCTGAAAATGCACAGGTAGCTTGTGTCTCATTATCTGGTGAAAGTCAAATGTTAAATGTGTCTCTGACTTTCTCCAGGGATGGTCCTGCTGCAAGAGAAGAACTACTGACTTCTCCGACTTCCTCAGCATTGTTGTAAGTTATTGTTTCAGTCGGAATCCATACTTTTAATTCTCCATGGTCATGTTTCCATTGTCTATTGTTTTCATAGGTATTGACTGCCACCCCACCTTTGCTGTGGCCATATTGGCCATAGTGTTTGTGAGTCCAACACAGTGACTTTCTCTTCACAGGGCTGCACAAAAGGTCCCCACAACAAGGAGAAGCCCCCTGAGCCGGTGAAACCAGATGTGACCTCATCAGGAGAAAAGAAAGACGCAGATGACCAAAAACCAAAGTTTAACGAGTACATCATCTCTGCACCAAAGCCGCAGGAGGCGATACGCAGACCCAGGTTGTATAACTGGCTTCAAACATAGTTTATATATTATAATCAATACCATAGGAGGAATACCCTAAGCTCTTATTATTTGTGCAGTGAACCCTATCTAAGTAAAGCAAAAATGATTTTGTAGATACAAAGATTTAGCCTATATTGAAACCATATTTTATTATATCAAAACTTTAAATGGGTATTGTTTTTAAAATCACATTTAAAGGAAAGAAATAGGCCAAGAGCAACACAGTTTTCTACATTCAGTACATCAACAGGGCTTCCAGTTTAAAACTGTATATCCTTATTAGCTCTGTGAGCTACATTCTGCTATGAATTATTCTGGTTTAGTATGAAATGCATAAAAGGATAGGTATAATATCAAAGTTATTAAATCAGCCTGAAATCATCAATCGTATACTGAGGATCCACAGGATAGTCAGAGGCGTTCTCTAGTCTTTTACCCTGGATATGTCCCACCAGAGTTCAAAAGGAAGTGGACAAGTGACTGATGAGGCGATTACTACTGAATAGTGAAACTCCTTTCAAGTAGTGTGTTGGTCTTAGGCTGGCTTTGTACTCAGAACCTATTTTTGAAGTCATGTTGCCGATAATGTATTCTTTACTTAAAGTAAAAACCACAATACCCTTCCACATAGTTTTCAATTACCAAATTAATTTAAAAAAGAGACCTTTTGTTCCTCCCTTTGTCATTGTTTTATGCCTATTTGTTTTTGTCACTGTTCCAGTGCTGATGAGCCGATAGTGAGATTGCAGCATAAAGTCTCTGCTTCTCTGAAGCAGGCTCTGGAGAAACTGAAGCTTTCTGAAAATGTGGTGGAGAAGGAAGGTGAGAACAGAACTTTATCTTCTCCCTCTGTACTTTTCCATGGTCCTGTTATAGTAGACAGGAAGGTCATGTTGACAGTTGAAGTTAATGGATGGCCCCTGGGAATTTGCCCTCGCCTGTGTCATTGACATAATGGCATTTGAGTAAAAGCTGACAGGGACAGGACAACTCATCATAACTGTGGATGCATTTTTTAGATGCTCTTCCAAGTATGGGTGTCAATGCTTTGTCTCTCTCTCTTTCTGTCTCTGTCTTTCTAGAGGAAGATAGTGATGAGATCAAGATTGGAACATCGTGTAAAAATGGAGGATGTACTAAAGTAGGTCAATGTGTCTCTCCATACTGAGGAAAACATTCTGGAATAAATTCTGATGGTGTTGAAAAATCTCTATCTTTATCCATACTTCTGTAGGGCTTTGGCAACAGCAGTGTTTACATTTCGTTGCTTTTAATTCCTGCTGAAATTGTGGAATTTGCCACTTGAATAATTCTATTAACAGATAACATTAAATGAAAACAAATCATGATAATCCAAGCTGATCCTGACAAAGAAATTATAACGCCCCAAAAGAGCTCACTGCTCTGGGTAAGGGGAAGTGCAGCTCCTTTTCCTCCTCCTCCTCCTCTTCCTCCTCTCCGTTTGCTCTCAGAAAGATGCAAAGCAACATTTTTTGCTCAAGCTAATCTTGCCTGTCAGAGCAGAAACCCCAAGATTAGAAAATAAACTGTGAGGAACATTTACATTGACTTGGGTTTTGTAGAAGCTTGGAGTGGAACTTGAATGATTTACATAATTGTACTTTAACTGATTAGATTGAAAGCCATGAGAGATTCTCTCAAGGGCTGCTTTTAGTTGATTAATCAGTTGGGGTCTTGGTAGAGTCTAAATTGGCACTTAAAAAAAGATTTTTAGTCATTACTCATTCCCAGAAAATGATACTTTGACCTCTGTCATTACTATAATATTCGAAAATATGCTTCAATAAGAAATAGATTTAAGGAGATCATTCTGCATGCCTCCATTCATCTGCAAAGAGATGACAGTACTGGGGAAATAATTTAAGACTTGTCAGTTCAAAAAACTAACTGGGAATCCTATCACTATTAACTAAGAGTTTCATTAGTTCAGGAGAACCTAAGTGCCATACATGTTCGATTTAGCCCTGTTTGGTTTTTTGATAACAAAAACAATCTTTTGAACCACACTTTTCTTTAGAGTTTTGATGGACCTGCAAGCAATTCCGATGTGTGCTCATACCACTCTGGATTTCCTATCTTCCATGAAGGGTTAGTATTACTGATCATTTTTTACCATATCATGAACAAATTTTAATATTCAAGCTATTAAAAAAAGACCTTAACTTTCCATCTCTGCATTTCACTGCATTAACATGAAATAGTAGATATTCTTTGGAAACTGTAAAAGAAGCGTGAAGAGCAACACTAGTATTTTCCTGTTAGTCTTGTTTACTGGTTCTCTTGAGTGACAAGTTATTGACTGCTAAAACTCCAGCGGGTATATGTCTTTCCTGCATCTCCAGGATGAAATACTGGAGCTGCTGTAAGAGGAAAACCTCCGATTTTAACGCCTTCCTCTCTCAAGAGGGCTGCACCAAGGGAACACATCTGTGGAGGAAAAAAGATGCGGTAGGTGTGCCCGTTTGACAGCAAGCAATCACTTGTGTGTGCAAGTTTGCATGAGAGCCTCAGCTGTGACTCCATCTAGTGGTGTCTGGTAAACACTTGCACAGGGGAGACAATGCTTCGTGGTAGAGACTGAATGGCTGAGTTTGTGTATCAAATGATCTAACTGCTTCAGTTGTTGTTTCTCTGAAATCTCCTTGCAGGGTAAGAAAATGGTTCCATGTCGGTTCGACTGGCACCAGACCGGAGCGCAGGTCATCATCTCTATCTATGCCAAGAACGCCGTCCCAGAGCTAAGCTACGTGGACGCCAACAGCACCACTGTGAGGAATACTAACAGTCTGTCAGATGATTCCTGTCCAGCTTAATTTTTGATTGTGTTCTTCTCAACCTAATGTTTATTTGTCTTTTCTCCTTCAGCTCAACATCCATGTTATATTTGAGGGAGAGAAGGAATTTGATCAGAAAATCAACTTGTGGGGAGTAAGTACAGCTTCACTTTGAACCTTTAAATCTACACTAGGGATTGAAAATGGCACTAACTGTACCTAGAAAATTAATTTCCTCTTCAATATACACCACTAGTTAAAACATTACTTAAGACTGCTTATGACTCACTCTTGTTTGCCAGACCAGCTTATCTGTGATTACCTTATGCCAAAGGAACGCTCTCACTGCTCCCACGTTTTGATTCATAATTTGTTTTGGGCAGATAAGAGCACACAAGTGACACTACAATTTGAGTAAACTTGGTGAATCTAAGAGATGATCGGTTGGAGTGTGAATCATTCTTTTAGCCCTGCTGTAGGATTTCAGCTGGCAAGACAAGATAATTTTCTGAAAATACACGTAACTGCAGCTCTAACTGGTTACATTTTGTATGATAGCGGGCCTTTTTGCTTTGAGAATAAGGTCTTTTGATAGGCTTTTGTTTTACCACCTGTTTGTTAAGCCATTCCTTTGTCACACTCCCTCTTTTCTTTGCAGGTGATCGATGTGAGTAAAAGTACAGTGAACATGATGGCCGCCAAGATCGAAGTAGCCATGAAGAAGTCAGAGCCCATGTCATGGGCTCGTCTGGACCTCCCTCCCCCTGTCCCCCCACCCAAGGAGACCGAGAAGAAAGAGGAGACTGACAGTGAGGATGAAGATGAATGATGAGGAATTAAAATAAAGACATAGCGTTTATTTTTAGCTGAAACCATGGCCACACAGTCCATTCCTTACCTCTTTAAAGAGTCACCTCTTTTGCTGTCATGGAACTTTGGCCTCTACTCTTCAACACTGCAGTGTTTCCCCTTTCATTCTTTGTTGTCAACATTCTTGATTTTTGCCTGTTTTTTTTCTTGAGTTTTGGTCCTTTTTATTCATCATTATATAGGTTGGAATGCTGAAGAATCAAGTATTTTTTACTACAGTTTTTCACTCAAGCACTGAATGAAAATGGGGGAACGCTGACTTTTAGTAAACTTTCAATCAAGTCAGACGATGAAACACTTGTTAATTGCACTGAAATCCCCTGGGAAATAACACCACACAACAAGATAGGAGTCAGGTGTGACCATGTTTAATCTCAGACCTGTAAAGCCTTTCATGTGGACTGCTCACATCACGTCATCGTAATGGACCACAGTTGTGACCATCTTCTATTTCAACAATGTTTAATTCAGATTCATTCCATCCTTTGGTTTCATATATTATATAAGTGATTGCATTGTTTTGTCCACCAGTATCACGTCAGACTAAATGCTGTCTTCACAGATAATATTCCTGTGTGTGTGATAATAAATCTGCTCTACGTAGTTTGAGTAGGAAATTTGGATCTCTAAAATGTCCACACGTATAATATGAAGTCTATTCTGAATAAACGGTGTTAGATGAAATACAGTAGTTCCTTGGGACTATTTGACAGCTTTGCTCGGACTATCCCACCTTTTGCACAGTTAAAATTGTTGATTTGCTCCCAGTTAGTTTTTTTACACGATTATACCTAATGTATGTTTTGTACATGTTTTGCTTCCAATGATCAACGCTGTATTTATCTCCTCATTTCTTGTCAAATGACATGACAACATGGCACAGTTTTAATGAGAATGTACTGTAATATCTGAGAACGCCAATTGAATACAACGAATTTTGAGCGAAGTACTGTATTATAAAAATGCGATGTTAGGCAGCATGTCTCAAGGCTTAGAATGTATGAATTAAATTTTACTGAATGAGACCATGACATGAGTGTAAAATTATTAGGGAACCAATTTATCTTACCAAAAATAAACGTTTGTGTTGAACTTTCAAAACTGGGCTGATGTGTGTGAGAGATGGTTAATATCCTACTGTGAATATGTCTAATGCAGTATATGCAGAGCAGGTTTTGTTCGAGTGGTATTAACGGCAGACTCTTCCAACAGTTGGGACCTCTTGGGAAGAAACACATCTCTTGAATTAAAGTAGGTGTGACCTTTCAAGTGAAGATTTTGAACCACATGCAACTTTGGGAATTGCAGTGTCTTTTGCAAATGTCATAAAGTTATTTAAACTATTACATAACTCTAAGGTTAGGGTATTGAACTATGTCCTGGTGCTGTAGGGTTGTCTCAGACCTTGACATCTATGCAGACCTTTTTCTCTTTCCAAAAGCACGTCTCACACAAACATGAAACCATTTAAATGTTAATCAAAATGTGGTTCAGTCAACTCCCACGTAAAGATAATAAAAGAAAGTCCCTGAAGGCTTCTGTAAATGTATCTGAAGACTTTGTGTTTCTTACACTGAATGGCAGTTGGCTGCATGTAGGATATAATTTCTTCATAATAAATTCCTGCGTATGTGACTGATGCAACACACAGCAGAACCTGATTTTTAAGGTAGTCATCATGTTAATCCCAGAGAGTGTGAAGTCATTATGGAACATTTTCATGACAGAAACCAATAAATGTTGCACAGACCATGTCTGAAATGACCTAATGGATAGAATTTGACAAGTTACAAGTTGTGGAAACATGTTCAAAGTTTAACATGCCTCATAACCCATTTCAAAATTTCAAACGTGTTTTTTTTAATACAGTCTATATACAGTTTAAATGCATTTCCATTAACAAAGATTATAGGCTCATTACGATTAGTCAATGTAATATATAATTCACAGTGCTTTGATATTAAGATTCAGGCTGTGCCTTCACATAGTTGTTTGGTAGTTACGGTGGTTGGTTTCCTCTGTGTCATTGCTCCAGATAAGTGGCTGTCTTTCTGGGAGAGAAAATAGCTTTTCCCACCTCCCCACATGCAGCCGCCGTTTTACAATCAGGACAGCAGCAGTTATGGCCACTGCAACAATTCCTCCACACAGCCCTGCAAGCAGCAGCCATGGCCACACATCCTGCAAATCCTCCAGGTAAGGATGTATGGATTCTGCTAGCCTCTGGTCTGGAGAAAAGATAGAAGTAGTCACAGGAAAGCAGGCAAAATTTACTTTTGACTTAGAAGCAATGCAAGCATAGTAAGTAACCTTAATCTGAGTGGGTTAAATTCCTTTACAGAGGAAAGGAAAGGAAATCTTTTTGAGATATAAATGAACTTTGGTTTAAGACTTTTTCCCAAATAGATTAAACTGATAGATTTCTGAAAATGCAGGGGAAGAATGTAAGAAAACATTAGCAGAGATAATGGAAATCAGTAATTCATTTCCTCAAATGCAAATCAATGTGGAAAATAGAAAAGCTCTGCTTAGACAGAACTTACTGGCATCCAGCAGATACGTATATTCATATCCCAGGTCCTTGCTGGAGATGAAGTATTCTCTGTTTCTGTGGAGGGGCAGGAAGGGCACCATGTGGTATTCGCTGTTGTGCCCTATAGGAGCATTAGACTCTGGATACTGTGATGGAGATGGTCTATGCCTCCTGAGCCACTGTTCATAAATGCTTTCATGGAGAAAATGAAAACAAATACGGTAACGCTGTTAAGTGCAAGTGTGCAAGTGTACTCAAATTATAAAATGTGTGCATCTGTGCATGTCTCACCTGTCAACAAAAGAGTGGTGGAGAAGGAATATGGGGTCATTTGCTGAGCCCTGCACTGAGGACATGGATCCGTTCATGAACACATGGAGAGCAGCATGCATGCCCAAACGAGAACTGTTTCCTAACCCGGTCTGAGGATCCCCGAATCCTGAAAGATGAGAAGTCTTTAATTAGCACTGACAAAGGTGGCAGCAGCATCTAGTGGTTAAGGAAACAAACGATTTTTGTTATAAAATGAGATATTGTCACACAAAATCAAAACAAATAATGGCATTTTTAAAAGAAGACCTTGGATACACTAAGTCTTTCAGTGACAATATAAACAAAATAAGATAATTTATGCTTTGGAAACACTGAGTATTCAGGTACTTTTTCCAACCAAAGTGGATACAGTACATATAGTTCATTTTGGAATGTAACCTGTCAAACAGACAGGCATTGTATCTTTAAACAAGATGTGTATGGAAATAGCAGTCTCTGTAAAGCTCTCCTGCAGTGGGCTATCTTTCTTTTCTAGGAAGTATGAGATATGTGAATGTGTTCAGATCTGATAAAGGTATCCTAGGAAACCATCACAAGCCTCTAAAGCAATGCTGGACTCTGGAGATAGCACTTTATTTGGATAGTTCTGCATTGACATTCAACTATTAATAGAAAATAGATGTTTAGCAATGTGTCATTTCGTTTTCGTACAATAGCTGGATTGATTCAGAATTTGCAATCCTGAACCCATATAATGCAAACCCTGAGATTAATGCATTCCCAGATATCATATTTGCAAGAGTCACCTGAGACTCAGTAGACATTTTAGTGATGCACAATATTAGTAAAGTGATTATCAACATTGGACAATCCAATTTCTGGATGGTTCTTTTGATTATTTGTAACCCTCAGTTTTACTAAATGTTACTTTCACTGCATACTTTAAAAGGGTTACAGTGGTTATTTATGACTTGTTAATTGTCTACAAATCAGTGATGCATTATAGGTTCTCACAATAAATAATATGTTATAATGCATTATTAAAACCAACTTCAGTTGTCAGACTGTGAGCCTTTTTGAAAGTGGTGAGTATCCCTTCACCATTAAACTAAATGTATGCCATGTGAGGCAATTTAAAGGCCACAAATTAAAGTGGAAATAATCATTAAGAACATACAGAGTAGCCTACACATAGCCAGACACATTGCTGGGACAAGACAGACAAGTACCAGATTAAGAGTGAGAGTAAAGCAGTGCAGAGAATAATATCAGCAGGACAGGGTGGCCAAGCTTATCTGACCTTCCAGGGTGTTCCTGAAGCTCATGTTGGCACTGTTGTCCATGGCTCCAGTGTCATAGTTGGTCAAACTGACAGTGAACTCCACCTCTGCTGAAGTTGGTAATCGTTCAACCATGTTACGATTCTGGTTTCCAGGGTTACGACGCAATGGGCCTTCTTCCCCGGCATCACATAACACACCTCTGACACTGTAGTCCTGTGCTCGGGAGCACAGCACCTGTTGATGGAGACACACAGGAACATATTGCAATACAGCGCATGAGAGCACCAGTGCCAATCCCAGCAATAAAGCGAATAAGTAAAGGTGCACATCATTTTATCAATTTGTTAATTTAAAACAAGGCTATACTATGAGTAAGCATTGATATTAATTTGACTTCCCTGTATCTTTATGATTTTTTAAAGTAACAATGTCTAATGTGTAAAGATAGGCAACACAAGAACTGAATCCTTCTTCAGTATTTTAACTGAAAGGTCAGCCCACACATACTTGTGACTGGTCATGAGTGAAGAAGAGAGATGAAAAGAAAATCGAAGGGAAGGGAAGAACAGAACCATTTTGGCAATTCCCGAGAAGGAAGCTGGAGGAGTTAGCCTTCTTGAGTGTGTTTACCCTCCAAGAAGAGAAGACCGACCCTGGGCTGAGAAAACTGGGGTCCTGGGGGCTCCGGTCCCCCATCAAGTCGTCCGTGCACACGTCACATCCCTGGGCATCCCTCCAGTCCCAGTACGGGATGGTGAAGCTCATGTCTCCGGTCAGCTTCCTGATCTCATGCTCCCAGTGCAGCAAGTACACGCGGTGCCACGGGAGAAACGCAGGCGCCCAGTGGGCAAAGTCCACATTGGTCCACACATTCCCCGGCCCGCCCAACAGCGCGACTCGGGACACATAATAATGCATCCACACAAACACATCATACACAGACACATCAGCGAACATCGGGTTGGAGCCGTTTTGCATCTCCTGGTAGGTCCCGATAGCCACAACATAGTCCCTGCTGACCGTCTGCTTGACCAAGTTTAGGTAAGACACAAGTCTGATCCTCTCGGCCCTGGACAGGTGAAATATGTTCCTCCTCAGAGACTCCCTCCTCTCATTGCAGTTCACCCCAAAGTAGCCAAACTTACAGTCCGCGCAATTGAAACCCATGAAGTTCCCTGCACACTGGCACGTCCGGTTGTAGAAAACCAAGGGCCACTTCTCCCTGTCGTCCAACCCGGTGAAGGGGTACTGCGGTCCGTCGGGCTGGTCCGAGACCTCCACATCCTGGCAGAAGCCTCGACCCGAGCTGGCTCCGCAGGGCGAACCGTCCCCTTCCCAAGGCGGGCAGCACTCCTTGGTACGCAAGGCTTCCCGGGTGGCACACAGACGGGGGAACTGTTGACAGCTGGGCGCAAAACACAACATGAAACTAATGATTATCACTGGCCACATTACAGCAAAATTTTACTTTGGAGACAGCAAGCAGTCACCGACAAATGAACCAAAGGGGGAAAGCATGCGTTCACAGGCTTAAATTCTTCAGGGTTTTCTCCGTGTACCACCCTCCTCTTTGTTGAGCCAGTCACATGCCGCTTGACCTCAGGGCGAAGCTTACTTCATGAGGGGGCAATTCGCACAAATACACACATTCCAAGACTGCAGCCAAACTCCTTCCAGAAAAAAAGGAATTACTAACGAAAATTCAGTGAAGCATTTCTAATGAATGGCCTAATGAAAGTTTAATCATCATTAGCCTACGATTTATATCATAAGTAAATAAAGTAAACTGTTATTCCTGCCATTATGGGGTGGAATTCACCATGACAATAGGCCTACTGGAACCACACAGAGAGAGAGAAATACAGTACACATATATTTATACATTCACATATTATGAAGGTGTATATGTGTATGAACAGTATATGTTTTGTTTTTTCTTTTCCGTCTCTTCTTGTGACATGAGACAGTTGAGGCCAAATCACCAGTGGCCATCCACAAATTAAATATCAAACAACATATGTACCGTAGTCTGGTATAAACTAATGAAAAATAAGCCTCTGTCAGAATTCAAAGACTTTGAGAATACTTTTTCAAAATATGTATATTGAAAAGGAGGTTTTAATTGTATATTTGACAAAACTAAAACTCTCATCTTTTGGTGTTTATTTAAGTGTTCATCAAAGATTCCTTTAATCAAATCACATTTGTCATTTTTGACTGTGTGGTCATATGACCCCACAATACTGTCATCACAGTGTAAACCAATATCGGGACTTAAAACAAATGAGTTACTGAGTACAAACTGATGGGTAATGCTAATAGCAAACAATTGCCTAAAGCAAGAATATGCAGTAGGCTATTTGCATTTGTAGAATGCTTTCTCAGAAGAAAACATCAATGGCTTGTAATCTTTCTCAGCAGCCAACTGCTGTCTCATATGTCTCACACCTGAGACTGGAAGCACTGTGCACTGACCTTTTGCTTTAGTCTGATGATTATTATTTAACAGTGAATAGTAGGCTATTCATAAGGCAAGAACATTACAGATTTTTACAATTGATAACGCACATTTCTTTATATTGAGTTCACTTTTTCAAAACGCTTCACACAGTTCTCTTTAGCAACATGCAGCTCAACACACAACAGGTCTTCTCACATCCAAAATGCACTAATGCAAAAAAACAACAACAAAAAAACAATTTTATACACCTCTGAATCAACTCTTGCACCCAAACACTAAAACTTTTCGTCAACATTTGTCTGCCAAAAGAAACACGTGTCACTCATTATATATTGACCATAAAAATCACTAACAACAGGTAGCATTACAATATGTATGACTAATGTCTTTGTAAAAGTATCTTTTATGTATTTATCATGAACCAAGATCCCATTACAACAAAAATAAGGTATCTTCTTTATTGCATGGATTGTGCTCCCTCACAGTTTATGTCACAGGAATTAAACAGAACACAGAAATGTTGCAATATGCTTCAATAGGCTTTATTTTATTTTTATTTCTTGACATTTTTTTTGCATAGAGCAATTCCAAGCGCACAAAATGAAACTAAAGTAATTCCAGTAATGCAATACAAAACTATACATTCACTATACTTAGGATAGCTACAGATTCTCAAGTTCTCATCCTCTCTTATCTGGGAAAGAATCCAGATCCATCCCTGGCAATCTTCTGCAGATATGTCCAGACATCCAGCAATCATTGCATCGAAGAGAGACATCTGATCATGTGGCTGGTGGTCATAAACTTTCCATCTCCATGAAGAAAAGAATTCCTCTCTGTGTCTGACTGGGTCCACATTTACTGAGAAAAACTCATTCCTACTGTAAGATTTTCCCCTTTACAGTATATACATGGCATGAAATTGAAAAGCATAATCACTTGGGTAGGTGCTCTGCTAAAATGGGAATCAGCTGTGGTTGGTCTTCTCTATTTCTCTATCTTTTTTTAGATGTAGCAGAATGTAACAAATTGCAGTCTAATTTACAGTATTACTATTCTGTGTTATGTTAGGTTTGAAAATAAATGCAACAGTTTTGATAATAGTATGTAGGCTAAACATGTGCAAAATGGTCTGTAAATACACAGTTTTGAAAGAGAAAACAGTTCATGATTTTTTAAAGATGTGTTCATCAAATGCATTTTGTGTCAAAGCAATGAAAAGTGATCCACAGTTTAGCTCAGTGATAAGAGCTTTGAAAAAGTGAACTCAAATGTGTGATACCAATTATAAAAGGTCCACGACAGAAATGAGTCCCCACCAGAGGGCGCCATGCGACTACGTCCAATACCATCCTGTCTCTATAAATGATAGTTCTCCAGGGTTACCTTCTCTTTCTCTCTGTCTCCCCAGGCAACTAACAAACCACAATTTTGCAGGCAGAAATTCATTCATTTGGCTCCTAGTAATGAATCCCCATGTAGAAACATTCTCAATCACACATTTGACCTCCACCTCATCAGACTTTCCAAACTTCCTCTAAAAAAGATTATTGTTGTTAGATGTGCGTCACACATTTGACCCTACAAAAGCAGTCACATTATACATTCTCACCGTGCTAACTAGCTGTGACTTGTAATTATGTTATTTAGATGGGAGCCTGCTGAAAGCCCTGCATCTTACACCAGAAACCATTGGAAGTGTTCGCACGTCTGATGTAACTACTGAAATGTAAATACGTTACTGTGACTTCCCATTGCTTCATCTCTCATAGATGGATAAACTGTACCAACATTGCAACCCATCAACATGTTTGCTCTTGAGGGGTTAGCAAACTGAACCACTGCAGTGTGTAACCTGGTCATACACATACTAAACTCAATACTTAGTGGTATCAAATCAAGATACTGCATATTTCACTCACTGTTGTCCTGCTGTAGCTACATGCTGATTGTGTGCTTTGTTATGCTCAGATTCTGTTGTTTCTTTCCTAGTTTTCCACTGCAGATGAAGCCTATAATCACAAAACAACACCTTATAATTTATTTGCATAATTATGTTTGAGGTCACATTCACCTTATAGTTTGTAATTACAAACATGATAATGAGAGACTAATTTGTGTCTCGCCTATTCATAATTTACCTCTTTGTCAGATCTCTATGTGCAACTTAGAACAAAGAGCTTCTGGCTTGAATGTTTTTGACATTTAAATGACTTTGTTTCAACAGCTGGGTCTCATGACAATCTGGAAAGCAATCCGTCGAAGCCGGTGAGAAATACACTTTATATCATACAAAACAGACCTTTAATTATGTTTGGAGTCATTCTGACCTGAGGCAAGAGAGGGAAAGAGCTGCTTCCATCCAGCTCAGAAGAACCAGAACAACGTCTCTTTGAACACAGAGACTATAATGATTTTATATTCATTGAAAAGCCATGAAGCATCAAGCAGAATAGATATCAAGTTTTGTTGTTGTTGTTGTTGTTGCTTTTTAAGATTTCAAACTGTGAGTCAAATCGACCTCAAGCACAGGAGGGTCAGCCACAAAACAAAATACCAAACAAAAAACATTTTATTGTACAGTCACTGTTTTTATCTTTATTAAGGTATTTGAAAGTGACAGAAGTCGGACTCTTTGTTTAATAGACATATTTAGACTGGATGTGTCATAAGCCCAATTAAATCATGTCTGATTACTAATTAATTGATCATTTCGAGACTTAAAGTGCAAGAGAAAAAGAAACCCATTATTAACTGATTGTTAGTCAGTCGCCTACAGATAAGCTATCGGTTTCCATACTGAGCACCACTGTTGGTGCTTCGTCTATCCTAGGCTACTTATACATTTAATTGTCTTTTTTTTATATTAAGCAACGTGATCTCATAGGATAGCGTAGCGTATGTGGCTCGCCTCCCGTAGCTTTCAGGTGTGCCAGTTTAGTCGCTGTTGATGCTCCATGCCTTCCACTGTTTTGGAGTAGGAGGAGGAGGAGGTGGAGAAGAAGCGGGGACCGAGGGGGGGGGCCGCCGTGTGCGTCAGTAAGTCAAACATGTTCCAATAACGGGCTATATTATCTGCTGCTATTTGCAGTTTGCTGTAGCCAGGCGCCAGACTGAGCTTGAGCAGAAACTTGCAGCGCTTTTCTTATTGCTCTTCTGTGGTGGACACGGTCTCAAAAGGAATGGCATCTGCAAGGCAGCTGGCAGAAAAGAGGTAGGCTGAAGTTGTCTGTTACTTTGGTATAGACTATGCCGTGGGCACCATAATTAATTAAATGTTTAAATACGGAAGTGATCATTGAGTTTTAGGATACGTTGTTGAGCCTAGATGTCAATTTTACAAGTTGCATGATGTGCTGCCAACATCGTTTCAGCACTGTGGAGGGCAGGAAAAACAGAGGACGTTTAAATAAACTGTGATTTGCGAATAAATAGCCAAACCTACTTTTCTCTTTTTTCACGATTCAAAATATTTTGTCACTGTATCTAAAATGCTGACTTGACTGAAGTCTTATAGTGAAAAGTCTTAGTGTATTGTCTTTACTTCTTATCCCTGTCTTTTTCTTCAGGAATCTAACCCCTGGCACTAAGAGCACCATGCCAAAGACAACACATTCATCTGAAGCTCAGCTCTAAGAGGACAGAGGATGGCAGGAGGTGCGAGGAGGAACACAGGGATGGGAAATAGATTAGGGTTATATGTGAGGCTGCTGGCAGTGAGTGTGTTGCTGGGAGCTGATCTGAGCTGGCTGGGCCTGAAAGACCAGGTTGCGGTCAACGCCCAGAACACTGAGAGAAGGGTATTAGCACATATCCCTGGTGATATCATCATAGGAGCTCTGTTCTCTGTCCACCACCAACCACCTGCAGACAAGGTACATGCTGTGTCTTTGTGTGTGTGTGTGTGTGTGCGTGTGCGTGTGCGTGTGTGTGTGTGTGTGCTCATTTTCTCCATGCGTGTATATGTGGTAAATGTTAGTAATCCAGTTGTGATACACTTTGTTTGTTCAGGTCCATGAGAGAAAGTGTGGCGCGGTACGTGAGCAGTACGGGATCCAGAGAGTGGAGGCCATGATGCACACTCTGGATCGAATTAACGCAGACCCCGCAATCCTCCCGAATATCACCCTGGGCTGCGAGATCAGGTCAGAAATCGTGTTGTTCTTATCCAGCAATAGATAAGTAGACCATGTGATGGCAAAATGAGTAATTCTGATAGAAAAGAAGGGTTCATTTGCAAACAAGTGTGGCTCATCCATATGTCTGAGAAAGACCAGGAAGAGTGCATGCATGTGGTGCATGTGCAAGATAGCCATCTTCTTGAAGTTGCCAGTTTAAACATACAATATATTACACTCAGGGTGTGATAATACCTAGAGGTTTGGCATAAAACTGTTGCTTGAAAATACCACATGTAAGGACTTCAGATAGGCAGGGATCAAATCAGGTAACAGACTCACGAACAACCAGAACAACTGCCTGAATTTAGCAGAGGTGTTAGGTATCACCCTAACTAATTAGTTTCTGGATAATTATAACAAATAAAGCAACATTTTTTTGGATTCTGCTTTTAACAGTGCAATGCAGTGTACTTTTATTAAATTTCCTCTCATTCAGTGGGGGCGAAGGGTTTTACTGGTCTCTAAATAGTCCAACAATAATAGTTAAAAGTTAAAGTTAAGTTAAAAGTATTTGGCTCCAACATTCTATAATGACAAGGATTTTTATGTACCGTATTGTTAAGTGTTACCCTTGAAATAGCAGGTAAACTTCCAGGGACACTGTAGGTAACTGAAAAAGAGCTGGCTACAGACAGGTGAACTGTGGCTGGAGGAATTAAGCCATAAGAGAAGACTGACAGGTAACCTAAGAGTGTAGACAATGAAGTTAACCAGACAAGAGGCAAGCATCCACTTACAGTAACCTGCAGTAATTCAGAATTTCAGGTTTTAAGACCCACAGGTCACACCAACAAGGCAATCTGACCTACTGACAAAGGGTGGCTGGTGACTTTAAAAAAAAAAAATCAAAGGACAGGTTTGGATTTTTTCAAGTGGAAGCTACTACAGCACTCAAATGCCATATGCATGTTGAAAGAGTTGGCTGCCGCAATCGTTCCTCCTCTCCTAAAGGGCTGTGAGGTGATCCCTTCCAAGCACAACAACACTGTAAGGAATGAGGGACAAAACACAGTCTTTGTTTCATACAAAAATCGTTCTAGTTTAGCTGAAGCTAATATGAGGCTGATGTTCCCCAGCAACAAACCTACATGTGACTAATAGGAAATATCTCTCTGCCGCAGCTCAGCAAGGAAACACTATCCAGGGGAACAAACAAAAAAGGCCAATTTGTATTAAAAAGACTTTGCTTGCTCAGACTGGTGAAACCTCATAATAGCTTTGGCTGAACTTTGGATTGCACACTTCTCACTGCTCCAAAATTGTGTTAGTCAAGTGGTTCTTTCAAAAGAGTGAGGCACAGACTATGTACTTAAAAAGCATCCATTTGGCTACTCCAAGCTATCCTCCGCTTATTCCCATCGTGCTTGCCTAAACGGCAGTGTGAACTCAATCTTTCTTCACCAGGGACTCATGCTGGCACTCTGCAGTGGCGCTGGAGCAGAGTATTGAGTTCATCCGGGACACGCTAGTGTCCAACGAAGAGGAGGAGAGCCAGGGCAGGTGTACTGCAGAGGCAGGGAGCTTGCTGGTGCAGGGGAAGAAGCCCATTGTGGGACTGATTGGACCAGGATCCAGCTCCGTGGCCATCCAGGTGCAAAATCTCCTCCAGCTCTTCAACATCCCACAGATAGCTTACTCAGCCACTAGCATGGATCTCAGTGACAAGGTAAGACCGATTAACAAAAGCTATAACATCACACTTTGAGAAAATGGCAAACCTTCATATTCAATTGCAAGGTAGCAAAATATCTTTACCAAATACAAACATGGCAGAAAACCTAAGCAGGAAAAAAAGGATTGTTTTTTTTCATTCTTTCTATTAATTTCTATATGTTATTGGTTCTGGGTTTGATGAGAATCAACTTGATGTTGATGTCAACTTCATGTCTGCTTGTTACTTAAGTTGCATTGTATTTTAACGAAGTAACCTGACTTTTAACTATATTATCCTATGACAATAATGCAACAATAAAAGCAGACATTTTGTTGTGATGGATTACCTATCTCAGGGATGGTTTTCATATCGTGATGAAATTAAAACGTATTATTGGAGGCCAGGTAAAATATATTAAGGAATCTAAAATACTACAGCGTGTAAAACCTGCAAAAACACAGATTGTCCTGTTCTAAAAATCATCTGGAAGTCAATGTAGAGTGAGTTTACATGGAATGGGGTTTATAATGGGCGTTATTATGTGTAACTGGCAGACAGGCTGTCACATGGGAACATATCAAGTATACTGCCAGAGTTATGAACATGTAAATTCCTTCCAACAGAGCCTGTATAAATATTTCATGAGGGTGGTGCCATCAGATATGCAACAGGCCAGAGCCATGGTGGACATTGTCAAGAGATACAGCTGGAGCTACGTGTCCGCAATACACACAGAGGGTAAGACTGTGTTTGCATGTTCGTTACTGCTTTACATTTGTCATTCTTATATTTTGTCATCCTGTCATTCTCCTTTCATCTCTCTTTCATCCTTATGTACACATGGATTAAGCAATATTTATGACGTTTACACTGAGTTGCCAGTTAATCAGTTGCATCTGTACAATCTACTGTAGTCTAATACAATAGTGCAACAGTAAATCGTATATTTGTGAAACTTATAATAGTCTCTCTTTTTTTTTTACTTTGGGTCAGAAATGGAGAAACACATGTAAATGCATTATAGTGGGCAGTGATTGACTCAGTTCTTAGTTTTAGATTTAAGTTTCAGTAGTTTTTGAGTTTTCTGTCTGAAGGGGCACAAGAGAAGAATTATACTTTTACTTACTGACATTCTGACCTGCCGTCAACATAGAAAAATCTCAGCTGAATCACATACTGTATATCATTTTGAGTGAGAATAACCTCCTGCAGCAAGCACACTGGAGCCAAAATAAGCCTGGGTCTACACACAGATACACATAACATACACAAACACACTCACATATAATGTAAAAGTCACTCCACTTACTATACAGTGGAGGCCATTATATCTACGGCATGAATATGAAATTTAGATTAAATTAGCTGTGATTATATATTCTCTGTAATCCTGTTCATCATTGGCAAAGCTTCCCAGGGAACATCTGCCATGGGCTTTGAACTCTCTGGGTATCATGGCGCTCTGTCCACTGACTTCAGCGATGCTTTAGCCACTGATCACATATTGGCTCATTATCAGATTTGCATATTATTTCTTTATTTTTTATTGTCCTATCTGTGTGTTACCTAAGGAATTAGAATTAAAAGTTAAAAGTATTCCAGGTGTTATATGAAACAAATCACCCATCATTTTAGGAAACAATTAACATTTTTTCACGCCATAAAAACACGTTATAAAAATAGGCGGATAAAGTAGCAACTTTATTGTTGTCCCTTGTGGACAGTTAGATGGCTGGTTGCAATACAAAAGCACACAATTTGACATTTTCTTTTCTTTTTACCACCAGTGAATTTATCATATTTCATAGTGCAGACATAAGGCTGATCTCCAACTCTTACCTCAAATCAACCCCCACCCCCTGCTGTAGAAATCCAGGCAATGTCAACACACAGGGTTATCGCAACTTCAAAAGATCCAACCCCTGAATCACTAATCTCACCGATTCAGAAACAAAATACATGGTATTGGCATCATTCTCAGTATCAGCCTAAATATTCCATACTGTTCCCATCAATTTACTGCTTCTGTCTTAACCTCTTAGTGGCTCAAAGCCACATGTTTATGAAATAAATCCCTCTTGATAAGAATAAGTGCTAAATCCTGACTGGATCATTCCAGTTTAGTCCATATAAATACCAAACTGTTGTAGAGGAGGATTTAAAAAAAGAAAAAGGTATTTTGCATGCCACATGTTCTTTTACAGGGTAAAACCTCATGTTTTTAGATGAGGGACATTTAGACATAGATCTCTTATAAGAAGATCTATGTTTTAACGTTTATGTTGCATACTATCTTGCTAGTGTTTTTGAAGTCCAGTAGGCAGTGGGATGTTATTCTATGTATGCAATATAAACTTGATTTTTTTTTTGCACATCTGACACTACCTAGACAGTCTTGTACAAGTTTACTAACTAGTAACAAGGCAACCAAACAAGGCAAACATTCTATGCAAAATTACCCAGCATTTAATGTGCTCACAATTTATACGAATTGTTATAAATATATTCCACATCCTTGGTAGTCCAACACCACAACTATAATACCGTATCTGTCAAATGCAGGTGCACCTTGCTTGTTACTCTGCATGGCATTTGCATAAACTAATGACAAGGTTTATGATCCCACATTAACAGCAACAAAGCACACAAAAATGCTCCAGAAATGGTCAGTACTGGTAGTTCTTCAAAGAAGCACAAACATCCCAAGTACAGAGATGCAAAGATTCCATATTTAATGTAGCCCCAGTGGTTATGAAACACTGTAATGCTCAGCCTACTTTCTGTTACATTTTGCCTATACCTGCAGGCAACAAACTCATTCTTATTTACAGTGTTGGCCACATAGAAAGTAAAAAGACCTCTTTTTTTCTAATATATAATGCAAACACAAATGGCCGCATCATCAGCAAGCGAGTGTTGAATCAAAGTGAAAATACAGTTTAAAAAATGAAAGACTATGTTACCGCTCAAGGAGGCATGCCACATATGGGAGTAAAACTCACACATAGTAATGAAATGGATGCCTCAAACAGTGTCATGCCCAGATCTAGAGTACACTTGCCAAGCAGCAGAAAGTAGGTGACCTCATTTCCATCAAAAACCGGGAAGTCTAACCCCTGACAGTTCCCATAACGGGGACAAAATTACCAGATTCTCAAGTGTTGTGCTGGCATTGCACCAGTGTATTTGATTGTCTACACCCTGGCATTACAACAGTGCATTTGATTGTCTACACATCTAAACTGCTTCGTTAAAGAGGTGGTGGGTTGCTGGTGAGTTGAAGAATTTTGTCACAGTCTGATCTGTTCGGTTTGTTAGCTTTAATTAGGTAACAGGTTTTGTGTGAGCAGTATTGTGTGTGTGTGTATGAACACCATTCCATTCATGTTTTCCCCTCCATAGGTAATTATGGTGAGAGTGGTATGGAGGCATTTAAAGACATGGCAGCAAAGGAGGGGATCTGCATCGCCCACTCTGATAAGATATACAGCAACGCAGGGGAACAGAGCTTTGATAAGCTGTTGCAGAAGCTACGAGGCCACCTGCCCAAAGCCAGGGTGGTGGCCTGCTTCTGCGAGGGCATGACGGTCCGAGGCATACTGATGGCCATGAGGCGACAAGGCCTGGTGGGAGAGTTTCTGCTGGTTGGAAGGTGAGTGGTGGACTGTGGTATGTAGTAGTTATGACTGCATTTCTCACTCATAGGCTTTTTGCTTTTATTAGAGGCTTAAAAAATGGACAGTAATGTTTGTGCTTCAGGGGTTTTTTTTGTTGTGCATTCATTTCCAATCCAGACTCTCTTCAGATGTCCAGCATCATCAGACAAGATGTGTTTGTAGTCATTCGGGCCATCTTTGTCCTCTCATCATCACCCTTATTATCATCTTCATCGCATCCATCAACTTCATGGTGGTCTAGGCAACTCAAGGTATTGTTAATGAACGTTTTTTTTTGTATATACATGATTATGACACTGTGTCACACACTTTTATGAGATTATCAAGAGGCAGATTTTTGTTTATCTTCAAATTAGATGTACTATTTTCCTTCAGTCTGTATCGATGCTGTCTGTTTTTATTTACTATTCTAAATAAGATTAGGGTTAGGGTTCATGCAGATGTCTTATTGGATCAGCAGGGTGTTGTTTGTAAGACCATCCTTCAGCTAGAAAACCCAGTTTCAAATGGGGAAGCATATTCACCCTGCAAAAAATGTGCTGTCACTGTCACAGCAGTAAACAATAACTCAGGAAAGTGAGTGTTTGTTATTAAAAGAGGCCACCTAAATAGACAAATGCATAGATAAAGCAGTGATGGTTTTTCAACATGATTAAATATGCAGTATCCTAATCCATCCTTAAAAATATAGCCCTGTGGAAAACACATTAGAAAAAAAAAGACATTTTCTGATTTTTCTGTTAGGGAAATAAAGACTGGGCATATGGTGCAGGAGAGAAAGTATGCAATTAGAACTAAAAAATAAAATAAAAGAAATAGGCGGGAGGCTTCACTCTCTCTGAGAATAACATGTTTTATTTTAAGGTTTAGCTCTCTGGCTCACTCTCGTTCCTGGTGTTCTATAAATGCCTTTCCTCATTAGGAGCCACATATGTAGGCTGTCGCTCAAATCTGACAGCAGGAAACATAAAATAACCTTGAACTACATATTGCAAAACACCATGCTCTATAATCCATATTACCACACAGAGCTTCCAGACAGTTGTGGTGTCGTCATCTGCTCATTATAAAAGATTATAGTGAATTTGTTAAGATGTTTCTCCTTGCTGTTCGATTTTGAGGATAATTAGATTGGATATGTACTGTTGAGGTGGCTCATTAAACCTAGTTTTTTGCTACAAATCCGTCTTGCACTCACAAATTATTCAAGCTGTTTTCACACATTATCAAATCACACATTCTCAATGTAGAAAAGATTTTAATTCGATTTTAATCCATTTATCACATGTTGGGTTTGTTTTGCTACAATATTTTGAATCATTGTCAAACGTTTTCTATCAATTTGAGGCAGTAGGTTTATATTGCAGAGGAGGTCAGGAGGAGAAGGCAGACAGGAGGACTGGAATGGCACTGTGTTATACTTTACTCTTTTCCGTACTATCCATTAATTAATTGTATTCCAAATAATTTCCACTGATATTGAAGTCAGAGTTAAGATTATGTTTGGTTCCTTTTGGTTAGTTTAGTCTGACTTTGTGTCTTTTTTCCTCCCAACTTAAATCGGCCTGCTCCTCCACTGTCCTCGTCACTGCTAGCTCTCCTTGTTGGTCTTGGGAGGTGCCATGTTTATCAGAGGAGACATACAGTATGGCAGTGCCTTCACACAAATGCTCCAACCAACCACTTGGAGTTGCTAGTGCTAGTAAAGCGACACAATCCCCCACTGGCTTCCCACCTGCAAATACTGCCATTTGTGCTCGTTGGAGCACCTGACTAAGCCGGAAACACAGCAACCGAGGTTGCTTAGGTTGTGGGAGAGTGTTTTTTTCTCTGCTCCATTCTGACAGCCGTTTCACTTTTTTTTTCTTTTCATGTTTTGTTTAGTTTCAGTTTAGGAACGGACACTTTTCCAGCCTCAAGTTCACACCACTACGGAGTTCTAAAGTATCCACTCAAGAAAGATCTGGCTGGAAAGTTGACCAGTACTGTGTTTTATGAAATAAGAGCATGATGTCCTTGTGTGTGTCTTCAGGCTTGTAGGTGGTGTAGCAACACGCTGCATACAGCATATTGCCCTCCCAGGTCAATGTGTGGGTTTCAGAGCTCTCGTTCAAGAGTGATTCAAACTATCCAGAGTCAAAGCCCTCCATGCTTTTCATATCCATTCCTGTCTTTTTTATGCCAGTGTACAATTTCTGTGCTCGCTTCTCTAAGGATGTGTTATGAAATGATCTCCTACCTCATCCAGAGAACCAGGCATCATAAAAAATAAAAAAAACACAAAAAAAACACCCACACAACTGTTGTGTAACTCGAGCTCGGTTAGCGAAGTTTTCAAAAATGACTTTTTTTTTGTTGTTGCTTTTTTTGTCAGTTAGAAAGAGAAGAGTGCATTCCTTTGTGTCAGTGAGGTGTGCGTGTTTACATGTATGCACATGTGTGGAGGTGTATTAAACCTTCTGTCTTTGTTGATTGTAGACAAGTGTCCAGAGGGAGAGATAATAATAGATGTAGAGTAGAAACCTTTTCAAACCGCTCACTGATGAGAAAGCTTATTGAGTCCAAGCCCACAAGGTTTTTGAATAAATAGCAGATCAGATGTATCTGCAGACGCTGCAGTCTGGTGGTGTTTGTCTGGTGTTTGAAGTTTACTGAGCATCAGGTATCTTTTTGTAACTAATGTCAGAAGGTGTTGCACCAAACTGCCTTTCTGTAGAATGAAACAAATAATTAATCATGTGTGTAACAATTAAATAATTAGAATTAAAAATACATTAACAGATTGGTTCACAATAACAGCATGTTTCTGCAACGCATTCTATCTGCACTGAGATATTTGCTCCTCAAGTTGTTAAAATCAAGTAAATCAATATGCTCTTCATTACAAGTGTGTCTCAGCGGACTTCACAGATAATGAGCCTGCAGAGATCTAATTAATCAGCAGTAAGACACAAACTTTGCAAACAAAGTTATGTGACCATGGAAATAATAAATACAAAAACAAGGCATACAACACAAAATGGCATGTTGAAAAGAAAAGACGTAACAGGCCTCTCTATCCCAGCTAGCCAAGTCCTCCCAGCACCATCAACCTTTGATCCTGGGAGGTTTATTACAAGTTATCTTTGCACATAATTAAAAAAATTTAAAAAAAATCACTCCACAATTCTTCAACTTGGATATGTGAGCAAATACTTTCTATTTTCATCACAGAGTGAGTCTTGTGTTGGTACATCTGAGTCATCATGATACATATTTTATTTTACTGTAACTCTCTGCAGAGCAGTCATTAGGTTTATTTTGTGAGGCACCACCTGTCTCCTTCAATCTGTGCAACAGTGGTACAAAATATACTGTAATCATAAGATCCAACTACAGTTTTTTACAGCAGGCCACATTAAACATTCTCTGCAATCATCACTATATCTATATAAAACCATTATAAACTACACACAGTTATCTGTTGTACCCTAATCCTGTATTTAGCTAAAACCTTGATTTCTGAAATATCTTGCGTCAAAGTGTTTTTTAATATGAGCTTATGTTGGGTGTTACTGTAACATTTGCTTCCTGGACTGCTGAGCTGGGCTATTTCAGGATGTCAACCACCCTGTTATCCGTCTTATGGCGAAATCAGCTTCATTGGGTGTAACTGTGAACCACGTCCAAGGCTAAGTGTAGAACCCCACTGCATAAGCACAGTGTTGGTTAAGGGGAGGGAGCTGTTCTTCAGCATCGACTTCATAATCCTAATGATGTTTCCACCCACCACCTCTGACAACCATGGCAGATTTCCAGGTCCACTCGCCAGCATTAACAGCAAAATAAATCTACAAATGTGTTAGCAAGAATGCTGTTCACCACTAGTTAACCTGCTGGTGCTGAACTGTGTTCCAAATGATAGATGTTAAAGAGAGGTCTCCCTTTAATGGCCAATATAAGTTCATTTGTCTCTCTGTCATTGTGTCAGGTGTACTTGCTGTTCTTTACACATAACAGACAATAAGACGTTTTCCACAAGTCTTGCTGAGGCGACAGTGCTGTCTAAACAGTCAAATCCTGGTGTGGGTTGCAATATTGAGCAACTGTTACCAAGATGCTAAAATTGCATACAATGTTATGTATATATTGAATGGTTTCCGTGTAAGAATTAGAAAGCTATTCTATAGGAAAATGTATGTACGTCCACTATAATTGTTCTATTATTTGCATGTATGCCTGCACATATCTCAGCACTTGAATTTAAAATGCTGATTTAATCAACAGCTTTGGAGAAAACAAAAAATCTATAGGCCAGCAAATGGATAAATAAATAATAAAATAAAACAACAAAGAAGAAATCATGAAAAATACAAAGCCTTATTGGGACTGATCCTAACTCTAACTAACAACCTGCTGTACCTTTGTCTCTCTCTCCCTTTCTCCTCCTGTCCAGTGATGGCTGGGCAGACAGGTACGATGTGACAGATGGCTACCAGAAGGAGGCAGCTGGTGGAATCACTATAAAGCTAAAGTCGGCCTATGTGACCTGGTTTGATGATTACTACCTGAACCTGAAGCCCGATGCCAACCTGAGGAACCCCTGGTTCCCCGAGTTCTGGCAGCATCGCTTCCAGTGCAGGCTGACGGGACATCCGCAGGAGAGCAGCATGTACAACCGCACCTGCACCTGTTAGTACAACACAGATATCTTGTTCCACACACCTCCTCACACACTTTCCACGAGTCATCTAGTCTGTATTCACATCCTAAAATGTTCACCATCAGTTTAGATTACAGTGATTGGGTTTCTCCTTATGAGCAGGTCTCTGTTCTCCACAGGGAGAGAGTCTCTGCGCCATCAGTATGCCCAAGACACCAAGATGGGCTTCGTCATAAATGCCATCTATTCCATGGCGTACGGCCTGCACGCCATGCAGGAAGCCCTCTGCCCAGGATATAAGGTACGATAATGAACAGCGCGCACATCTGTATGCTTTCACATTGGATGTGACAGTAATTGACAGTGTTTGCTCCTCCCTTGGTGCCAGGGTCTGTGTGAGACCATGAGGCCCATTGATGGTCGTAAGCTGCTGGAATTCCTAATGAAAACCAACTTTACTGGTGTATCTGGGGAGACCATCCTCTTTGACCAGAATGGAGACTCACCTGGCAGGTAAAGATCATGATGGGGAAGGAAGAAAAGAGGGAAGGAAGGAGGGAAATGAAGGAGTAGGAAGAAATGTTAAATGTACGCAGACGCTGTTTCATGCATACAGTATATATGTGCCTCAGGTATGAAATCATGAACTTCAAGCGCATAGGCGAGGATGAGTACGCTTACATCCATGTGGGGAGCTGGGATCAGGGTGGCCTCAAGATGAACGATGAGGAAATCTGGAGTAACAACAGTGAGCAGTCAGTGATCCAGTCAGTCTGCTCTGAGCCCTGCCAGAAGGCACAGATCAAGGTACGCACCACTCCAATGCACAAAAGTTTAAATTGCTGAGATGTTTTAAAATCAAGCTATATTGAATTTTAACATTTTTTTATTATTTAAATAACTAAATGTGGTCACTATACCTATCCTTGGTAGAGCATATATGAACCGCTTCAGTTTTGCTAATATTGGCAGCTGTTTCTGTTATGATGATCTCCAACCAAAAGATATGATTTCATAAATTCATGCTTCACTATAGACCAGAGAACATATCATAGTTTTACTGAAGAAAACTGTCACACAAGACCCACACAGCAGCCTTGAGTTGGTCCCACAAGTTTGCAATCGACAAAATCAGTCCAATCAGATCCTCGAGTACGCCACCAGGGACTCAGCAAAGCTCTTTGTTCAAGCTTTAATCATGTCCCATCTGGGCTTCTGTAAGTCCCTGTAGCCCATCCAAATAATGGAGAACACTGCAGGCTGCCTCCTCTTTATCATCCCAAAAGTCTCTAACATTAAACCCATCCTACACACTCTACACTGACTCCCTGTAATGTGGCAGCTTGTAGGGAATTCAAAACTCGTCTCACGCCTCTCAAGGTTCTGATGAGATCTGCATGTTCATACCTCCAGGCCTCACATGTTCCTAGACTTCTCTCTGACCTGTGCTGACCTTGACAAGAGTTGTTCCCAACAAAAAAAAAACAAAAAAAATACCTCACACATTCTCTCACAGCTCCTGCTCACTCCACCTGTATTCCTTTTCATCCATCCATGAAGTCTGTCCCAGGGTATCATCACAGGGCTAACATGCAGACGGCAAATGTTCACACTCAAGGGCCAGATCTCCTGACCTGCATGTCTCCAGACTGTGAGTGGAAACTGGAGCACCCCGGGGGCAGCCCAGGCAAACGTGCAAGAAATGACAAAAGCTGAGATTTGAACCCAGATTTTTCTGCAAGTGACAGCATGAACCACTGACCCATCGTGCCTCCACTTTCTTTAGCTTATTTTCATTATATTTCCACACTGAAGGGCTGCTAAGACAAAGATAACCTTTTTGAAATAATGAGGCTCAAAAATATTCTATACATCTTTCTTTTTTTTCTTTTGATCCCTTGACAAATAAATCCTCATCTCCCTGCCCCACAGGGCAGCCAGAGTGTAAGATTAGCTACAGAAAAGTGCCATTGGAGCTTGGAGACCTTTCCGCCCTTTCATACTGGTGTGTGTGTGTGTGTGTGTGTGTGTGTGTGTGTGTGTGTGTGTGTGTGTGTGTGTGTATGTCTCCAGGTGATCCGTAAAGGAGAGGTGAGCTGCTGCTGGACTTGCACTCCCTGCAAGGAGAATGAGTTTGTGTTTGATGAGTACACTTGTCGAGCCTGTGTCCTTGGCTCCTGGCCCACAGATGACCTCACTGGTAAACACACTTTGTTTATGTGTCTGTTACTTACAAATACAAGATTTCCAAACAGGCCAGAGGAGCCTTGAATCTAGGTCACACACTCATGGTGCAACCAAAATCCCCTTACGTACCACACACATACACACACACACAACAAACTGGCAAACACCCTGAACTAAGACACACTCACTACTTCACATAAAAACAACACAAATACTCGTGTACTGTACACACACCAAGAGACTTTAGATCCTTGCCAGAATACATGATTTGGCTGAAGCCAGCTTTCTTAACTCCAAAGTCTGTAAAAAACAGTTTGAAACACTTTTCCTGCCCTTTTGTAAACACTTATCTCCCACAATATTTCTGTTCCTCTGTAGTTTGAAAAAACAAACACGAAAAGTTTTTCTTGTGTATCCTCAATAGAAGAACAGTAGTGTGTTTATCCTGTTATCACTCTGTTCTGTCTCTCTTTGATCCCTCTTTCCTCTCTCACAGATCTCTTTTATGTTTCACAAGAAATTTGCCTCATCTCTCATGACGCCACTGTATCATACACTGAAGATTTTACACATAGCAACTAAACCGTTTCACAGTAAATAGTGCAGTATGAGTGAATTTCTTTTGCAGCATCCACATCAAGCTATAATGCTGTTACATGCAAACACATGAATACACATACTTTTCACTATCACTCTTGCACACAAATCCAAATTTTGCTTGAACTTTTCTGTGTCTTGTTTTCTCACTCCCCATCTCTCTTTATCCCTCAGGTTGTGAGCCAATCCCGGTGCAGTATGTGCGTTGGGGGGATCCAGAGCCCATCGCTGCAGTGGTCTTCGCCTGTCTGGGCCTCATGGCTACACTTTTTGTTACTTCTGTCTTTATCAAGTAATTATAGCATACAGCTTCACTAGTTGTGTACATACACAGTAAAAAACAATGGGTCAACATAGCAATAATATACACCAATGCAATAATGGGTTAACTTTACTCAGTGCCCATGGGTAGAAAACCACCCAGTGTTGGTGTTTGTTTTTATAATACTGTTGGGTTTTTTTACCCAAACTAAAATTTACTCTAGCTCTTTTTTAAATTTACATGTCACTATTTGTTACTGAATGTGTATCCTGTCATATGCACATCATTTTGTACAGTTAACAAAACATGTGTGACAGTTTTAAGGTAAAACTTGAGCCTGTTGTGTTTGACACAGGGTCAAAATAACCATATTTTAGTTAACAGTAATATAAAAACAATTACACTAATTCTGGGTCAAATTGCTAGATTGACACAAACTGGATCAATTTTTAATGCAGTGGGGTTTTTTTGTGTGTGTGTCTGTGTTGCTAAAAACGGTTACGTTGTTAATGACAAAGAAATATCTACATGATATTTAGTTAAGATTCAGACACAGATGTCGGCCTAATTGACAGTAGATACAACATATAAATATATTTAAATATACAAATATAGAAATACAGTATAATCATACAAATAAAAGAAATAGGATTGCTTTACAGTAAACCTTTGCAGTTATAGGCAATACTCATTGAAACCAGTGAGCTTGTGAATATTATGTATTGAATATAATGCACCAAAAGCAATCCCTTCACTGTTACCACTTTTGTGAACCTAGATATAATTTGATCCATCTGTAGATTTTGGGACACTCCTGTGGTCAAGTCATCCAGTCGTGAGCTCTGCTACATCATCCTGGCTGGAATATGTCTGGGCTACCTGTGCACCTTCAGCCTTATCGCCAAACCCCACATAATCTACTGCTACCTCCAGAGGCTGGGAATTGGCCTGTCCCCTGCCATGAGCTACTCTGCCCTGGTCACCAAGGTACTTTCTTTTCTGTTGTTTTGCCAGGAGGCAGAGGAACAAATATACACAGTTCAAGTAGTGTCTGTGTGAGTGCCATCATCAGCTTCATTTGATATCAGATTTTTTTTTATTAAACTCTACAATGCCACTGAGGCATAACTATTCCACCATATACAAAGTCATCTTTACACCCTCTCTGTAAAAGGCCAGATTAATAAATGGCTTTGAGATTTTTAAACACAAATCAGCAGAGCAAAACTGCAAAATGTACACTAAAAGTAGCTGTTGAAGATTACTCACTTCTTTCATCACACACACTCACAGAGGAGGTGGAGGACAAAAATGAGGAACATACAGTATGCAGTATACTGTATATGTTATAGCCTTTGGCAGAGGAGAGAGCTGCAGATGATGTTGCAACCTGACACCCACTGACACATTGCTGCTGTTAATGCAAGTCAGCCTGGTAGACATGTTGCATATGAGACTAAATTACCTAAGATGACGATTCACTGAGAAGACTTTAACACTAACTTAACTTTTTAATTTCACCTTTGTACAACCACGTTTGATCAGACAACTTGTCTGCTATCATATTCCAATGTTGTTGAGGTTTTTTGCATACATAGAAGGGCATCTAAGGATAAGGGCAGGAGTAAAAGAGCTACCTCCAGAGATTGGATGACTGCCAACTGTAAGGGAGGTATGGTAGAAGTTGAGGATCTGCGTGTAGGCTGAGGATGATGTTTAAGATCTGGGAACTGAAAAGGGGATTACTGTTATGAATCAGTGCAAGCTGTATTATCCACAGTCGATGTAAGTGAAGCCTGCATAACCCTTTGATCTATTTTTGATCCAGACCAACCGTATAGCACGGATCCTGGCAGGCAGCAAGAAGAAGATCTGCACCAAGAAGCCGCGCTTTATGTCCGCCTGCGCACAATTGGTCATCGCCTTCCTACTCATACTGCTGCAGCTGGGGATTATTGTGGCACTTCTTATCATAGAGCCACCACAGGTGTGTGTGTGTGTGTGTGTGTTTTACAATGTGGGGAATTTTCATTTACATTTATTTATACAACTAGAGTGGCCTCTCCCTTTTTCTCTCCTTAGGTGATCTATGACTACCCCAGTATCCGTGAGGTACACTTGATCTGCAATTTGACCACTCTGGGGGTGGTGGCTCCTCTGGGCTACAATGGCCTGCTTATCCTTAGCTGCACCTTCTACGCCTTCAAGGTACTTCAGCATTACAGTACTTAATACATGCCGTATTAACTTAAACTGCTTTAAAAAATTATATTCTTCCTCTTCTCCTACAGACTCGTAATGTTCCGGCTAATTTTAATGAGGCCAAGTATATTGCCTTTACCATGTACACCACCTGTATCATCTGGCTGGCCTTTGTTCCTATTTACTTTGGCTCCAACTACAAGATCATAACCATGTGCTTTAGTGTCAGCCTCAGTGCCACAGTAGCTCTCTGCTGCATGTTTGTCCCAAAGGTAAGAAATGGAGACACACATTCTCACACAAACAGAATTACTATGAAAAAATGAAGACAGTTCCAAGAATCTTTTTGGTACAATTTTTGCATCCCTGCATCTTTATGCTAATAGTTAATTATTGTTCATTTTCATGGTCAGGTGTACATCATGCTCGCCAAGCCTGAGAAAAATGTCCGGAGTGCTTTCACAACATCCACAGTGGTGCGCATGCATGTAGGTGATGCCAAGAAAGCTGCCAAGTCCAAATCGTCTAGCAGCATGGCCAACTTCTTTCGACGCCGCGGGTCTGCACAGGACAACATCAGGTATAAATGGTTATTAAGATTAAGCTATGAATAAATTAACTCCAGTATCTAAAACCCCTGAGCCCAGTTGCATAAAGCTTCCTGTAAAAACATTTCCTTAAAGTAGTTCTCATTAAGTTATTTATATATATATATATACATATATATATATATATATACATACATACATACATACATACATACGGTATTATAATGTCAGCTTTTTTTTGCCATTGATAAGCTGTATAAAATGTGTCAGAAGACAGTTTTGAGACAGTCAAAACCCTATGAAGACCTTATCTTATTAGTTTTTACTGCATTCACTCCATAAAATTAGATGATCCATAACATATTACGTATTGACTTTGTAATATAATAATCTTTTGGCATATTCATCAAACAGGTTTGCCTCCTTTTTTTGCTGATTTTTGTCAGATCAGGTTAATAATCACACTATAAAAATACAAGCACAATCGTGGTTTGCATTGCATTCACTCATCATTTTACCTTAGGTAAGGACTTTACTAGTACTGGTCTAGGGTACAAAAGGATAAAGTCCAGCAAGAAGGGGTTTAGAGGAGGAAGCTGCAGGCAGGTAGGGACATGGCAGACATGGCATAGTCTATTTGCTGAGAAACTATCTGCTTGGCTAATTATTAGGCAATCTAAACTACTACTTACAGCCACATACTTTAGTTGTCTCTGTCCACGAGTCCATGCATAGAGATGAAGACTCTGCTGAGATATGTCCAAGTACACAACCATCCCTGTTCCTTCTTAAACTGTCTTTAGTGAATCAGAGCTGAATCCACCACAACAGGCTGTATATGCCAAGAAAAACTGCTCCCTGAGCTGAGAAAAGGCTACCTCATTTGGGTTAAGTACTCCCAGAGGAGACCCACTGCCTTTAAGGATTTCTCTTTCCAGGGAAGATAAAAGAAAATGAAGGAAGATGTGAAATTACACAGAAAGCAAAAGATAGAATGGGGGATGGTAGAAATACTGACAAGATGAAGTAGAATATGAACCTCAGTGTAGATGGGGGAGGTTCTTTTCTGTTTTCTTGGTATGATGGTAATATACAGTATTGTTTACACATTATGCCTTGCAGCATATAGAAGACATGCAGCACTGCACAGTAGATCTGTCATATTTATTATCACTTTTCAACTAATGTAAACTAATTTTATAACTCTGTCTTTCATATGTTTTGCAGTTCCAATGGGAAATCGGTGACGTGGGCGCAGAATGAGCGCAGCTACAGACCAAACCTATGGAAGAGGATGTCATTCCACGTCAAGAAAAAGGATGCAGTCGAGGTGAACCAGACAGCCATCATCAAGCCCTTCTCTAAAGGGGAAGATACACCCTCGGACACTGGTGTCAAAGAGCAGTACGAAGAGCCACAGCTGTCTCAGCCCTTCACCTGCACCCCTGCTCAGTCACCTCTGCCCACCATCAGCCAGCATGCAGCAAAGGCAAGGGGATTCCAGGGAGGAGAGGATGGAGAGGAGCCACAAGCTTTACCCACCTACGTACCTGAGCACCCTGCTGGGGTCAGAAGAAGAGGTGGGGACAACAGCCAGGGTGTTGGCATGGTGGATGGAGGGGACATTAGCATCATAGGTGTGGGTGACATCGGCATAGGGATGATTGGCAACCAACCTCAGGGCACCAGAAGAGGTGGGGACAACAGCCAGGGTGTTGGCATGGTGGATGGAGGGGACATTAGCATCATAGGTGTGGGTGACATCGGCATAGGGATGATTGGCAACCAACCTCAGGGCACCACGATCATGGACCAAATCAGCTGTGTGGTTAACCGCTTCACTGCCAACATCAGTGAGCTGAACACCATGATGCTGCCAGGGGGAGCCACCGTCAGCCCCACCTCCACCACCGCTCTGCCCGCAGCTGCAGATGCCGCCCCCTGCCCACCTCAGTATCTCGCACCCAGGAGCAGACAGGCCCCCTCCACTGTCACCACATATGCTGAGGTCGCGGCCGTCTCCAATTTCTGCGAGAATCGACCAGCAGGCAAGATTTATGAGCACCTAGCCGGGACTTGCGTGAGTGGCAGGCGAGCCAAGGATATGGAGGAGCTGGTGGCTCTAACGCCTCCCTCCCCCTTTAGAGACTCATCTCTGAGCTCCGAAGGCAGCTCACCCCCCTCGCTGTCCCCGGCTTCTGAGGTTGAATATGACCAGCTGCTGCTGAAACACTACAGCCACAGCTCCTCCTCTCTCTAAACCTGCTCTCTCTACACCTTTTTCTCCTTGTTTATCCTCTATTTGGGAGTATTTTAAACTCCAAAAGACAAAGCTTCAGACTGGACCAAACTCTTGGATGCCTTTCTACATGTGGATATTCTGAATGTTTAAGCTGTTTTTGAAATATATTTTCTTTTCAGATTGGATTTAATGCACCCACACATGCCTCCATTGAGAGGTCAGAGAGAAAAATACCAGTGGCAAGACTGCAAATGCTAAATGCTGAAATTAAGCTGAGCAATGTCCGTGCTTCTTTCTTTTGTCTCCAAGTTAGTTAAAAACATGGCAAACTGAAACACACATATGGGCATTTTACAGATTTTTAATTAAAAAGGACACAGGTACTGACACAGGTTTCTATCTCAGTTTTAAACTTTTCAAGTTCCAAAGAAAATACTGATAAGTTGATAAAACAAATGTAAAATCGGCAATTCCATTTTTATTTCATTATAAAATGGCTATTAATCCATAAGTAGGAGAAATCTACCAAATATGTATGTTAAGAGTTTCTTTGGATTATGCCAAAAATGGCTCATTGAATCTCAAAATGCCATTTGATTTCTTTTTTAGGTAAGGTATTAGAACACTAAAGACAGATGTATTTCAGTTGTTTTTTATTTTGCATTATCTATTATCATAAACACAGAAAGCGTGATTTGTTTTTATTGCTAATATAATTGCTGTTGACTTTATGTACATGTGATGATTTTGTTACTGACAAATTGCCCTAGTCTTTAATATTGTGAGACCCGGGTGGATGCAGATTCTATCAGCATGAAGACTTCTATCCAGAAGAAAAAAAGCTCAAATAACTTTTTTTGCATTTTGTATCCTAAAGGAGAAAGTGTACAGATGCAGCATTGTGCAAATCAGGAGGCAGGTTTTTTTTTTCTGTGTGGAGAGTTCTCAATGACCTTCTCTTTTCTTGGAACGGAAACATTTACTGAGAATGAAACCACCTAGAAACGACAGGAGCTCTTTATGTCTCAAGGGAATGTAAGACACTGTCCTCAATGGACACGACACCATCAGGTGTCTAACTCACAAAGAGATTATGGACTACTTGGATGTCTTCTTAAATTATTTTCTCTAGATGTGACTTAGTTGAATGTATGATAAGTAATCAATTCGAAGTGGACCAAAATGATCCTCCACCTCAGGATGTGTCTGAACCAAAATACTTTCTGACTTCAACTCCTACCTGCTGAATGAGCGGCGTCATCTGTTGGCTCAAAATATTTCCAGTTTGCATGATGTCAAGATTTGTTTGCACTCCTCAAGTTATATTTGTAATGAATTACTTTTTAATATCATACATGTCGAACCAATTAAGATTAATAGATACAGTAGCAAAGATACTATTGTTGTTGATGTGTTTTTAAGATTCGTTTTAGGAGGAGAGAAGCAAACTGAAAGTGTGCCAGATTTTGCAAAACAGCTTGTTTCCAGCCTGGCTTTTTACCTACATATGTGCCAATGTCTCCTTGCAGTAACATACATTGCGTTTCTATAAATGGACTCACATTGAAAATCCTTCTGTGAGCCCATTTAGGTTCTAATCTTTCAAGCATTTCAGGCATTATAAGGAGGACATTATTTTTTATAATATTTGATGACATTTTGACTTTGTTATTTCTTATGTTTGAACATATTCTTTTTTTTATTCTTTTTATTATATTGTATCTGCATTTTGGCCTCTCTGAGGATGTAGATTAATGGTAGTATGGATTCATTGGCTAGCAGATGTAACTGATGATGTGGGAGCTGGCTTGTGTTAATCAGATGGGTTTTTTTCTTTCTTTTTACTCTGGCTTCAGTCCTTATTTTTTCTGTATGTTTACACAGGCAGGAATGTGTTCATGTTTTTTGAAATGTGCAGTATTTTCTACTGGTTTTCAATGTAAAAAGCATCATAGACAATTGCCATATTTGCATGCAGGTTCGTGCCAACTGAAATTTTGCAGGTGCATACTACTCTTTATACTGTTAATTCACTGATCTACAGAAGACATTTGTCTTGGTTTTAGCTCTTCTTCTGCCTTTCAGATAGCCAGAATTTACTATTTAGACTTGTGCTGCATTAAAGGTTTCCATCCAAAAGGCAATACATTTTTGTAATTCATTGTAAATGCTCATTATTCACATTGTAGGAATTCTTCATTGCTATTATAGGAATAATACTTTATCTCACTATTCAAAACTTAAAAGCATAACTGTAACTGGAAGAAAAGGTCTCAGACTCACTCATAATTATATTAGTAAACCATACTTATTTACTTTCCTGCAGCAACAACTTTATAATAGCCGTTTGTTTTTCCTTTGGTGGATAACTCATTTTTGTATGACACTTAAAAATCAAAATTTCTAAGCTAAATGTTTAAGGAGTCACGTTTCCTTTCAATGCTAAGAACTGGATCGTGTGCAGCGTTATTTTTACACTTCGATGTTACTTATGAACCTTTTCTAAATAAGAAGATAATTGTGTCAAATCACACTGCGATAATTAATAAACCTAGCGGGAAATAGGGTTTCTAGGGCACTCTTTATTAAATAACATGTGATATAATTTCCTATGCCGTCAATTGCAGACCGAAATTGTTCAGCGAAATTAATATATTCACAAGATGGTGGGCAAAGTTTATTCATAGTTAGAGCGTAATAGCTTTGATGAGCCCAGGGAGACAGCAAGACCTCAATGGACCAACTCATTGTTTATCCTTGAAATCTAAAAGTGGTATATGCTGTTACATAGTCTTCCCTCACTGATATAAATGGGGGGGTGGGGGTAATACAATTCAGCAGTGCCACAAATTACAGCCTCAAAACGAGCATAAAGCTGAATCAACACCTTCAACAAACACTGAACATTATAACCTTCATGAAGATGGATTCTTGTTTACAGGTCATAGTCTGTATACAGACACACTGCATGCTGGGAGAGGTGATTACCTGTCCTGGAACTGGAGGCATTTGATAATGTCTCTCACTCCTACAGACCACTTTAGATTTACACAATAACTCACGTGGCTTGAGTGCATGGGGGTTGAGTTTTGCAGGAACATATGTATAATATAACACAGCCTTACTCATCTCCGACTTGGCAAACACGTACGTGTTATTAAAGACAACAGAAAACAACCAGTTCAGCACTATTGTCTCTCTACTGCTTTCTGTCCGGCCGTGGTGTGTGGACACCGTCAGAGGCAAGAGCGGAAACACAAAAACACAGAAACCCCCAGTCACACGTGAAGCTAAGTGTAGTCACTGTGGGACGTCCTGTACAGCTGTGTGAGCAACCTCTCATATGACAGACAGTAATGGCCCTCGTGTCGATTCCCCCAGAGAACAAGTACAGTTCAAACAGAGCTGAATATGTCAATCAAGATAGAGATTTTGTGAAGACACTGCCAGCCTCTTTGCATCTGTCTTTCTGTGTGAATGCACTAAAAGTCTGTACTCTCCAGAGATCCAGTTGGCAGATAATACCAGGTCTGGGGTCTGTTGAAACGAGCAGGTGTACTGCCTTATTTCTATAGCTTTGCTGAGTAACATCAGTCTATGTTCCACACTTCATGTGGTTCTGATTTAACTGAGAAAAGCTATGCTCATGTCTCATTAAACATGCTTCTGGGAAAAGGCCTCAGGACTTATGTAGACTTCCATACAGGTAAGCAAAAAAAGTGTCTTCTCTATGTGTTTTTGGATGAATTTGTTTAATTCAATATGTTTACATACACATAATAATCAAATTATAGCCAAAATCAGCAAAAGGTGTTACTCTGATTAGGGTAAACTGCTAATATTATATTAATATTCTATGGATCATATATATTAATATAATAATATTGACTTTCCTGCAGTATTCAACCTGAAACTAACTCTTTTTTTTTTATTTTTTTTTTTACGATGGTTTACCCTGGTGGCTTGTGTATATATTTGTCATAATATGACAATAAAACTATTATTTAAGGAATTCTTTTTACAGTAGCATCAACATAGTAGAGCGTGTGCAAAGATGTGTTTCCAGAAAAAAGCACACCAGTCTGTGATGGCCTGTACTTGAAGCATTGGGTAGTTTAGCTACACTAGAGAACACTTGTAAATGATGAGACAATGGAAGCAACATCATGAATTGTCTTAGCAATGATATGTTTGCCTTTATTGACATGCCTAATCCAGCAGTTGGATGCCATAATGTGTGTTGCTAAATGTAGTGAAAATGTATATTACATAAAAATAGGTAGCTATAGGCCTACCTAAAACGCCTTTTAATAATGAGACTAAAATAGGAGGACCCTATCTTACTACAACTGTGTAAGTATACATTGACATGACTGACATTACTGTCTTAATTGCATTATGGCTGCACTTTTGAGCTGTATGTAAACAAAATATAAGGAGCATTCCCTCTTTGACCAGATAATGGAGGCAACACGTGAGGAGAGGGCCAGTACCACAATTTCCTGCACGCCATAGGAGAACATGTTCCTAGCCTATCGATAACTGAAGCAACGAGGCGACTGTCTCGCAGCACACAAAGGGTTAAAATATGACAACAGTTGCATAATGTGGCAGTAATACACTAGAGACTCACCCAAACCCCTCACAGGCGTATGGCGCCTTCAGTAAACCGTGCGCACTGCTCGTCTGCCCGGGGTGACGAGGCGAGGTCACAAGTTCCCAAGCACAGCCCCTGAGCAGATCACGCACTTCCCCATGGGGAGGGCGGTTCCTGAACCCAATCCGGAGAGGGAGACACACGGCATCAGGGGCACGAAGCCTCGAACTCTCACTCATACCGAGTCAAAGTTGCTGAAAGCTGCTGCGTCTGAGATCCGACAGGTGGAATGTCCAATCACTCATCACACTCCAACGGCATGCAGAGCCTCCGGAAGGAGCACCTGTACAAGGTGCTGGTTATCGGAGACCTGGGGGTCGGGAAGACTTCCATCATCAGGCGCTACGTCCACCAGACCTACTCCACCAACTACCGGGCCACCATCGGCGTGGACTTCGCCCTGAAGGTGTTGAACTGGAACTCTGAGACTGTCCGGCTTCAACTATGGGACATTGCAGGTGGGACAGTGAATAAGTTGAATATGTTTAATTCATTTTATTTGCTGGGTATATAGTTAATCATGTCCTGCTGTCACTACAAGTGAAACTAAAAAGTAAATCCTCTGCATTGATGGATGTAATGCATTTGTATTGCACACCATTTATAGCTTAAATATAGGGTATTTTAAAATGCAAGAAGTAATGCAAGAAGTAAGGAACAATTTCATACCCTCATTGAAAAAACTGTTGTTTAGCAAAGCTATTGGTCATAGTTCCTTAAAAGCTGATGGTTTGGGGAGATAAGACTTATCTTCAAATTGACAGACTTGTAAAATTACGAAACATCCATAACTCAAAGATGCACTGTCACTGTGGAGAGCTAGTAGCTGACACAAACTCTCTCTCTCTCTCTCTCTCTCTCTCTCTCTCTCTCTCTCTCTCTCTCACACACACACACACACAAACACACACACACACACACACACACACACACACACACACACAAATTGTTGCTTAGGGAAGACCAGCACGCTGTCACTCAGTCATTCATTCAAGGTATGGTGGTGCATCATGTGATTATGCCCATGTGAGGGAGATTTTCAGAGGTCAGTCACAGGAGTGTCATTGTAGCCTAAATAAAAAAACAAAACATCATTACTCAGTCAGTCACTCACACACACACACACACACAGACATGCATGCACATGCTTTAAGCGGTTAATTTGGATCCATCCAATGCAATTATCTGCTTTAGTCTTGTCTACCTGCCTCAAATTCATCCTAGGGAGGAGTAGGGACGGACTAAGTAGGCTTTGTTATAATGTATGGAGTGGTAAATGTGACATGTTGTACTTTGAAGTCATGTAAAGCTTTAAATTGCACTATCAGTGTGTTGAATGACAGCGCGTCATGTGACACGTGTGACGCGTGTGTCTGCCTGGGACTGCTGTCACACCACTGCAGATGCGGGTTCCTTGTGAGTGATGAGAATCATTCATACACTCTCTTGCACGAAAGGAGGAAGTTCTCAATCCATGCCCTGTCAGATTTTCCATTTCCTCTTACTCATGAGGCAAATAGCAGCATTTTGTCCTTGTCAAAGTGTTTCTTGCAAAGGCCAAAAGTGGACTTTCACGCATAAATATTTATCAACCATGTCAACTTTTCTGCTGAGAGGGCATGGTATGTAAAACAAGCAGGGTGCACACACCTACACGCTCAGTTTTGGACCAGCAAGTACTCACGTTAGACAGCAGAACACACACCCCTGGAGAATTTCATGTTGACAGCTGTTCCAAGTATCCTGCTCCTCAAGCACCTAATTTCCATTTCCTGCACAATACAGCACACATACATGCATACCTGCACACAGACATTTCACATGTTTATATTCTCACACATATATTGTATGAATACCGTTATAGTCTATGTCTACGTTTATTTTCATTACAGGTCCGGCAAAATCCAGGTTTAATTTAAGTAGGCCTATTATCAGCAGGAACAAGTAGTCGCATTGACCATCTGGTTAAGTGCAACGTGACCGTAAGTCCACAGGAATGTGCTGTTACATGGGAATGCAGGCACTGCTAGCTGCAATCTTAATGCCAGCTGTATTGGTTGTTTTGCTGCAAAAAAAATGCAGGACAACAAGGAGAATCTCTCATCAAACTTATGGCTGGGAACCATAATGTTGCCACACTAATGAATGAAACTCCCTGTGGGTGTGTGTGTGTGTTTGTTCATCACAGGTCAGGAACGTTTCGGAAACATGACACGAGTGTACTACCGTGAAGCCATGGGAGCCTTCATAGTGTTCGATGTGACACGGCACACGACCTTTGAGGCCGTCATCAAGTGGAAAGAGGACCTGGACTCCAAACTAAGGCTGGCTGATGGACAGAGCATTGCCACAGTGCTGCTGGCTAACAAGTGTGACCAGGGCAGGGAGTTGACCAACAACGGCATCAAAATGGACCAGTTCTGCAAGGATCATGGCTTTGTCGGGTGGTTTGAGACCTCTGCTAAGGTGAGACCAGAGTGAAGTTCACCACGTGTGAAGCGAGATTTATTCCTGCCTGTCCTGGGGCCTTTGTAGTTCAAGGAATAGTTTGCCATTTTGGGAAATTCTCTTATTTGCTTTCTTGCTGAGAGTTAGATGAGAAGATCAATCCCAGTCTCGTATCTGTCAGGTAAATATCAACCTAGAGCCAAGAGACGATTAGCTTAGCTTAGCTTAGCGTAATGACTGGAAACAGGGGGAAACAGCTAGACTGGCTCTGTTTAAAGGTAACAAACTCCACCTACAAGCGCCTCTAATTCTCACTGAATTCAACTGGCTGCTGGCTGTAGCTTCATATTTAACAGACAGACATGAGAGAGATATCTATCTTCTCATATAACTCTCAGCAAGAATGCGGATGAGCGTATTTCCCAAAACGTTGAAGTACTGCTTTAATCAGCAACATGACAATGAATGGGCCAGATTGGAGGCCTTTGCAGTGAGTGTCTGACGCGCTCACTGGAGATCATCTCCCACTCAGGTCACTTCAGTCAGTGAAAAACATCCCGTCAGAGCCAACTGGAATTTCATATCCTCGTGGAAAGTGGCTCTGTGAGATAAATTTACAAAGCAGGGTCAGAACAAGTTATTGAAGTGAAAAGTCAGAAGTATTAGAGGATTGTTAACTGTTTTTTATGGTGTTCAAAACTCAATCTTTTAGGGAATTGTGCTTCAAATCAAAGAAAAGTTATTTAATCAATTTTTTCCTTGAGTAGTGTATATTTTGCATCTGCGTAATCTGACATGTCATTGAAGCTTTATCAAACTTTTACTGATTGAAATATAAAAAAGTAAAGATGTCATGTTTTCTCATGGCAGTATAATTATGTAGAAGTAGAAAATTCTGACTATAATATCTACTGTATGGTATCCTCAGAAACACTGGGATCTTCACTAGCATTTAAAGTATAGTTATATGGGTTTGAACAATTCTTTTCTGTACAGTATGTGTTTGTAAGGATGGACCTGCCAAATAATAATAAATAAAATAATCACAAATCTCTGCAGTACTTACACATAGCTATAAATTCTACAAATGTTGTCTTTATTCACACGTCGTCTGTTTACACTAATGTGTTGCAGCAGCACAAGTGCGCTGCCATTCGTGTGGCATCAAGACTCAACATTCTGAAAGGTCAAAGGTTATAAGGTGCAGGTTCAGCCAGGGGTGTCAGAGGTAGGCTATGCAAACAGACATAACCATCCTCCTTTGGTAGCAGCTAAAAACTGGGACTGGGATTATGTGCTTTACAGGCTTAGTTGAGACGATTGTTTTGATAACATTCCCAATCAGAATCTATTAAAATGAGCTTTTCCAAAGGTCCATGCATCATATGTTTACTTGAAACATATTTTTCTTGGGGTCATAGATGTGTTTTATTCTCTTTTGTCTTTGTCTGACAATCTGAATGTCAGGCAGGATATATAACAAAAAGAAAAACCTGTAAAAAAATAATGAAACTACAAATTGGAAAAAAAAAGGTAAGTAAAAACTAATTATAGAGACACACCTGACTGCAGTTTATCTCTCTTCTTTAGGACAATCTCAACATCGCTGAAGCCGCAAACTTCTTGGTCAAGCACATCATGGCCACAGAGAACGACATCCTGAAATCTGTGGTACCAGACACCATCTCACCTCAGCTCAACTCTGACAGGCAGATGAGCTGCTCTGGCTGCTTCAAATAATGAAAGGACAGAACAGAATGGAGACACAGTAGGACGAAGAGGGACAGGCAACACCACACAACCTTCCAAAGAAATCTAAGTACGTTCTTTGGTCCAAACCAGAGTTGAAGATTTTAGTTTTCTTGGTGGGCAAACAAGTGTAACACCCTTGTCTATGCTCTTTGACATGATTGTTTAAAGTATCAAACTGCCAACATTGCCTTTTGTGGCTGCTGTTTTTAGCTGGTCAAGATTACGTTCTCCTCTAACAACAGTTCACCTGGAAAAGGACTGACAAGTGGCACTCACCTGCCTGACCAAACTGAACAAAAGGAGTACATGCTCCCAGCATGCTTGATGCAACGCACCCAAAGGTGTGCAGTAATGACAGAATGAAAACAGGAGTCTTGTTCAACTTATATCTGTTCTTCACCATTTCAAGCAAGTATCATTGTGTTGCTGTTCTCCCTCTATTTGCCTTCCCCTCCACATACACTTGGTGAAGAAAACCAGTGTGGGAGACATGCAGCATTAGTCTGCAAGAGCCAAAGAAAGCAGTATTGACAACTTTCAATGGATCCCAGATTTGCTATTGTGTAACTATGTGAATTTTGCACATCCATTGCTTTTTTTATTATGATTTTAATTTATTCACCGTATGCTTTTATGAGTGTAATGCTGGTTAATGTATGATTATTGTTCTACTTAAAATCTTTCCTACAACTGACTAATGTGTAAGCCTTATTTAATCAGGCAATTGAAGTAACAACACATTTGGTCGGGGCGAGCAGCTGCAAAGAGCTTGCCTAGTGTAACTAGTCTTTTATGGCCAGTGGGCAGTTCCACTGGAGCAGTTCAGGTTTACTGTAAGTGATCAAAGGCTTGTCAGACATGTTTGCTTGTTAATGGAAAAGAGTGGCTGTCCTTCTGTCTAAAGTTTGCTGTCATAACTACTATATTGGGCCGCAGCATCTCACCAAAGTGATCTCTGCGTTTTTGTTTTTTTTCTTCAGAATTGGTCAATTTGTGTCTGTGCGTTATTTTTCTTCATTAGAAGGAAAATTGTGTTGATTGTCTGGGTGTAAACTGGACATGAGTTTTCCTTGCCAAAGCCGAACCCTCTGTATCCATGGTAACTAGATCAAGTCTTTTTTTATGGGTGTCCTCTAACGTCTGTGTGAAGCTATTTTTCGCTGTAGTCGCAACCACACAGACACAAATGCACGCACACACACCCATACATGCACACATATACGCACAGATCCTCGTTCCTTTTTTTCCCTCATCTTTTCTCCTCTCCCACTCCACTCCATCCTCCGTTATTGCTTCTTATCCCTAAAAACTCTCTGTCCTCTCTCAATACGGCTGCTTTCAGTGTCTTCCTTTTATGTGTCCCCTGCCTATCTTTTGTCTACTTTCTATAATTCTCTGATTCACACACAGCACGTACAGTACAGCACATTATATAAACCATGCACAGGCTCGACTACACACCCAGAGATGCAGTACTTTTATTGATCTTCCAACAAGTTGATTTTGGTTGCATGTGTGTGAAGTTTTTAAGGCAAGGTAGTTGAACCCACTGGTGTCATTGTTGTGTCTGTTTTCTTATTGTAACTTAAGCCAGAGAAAATAACAATAATAATAATAATAATAAACTTTATTTATATAGCACCTTTCATGCAGGCCGTGTAGCTCAAAGTGCTTTACAATAGAAGTGAAGAAACGAGAGAGAGAAAAAACACATGCATAATAAAATACTGCAAATACTGCGCAATAAAACCAAGCAAACAAATTGGTAACAAAGACGAGAAGCAGCAAATAGCAAAAGCAGGTATGCCAAGGGCAATGTAGTATTTGAAAGATAGCACAAAAACAATGATAGAACAAAACAATAAAATATGTCAAAGATAAAACCAGACAGGGGAAGAGTGACAATTAGTTAAAAGCAGTGCTGAATAAATAAGTTTTCAATTGTCGTTTAAAAATGTTCACAGAGTTTGCATCTCATATAGCCTTGGGTAGGGAGTTCCATAGTTTTGGGGCATAGGTAAAATCTGAATGTGTGACCTTTTATATAAAATAAATTCCCTGGGTGTAAAATGTGTCAAAGCCGGATAAAATCAGTTGCATTATGTGTTACCATTTACACAAAGGTACAGTCAGTGTATGATGACATATGTTACGTAGTTTCCTCCAGCTGCTGTCCATCAGCAGTGTAGTGTTTATAAGCCTGATCACGACAGTGTCATGTGTTGTTGTGTGAGTTCTTGGTGGTAATTTACAGCATGTACATTTGGGCTTTATAGACTTAAACAATGGCTTCTCCACAGGATTACAGTTTTACAGTGTTAGTTTGACTCATCATGAGGGTGTGTGACACCATGCGTCATGTGACATCAGCAGGGTGTCACACTTTAGAGTTCTGAACTGATTTGGACCAAAGAAAGAACTACATGCTCACACACTCGCACACATACACACACATGCTTTGAGACAAATAATTTACACGTAAACTGCACATCTTCAGCTGGTTACACCACTTGTGTATTGTTCTTGTTTATTATTTATTGTAAAGTAGTAAAAATAAATGAACTAATTTCACATGTCCCTGTTTTTGTAACGCATTAATATAATGTGACACCAAAGTACGCTCATGGCATTTAACCTTTAACCTGGAACAAACCATTTTACAGCCTCATGATCACTGTAGTACTTTAGTAAAGCTTCACAAATCACTGTAAGAGACAGTGAATCAGCTTGCATGTGTTATTAGTTTATACTGAGAAATGTGTGTGTGTGTGTGTGTGTGTGTGTGTGTGTCCTCAGGCTGATCCAGGACTCATAGGTTCTTATTAGGAAACCACATGACTGCGTGGATTATTCTCTGCCTGAGGGATTAGATTTGGTCGTCTGCTCTTGGCTCACGTTAAGACATCACCACCAACAACCCATCAAATTATCCAAAAATGCTACATAACCACGTTTGAAGACTTTTGTCATCTGAAACTCTACAAGCAATATCTAAAGACATAAATAAGTCTGATATAAATTAAGCACATGGTTTAAGAAACAAGCTCACTTCAATAATGTTCTTAATGTTGATGAAGTTGTGAGAGTGGGTGTCATTGTTTTGGAATTTCAATTACATTTCAAAAGATGTAATTAAAAATTAAACAATAAAATGAAACTTTAATTTCATTTAGCAACAAAATTCTCCAAGTTTTGGCCTGTTAACTCTTCCTGTGACAACAGCTGGCACAGATCTAACTATTCATTACTGGGATTATGAGCCCAGCATATTGTGCTCGCTGTAGTTCTCAGGCTCTGCCAGAGAACCACCTACAGAAAACACCCACATATTCTCTCAGAGAAAAAGAGCGAGAGAGACGGGAAGAAGCAGGTAGTGAGAGAAGAAAATGAGACGGGAGAAAAGAGACGCTTAAATCTTGCAGCAACAAAAGGTTACAGACTGACAGCTCATCAAGAGTGCATGCAGGTAAACAAAAGCAGACACATCAAACAGGTCACATTCAACTGCCAATGAAATATTTACACAGACAGAATTCACACAGATTATAACTGTCTGTTATATCAGAACCCATTCAGCCAGCTTAATCACATGCAGACCAACAGAGTCTTTTTGGAAAGTTACATAATTCAGCTACAAGAACTCAAGATGACAGAAGAGACTTGATCTGATTTGATCTAGAGTCTTTCTCCCTGCTCTCACCATCAGTAACTGCTCATGTGGTGCCATCTGTTGTCAGATTAGTAACACAGCAGGCATTTTATTCACTTTAGGGTAATTCAAAATTAAAGTAATGGATGCTGATTGGTTGGAAACAACCCTCCCTTTTTTCATTTCTAGTGGTATTCATTTGCTAAACTCTCCTTTGTTTTAGATTATACTAACTGAACTTCCACGGCCTAATAAGGTGACACATGGCTAGGACTGACTCATACAGTGTGTCTCCCAGGATTCCTCATTTCTAAAGAAAAACCACAAAGATAAACACTGTTGGATGTACACACACACAAACACACACACACACACACACACTCGTTAAAGTGAAGTGCAGCCACTTGAGAATGACTGGATTTGAAACAGCATGTGAACACCAAGCATGCTTTCCCAAGCAAATGACCTCCTCTATTAGGGTGACTTTCTCATCTTTAAGCCCTGGGACCTCAGCAACTCTCAGTTCCCACTCCCTACTGCCAAAATCTATTATTTCACTAATTATCTCTTTATGATAAGAGCATGAAAAGCCAGTGAGAATGACCAACATTACTGTGATTTAGAGATCTTAGTATAGTTTTGTAATCATGCGGGGAGTATTACGCTATGTTTGCTCACACAAAAGAAACACAAGAGATGAAATAACAGTTTCTGCTAATTAAAATAGCCTGCGGAGAGAGAAAGCGGGAGAGAGAAGGGGTGAAGAAAGAGAAACTCAGAAAGTAAATGAAAAGTAACAGAGAGGAGACTAAGTGGGAGAGGGTGACTGAGATTCAGGCGGGAGAAGCATGAAAGACTAAGTGCATTATTAAATCATTAATATATCTCACCAGGTTGAAAGATGAGTCCTGTGAGGACCTCGTGAGCTCGGCTATTCCTCACTCACACTGAGCTCTGACAGATTTTACATCTCATTAAACTTACTGATGGTATTTCAGTAACACTGCATTGTGCTAACAATCTTCATAAGTGGAGGATGATAACAAACATCTTTTACTGTTTGGCTCAGTTTCAGTCTGTTTTAATGTTCATTGGTTCTGTTTCACTTTTGCTTAAAAAAAATGCAGGAAAACCATTTGGACATTGTCATGGAAATATACAGCAATTTTTGTGCATTAAAAATAAAGGAACAGTAGAAGAGCAATTTATGCAGCATATCCTATAGTACACATACAGCTCTAGTCTATAGCACTGCCACTAGAGGGCAATAGGCACCAGCGTTATCATACGTTACTTTGACTGAATGTACAGTCTGAAGTCTGCCTGGTGGGAGAAAAAAAAAACATTCTTATGTCATAAACCATCACTTGCCATCTTCAAGCCCTCAAACCCCTTCTTTCCTCAAAAATACAATGTGGTTACTCAGCATTTCCTCAAAAAAATCAAAAATCAATGTATACCGGATTTATGTATTTACACTATCGGAATGATATTTTACACAAAGAATTAAGAACAGCTGCATTGTAATGATTATCAAGAGTGAATATAAATCTATAAATATGTGCACATATAATACAGTGAAACTTGATCATGAGGTACTGGGGATGGGGGTGCAAAGCTGGTTTTCTGTGAAGAGTCCTGAGTGTCAATCAATCTACTATAAGCCGGGGAGAAAATAGGTGAAAGGTTACAGGTTAAAGTCCACAGAAAAGCTACATAAAATGGAGTAATGAATGGGATGCACAATAACTGTGCTGTTGATGATATAGGAGACACAAAATATAAACAGAAATCTGCTCATAAATCTATCAATGAGATATTGTGAATATGAATAAACCTTGACAGTAATTTAGATAAGGGCGTTGAAGATGATCACATTGTGGGTAAAACACAATATTTCCATCTAATAGAAATAGAAGACTTCAGTGCCTTCCACAGTACAGGACAGACACATGAGAGTGAGGCAGCTTTTCTCTTAAAAGTGTACTTTGTTCATTTATAAAGGCTTGGCTATGGCGCAATTTCTTTAGACAGCACTTCAAACATATTAAGGCAAATTTGTGAGGTCAGTTTCAAAGCAGGTCAGGCAACCACAATGACAGCCTGAAATATGACAGACAGACATATGACCAGAAGGTAAACATGGCACACTATGTCAAGTCTATTTGTTGAGTTTGTCTGGTTTTGGTGCAAAATGCTGTTTTGTTTTACACTCTATGTAAATAGGGCAAAACCAACACTGTCTGCAAGAGGTATTGTAAGCTGTATTTTCCTATTAACACCTGAGAACCTTACTGTACTAAACTGTATCAAAAGATTTTTTTTTAAACAATTAAAAGTACATATGTACAGTATATAAAGTTGAGTGTGTTACCCTGAGGTAATCAAACAGTGAAGCTATTGTTCCCTTTGATTTATGATTAAAGTTGTGATTGTCTCAGTGGTAAAATGTTAACATATTATGTTATATATTAATATTCTCAACATGCACCTTGGCTGCGTTGACTTGTAAGCAGGTACCTTTAATCAGAAAACAAAGTGTAATAAGCTAGTTGCAAAGCTGGGCACATTCGCTACAGAAGGTCATCAAAGACTTATAATTGGTGTAAAAGTAAAATGAATGGTTTTGGACACCTTGAATGCATTCCTGACCTTTCAATTTAAGTCTTAAATTTTAAATTGTAAAGGTAGCAGCAGTTAATTAGAACTTGTGCTGATTACGACCTTCTCATTATAAATGTATTGTCATATTACTGCTTAATTTTGCAGCATGTACTCAGACCACAGTCCCTGGTAATGTCCTCATAAACTGAATGATACAAGGTGGGAACCTTTGGTTTAATAACCAGTTTGACATCTTATCCTCAGGCTCCACGATCCTATGGATTTCCACAAAGTTTCAGTATGTGTGCCAGGTGTGCATCTAAAGCGAATGTTGATCATCCTCTGTAAGTGTATCCCTCCTGGAGCTGGACGAAGCCTTCTCAGCCCCCATATACTTATCAAGGCCCAAAGAGCAGGCAGAGAGTGAAGCCCGAAGCTGGAGTGGCAACCCAGGATGTGAAAGGAGTGTGTCTAAGTGAGGAAAGAAAGAGGACAGAGGGCAGTCTGGGGAGGTGTATTTGGCTAACACCTGGAGCTGCTCTGGCTGTAGGTTGGCTTCGTTGCAGACCCTCTGACATAAGGCTGAGACACTCTGACATGTTTTCATCTTCAGCTGGTTCAGCTGGCTCTTCTCCATGATCAGTTTCTCCCTCTCTGTCTTCTGTGACATACACATGCAGTACACACAACCTGATTAACATGTCTGTGAATAAGAAGTGGACAAAAATAATTTAAAAAAACAAACAAAAATGTTGTTTTTTTTGTTTTTTTTACCAGTTTGTTGATTTCACACTGCAGATTGTAGATGCAGTCTAGTTTCCTCTTGCGGCAACGCTGAGCTGCGAGGCGGTTTTTGCTGCGCCGTCTCATATCATGGACTAATTCCAGCTGTTCACTCGTAAAGACCTGTTGCTTCAGCAGCTGTTGGAAGTCATTTCTGCTCAGATCCACGATCCAGTCTACAGAAAATGGCAACTGCACCTGAGGACACCCAAACAGGAAATAAAGGTTACACAAAAGAGTACAGCTTTAGTACCCTTTAATGCCAAAATCAATGCTTTTTATAGATAGATTTTGTATGATGTCATGCTGTAGACGACATGGGACTGTGACTGTATCTGTTATGTCTGTATGCTTTGTTGAATCACATTAGTGAGCCTGAAGGCACTCAGATAACCTGCAAGTATAGTACACATACACCTGCTTTAAAGCAGCAGGCTTGCAGAGACAGGTTTTATTTGCTTGTCTGAACATCATAAGAAATACTCATAACAGCAAATGATCATTTCCAACGTGTATTTCTTGAGTCTGAAGAAAATTAAACTAATCTTAGGACATCTTTCAATCAATTAAAATACAAAAAAATGAATGATCAAAAATGTGTGGAACTTGCTGTATACTGACAAAAAGAAGTAAAGTGAGGCAAAGTTTTATTTTAACCAATCTGTTAATTATTAACTGTAAAAACGAGGAGTTAACTTTTAAAAGCAGAGGTCAGGTACTGGGTTATTGCTGGGAAACACTCACCAGCTTATTGGTGCAGTATAAATCTCGTGTTTCAACTAGGGTAAATAAAAAAAAAACGTTTCTCCTCTGAAATGACCTTTAGCTTTGTCCGCACACTCACTGCCCTGTTCATACTGTCAGTCCAATCCAAAGAGACGTTCTGGACAGCAGCATGAGAGGTTCCTCAAACCTGTTGTTTGTGTCGCCTGTTGTCATTGGCAACTCAACAGGCTGAGCTGTCAGTTTCAGTTGAATTGGACCCTGAACTAATTAGCACACACACACACACACACACACACACACACACACACACACACACACGTCATATCTACTTGTACCTATGCTCTCTTATCTAAAACAAACATAGTGAAGTAATCTACAGGAAGGGTGAGCTTTCTGACGTTTAGTGACACAGTTTAATGTCAGCACAGCATGAACCTCACAGTTAGGTGGCAGCAGGACAGATATATAGAAGAACAGAGCACAGCTCCAGAGACATTCATAGTTTAACTGCTCACCTGTCTGGCTCTCTCTCTTGTGTAGGACTCACTGTCTCCTTCTGTTTCTGTCTCTGAGTCTCCATCCTCCCCTGAGTTGAGGGATGACGCACCTGACTGAGACGCCCCCTCGCACTCAGACAGCTCTGCTCCCTTCCATAAACATTTGCTTTGGTCCAGATCCTGGAAAAAGGGACACCTGTTGCTTGGTGAGCTGAGGTTGACGTGGAGCCTCAGCCACTCTAAAGATGTGCTCTGTGCCCGTCCGCTCCCTGTATCAGAGGAACTTCCCACATCAGGGTCCTGGAAGTTCAGCTGAGACGAGACCAGGTCGGACATCTCACTTTCCGCGGTGCTCCTGTCTCTGACATTATTTACTGACAGGGCCTCTCTCTCCATGCTGCCTGTTTGTCCTCCTTTTCCCCTTTCTTGCCAGCCAGAATCTATTTCATCATCTGCCCTTTTCTGCTCAGCTTCTACCTGTTCCTCTGCCTTTTGATGAATGGATTCTGGCGCTAGTACACCAGATTCCCTTGTTTTCTTGTCCTTTGTAATGTCCATGACAAGCCCCAGTGACCCAGTGATTGCAGGGCACGCACCAAAGGTCTTCAGGGGGCAATGGGGCAATATTAACCCTGATGACCTCTCACCCAGCACTGTGCTTGGCCCTGAGGGGACTGCCTTGACATTGGGTCTGTCTGAAAAGCCTATGTCTTCCTCCATATTCATATCTCTTTCCTTCTCAATCCATTTCCCCTGCCTTTCTTTTGTTTCTTCCTTAACTATATCAACCTCCACTCGTCCCACACCAGCCTCTGTTTTCATGTCATGTATCTCAGTTTTCCTTGGGTCGTCAGCCCCTGCTATGCTCTGTCCAGTCGGATTGGAGAACGATTTTCCAGGGAATTCAACCTCAGTTTCATTCTTACTCTTTGCACTGCTGGAGCGGAGAGAGCAGGAGAGGTCACAGTCACCCCTGACTACGGTTCCTGGATTGTTCAGACTTTTGCCTGAGACACAAGTTTTCTTCCCGCAAGCCAGCTGCCTGCGATACTTTGGACACAGCATAAAATAGTCATTTGTCCCTTCAGACACAGGTGTAAGAGTGCCTGCACTGTTCTGACTTCCCATTTTGTCATTCACTGATTTGTTACAGAGCCAAGCCGCTTCCTGTTGAGATGCTGAGTCAGCAACTGGTTTTACTTCTTTCTCATCCAACAATACATTGTCAGAGTTTACGCCACGGTCTTCCTTTGATAATCTCCTCTTACATTTCTTCTTACAGCAGGTTTTTCTCAGAAAAGGGGCAGAGCTCTTGCTGCTGGAGAAGAACTTAGGGAGGAGGAAATCAAAGCATGCCTCATCTAGGTCTCTGAAGCCAAGAATGGAAGCTGAGTTGCGTATTTCTAAGACATCGTCTTTCCCGAAAAGAAGTTTGGACGTGTAGGCAAACTTCAGTAAGGGTTCAAAGCCAGCAACTGTCACCTGGGAAACAGGACAAATGACATAAATGAGTACTTTCTATCCTCTAGTTCATTCTCAGTGATAGCAGGAGGTAATTTTTAAAAACATTTTCTGTCAGATAATCATGCATTGCATACAATACTGTAGGCCCAGACGTGAAAGCAGAACTACTCTGACTACAAATGTTTAGCGAATTAAAGCCCAGGGTTGTAGGATTGTACTGGCTCAGCAGCCAATACATGTGACCAGAAAATCTAGTTTCTGTGGCTTTTGCAGTTGAAAAAGTTGGGTACCAGCCGGTCCTCCCATTTAAAGATCTTGTTAATGTGTAAAATGTGTAAAAGAAACAGTACTTGTGGAATAATACACAAAAAAGGATTTGGAAATTAAAATAGCCTTATTAGCATGGCTAAACTGACAGGAAAATTCTAAATACTGATATGTTTCCTCTTGAAAACCAAACTGGTTGGACACTTCTTGGCCTTATTTGCCTATTCCTAAATCCCCACTGGAGTCCCCTTTTGGAATTATATTTTGTTCTACTTGTCTCTACTGGTGGCAGACTGGAAACCACTAAGAACCACAAACATTTTTATGTTGATAAGCATAAAGATAGAGTGGTACAGTACATTTAGGGTTATTCTACACTGCCCTTCAAAGGCAAACTGCAGTCACACAATTTGTGTGTTTTCAAGGTGATGGGTCATGACAAGATTTTAGACTAAATAGTATAAAAAATACACAATTAGATAAATCTCAGCCTACAGTATGTACCATCAACCATAAACCTTTCAGTCATTTTTCTCACTTCACTTTTACACATGGTTGTCTAGGCCCTTTCTATCTCTATGGCATCATGAGGTGACATCTCACCTCTTGTGGCAGATTGATGACCGCTCTGTGCTCTGTGAGGGAGGAGATCCTGTGCGTGAAGTACTCGCTACAGGAAGCGAGGACTGAGCGGTGGGCTCTGAAACTCTGACCTTCCACCACCACCGTAACATCGCACAACGTTTCCCGGCGACGCTGCTCATCCAGGCAGCGCAGCACATGGGAGGAATGCACTGTAGACTCAAAGGTAAACACAGACGACCGGGGGGCAGACATGGCCATCAGGAACCCCTACATGTACACACACACACACACACACATACACACACACACACACACACACACACACACACACACTCTTATAGTTTCCCCTTCTATCAGGATACATACTTAAAAGGTTTTACATTAAAATAACAACAAAAACATGCCTACCTTACAAAGCTGACTTATATCCAAGTTTCTTAAAGTGTTAAAGAAAGTTCCAGCTGTTGAGCAGACATGGCTATTTCTAAATGGAATGCCGTCCAACCAGGCTACGTTTCCCAGAAAGCCTTATCTCAACTCGGCTACAAACTAAAAACTGAGCTTGACTCAGTCATATGGCCTGTGTGTGAGTATGTGAGAGGGAGGGAGAGATAGAGAGGGAGTGTGTGTGTGTGTGTGTGTCTGTGTCGCAACAACTCTGGGTGTAACAGTGTAAGCGCTGACTCATGCACTCCTGCTGATATGGGATGAGCAAGCAGATTTTCCAGTCCATACCAATCCCACCCTTGGATCCGTCTGGTAAACTACCAGACTTTTCCCAGAAAATCCCTTTTGTAGATTTACCCCAAACACAATTCAGAGATTAAGGCGAAGGTTGGGAATATAAACCCAGTGTTTAAACAGGATATAGTCTATTGTCTGTGTCTTTAGATTCAGAGTTGTCTGGACTTACTCAACTAATTGCAGACACAGTGCATTTTAAGAACAAGTTGTGTAAAAACAAGAGTGTAAAAACAAATGAAACTGACCTGTTACAGACGAAGGAGGCTATTATGTTAATCTAAAGCTTAATATTTCTCAGTAGGTCCTTGTTGTGTCTTATCTTGTTGTTTTTTTCAGGCAGCAGCAAATCTTTCTGTCAGCTCAGTGCAAGTCGTGTTTATTGTGTGTTTGCGTTTGTGTGCATGCATCTGTGTCAGAGAGAGAGAGAGAGAGAGAGAGAGAGAGCATGCCTTCCTGGCAGAGGTACAGTAAGTTCATAGCTGTAAAAAAGTGTCAACACAACTTATGTAATTGAATATTTCTCCTCAATGAATTTTAAATTTTAGGTTTTTTGTTTTTTTTTACCTTTGAGGTGTCAGCAACTGTTATTGGCCATGTAAAAATATATCAAATATATTATATATAAATATTATATATATTATATTATGGAGGCACATTAATACTGACAGAAAAATAGTGTAATAATATACTTTGCAAGGGAGATTTGTATAACAAAAAAGCACAACTTCAAAGCCAGGGTACCAAGCAGAAATGTACAACAGAGTGGAATTATCATCACCAATGTCACATGGTTTGAAGGAGGAAGAGGGACGCATGCCAGAGTCAAACTGACCAATCAGGTGACTGTTTCATAATTCCAGAATGAGCTAATCTCCTCATGAAAAAAAAAAATAAAATAAAAAAATCTAGTTCCTTTTTCCATGTAAGCGCCTCAATATGGCCATAAAGCACATAACAAACTCATCAGCACCGGCTTGGAGAAATGAAACTGATGCTGGTGTTAAAATAAAATGCATTTTATTAATAGACGAGGACGATAAGCAACAGTTTATCTTGTTGTATACTTCCCCTTCTACAGGTGGGTGAGACACGCTACATGAAAAAATGTACAACTCTTACAGTGTTGTGTCGCAGCAGAAACTTATTGTGAAATGAATAATCACCCTTCTTCTTTTGCTGTTCCTCACAAATGGCTCTAATCCCCCAATCCCTGACACAGTGTAAAACACTCATTTCCTTTTTTATCATAACAGGAACTTGATGGGCAAGTGTTGGGGGGGGGAGGGGGAGAGAGGGAGAAATACAACATTTGGACCACATCATACCACATTTGGCTCCCTCCATAGACCTCAGGTAAAAGATCTGAGTCTCCACAGGACCTGAGACAGATATCAGAATATCTGGTCACATTCACAGCAGCTGACATTGCATAAATATACTGTGAGGTATTGCAAATAGTGACCAGGAAGGTTTGGCAAGATCACATAATAACAAAACAGTGCCCAGAAAAGTGGCCTTGTGTCATAGCTTGGTAGAATCACTATAGCAACTTCACACTGATGATGACAGCATGTCTGTGGTTCAAACAAGTGACTCAGACATGAATAAACACGGCGCCTTTCTGTGCAATTATCTGATTTACTGACTGTTGTTGTGCAGAATGAGCACTAGCTGAGCCTGAGATGTCGGGAGGTCTCAGGTTCTGCGGAGGTCAGAGGTCACGAGGAGTCCTGCCGCGTTTGATTGGTTAAGCAGAGCCTCTCCAGCTGCTGAGCGCGCTCGTTGTGGACAGTCACCAAGGTGCGGTTCTCCTCTGTTAGACGCAGAAACTCCTCCTCTAGACGGGCAATCTCCATGGCAACCTTCTCGTCCTCCACCATCTCTGCCAGCAACTTACGCCTAAATAGATGAATGAAATAAAGCTTTTAGCAGCAGGTGCATATTGTTAAATGTATTGTTTGTTTGTTTTTAAATCACATCAAAATGCATAAAACAGTATAGTACATTTCTCCAAAATCTACAATTAATTAACTGTCGAGTCATTTGTTTATTTTCTATCTCTTCCTGCTTTATCTTTTTCAGTTGTTGTGAACAGCTGGAGACTGTCCCAGTGTGCTCTTGGCTGGAGGCAGCAAAACACCCATAACAGGTTCCCAGTTCAGAGAAAGGCAGATTAGCAGACGATCGCGCACATTCATACCTATGAGCGATTTAGATTCTTCAGCTATCTTGTTTCTACAACGTGGGAGGAAACCAGAGGAACCAAAATAACCATGGAAACAATGCAAACTTACAGGAAGCTCCGAGCTGGGGAAAAAACATTCATCCTGTTGGGCAACAAAGCCAACCACTCTGGAATAAGTAAATAAAACACTTAGTGGGCAATGGCCAAATACAGTGTAATATTTGTGATGCTTTTTGTTCCTTATGTATAAGGAAAGATGTTGGGTTGATGTTTGGTACAAACCTAAATTACAAACATATTGGATAATGAAAAACAGCTATAGTGTAGAGCCTTATGTGCAGCAGAATTTCACCAAAGGTTACATTCAGGTACATTACCATTACCTATAAAGACAGGCCTGAAGAGAAAATACTTTGTGAGTTAGATGAGATTGAAGTCCATTTTATGTTTTATTCCTCATTATACGATTATTTAAGGGCTAAACACTAAAATGTCCTTCATTTCTGGTGAGTTCTTCCGGAAAGATGATTGAAACCTGAGTTGTGTTTTAGGAAGGGAATGTTTTTTGTGGCAGACATTATCGAGTTTGGGACAGAAGACAACGTTCTTTGTTTGCAATGTAATATTATACGTATGTAGAAGACGTTATGTTCTTGTCTGACATATGTTTCTCCATTCCACCAGCATTTTCTGGTGTCTTGTAAGTCCATGTGGGCCGGGCACTTGTACATGACACAATAACTGACACAACAAACTAACAAAAAAATATTTCCCAATAAAGCCAAACCAAACTGAATGACTCTAGCTCTGGTTTAGGCAGGATGACCTGACTTCCCCTGGCAAACAGTGATTTCACACTCTGGGAAGAGATCAGCCTTTGGACTTTGAAAGGCAGTGTGAGCCTGAGAGTGTGTTGTATTACAGCTGGGAAGTGCCATGTCACATAACAGCAGCATCAACAAAGAAGAAAAAGAGTCTCTATTCTACAATACAGGCCGTCAGTGGAGCTTACATAACAATGAAAGAAGATGACTATGCTGGTTTTATTTACAGGAAGTTGCAATGTTAAGTGACTTAAAGGCCTTAATTTCCTTGAACATACAAATTTGAGCTAAATTCACAGCTTTTTCCAGCTATGTTTAAAAGCACAACTGATTTAAACAATAATGAGGAAACAAATAACATAAATTGAGCTTTTGTCTAGGGTTCATCCCAATATTAAAAGACCAGTTTATTAATTTGTTTGCATTTGGATCACAAATTAGCTCTTTAAATTTTGTCTAAAACAAACAAAAAAACATTACATGTTAAAATGTCTGTTTGAATTAACTTTTAGCAAAAACACATTTACTTAAGAATGCAAAATGTCATAATCATATGGAGAAAGTCAGCTTTTATGAATAATTTAACTGGTGGTTACAATGGACTATTCATTTCAAATCCTCTTGTCCAAATACCTGTGAAACCAGGTTCAGACGATTCATTTCCTGAAAGACCAGATCCACAAGTAGGAAACAATAACAACAACAAAAAAATAAAAAATAAAGATAAGACATGACTGTTTGGTGGAAACTTTGATATGTGATCTCCACATCCACATCTATATTTAGTGTTTACACATTTCCCTAAAACTGGTAATTCCATCGGAGTTAGGCAAAGTTAAGCACAACTTTCTTTATGATTTTTTAATACACACACCTGCATTAAACACAGTGGGCAGGCATGTGGTTACTGTAATATATGATTTTGCAATCGTACATGATTTCACTGTTTTTCAGGCAGTGCAACTTTTTAAACCACGAGTTTCCAACTACAAGCAAACGCAGAGTGATTTACAGTAAAAGATTAGTGATTCAGATGGATTACTTTTCTTTTTTTCCTTTATGAGAAGCAAGTTGAAACACGCATGCATATGGTGTGTGTGTGTGTGTGTGTGTGTGTGTGTGTGTGTGTGTGTATGCATGTTTGTGTGACAGAGAGAGCCTGAAAAAGGGGAAGAGATCTTTTTCAGTCAAAGAATTCATGAGGAAACCAGAGAATCTAAACTAAATCTGATATCAAATGTACAAAACACTCTTTTCTCATTCAGTGAAAAAAGTAATATACTATCACATGTGTTCCTTTTGTCTTTTGTGTGTAACAAAATGTGTGAAGATCTGGAAAAACAATTAGAAGGAAAAGAAAACAACATTTCATTCTCCGGCCAATTTGAAAGATATCAACAGATATGACACTTTCTCAAAAACTTCTAATGCAGACATCAGTGTTTTAAAGAAAAGTCATGTTTTTACACCTCTTTCGCAATGGAGCTATTTCTTGTGTAATCTCTTTGTATCATGGTATTACCAGTAGTAGGCTTAACTGCATTAGGCCTAATATCAATGTCTGAGTCAATGTGTCTGTACACTGAGGAGGGTTTTTCCAACTTTGAGAAAATCAACATTTTTGTTGACGTTATGTTGGCGGAATAAAATTCAGTTCACTGGCATTACGGGGCTGATTGAACTGACTGATTTTGTACAAACTGGATCGTTACATGAGTTCAATTCACAACACAGATGAGTGATGCAGTCTGTACTTGTTTGATACTAACCAAAAGCAGACTGAGTGAATTTTGGAAAATCCCTTCGCAGTGTGTTAAAGTGTTGTTCCTGTTGTCATCCTTGCAACACTTCACTGTATGTCTGAAACTCTCCTGTCTTTCTGCGTGTAATCATCCCCATATGGGAAGTAACTAAACATTCATTGTATCATGCATGCGACAGCAGAAAATATAAAAACATTCACTCTTCCACGGAATTATATTCAACGTTCTAATTAATGGAAAGTATCAGTATTGGTGATACCTTACATTGTACCTTTAGTATTGGTGTAAAAGCACACTTTGTGGTATTGCCTTCACTACTGTCTAGTTGTGTCTCCGTTTATTAAGTAGACTTTGTGTGTGTGTACGTGTCAGTGAAAGTTGGCATGAGCGACAAGAACCAAGAAAAAAGAGAACCAAGAGTTTCTACCGGCCTGACTCATCGTGTTCTTATCTAAACTCAAGGCTGTACTCATCCCATCAGAGTCTGCCGGCTGTTCTCTATTTAGGAACTGCCAAGCGGTGTAGGTTGTGCGTGTGCGTGTCTGTGTGTGTGTGTGTGTGTGTGTAGGTGTGTTGGTGGGGTAACGGCAAGGGCCTTGAAAATCCCTCTGCTAAGACTACCCACAGCTGCTGAGGGCACAGGGGACAGTGAGCACTGTGTGTGTGTGTGTGTGTGTGTGTGTGTGTGTGTGTGTTATACACCCCTGCTTATGTGCAAGCATATACAGTACATATGTGCATTAAAGCATACACTCAATTACACCTGACAAGGGTTGCAGTGTAATATTCGCCCCGGCAAAGGTGCCACATTTCTCAAAAATGATCCAGAATAACCTTCACTCATCCCTGTAGACAGCACACATGCTTGATCTTGTTTCTAATTTAAATGTAATTATGATAATAAAAGAAATCTGTCTGAAATCAAAGCCATACAATACCAGCTGTTCAAATATCATCTTAAGGAAACTGCTCTCAGTAGACCATGTGCTGTATGGAAGCTGTTAACATGTGCCATCTGGTGGCCATTTTGATCCAAAATGCCTTGCAGTCTTACAAGTATTTGCAAAAGTGGCCCTATTGGGAATTTAACTCCTAAATCTTGTAATTTTTGTCCAAAAATGCACCTATATTACAATAAATTATTATTATTATCATTATAAATAATCTAATTTGTTCTCCTTGAATCAATGTTACTTAATAGTGTACCAGTAAGTGGATATTTGAACATGTCAAAATGCCTCTTCCTTGTGAGTTACATGTCATCTCTAGCCAAGAAGACTACAGGAAAATCTACCAGTACACACAGTAAAGCTAGATTTATGACACCTGACATGATTATAACATGCAACCTTCTGATCTGGAGTCAGACGTGCTACCAGTGCACAACAAGAACTCCTTTTTTTATTTTAGTTTTTTTAAAGCATTCATAGGGACTCACTTGCGGTCCTCAAGCACGGCGATCTCATGTTTGACCTGGTGGTACTCTCTCGCCATCCTGCAGTGTTCCTTGTACACCTGAACGCTCTCTCTCAGAGAGACACAGGGGGGCACTGGCTGCAAGAGGTCAGAGAGAGATAGGTGACGTCACAGATATGCAGTTTTAACTTAAGACCATTTTAGACTATTAAGCAAAACAGAAAAGATATAAAAACAGATTATATCATACAAGCAGCACTATGTACAAACCTGCACCTGTTATGTGGAACAGCACTTTCTAACTTTAAAAGCTTTAAAAATGCTTCAAAGCAAATTCCCTTTTCCCTGACATTGTTTCTAATTACAGCTTACGCTACAAGGCTGCTAAAGGACTAATTCCTTTAGTGACCTGCTGACCTTTCCCACGGTGCCCCAGTAGCAACATTGTCACGTACTTTGATCCACGACAGGTTATCTCCAAAAGTAATGGAAGAATGTCCATGAAATTTGCTGCAGATATCACTTCTGGGGAAACATGAGATTGCTGTGCTCGAGGACAAGGAGTGTGACCTAAACTGACTTGCCTCCATATTAATTGCATGTTCAAATGATATCAAGGTCACCCAAAAAAGGTTTGCAGTCCTATAAATTTAAGATGATAATATGGGGATTTTGTGTGAATAAGAAAATAGATAAATGGGCACAAAACGGAAACATGTCAGCCTCTATTAGCCTGTAGTACAGTGTACGAAAGATACCATTCATTGGCTTGCTACTACTGTTCTCATTTGATACTCTAGACCGACATGCACTTTATGACACCCTGGCACTGGTTGAAGGATAATTCAATGACAACACTAATAGCAGAGTGAGTGCACACAGTGAAAACATTGTTCAACAGGGTTGATAAACTAAAGCCAAGCTTCTCCTAACAGACAGCCGGTAATGTCCAATTATTCCAATTTATTTATTTTGTAATGAGGTAAATTTTTGACGTACTCGTGTTTTTGTTGATTTTTTTATCTACTTTTTCTCTCAACCTGTCCGGCTCTTTTTCAGTTAGTGATTTCCAGAATGATTTCTGTAGCCTGGCCTTCAGTTGTGAGCGTAGAGAGCAGTAATGACAGCAATAGTAATATTAACAGTGCAAATATTCAAAATCAGAACATACTTTAAAGAGGGAATTGATATGGCATTTGGCATTGTTTGACTATCCATTGGCATAAGAAAAAGATAGCATTAAGCCACAAAACAAGAACCATCCAAGAAATGCAAAATGCTAATAGCTTTCTTTAATGCTATTTTTTTTTTTTTTACCAGTTCTGTGAATTTAAAGTCATTGCCTTCTCGTCCATATTCTGCCTCTCCTCTCTTGTGCTGCTCTGCCAAGAATACAAAGTGTGTGTTCAAAGTGATGTGATGCTACAGTGTGTGATATATACCTGTAATCGCTGTTCAAGATCCGGGAAAGTCTGAGGGAGGTCCTCCACATCTTTTGCATCTATTGAAACAGAAGTTAGTTACAAGTGATTATTGTAAAAAATAAAAATATTTAGAATGTCATTTACTAAATGTTTAGCTAAAAACAATGAATAATCAGCACAACGATACAGCATATGACATATTAAAACACAATACTGTATATTGGTTAATGATACCAACAATTTAACATACTATTTTGATGCTTTTGCCTTACTACAAATTGCATATGCTTTACTGCTGATCATTTTCCAAAGCATACTGTGTGTTTTCTGGTGGAGAAGTATTCAGATCTTCTACTTAAATAAAAGTGCCAATAAACTGTACCTGTAAAGATACTCTGTGACAAGTAAAAGTCCTGCACTCAAATATAAGTAAATGTATAGAAGTATTAGCAACAAAATGTACTTATAGTATCAAAAGTAAAAGTACTTATTATACAGAACAGTCCTTTTCGTATTCTGTAATTATTTTTGATGCATTAATATAAAAGTGGAATGTAATATTTTATATACTGTTAAATATTCTAATATATAACAATGCATTATTATTATAATTATTGTTTTGTATAAAATCTTAATGTGTAAAGCAACTAGTAACTATAGCTGTCAGATAAATGTAGTGGAGTAAAATGTAGCAGAAGGTTAAAATACTCATTTAAGTACTCTGTGATAATCAGCCTGCAGAGGCTTGAAACTTGTGGGACATCATGTGGTTATACCACTGCCTGCAGCAAACTGCTTTGAAAAGATTGGAAGCATTGCAGGAAGCTCTTACATTGGGAATTGACTACAAAAAAGAGTTGCAGTCGTGAGCTATGTCCTTAAAAAAAAAAAAAAACAGGAAGCCAAACAAGCAACAATATATCCTTTTAACTGCTACTGTTGAAGGACAATGTGAGGACATGTGTTGTGATTGATTTCCTACAAGCTTCTGCAAGTTGTTTTTGATAGCATGCTAAATGACTGTCTGCCTGAAAAGTAGGAAATCATTCCTGTTTGAAAAGTATTCTCAACTTTGTTTGATAAAACATAGTGTATAATGTTTTCTCAGTTGAAATATTATTTTCATTAATATTGTTTGCTGTATGTCCTTGATGTACAGCCAAGTGACTTGTCCTACAGGCAGTTGCTTTAATGCCTTTCTCCACCTCATAAAGTGGCCCGAAATGAAACACTATAGCGGCCTCTTATATGATACCACAACATAGCAACACAGTGCTACATTTATAAATGAGCCATGTCCTCTTACTGTACAGCAGTAATGAGCTGTCAGACTGAAAGACATGCAGGGTAAGAACACAGAGGGACCACTATGTGAGCAGACAGACAAACACAGTGGGCAGAAAGAACAGACAGACCAGATGTATGGACAGAGAGGGATTCAGACAGGCAGCCAGACAGACAGACAGGCAGACAGACAGAATCAGACAGGTTGTCTGCACCAGCCTCTGCCTCGCCAGTAATGTCCCCCTGGAGTTGTGGAACACATGTGGAGAATCCTGGGATGATGCAACCTTCTAAAAGCAGGAGTATTAGCGGGCCAGCCTGCAGCCATGGGGCCAGTTATGATGTGGAATAAATACAGTTCTCATGCTTAGGATTGACACAGTGTGGGGTTATAGCTATGCCTGGCGTGAAGTCATAAAGGGGCCTAGAGGATGATCCCCAGACGGAGCACAGGTCTTAGTCCCCCTGCTGAGAAACACAAGTTCAAAGAGACAACAACATGATCGTCTGGGGAATATCCAAAGATGTTGGAGGCTGGTGTCAGATTTGCCTGAACAGCTCTGGAACTAAAACTAAAATAAGGCATGTAATCATGCTACCAACTAACACAGATCCTTAAGATTCACCAAAAAATTAATCATCCCACAACTAGACAAAAACTCATTGGAAAGCAGAGTGAAACTAAACTGAATCCATGCAAATGGATGGTTGAGTTTGTTAAGTACGGAAGAAAAAGCAAGCTAGAAACAAAAGAACAGCAATATGAATGATTAACAGATGAAAAAGTCAATCAGTAAGAGGCATGTTGCCATGCACAATTGACAAGCAGAATGTCATGGAGTTCAATGAATCTCTGCTCAGAGTGGGATTTGTGTGTCGTTCCCAATACAGCCCCTTCATCTCACTTCCTAAGAGAAAGACAAGGGGGATCAGAGTCGGGTGGAGTAGGACTGGAAGTGTTAACTGCTTATAAATATAGGCCAGTGTTCTAAAAGCTGAACAGTGAATCAGGCAGCGAGACACCGTTAGTATTAGAGGGGAAACCTGACTCTGCCATTGCATGGCTGCAGCTGCTGTCCCAGTGCCTGGCCCCACTGCAGTAAAACATCCTGACAGACAGTACCTAGCACCATAGGTAGGGTAGACCATTGAGTATGTGTGTGTGTGTGTGTGTGTGTGTGTGTGTGTGTGGCATTGTGCATGTTTTTGATTGAAGATTAAAGAATCAAATAATGCTAGTCACAAGAAAAGGTTGTGCAAGTGCTTGTGTGGGTGCATGCATGTGCGTTCAGCTGAGCATATGCATGTGCTGTTGGTTTTTAATATCCTGTGGTCCTACAGAAATAGAGGGAGCACCTGTCCCAGCTACAAGCATAGAAGAATGAACACAGTTAAAGTGATAGGGTGGGGGTGGTGGTGGTTGGGGGTGCTGCTTGGGGCAGATTGTACCCGGTCTGTTTTGGTGGGAAGAATGTCGTGCATGTGTTCCACACATACTGGAAATGCAGTGAGAGTAGAGAGCGCCAAGCTTCGTCGGGTGCTAAATGATCAACTGAGTAATAGGTGTAACTAAACTCAAAATAAGTTAGTTATTTTGAGATACTGGAACACAGGTGTGTGTGGGAATTTGTGTGTGAAGTAAGCGCACTGGTAGTGTGTCTGTGGTATGTGTGTGTGTGTGTGTGTGTGTGTGTGTGTGTGCGCAGACTGTGAGTGCGTGTGTGTTTACCTGATGTGTCGTCGAGGCTGAAGGCGATTCTAACTTCAGATTTATCAGGAGACACTCTTCTGGTTGAGGTGATCATTTATCCCTTCATGAGGCCACAGGCACAAAACAGAGCTGTGTTAGCACAATCAAAAGGACCTCATGAAAGACAAGTGATGATGTAACGTTGAAACGATTGGTCGATCAACTGAAAATTGACAGCAGATTTAATAATCTTTTGATAAAGAGATTTATCATGAAGCAAATTTCTAGCGTCTTAAATGTGATTTCCTGCCTTTCTCTGTTTTATACGACTGTAAATTGACAATCTCTGAGTTTTAAACTGTTGCTTGGACAGAACAAGAAAGAAGATGTCACCTTAGGTTCTGGGAAGTTGTGAAGGGCATTGTACTATTTCGTGACAAACAATAAATTGATTGATCAAAAGAATAATCAGTAGTTAATTTCAGCCCTAATTTGAAGAATACATGGTGTCCAATCTGACATGGGAGTTTTTTTATTCCTGCCTACTACATTATTGTGATTCCAACCAGAGAGAGAAACTAAATACTGAACTCAGGTGTAGTGTTCAGTTGGAATGAAAGGCTGCGGACCCTTTGATAAAGCACATGATTAAACCGCACCAGTATGAAGCCTTGAGAACACACACACACAGCCACCAGTTTCATCATGCATTTAGAGTTGCAGTGGGATTAAATAATTAGAGAGCTTTGACAGACTGGCTCTGAGGTCTGGATTTCACATGCCCCCTCCTCCAGTGAAGGTACAGGCTTTTTATATCAGGGCATTTGCCTGCTTTAACCCTGGTAAACCCTCCGTCTCACACAACATACCTCATTGACCTTCTACACCAGCAAATAAGCACTATTTTTTTACTAATGTCTCTCTCTATTATTGGAAAAGGGTTCAAATTATGATGTTGTAATAACTGAACAAAACATGCGTTGTATCAAAATATGACAGTATTAGTAAGTGAAATGGTATAATAGTGCACAAACTGTAGGCATATAATCCACATTATGATGGAGACTAGTAAACTCCATACATTTGGACTATCTCCAGCATGCAGTGGGAAGCTGAAAAGGACCTATCTGGGCCAACAGGTCATTGTTACCTGAAGCAGCACGAACCCGACCTAGGAAATTCCGTATAATGAAGTTTAAAATCAGGTAGCAGTGTACGTCCTCAATAGTGATTGTTGTCTTCTCCCCGTCTGAGACACTGCTGAGGTCTCTTCAGAAAAAGCACAGGTCGTCTCTCAGCCGTTGCACCCCTGCGCAAATTCAGCAGATATGGCACAAGTATCTCTCCAAGAGTTGACCTCCACTTCCCTCTTGAGACTCCAACTATATTATTTTGTATCTAGAAGTTTTCCACCATAGTCAATGCGTCCACTACACTGGTGTCAGTCAGACGGACTCCAGCAGCTCAAGTTTGCGTGGGCATGGACATGTTATCCACGGACTGCAGCCACGCGGCGAAGAGCAACACAACAGAGCACAGGCAGTGGAGGAATGCCGTCCGCTGTCCCCCTGTGGCGGCCCGGGCCCAATTAAATGTCTCAGATGACATGACTTTAGCCCGCAAAAATGCCCATAGCTCCAGCACTGCTTTGAGTGACACAGTCATGCTGGTGGGATGGTCTTTGGCTTTGCAATAGCTGTGCAATGAGGCAGTTGCTCAGAATGAACATATCATGCTATAATAGCTCTTGCGGAAGAAAATAGAGCATCCCAGTCTGTTTATCTTTAGGGGGGCTGCTTTGGGAATAAAGCGCAGGGTGAACCCTGTTAACTGCAGGTGATATACTTTTTGATATACTTGCAGTACATAGGCTACATCAAACATAGTGTGATTCAGGCACTTAAAGGTTGACACATAGGGTCAGTTTACTCATCACAAGGAGTAGCCTACCAAGTTCACTCAGCCTGCGAAAACTGTTGTATTATGATATGTGTGGCTCTGGAGGAGCTTTCCAAAGTCTGAAAAACTAACCCTGATGATGTCATCAGACTGGGATTTAGTTACAAACTGTGGGTGTGGAGTTTGACTGATTGGGTCTTTACCAGGCAGGAAGGGTCAAAACACATTGAGTTGCATTATGGGAAGTGCAGTATTCTGTGTTTTTGGAGCTTGATTCATACTATTGACTGAAAATCTGGAAATCTCTGCCGCTGTTGCTTCAAGTTTGACCGTTTTGTTTTTAACCTGTTTCTCACAAGTCCCCCAACTTCATGGAGGTGCAAAACTATTACTATTGCTAGTGTACCCCTTTTAGATAATAAAACATTTATGAGGCTGTTTTTCCTTTATCATCACAGATGCAGATTGAAGCTCATGGTTTATTCATCCTCTAATACATCAAGATTAATTACTTCTTGTAGCTGTCTTGTGAAAACCACCAAATTCTGTGATTTTGAATTTAATTCTTTCCTAGGCTGAGAAAATAATCCAACTTCTTAAACTTAATGAACCATTTAAATCTCCACTGGATTATCTGAAAAAATGCATTGTTCACAAAGCTGAAAAAGGAGCTGTTTTACTTTCCTCATAAAAAGTTGACAATTTGGAGATTCATCATTTCCACACGACAGCAACCATTTGCATTTGATCTTAAGTGTCCAGAGTTGCTGGAAAAAAATTAATTTAATCTCAACTTGAAACTTGGGTAAAGAGCATCACAACCTGCCTTCCATCTGATCTGTTTATGAGCTGACATGAATGTGTATGACCAAAATTCATAAGAGGGTTAAACATCATAGTAATAATAACGCATAACTGACCGTAAGCCTTTGAGGACAGGTCTAAAGGGGATGTTGTGTAGTTTTATATCCATAAGGCCACTTCACCTGCACACCAGCAGATGAGAGCATTGCCCTTGAATTACTTACAGCCAGGCTTTCAGATGGTAGGAGAGAAAGGGAGACACAGAGAGACAAACACAGAGAGAGATAAATGATGCTCTGCACCTCCAAGAGTTCTCCTCCTCGTCGTTTGTCTTCATTGACAGGCTGTTGACACCGACCTGCCTTATCAGCCCCAGAGACTGTTCATCTCATTGTGATGGATGGGACACACTCAAACGTCTGCCTGCCAGTCTTTTCTGTTGGAGTCATAGTTTAGATTTGATTCTTCTGTACTTGTATGTACAGTCGAGAGCCTTGTGTAGTGATACATCATGAACCAGACTTGACAGGTCTGAAGGATTTATAAGTGAGATTTAAAATACATAGAGAGGTAGACATTCTACAAAGTGGTTTCTGATGTAAAATGTATTTTTATAATGCAGCTGGGTTTTTTTTACAACAAAGTGGTCAAATGTATCCCATCTATAATATGCTGTTTAAAATGTCAACAACAGGCTCTTTGAGCTGTCTCTCTATCTTGCTCTCTCTGGATCTTTCTCTCAAATCTCTTTCTCTTCATCTGTGCAAGAGGTATAGAAGTATGGATCATAATCTGTGATCTTCTTACTGAGTGACGGCACAAACAGACAGATGCCACTATCCCTTTATCTCTCCCCATTTCTCTGTCACCTCTCCACCAGCACCAAGGTTGAGGGCTCTGCGTTTCAGGAATATTGAGACAAATAGTCTCTGTGGGTGAAACAAACAAGGACATGAACACAGGTGAAGACAGAGGCATTGTCCAACAGCCGAACATTGTGCAGGTGAGGTCGTCTTAGGTTAGTAAGGAGGGGAGTCCTGCTCAGCCATGCAGAATGCCAAGGTCAGAGTTGTATAATCCATGGCCTCATTCATGATGGATTAGATAATGATAAAAAAAAAAAAAATACTGCCTTTGGTTTTGATTAAGAATTATGGGGTTAGGAGATTAGAGACAACCAAACGCTATTACATTGGACTGAGCCCAATCCCAGAATTAATCTGAATACCAAAAAAGAGAAAAACTCATTACATGAAGAGATTAAGAAAAGCTCGGTCCAGTTATCTTGGGATGCACACAAACCAGTGTGCACAATCCACCGAGAGAAATGTCACAACAAAACCTCTGACACGAGTCATTTATAAAGTATTTGTATCCATTTATAGCTCTTTCCTGTTTGAAATGTCATTGCATCAGCAGGTAAAAGCTGGGAATCAGAGGTCAGATTGGAAAGTCCTGACATTACTGATAATGAATTGTATTAATATTTAATGCTTAAGGCGCTCCATTAGCAGTCTGTTTCCCCTTTCTTTGTCCCTCTACAGTTAGTTTCTGACCAACATTTGGTAATGTTGACATTGTCAGCATTTTGTGCATTTCTGTGTGATTGTATTCTTGATTGGGAATTTACTAATGGCAGTATTTCCAAAACATCAGGCATACTGAATTGCTGGCTTCAAAAGGCTTTTTCTAAAAGAACACATAGTACACGTCCAGTTCACTGACAGAGTGCAAGGCAGGGGCAAAGAAAGACTAAAGGAGTAAAAGAAGGACAGGGAGTGATGATGAAGAGTAGAGATGAAAATGGTTGCAGAGAGACACTCTTACATTGTTCTTCCTCTCTGATTCATCTCTTTTACCCTGAGGTAAAGTTCAGAGGGCCGAAACAATCCTGAGGATATGGGGAAGCTCCTAATGTAGCATGAAGCTATGAGGATGTATAGGACTTGTCAATGAAAATATTAATGGATGTCAATGAGAATGTTAATCCAAGCTCTCTGTATTCATGCTGCAGAGAGGTAATTGAGCTGGAGCTGCTGATAACATATCCATCATACTCATTCTGATTACCTGCAGTACAGAGGTCAAGGCCAATGTGCTGCATGCACTGCTGTCAGACGATAGATCTTCCTGGTTTAAATGTGTGAAAAAGCAAACTTGATCGTTTGAGTTGTGAGTAAAGGCAAATTGAATTTATAAATTAGTCAAATGAAATCAAAATCAAACGAAGTTTTCATGAAACAACTTGCAGCACGTATTCCTCAAAGATTTTTATGAGGAAAATTTATGAGCCTTATTGTGGGAATGACTTGTTCTTCCAAAATAAAGGTTTTATGTTAATATTATGGTTCTGTCTGTGGATCATAATCTCATATCTCATCATAAATTATATTGCGCTATGAATCTGCTGGTAGGTAAGTTATATAATATGTACGTTAAGCTTGTAAAGAGAAGCTTCTCACTTTGCATACATCCACTGAGATCTACTGTCACTACTAGGAGACAAGATCTCCCCTCAGGCTTTTAAATTTGACAGCTGCAAACAGAAAAAAATGACTCATTGAAAAACAAGACTGGAAAATCTTTTTTGCATGAAAAAAAAAATTTGATTCTTATTTTGTCCTCTCCTTCTCCCTGTATCATACCCTTTCTCTGGTGCACAGACAGCTATATTTCAGGCTGTGTGTGAGTGAGTGTGTATGTGTGTTTAGGGGGAGTTGATGTCTGTGATGTTGGTGCTTAAGGGGTATAAAACAGCAGGTGTGTTCCTGACTTTCCTTAGAGGTCCTTATCTCTTTTCACTGGCCAGGTCTGGCTCAGCAATCCGCTCTGAAGCTACTTTTCTGCCTGCCAGTGGGCACACAAAGAAACATGCGCACACACTGCTGCCAACCATAAACAACAACAACAACAACAGCAAGTCGGACAACAGTGTAAAAAATGCAAAAATCTTTTTACTCTGAAAATCAGTGAAGATGTCATACATTTACACAATGGGAGTATCTATTAAGTGTGCAGATTCAACTCTGCAAACTGCTCAGATCAGAACAGTGAACTACAGCCATGAGGGAACAGCAATGGTTTATACTATGAGACAGCTTTCACTCTCGTAGTCCTCACCTGTTTTAACATTATTAATGTTGATACAAGGCCAAGACTTTGCAAACTACAACTACAGCATAATGCTTAATGTATTATCCAAACACATACAGTATAAAGACAGGGGTGATGAGGAAACAACTTCATATCATTCGGAGGCCCACAAACAAATCTGAGGAGTGGAAAGCGATCAAATAGCAGTCTCTGATCTACGTTCCATCAGTTTTTAGATCCAAGGCTCACGTGCTGGAGTCCCGTCTCACTCCCTCCCTCCTTGCAGTGCGTTTGGGTTGACAGAAGATGCAAGCTGACCTTGCTCCGCTGTGGGGTCGCGACCTCCTCCGGATGCCTTTATAACACTGCAGGGAGATGCCCAACTCCTCCATCACGGTGCTAAAAGACATGCACTGCCAAAGAGAAAAACAATTAAAGGCCTGGGTTAAGACACCGATAAAGATGATTTCCAATAAAGTCATTATGAGCTTTGGCCATGAGTTTAAAGACTGTGTGAATGTGCTACCATAAATACTGCTGCTCCATAATTGGATCAACAAGGGAATTGGATACAGGATTAATTGAATGCTATACTCATTTAAGTTTAAACCTAAGGCAGTGACATTTGATTCAGCTTGCCTGCAGCTGAATGTGAGCAGGCAGCCAGTGCCTGAAAGTTAGCTCTAAAGTCTGACCAGACAAACACCAGAAATGACAAAACACACAAAAACTGTAAATTTATCTAAAAGAGTTGTAAAATCCAATTACACAGACAAGAGATGAAGGACAGTTTCTGCCGTGTAACATCCTAATGCAGGGAGCTATGAATTCATAATATGGTAATTATTTGAAATGATCAAAGAGAGGGCCATCTGAAATGAGAAGCCTCGGGCTTATTTGATTCTGCAGAATAATACATCGCATTGAACTCATTAATCTTCGATCATGTTTATTTGCCTTTTATTTTGCTCTCCTCCAGAGGAGGTGCTCACTACATTTATTTTACAAATTATCATTCACAGCACAGTCATCCTGTTTTTATCTGTTGGTCTTTGCAATGAAAGACCATAGAAGGTCTTCCTCTTTCATCCTCAGGCTTTGCCTAAGGCTTCTCAAACGAATATGGCTTCCTGCAGGGTTTCCCACGAACCACCAACCTCACACCTTAAGGACCAAGAAAGAGGAGCAAAAAACGCAGATTCAACTAATGTATTTCCTGAATTTGTACACTGTAGAAACCTAAAACATACTTAATAGGAACAGAATCAAGTATGAACTTGAAATTAATTTACTTGTAATATCCCACAATGAATGATTTTTGCCACCTGGCAGTCCCAGTGTACATATTTGAGATTCACCTTTGGACAGACAAAAAACATGGTTGATTCTGGTCTTATTTAATAATTTATCTTATTTACTTTTTTAGTGGTTTACATGATTATCTTTAATGACAGTAGTATCAATTATTCCTCTTTGTATTGGTTAATATTTACTATAACTAACTGAATATTTTCTTGGGGTTTTTCACTACATTTTGGAGAGAAACGGATCTTCTGACTAGATAACAAGGTCAGTCCAGGGAGTGAGGAAGACCTTGAAAGTCTATATCCCTCTGTAATCCCATTGATCATTACTTTAGTTAAAATGTCCTTCAGTCACCAGAAGTTATTTATGAAATTACAACTTTACTTTTGGCTTTGGATCGGTGTCAGGGGACATCTTAACCTGGCATGTTGTTCCATCACTGTTACAAATTTCAGCCAACCAAACCAGTCTACCAACGAGCTTAATGAGGAGGAAAATATTCAATTAACTTTTCCTATCTTTTGATTTCCCAAAAGGCGTTCAAAGTCTTTTTCGAAAGTATACACGAATGCCTACTGAGACTACACTGAATGAAGCAAAACTTGTGGACTGGTATTGGAAGGCTACAAGCCTGCAGAACTCTACACTGTTTATATGAACTTAAATGCCACATTTTGCAAACTATCCTGAATTCTAATAATTTTGTGCTCAAAAGGGCACAAACAGGTGACACACACGTTATATAATAACTTGCAACTTTAAAAAAAAAGCGTTCCAGATCTCCTGAGTTTATTCACTAATTACAGTCTGTATTTTCAGGCTTTCATCAGTAAAGTGCTCCTTACATGATGCATAACAAGAGCACGTAAATAACCGGGGGAGGTTACTTATGAAGCAGTGTGTACATTCTCTTCGTAAAACAAGCTTGTTAGTTCCTAAGGAAGTAAAGTCTGTGTCTCCTGTTGAAATATACCCAGTTATACAGGATAAAACCTGACAGTAATCTTATTAAACTTTGTCTTAATTTAACTCTGGCCTTAGGATACAAGGAATACATTTGACAAAATTAACAAAATTTCAGTTGAAACCAAGACATTTTGCAGGGAAGTAGTATGAGCATGAGGTTCAGGTATTGAGGGTAAAATGATAATGGTAAATGGGATTGGCTGACACAGGTGCAGGTGTACTGGGGTATTTTCAACTGGGGCAGAGAGAAGGACACCTGTTTACAAACCTATCATCTAGAGTGTGTATGTGTTGTAAATGTGCTGCCATGGCTACTCTGTGTCATCCCCCAGTAGCCTGCCGCTCTCCAGATCAGTAGATAAGGAGGTGCCAGAGGAGGAGGTGGAGCCACGCCGCTGGAACTGATGGGACTGCACCCCATAAAAGAAACAAAAGGCCTGACACAAGCATGCATAGAAAAAAAGGGTGGAGGGGAAAACACAAAAGAGATCAAAACAAAAGTGGTAAATTCTGATATCAAATAAAAATGCGACAAAGAAAAGAGAAACACAGCATATAAGACACAAAAACAAGGCAAAGCAAAGAAACAAATCGTGGTATTATTGCCTTTGATAACAGTGTGGAAAGGGATGCTCTTGCTCTCAGAAGCAGATAGAACTCATGCTTGCGCTAAATAAGACTTGCATTTTACATTTGTGCTTGGCTAACAGACAGCGATTATACCCCTAAAAAGAGGAACCAAAGCATGTAAGTTCAGACATATGAAATGAATCATACATGACATATTTTGGTCATATGAGAAAGAATTAAATTACAAAACTAATAGTGAGTGAACGGTTGAGTTGTCTGTCATTTGGAGCTGCCAAGTCACCACTTCTTAACATACTGTTTACTGTGTAGTACTGTCAGACACTAATCATAAAAGTCATAAATCCATCTAATGACTTTCTTCTTGCAAAGACAACACCAACAAGTGCAAATACAATTTGAGTAAATTAATTTTGATCAAGCAAACAAAATCTAACAAGCACTTGTATAGTTAGCAAATATTAATTAGTAACCAAGTAACCAAGCAACAAAGAAAAACTAAACATAGCATTGCTTGTCCTCGGTCTCTGAAAATGTGTGAAAATAAATTAGCATAAATATTCATGATTTTAAACAGCCCACAATTAATTAAACCACATCCTTTCCTCAACGATACTTTAAAACAAACATCTCATTACAAACGCCAGTTCCCTCAGAGCAGAGTTCAACCTTTAATCCAGTCATTTGTCATCATCACTCAGCAGAAGAACAGCAGTCCCTCGCCCTCACTCACCTCCTCTATGTCGGCGTTCCTGCGGGCCTTGTAGATGAACTCTCCGATAGCCACGAACACGGAGAGAACCAGACCAGCAGCCAGGACGATGAAGATACCGCCGATGTTTTCCACGCCCAGAGCATTGGCTTCCTTGTTGTCCTCTTCTGGACAGCCATTTCCTCTCCACCACTTCTCCTTCATCATGTGCAGCTTCCCCTCCTCCTGCAGCTGAAGGATGGCAATGGTCACTTTATCCCTGTATGGAGAACCTGGCAAGGGAGAAGGCAAACAGAGAGACATTATGTACTGAGAGCAATTACATGCCATTACTTGTTTGTCATTCTTTATTGACAAATACCTTTAAATGCCCCATTAATAAAATAAGGCATGGCAGTCCTGCGGATGCACCCCACTGTTCACAGTGTTTACAGTGTTGTAGTGAGCCATAAGCATTTTTTACAATGAAATTTAAGACTTTGCTACAAGAACAGAATTAACTGTATGTGACAGGAAACATGGATCTACATGTATCCTGAGGATATAAAACTCCAATTTGCATTTGTAATGCTTATTGTTATTTAAAATGCACTTTGTACATACATTTATATTCTCTTCTTTTCCTACTTTCTCCATGTGGCCTCTACACTGTCTTTGAAGCTTTACATATGACATCTACAGCTCCATCCTGGAAGAGGGATCCCTCCTCTGTTGCGCTTCCTGAGGTTTCTTCCTTTTTGCTGCTAACCCATCCTCCACTGTCCACCAATGACCTCCAACAGACTCAGTTGTCAGCTCAGCTCACAGCCCAGGCACGGCTGCATCTACCCTGAGGGCATTAGCATAAGGGTGCTAAAGTGATGTGCCACTCAGCTGTGTTTAGTTCTCAAGCATGTCTTTAACCTAAACCTGAACCTGTTCAGAGTCCCTGTGCTGTGGAAAACATCCTGTCAAACACACCAAAGAACTAAAAAAGTCATGAAGTAATTGGAGTGGAGGATGGCATCATTTTCCTGCTTGGCATGTTTTTTGATTTGACCTGACCTGCTCTGGTCTACGCTCATGGACACGCAGGCAGCTCCTCTTAGTGTCTTAGTCTCAGCCGCAGTATGTAACTGGTGCAACACAGGTGTTGACCTGTCTCCCTGCTTATGGGTTCTTCTTGTACACCCTTTATATCTCTGCCTCTACATGAAGCTTGCTAGTTCTTGTAACTTGTACCAGGAGGGAAAATTCAGGCTGAATGCAGACAAAAGATGTAGGCTGAACCACCTGCAGCTCAACATCAAACTGGCCTGGATTAGCAACTCCACTGCCCTCTATAAGAGAGGTCAGTGCCAACTTTACTTTCTGAGGAAGATCTGGTCATATGCCCATCCACAGTACTATGTTGCAGGTATACTCCCATTTTGTGGTGGCCATCATTATATCCTACACAGCAGTGTTCAGAGTAGCAGCAGGGTGAGAGCGGCCGACAACCTTAGAATCAACAAGTTTATCGGGAAGGTTGGCTTGCTGGCGTGAGTCTCTGGTAGAGGTGTGTCAAACTACAGAGGATCACTGGCAATGCCTCTCACATGCCGGGGTGAGAGGCATTGCCAATGATCCTCTGCTTGAATCCTACAGGAAGTCCTTTGTTTCTGATGCCATCAAAGTGTACAACTCCTCCCCCTGCTGTTGGGAGGAGAGCCTTGCAACCTTTGAACTTTGGCTTTTGTTTAACATATATACTATATATATATATATGTCATAGATACTGACAGCCAATGAACATCTCATGGCAATTACAGGTATGTAAGGTAAGTGGATGGGGATGGCCCCACCCTCGTTCTTTCCATGCCCGTGCCCAAACATTTAAATGTATGCCCTGTACTTAGCAGCTTCTAGGCATTGATGTGTGCAACTGATGCAGGTGTGGAGAATGTTCTTGGCAAAGACAGGTTGTGCTCAGCAAAACTACGCCAGTTTAGAAAAACATTTTACTGGCTCTACAGTCAGGCAGGAGGAGGAAGAGGAGAATATTTTAAGTTAAATAAATGACAGCAAAATAAAAGACTAAAAAAACATCTAGAGAGGAAAGGAGAAAACACACGAGAGACACAAGATGTTAAGCACTGCTTAAGTAAACATCCAACAGTACAGACTGAAAACACAGTCCAGTGGGTTGACTTGCTTCCAGTTTAAGTTCTCAATCCAACAAACTGGCCTGAAACCTCGCATGAACATTTGCACTGAACAGCTGGCACAGCTTTTTGAAGAAGTGCATTTGCATGTCAAGGATAGCGGCTCTGCACTTGAACTCCTAAAGAATGAAAATACAAATTCCAAATAAATTAAAATTTGTATCCCCGGTACAAAGCCTCCATTTACAGGAGGTTCTATTAAAATTCTGTTCTATCGACAGAATTGTCAGAAGGCCTTCAGTGCATTTTGATATTCTCAGGAGAGTTGTATGAATGTGACTGCATTATATACTTGTCTATAGCTTGTTTTGACCAAAGAGCTACCACAGAGAACAAGCAATGAATGCCAGAAAGTTTACACTATCATAAAAGAGTCTCGGTGTTTAAGTTACAAGAACAACTCCAAATTTTCCTGTCAAAGTAAAATGTCAATAACTGTTTGCAACAACAAGTTTTTGTCTCATTTTCAATATATGTGGTGTATTTTTTAAAAGGATTGCTCCATTACAGTGACAAGACATTTAAAAGTGATATGTATGAGTGTGTGTTTTCTTGAGCGACAGTTCTTTGGGGCTTTTCATTCTCCCCTAACTGACAAAGATGGTGGTGAGGAGAAAACCTAAAGACACAATGTCCACATTTTACAATCTCTGTCTCATTCTTCTTACCGATAGGTGTTCCCACTCCGTAGCCCTTGGAGTCTATGAGACCTCCGATCTGTGTGAGGTTGCAGTTTCTCTGGCTGATGTACTCAATGCTGGTGGACTCCATCAGCATGGCGTAGTCTGTCGTCAGGACCCGGGTGATGCCTTCCCTGTTGTTCTTAACCAAAGCAGTGTTCTTCCGACTGCTCATAAACGCCCACATCTTCTCATAGGTGGAGATCTTTGACTTCTGCCAAAGGAGCAAAACAGGAAAAAGTTGGTAAGAAAAAGTTGCATTTATACTCTGTGTGTAGGCTATGTGTGTTTGTGGCTACACATATATACACACACACCATACATGTACTTAACTATATTTCAAATACTATCATAAACACATATAAGTTCAACAGCAGAATGTGTGGGATCTTTGAGTGTGCGTCTTGGTGTATATAATGTTTGTGTGTGTGTGTGTGTGTGTGTGTGTGTGTGTGTGTGTGTGTGTGTGTGTGTGTGTCTCCTTGCTCAGTCAGAGAAAATGGGACAGCTGTGTTCTTAATCTCCTCCAGCTGATTCAATTTGTTCGAGCCATCAACACAGCCTGCTTCTTCCTATCCAGGCAGCCGTAATCACTGGCTGCAATCTGGGAGGATAAAGCCCTGCATGGATCACCCCTGCTGAGCCACCGGGATGCAAGGAGAGTGGGTGGCGGTGGGGGGAGGAAGTGACATCCCTGCCCTAGGACCTTGGTGCAGTGATACATTATATAATATGAACTAAAAAGTTAACATATGTTTAACTTCAACACAGACACCCCAAAACACAAGTAGCCTTAATATGCATCTTCTCCACTTCCCATCATATACTCACCTCTTGATGCGTCTACGTTGCCTTTCATTAAAGTAAATTCAAGTTGTTTTCTCTGCCTCTGCCTTTAGATTTTTTTTCTTTTTCATGGGATGTTTGGCAAAGATACAGGATGATGGGGGGAGCAGCTGAGGGAATCCTAATGACCCTGATTTTAGAGTAGGCACAGTTAAAAACCAAGATGACTCAAAATAGAGAGCTATAGAGCTAACTGCTCCTCGCATGTTCTTGGTTTTACTAAAAGACAAACATTTTATTGAAGAAAGGAATATTCAAATTAAGGATTTTATGTATTTAATATGGGAAATTATACTATATATGGATGAGGGCTTTCATTTGACCTCTGCTGCAATACTTCACCAATGTGTACAACATAATTTGACAGGATCTACAACTTGACATTAACTTTTGAAAAAGTAAAAAGGCACTTCTGCACTTCTATTTCTTTTCATGCTGTGACTTTGATAAAGTTAAAAGCTCATTTAGAGCCTACACCAGCTGCACCTTGAAGAAGGTCATGGTGGATCCATCCCTCACTGCCCCATATTCAATCCTGGTCTGCTTCGCTAGGTCGTCCGCTGAGTCGATGGGCGCATCCATTCGTTCCACGGTGAGGAAGGCAGCCAAGTTGGCCGTGTAGGAGGAGATGATGATTAAGGTGAAGAACCACCAGATACCCCCAACTATACGAGTGGACAGAGCCTTAGGCATCAGCTCCGAGCCTGGAAGCATAGCGGTGGGGGACAAAAGGTTAAAAAATAGCTTAAAAGGCTAACATCAGTATGTTATAACCGGTATGGTACAGCCTAGTAAGAAGTGCAGTTTGTGTGTGTATTATTTGTAGATGCTCTTCTAAAAAATAAAAAAAATAAAAATCTATATTCTCCCAAAGCAAAGTCAAGTACCTCGGTCAAAATGAGGTTATCTTAATAGCTGGATTCACACTAGAGCTCCAATTGGATTTTCACCTCAACACTAAATGATAAATTGCGCACCTCTTAATACAGTATGTTTATTTTATCCTTTCTGCACTACTTGTTTGGTCTACAACACAGAGTTGCAAAAAAAATTGGATCTGTGTGGAAAAAGCAAACATAATAGAACAAAAAAGTACAAATTAGAAGAATCAAATGTGACAGACAGCAGGAAGCTGAATATAAAGAAAATGAGGGAAGGCATCATGCCAAAATTATCAGCACAACATACACACAGCACTTTAATTCCCTGTGCATAGAATAGAAGAAATGAAAAAAGGTGAAGAGATAAGTGAAGAATACAATTACCACATTTATTGTGCCAGGTTTGGGAACATTTGTGCCTATCTTTAAACCTTTTCCACTTGGAGTGGACCGATTTAGAGTAAAAGACAGATTCTGGAGGGTTGGTTTAACAGCCATGTATCTAAGGTAGTCTCAGGCACAACATCCCACAGAAAGCTGAAGGCCACTGCTGACTACCAAACGGCAAGGTACACACACCATACACACATGCACATGCCACAAATATGCAGAATGTGACATTGAGACACCAAACTCACAGTACTGTACATGCACTATAGAATCTGTCACAGCTTGTTTGTGATAAGATGAAAATGTATAATAGGAATCCTGCTAGAGTTCAGCGGGAACCAGGATGTTGAAGGTTTATCAGTAATCCGGTTAGCAGATCTGAAATAAACCGAAATGTAAAGGCATCCACGTTGTGAAAGAAGCTTCCGTTACTTGTCTCTTCATTTATCTATACTGCTGCATTTCTCCATCAGCATCGTCAGTAGGTTTTGTTGGCCGTCCAATCAGGCGTGTCGGACTTATCCTGCCCAAATCTCCTGCCTTGAGGGAGGTTAAGTCCAATGAAGTGCAACATAATTCTTATAACAGGGTATGGTTGCAGTTCATGGGAACTGAATCCAGGCTACATTGGAAAGGGCATTTGCGGAAAAAAAGGAGGCGAATATTGATGTTTTGAATTAAACAACTTAGAGCTTAGAGTTTACAGTGTCAGCACAGTCTTTACTGCTGTACAGGGAGTCCACTAGACAGCTCTACGGCAAGGGCCCAGTGGCCTTTGCAGCCTTTGCTATTAGTAACCCTTTAAACATGCAATAGCAGATTTTTTGGAGTTGTGTTTCTGACCACCTGACACATTTAAGTACAATATTCAATCTCCTTTTAGCGCTGATCTGGTGTGCACTATAACAAATGGAGGAAATAAGCAGGCATTGTTCATTGTTATAGAGCAATAAAGTCCAGACTTTAAACATCAGCCTTTAACACAGGAGGCCGCTGTTCATTTCCCATTTCAAACCAACACCTTATTTTTTTTAAAGCATGACCATGATTGTTCCCTAACCTTAACAAAGTATTTATTTTATGCCAAGCGAGGCACATACAAATGATGCCGTCCTGCAGATAGGGGTGTTACATCAGAAAACGCTTCTAGTGTTGTTCTCGAGCACATGGACAAACAAAGTATTTTGTCATTTAATTTGGAGGACTTTTTAGAGCAACCCCTTGCACACACAAGTCGTCATTTGATCCACTGTTAATATACAACTATTAATTCAAACCGCTTTAACTGTGAGCTAAATACCTTGCCGCATGAGAGCTCCAACGCCAAACCAGAAACTGTTGAGTAAAGTGAAATTGTTCTGTATGAGAGTCGAGGACGGGTTGCATGGATGTGGGTTGTACCACTCGTATGGAGTAAACCTGCAAGACAATAAAAGAACAGAGAGAAAAGGAGATGAAAAGAAATTCCAATATCAGAATGAAAGATGCAAAATCTGAAGAAGCAAAACCTCCTTTATGTACTGTAGCTAATCCCGAGGCATGGGGGCACACTGGTCATGCACTTCATTTCAATGCAGGCTTCCAGTTTTTCTCCAGTGCAATCTGCACTTCACCTTGATTTGCATTTTGATTTTCACAGCAAATATATATCTTAGCTACAGGTTGCTAGGTGCAACCCGGAGGCAGGGTTTTACACTTTACCTGAGAGGGAGGTGAAGAGCGAGCTCGCAATTACTCCCACTTCACAATCACAATGGAAGCCAATCTGGCAGCCAAAAGCATATTTTTGGTTATTTCAGAATAGCTATGCAAAAATTAGAAATTTGCTTAAGTACAATCATGCCAAGTATTCCAGACTATTCGTGATTCTTGTCATGTGAATTTGAAACCTCAGGCATTATTCTGTGTATTGTTTTGAAATGCTCTGCGCTGGCACCACCTCACAGTTTTCCTGTCATTTGCACTTTCAAATTATTAACAAAAGAGCTTGTGGCAAAGCTGACGCTGGCTGTGGACAGCTCAGTAAGCAGTCACCATCTATATATCCCACAGTATATCCTCAGCAACCCCTTATATTTTTCCATCCCATCATACATCATCTCTTTATCACAAGAATCAGTCCGTCCTCTTACCTGGCAATCACAAACAGCACACAGCTAACTCCTGTGCAGGCTAGCAGCACGTACATCCAGATGTCCGGAGACAGGGGATTAAGGAAGGAGAACACGCCCGGATTGGTGCCGTTAGGTTTGCGGTACAGGATGCTGATACCTAAGGTCATGAAGGGCTTGGAGAAGTCGATGACTTTCTCTCTAACATAGGTGATGGTCAAGGGAGCCACAGCAAGGTCTGCAACCTTGAAAAGCCAGAAGACGAAGTAAGATACTACAGGTAAAATGGACACTGCTCAAGGTTACGTATGGCTTCTTTTAGTATTTGTTCTGTTGAGAACTTTTATTTTTGATACTTTATATTTTGCTGATAATAGTTCTGTACTTTTTTTTAAGAATGATTTTTTTGAGTATTTTTACATTGTGGAATTGGTACTTTTTTACTTTTACTTAAGTAAAAGATCTGAATACTTCCTCTACCTCTGAGAATAAGTTATTATGGTGGCCACACATGAAACCAAAAAGCTTGGGTTATGCCCACATGTCGATCATTAACCCAGTATACCTCCCAGCTAACTTACATACCTGCGAATAGGAACCCCTGTAGTGTGACTGCTATTAACTCACGTGGTCAATCAGCTCCCGGACCATCCCGTTCCACTCTCCCTTGTCGTTCTGGGCTCCGTATTTCCCATCAGCCACCAGTCTGACTTCGTATGTGAAACCCAAGATGTTGGAGAGCTCTTTTAAAAGGTCCAGGCAGTAACCCTCGAAACGATCATTCCCAACCAGCTCCTTGTCTGACTTTTTTTGCATCACATATGGATTTTCCTGTATGGCAAAAGAAAACACTGTATTTCACTGTTTTCAAGATTCACATTTCAAATTTAATTTAATTCTTTCTACGCCATCTAAGTACTAAGTTAAAGGCAGCTAAATCTGGAGTTTTATTCTTGAAGATGGTTCACCACTTCATCAGTTCTCAGAGATCCAAACAGAAAATCCAGTTTTCTTTGAATTAGTATGTCTGAATATTCTATGATGACTAAGAATCTACTCAAATATATTTTCTTCTATGCTGCCTTTTTCTTTGTGTATGGCCTGTGTGCCACAATTGTGAAAATACAAATTCAAACTATCCAGTTCAGATTTTCCTCTCCTAAACACCACTCCTCCCCACCGTTTCCTTCTCCCCTCTCATTATATTTTCCTCTGTTGCCACCCCCCCTATCTGCCCTCTACATATCACATATGTACTCCCCTCCTTCTCCCTATGCTCTGTTTAACCTTCCTCCTTCCTCCTCACCAGTATCGTGGTGACAATAAGAGTCCTGTTAGCCAGAGAGTCTGTCACATTGTTATTCTTGTCTCGGTTGGACTCTGTCAGGTTCATCCCCCTGTACGAGTTCCACACAGCAATCTGGAAAGGTAAACAAGGCTTTAGATTTACTGAACCACATTTTCTGCTTTTGATCAGAATCACAACAAGATACATTTCTGAATATAGATTACAGACTTCTGTTAAAGCTTTGATGACTTGCTGTAAAAGGAAAGAAGCTGATTGATTATTCTTATTATCTATGACACCAAATATGCAGAGCCTGATTTAGTCTCTAAGTCTCAAAAGGAAACTAGAAACTGCTCCGATACACTGCCATATTATCGTATTTTCTGATTCGTCGAACAGAAAAATGAAAAAGGAGTACAAAGGTTAAAAGACCTGACGGTCCTGGCTCATTTTCAACTGACTGCTCCATTCACTATTCTACAACATTTCCCTTTGCTCTGATGATGCTGGGCAAAGTCCTGAAAAACGTTATGAAAATTAGGAAGTAATTTGTTCCAAACAGAGACACTGATTGTGTGCGTCAGGTAAAAGTTTACAGCTATTCTGGAGCAAACCAATATCATTCCTGTTGTGTGCTGTGATTTATCTGACTTTCAGGTATTGAGCATATCGTGCAGCCTGGACAACAAAGCTGTTCTTCATAACAAATGTGAAGACAACAATTTCTTTATGATGAATTATTGCTTTGGATTGGCATGGGCATCTGCTAGCATTTATATTTCATTCAGTTTGAATCTGAAATAAATCTTACTGACAGCAGAAAGAAGTCTAGTTTTGAATGCTGTGTACTGAATATTTTAAAAACACACATATAAGCTATCATCACTACTGGAGAACACTTCCCACCCCCTACATGTCACTCTTTCAGAACTGGGCAGCTCCTTCAGCGACCGGCTGCTCCACCCGCGGTGTCTGAAGGAGAGGTACCGTAGGTCCTTCCTGCCTGCTGCTGTCAGACTCTATAATCAGTACAACTCCCGGTAATCTACACTTGACTGTCAGTGTGCAGACTATTCGCTACTATACTTCATCTGCTGCTGTGCATTATCTCCATACATATATTATATTCATGATGTTATCTACTTCATATGTTGCTGTGAAATATTTTCATATACATGTATATTATATATGTGCAATATTTTTATCTTATCTATTTGTTCATACTTACAACTGCACTCAGTCACTATATTATTTATTTCTGTCTATACTGTGTATAGGACTATTTTTCTATTTTTCTATTTATTTTTATTGTATTTCTATATATGACACTTTTGCTGGCTGCTGCAACGCTAAAAATTTCCCCGCTGTGGGACAATAAAGGCTTATCTTAGCTTATCTCTTATCTTATATCAAAAATAGTAGACACGTTAATTACAATAACTGTTAGATAACTTACTTTTGTGCATATTATTGCTTGGAATATATAGCTGAAACAACTAGTCGATTGGGTCATTTTTAAAGTAAAAAAAAACAAAAACATTTCCAGGTTCCAGTTGTCAGGATTAAGTTATCTTTAGGTTTTTGACTGTTGGTTGGACAAAAAGAGACATTTGATGACATTACATTGGGATTTAGGACTTTTTTTTTTCATTATTTTGCTTTTTTTCCCCTGACATTTTATAGACCAAATGACTAATTGATTAATTGAAAAAATAATTCACAGAGTAATCGATAATGATAAACTGTTAGTTGCAGCAAAACTTGAATATGATGATGAGGAATTGGAAACCACACCAGTATGAATGAAGAAGGGCAGGGTCAGACAGGGTCAGAGGGGATAGAGGACAACATGGTGTTTGTCCTCCACACTGACACAGTATCTGTGAATGAGTGTCCAGTTCCTCGGACCAGGCGATATAATCCAGACAGTTATCAGATTAGAACAAGCGTCTGGCAGCTGGACTTTGACCATTTCAAATCCCACGACTGGTTAAGAGCAGAGCAAAGGTCAAGGGGGCTCATGACAGTGATGCAATAAAGTTAAGTGCATCAAATGATCAAGCTTCATTGTAAATAAGAAATAAAGTGAGTGGAATGGAGACAAGCTTTCCTCCTTTTGCTCTTCAGTCTGTGAACAAAAAGTAATGAATTTGGGTATTTTTAGTCAGAAACAACGGCCCGTTCCTTCATTCACCGCATAAGAGGATGAGAGGCAGTGAATGCATCAGTACCCCTTATTAAACTGAGCTCTACAGAAGGTACAGTCTTATTTTTCACCATTTATTTTTCCGAAAAGGGCTGTGTGGGATTACCTATTGTGAAAGATAACATGCTTTTCACTCCTCATTACGTTCTATCTTATTCTGTTCACCCAGTCAGACAGACAGAAAATGTGCTCACTTATAACCTTGCTAAAAGCACTCTATATCTCCACCGTGGCACTTTCGCAAGGGCCCACTCTGTGCATGAGTCCATAAATCTGTCTTATCTCTGGACACTGCAGATGAAGAACACAGTGAATGGGGTTGGATTTAATTAATTGTATAGTCCTCAATCTCAAAGATAAATGGACAGAGTGAGAACAATATTTTTCAGAAGTGTGGAGGGTATTTTGCTCTCAGATTGTGTGGTTTTCTAGATCAAGTTGTATGTAGTAGAACAGTGTTATTTTGGGGGAATATCATCCCCTATGAAATATCAACGGCACGATTAGTCAGTTTGAAGTTCAAGTAATAAAGTAATCTGACCAAGCCAATGAGATCAATGCTAAAATACGGCCTAAGACGACCACACAGCATACAGTCCTCATCTTTTAAACCCTTAAGTCATGGATTTACTGTGTATAGCCTTGCAAAATTTATCGTGCGTACCAGAGAAGCTTCCAACAACAAAGTGTGCTATAAAAACTGACAGGAATTCTCTCTCATACGCTGGGAGTAAAATGCTATCTGTGAATCCTAAAGCTCCTCTCCATCCAGAACCAAATCAGACTGGAAAACCATTACCAAAGAGCAGGAGACACACTAAGCCAGGCCAAGAAAGCTGAGAGGGGGGAAAAAAATAAAACGTTATTTCCAGAAAGTCAACAACTTTAAGAGAAAATACTTTATTTCCCAGGAGACTTTAACTTTGTTTAGTCCCATCATCCTCTTCAGAGTGTATTTAACACTCCAGTGCTCAAGAACTAACACGACTGCAACGGACTGATAATTCATTTTTCATGACCATACAGTCAAGCGTTTTATGTGATGTGCTTACCATGTATTTCCTCTGAGGGGAGGCTTTTGGGGGCTAAAAGTACTAAATGGAATTAAAATTATAGTATAAATCACTGCTTCGGCACCTTGACAGCTGCTGCCTGCCTACATACCTGTCTGTCTGTCTGTCTGTCTGTCTGTCTGACAACTGAGACAGACAGAGTGGAAGAACTTTGCCAGCTTACTGACAGTAAACTATGTGATTGAGGGGATGAATGAATTCAACATTCATTCTTTCACTCATCAAACTGGGTTCAAAGTGATAAGCAGAGGTATAAAGTAAAGAGTATTTAATTTGGACTTTAGTGTTGACAGTATAATTTGTGAGAACAGAGCTAATGATGGTATACATTCTCTTAAAATTTAACTAAATTTGAAAGAATGATTTGATAAAACAAGGTTGATTTGATACACAACTTTTCTCTTGTAGCAAGTCTTGATGCCCGACTTAAGCTGTCGTCTCCTCTGCTAACTGGATCCCTCTTGGCTGCAATTAAATACTGCTGGTGTGTGTGATTTCCATGAAAGTATGAAGGCAACGTAATAGTGAAGCACATTATAAGAAGTGGACTGACAAGTCTCTGCAAAAGTGGAGAATCGGTGGGAGAAATTCACTTATTTCTTTCTTATTACTCACAGCCACCAGCTGTGGAAACTGAACGATATTACATTAAGTGGAATTGCAGGACTTACTTCTTACTTCTAATTGAGGTGCTGTTATGTCTACTTAAATAAAGGAATTGAATATTTTTTTCTACCTCTGCTGACAAAGTTTTGACAAGTGTCAGAGCAATGCCTGGACCCAAACATGGGGAAAACTGAAATGTCAAATACATGGCATTGCTGTACACAAAATCGGTGAAGAGAAACAAGGTTGACAAGGCAAGGAGCAGGGAGGTGCGTGGCATACAGAGTGAGAGGAGAGGGGAGAAGGGGAGTCGAACAACAAAGGCTTGGACCAAACACGGCACTGGCACAAACCTTGATCCACCGTTTCGTGAGGCGACTTCCGCCCTCCACAACACCCTTTTGAAAATGTGAAGAGGGCAAGATGAAGCACAGACAGCGTGGAAAGAAATAATCAGTAGTTGCAGCGTTATTGATATTCATGACTGGACAAATCGAAACCAAATAATAAACGTGTGGATGGATTGTAGGAAACAAAATCTCTACAGTACCTCTCTCTCCTTCATACACACACACATGCCTTAATGGAATGAATCAGCCAGCGTGTAAGCAGCATGAGAGAGGTGTAATTGGCTGTTCCAGCCCTCTGTGCTCACCCTGGCAGTGCCGTCCTCTTTGAGGCTGATGATGTCCAAATCAAAGTCTCTCCTCAGGCCATCCGTCTTATTAAGAACAATGTGCCCTGTCAGTCCATCCCACTGTGCCTACGGAGACGAGATGCAGAAGGAGAGAAAAGTGGGAGATAGTCTCAAATGCCGCCTGAGTTTAGTGTACCAGTGTTCAGAGCACCTTTGAAGCTCCGGAGCAGACTCCCAGGAGGAGAAGTGAAGGGGATCGGGGCGGTGAGAAGAAGTCAGTGTTGACAGACAGCTGGAGGACTCGCTGGATCAGGTGAAGACTGGAAGAAGTCTACAGGTTGTTCTGAGGTAGAATCTCAATATGCATAAAGGTTTGACTACATTTACATGCATATCCCTACTGTCTTTACAGTCGGGATGTACAAATAGTTCATTTGAGTTGGTATATAAATACAAAAGGAAGATATTTGAAATAATAATATAATTACTATGTATTTATGCATACTATCACCTGCACCTTGATAGTAATTACTAGTAATTACTAGTTTTTCCTTGTGGACAGTTAATTTTCACATCTGCACATTACAATATCTACAAGTTCTCTACATCTGTACATACATTATATTTTACAAGCTGTAGTGTTATTTACAACACATGGCTACACACCTAAATGGCTTCTCTAAATATGGCTGACTGTCTGTAGACCATTTAATTTCAGAATAAGCACATTATTTCATATCCTACACAAAGTCACTTAATTTAACATTTTCATTTTTCCTCTGTGGTTTCATGTAATACATAAACATTTTTATTTTTTTTACATATTGTATGCTGCCTATATTTGATATTATTGGATAATATCTTACACCTTACACATATGTGAATCAAAAACTTATTCTAGGGATTCAAGGAAGGCATACCTGAACATGTACTTAAAACATGAGTAGTGCCATGTTACACCAAGCCACCGTCACCATATCCTAATTCATGTTGAGTATGAAGGGAAATTTATGTATCGCTGCAAGACAGCTTTCCCCTTTGGAACAAGAAAGTCTTGAACCTGAATAAGTGGAATTTGTTAAAATGGTAAAATGAGGCCATTATACAGTCATAGACATAGCACAAAGAATATCAAGTTTAAATTCTCATGTGAAAATTGGGAAAATAATAGATACTTTCTCTGTGTCTCTCAATTCTGGACAGCTAGAAGGAAGTTCCCCATGAAGTCTTCTTGAATAATTGTCTTAGTGAAGAAACATATCTTGCACATTATGAATACTGAAATATTAGCAAAAAACACATGAGTTGAATGTGAGAAACACCGAAATCAACATTTAAAATCCAGGATATTACCCTCTTTTCTGTGTTCTGAAATGATGTGCAGTGAATAACAAAAGTGTGTCCACACATTTAAAATACAATACAGTTAATTGTGTCCACAGACACACACTGAACATCCTGTACTACAATAGCTGGAGGAGAGAGAGAATACACAGGTTATAGTGCCCAGGATTTAATTTCAGCCATTGAAATGAAAGCTGTGTCCTCATACTCTGCACTCTCTTGTCAGAAATGGTTTTTAATTGAGTGCTGTATGAGACATATTACTGGTTCTTGCATTCAAAAAGGCTCTTATCTAGTGATGAATAGCACAGGAGGACAGATGCTACAAAGGATGGGCAGTGGCAAACAAAACGAAAAGCTGAAGAAGAGAGAGTCACTGAGCTACAAAGAAAAATAAAGAGGGAGAGAAGGAGGACGGGGAGGGGCGTGAAGAGGAAAAAATGAGTAAGGGGATTGAATGATAATGTTCCATCTCCATGGCAGGCAACGGTCCTCTGCTGGACTTAAGAGATCAAAACACTCATGCATCAAAGGCCTCATTTCTGTCTGTAGGCATCCAGTCTGACAATCGGGCCGGGCCACATGCTTTCAACTTATAAGCACGTAAACACCGTATATTTTCATGTTGTGTGCTTTCAGACGCAAAGCATGGCCTGTCATAGGGGACCTATAAAGGAACAAATCACATGAAATGATCTGACAACCAGTTTTGGTGAGTTTCCTGTTCCTTGTGCTCATGAAGCCCTTTCAAAACACACTGAAACACATCATCCGAAATGCACGGTGGTCAAGCTGAAAGCAACAGGAGTTTTATTTAAGTCATGCTGGTGATCTAACAGGCTTTTTTTTTTTAGTTCTCTGTGATTCAAGCCCTTATCTGACACTGACCTCTTTGAAGAGGTTCATGAAGCGTGGTCCGAAGCGCCAGGGTTTGTGGCGGTGACACTGCAGGGAGCTGACGGTCATCTGAGTGGCCCTCTGGGACGCAACAGCAACCATGAACACTGCGTCGTACATCAAGGCTGCGTCTGTCTGCGGAGGAGGCAGTGAGAGGAAGATGTTGTTGGGATTTTTTTTTCTTTTCTCTACACTCAAAAGCCCGTGTGCAGTAAACAACTAAACATCAGTTGTAAACAGCTGAATTACAGTAAGAAGCTGAGAAAGCATGTCTTGAAAAGGAAAATGCAATAAGATGTGTAATGTTTACTCCAGGAAAATTATGCCATTAGAGAAGTGAACAGGATATAGTATAGATATAATGATGGAACAACGAATAACAATGGATTACAGCTTTAACATTTGAAATATAGCTCCTACAAAGATTTACAGTTTAGCAGATGTTTGCAGTTTGCAATTGTATGCAAGCATGCATGCAGCATACAAATGTGCATCACTGGCTTTCAGCAGAGCACGCGTTTGTATTGTTAGTGCTCTGTAATGTCATGTAACAGTACGGGGCTTACAGTCATGATTCCGTCCATCAGGCCACTCTCTTGTTTGGGACCCTGCAGTCTTTCCATGGCCCACCTGTCCATCGTGGAGGCTACCCACGGATCATCAACGTTCAGCAGCCTGAAGCCTGTCATGTTGACCCCGCTGTAGCGGTACGGCTCCAAGTCCAGGGCAAACAAATCCTGCAAGGGGAGAGAGGAGATGGAGAGAGAGAAAGAGCAACATTTTTTAGCATTCCCAGTGAATTTACAAGGCCAGTTCAAGGTCAAGATGAGCTTGGTTTTACTCGGATGGTATCTCCCATAAAACAGCTTTAGTTGTACATTTTTCTCACCAAAGTAGTGAAGAAGAAATGATAGTACTCTGTCATCATTCCCATTGATGAAAGCTGAAAAAAATGAAAAGAAGAAATAAAGTAATAAGAGAAAATACAGCTACAGTGTCACATCTTCAATAACAAAGTAATTTGGCTGGTCATTTCCATTTGCAATTCTGAATATGATAAGGGAAGTGGTATTTCCTCCTGAAGAGGCAACTCAACAACTTTTCTTTATCGCATCCTTAAATGGCTCTCATTCAAGTCACTATGTAAGCCTTAGTAAACAAGGTAATAGGTTTTATAAGATTTTCTAACATAAAAAGACATTGTGTTGAAAAGAATCATCAAAGGTGTTGCCCCCAGCGGACACATAAATGTCTTGTAAAATCTGTACAACAAACTAATGAAAAGATCGATCCTTGTACAAACCTGCTTCAGGAGCTCTGCAGCCATGCGATAGGAGCAGTCAAAGAGAATAAAAAATTCCTTGTCTTTCTTCAGTTCCTTAAGCAGCGGTCGGGCATCTTGGTTACCCGGGGTCAGCTGGCGGATCTTGATCTTCAGGTTGAACTTTGCCGGAGCCTTGATCAACTCCTGCATCCGCATCAGACCTTAAAAAAAATTAGCAAATTAGACGTTTCATTTTCCCCTCTTAAACATTTGTTTTTTCCTCCTCCGCTGCAGGAAGGTCAGGGTCAGGGTAAGATACAGAACATCCCTCCTGTTCAGGGTCTTAGACACTCCAGCAGGGGAACTTTGACCCCTATTCTTTAACTGAGGGATGCAATCCCTATTCCCAGCATCACCCTGCTGCCAAACTTCTTGCTTAATGTCTTACATCTTCTTCTCAGATTCTTGTAATATGTTTTTAACCACATCAAAGGCAAACAAACACACACCTGCGTTGCATAGCCTGTACACATACTCCGCATTCCTGTATCCTGTACATGTGTGTGCACAACAGTGTGTAATTGTGCAGATGTGTGTCTGCGTGACATTTCAGGAAAATTAATTTCTGATTGAAAATAAAAGGTAAAAAAAAAAATCTATAAAATATGACATTTCAACAGCAGCATTTCATATTCTCTGGATTGTGGGCAGGGACACTGCTGGATTCGAGGCCATCAGTGTTTGGCTCTGCACAGCAAGAAGTCAGAGGGCAGGAATACTGGCAGCTGTTTGATATGAGGCACTCGTGCCCTGTCACAGATTGGGTTCACTGGCCAGCACGGGGAAGGTGACTGTAGTAGACAGTGGAATCGCATTTTGTGAGTAATTACAACCATGGCATATGAATATATTCTGAGGTCCAGAAAACACAAGCCAGCACTTTTGACCTCTTCTCCCTTCCATATCTTCACTTCAAATGTCAAGCAATGTTATGGTTGATTTACAGTAATGCGGTGGGGGAAAAAGTCATTATCAAAATGCAGTCTTCAGTCAGTTATTATTGTAGATATTCAGATGGAGTGTTTTTTTAAAACCTTCATTCAATTCATATTCAGGTGTAAAACTGGGTGATACATCGTTATAATATTGATATCATAATATAAGAAAATATATTGCCGGAGAGCGTAATATGGTGATAAAGTTGATATTGTGTTTTCCTGGTCTTAGGGACTATAGTATAGATTAAGAGAGAGGTTTCTGAGCTGAATTGTTCTGTTGTAGTGGAATGAAATAAGCTCTGAATCTACCTCTGCTTGTTTGATCATCATATCCACATTCCTGATGGTTTTCTTCCTCAAAAAGTCCCATTTTAACTCAGTTTGGTATTTCCTTCTGCAAATCCACTTTTATTTCCACATAAGAGGCTGACTAAATCAAGTGGGTTTACGTTCCATTATGTCCCTTTTAATGTATGGCAGAATCTTGAAGTATATCTGTGAATCAGTTTTGAGAGTTGCAATGGCAATCTGACTGATAAAAACAACAACGGGCCCTACCCGTGCTGTCCTCATAGACCACCGTTAGCTTCCTCCATTTGAAGAAAGTGACTACGTCCAGGATGGCCCTGGCGATGGCGGTGTACTCTGGATACAGGTTGATGAAGAAGGTGTCTTTGTTGTCCACCGACGGGTGTTTCCAGCGGGTCTGAATGTGAGGGACTTCCAGGGCGTTGCAGATGGACTGAACAGCACTGACAGAGGAGCTGTGAGAAGGGCCGAACACAGCGACCACCCCCAGAGCCAGCTGGTCACACACTAGTATTAAAGAACAACACAAAGTCAGATGGTTGTTCATTACAGGTTTTGAGTGTTTCACGACCTAATGCCATTGCAAACCAGGTTCACGTTCTATGGAAACAAGTTAAGAAGCTATTTATATACAGTGATGGATTGTCACAAAGTACATTTACTCAAGTACTGTTCTTAAGTACAGTTTCAACATACTTGTACTTTACTTGAGTATGTCCATTCTATGCTATTTTATACTTCTAATCCAGGGAAATATTGTACTTTTTACTCCACTACATTTATCTGTTTTTGCATTAAAAAAATGATATGCTTATATGATATGATGCAGTACTATACTATAAATCTACCCATTATTATACAAAGTATCTAACACTGGCGCCACATTGAGGAAGTACAACATTAAAATGCTCTTACATGTATTTGTTGGTGATAAAAACAGACTAATATAATATTCTATAACAATATAACACTGTGAAAGGAGCCGTTCTGCATAATGAGTACTTTTAATTTTGATACTTTGAGTACATTTAGCTGATAATACTTCTGTACTATTACATAGGATTTTGAATTTGGGACTTTTGCTTGTAGTGGAATATTTTTAGACAATGGTATTTCTACTTTTACTTAAGTAAAGGATCTGAGTACTTCTTACACCACTGGTTATATAATTTAAAGTAGCATGGTTTTTAAAGGGACCGTTTTTTCTTACCCAAAGTGAAACAAGCACATGGGGGAATCCTTTGTTAAGGTCACTGTTCTGTACGCTAAATGGCGACATTAGTCAAGCTTCACTCAATTTATGTGATCAGCAGTCGCTCTCAATGGTGGAAAAAAAATACACCTTTTCCAGAGGTGAGGATTTAATATTTTGTCTATGAAATTAGAAGTGAAATAAATACATAAATACATCCATGTTTGGTGAACTTAAACAAAACATTTCCCTACCTTTGAGAGATGCTATCGATCCCGTGTCCAGTAATTAAGTTAGGCTATGCTACTCTTATTGATTCAACATTAGCATACTACAAACTGCATGCAGAGACATTAAAATGGCAACAATTAATTTGTCCCACTCTGGATAAGAAGGGGAAATAGTCAAATAACCCTGACACCTTTAATTCTGGAGTTGCTAACCACCGGTATTTCAGAGCTTGCTATCCACAAAGAACACATCAGTAATTGAGGTAATTATGTCGTCATCACCTTGCGTTACAGTAACAACACCAGGTAAGCTCTAAAGCTTAGCACAGCTATGTCTTCTAATCACTTCCTACCTCTCCTGGAAGCCTCAAAGCCATCAAAGAGGTTGATCCTCTGAATGTCGTAGGTGAGAGTGGTGTTGGGCATCATGGTCTTGTTGCGGTTTATGTTATTTACAGCAAACTTGAAAGCCAGCTCGTCCATGCTCACTAACTCACTCTCCCGGGTCTCAAAAATACCACCTGCACATGGAGATGGAGGACAAAGACCAAGCTGAAATCAGGAGAGAAGTTTTATAACAGCTGTCACGACCAGTGGGCACAAACAGTGTAAGTGCAGCAGCCTCTGTGATCACAGATCTTAATTTGATGCATTCTGTTTCTCCTGTGTGGGTGTTGAGAAATTCTGCCATCTTTGGTTAAATGAAAGCCTTTCAAAAACCCACCACACAAACCTAACAAAGCAAGACGGTCAGTCTGAAAACAAGGCTACATTTCTACCTGTCACTAATGATATGCCCTATCATGAATAGGGCATATCATGAATATACTCATTTAGTATATAGGCAGCTTTACACTTAAAAACACTGGATATTAAAAACTCATGATGACAGATAAATGAGTAGAATAAGAATAAATAGAAGAAAATAAGAAGCATTAGGAATAATGAACTGTGAAATAATGTTTGTAACATGGAAAATGTTTTAGTTTGTGGAATTTGGTATTTATGTCCCCTGTTATTGCTTCTTATTGGAATCAACAAGTGGCTGTTAGACCCAGGCAGGTTCAAAACAGGGCAGACACATGTTTACAATCATCCAAGTGCACATGTACTCTGCACCAAACAACTTGTGCTGATGAATTTGCTTCTATTTTATCGAATACAGGAAATTACTAACAGGGGAGCTAACGTCACCGCCTCAGTGATCTGAGTTGATGTTGTGGATGTTATTTCTTTGATATTATAGGAACCACTTTCTAACAAAGCACCCTTTATAAAGGGTTTATAAGTTGTAACTAATGGCTTTTTTAATGGTTATTAAATAAATGTAATCCCATTACATGCTGTATATCCTTTCTATTTAATGCAGTTATATATAGTAGTAATCCATTAATAAAGACTTTTTTTCTAAGCCATCACGTCTGCAGTTAAAAGTGTTAACAAGTCTTCATCCCATTCACAGAATCCAGACATGGAAAGGATACACGAAAACAGTTGTATAGGTCTACAGTAACAACATTCATAAATATTTGTTGCACAAAGCAGCAAAACAGTCTGCACAATCTAAAATTACACCAAATGTTCTCTGCAGCCTGACTTAATGGGGGTCATTCCAGATAGTTCTTTTTATGCAAACTAAATCTCCCAGTCATAAACAAAGCCATAAATATGTTACGTCCACAATAAAAGATAATATTTGTAGTTTCAATGCCTCCAGCTTCAATATTCTACAAGCAGAGAATTAATTTGGAATTCCCACAGAAGCATGCAAATGAAGATGAATAGTAAGTGCTCAAAGAATCTTTCTCTGAGGCATAAAGTATATTCTAAACACTTTAATTCTCAAAGTGGGGAGAAAGTCATGGGGATTCAAGGGTAGCTGCTCTTCCACTGTTCTCACTTTTACAGTACGGGGACCCAAGGCCACACACAACTCACTTCATAGACCAGCTGACAGCAGGCTTTGAAGAAACAATGCCGTTCAGACAGACTTCTGAAATTGCCCTGAAACTCCCCATCAACATCCTGTCATCCGGGTGCAGAAGATGTGAAGTGTGGACTCAAAGGCAAGATGAAATGGCAGTAGCGTAATTGCTCCCGCAGTGTGAAAGGGCAGGAAATAAAAAGGCTTTAAGAGCTTCTCGTGGAGGTTCAAAGTGGGCTTTTGAAAGACGAGTCAAGTCACGTCACATCAGTCAAAAGTCTAACATAATCATTGGACAGGTAATTGTCAGTGATGTAGTTGCATTTTTCCGGGTTTTAGCTAGAAACAGCAAGTTTTTGTTCCCTTGCTGATCCTGCGGATGTTTGATCAGACTGAATCTAATTATTAACAATTTGGTCTATTTGTTCTTTTCTAGTGAAATCTTTCCTGTCTTATTATAAAAGATAACAATGACTTCACCAGCTTCTACTTTTTACACTCACTCTGAAATTAGGTGTCAGAACTGAACGGTAGAGAAGTAGAGTAGAAATCCTGGAAGCTTGTTGTGGTTGTTTGGTTTTCTCAGAAGCACTACAGCAGCTGAGTGCCATTTCATTCATTTAGTTCTGGTTCTGGTTCTAGTCAAGGTGTATTATTTACTGTAAATGAAGCATGATGCAGCAAAAGAAAGCACACCACTTACCAACTTACCACAAAGAAACTGTTAATATTTAAGAAAAAAAAACTTGCTATAAGAACACAACGAACACTCTTATGTCTGTACGGTAAATATGAAGCTAGAGCCAGCAGCAGCTTATCTTAGCACAAAGACATGAAACACAGGGAAACAGCTAGCCTTGCTCTGTCACAAATGAATACGTTATACCTTGTTTGTTTAATCTGTACAAAAACCCAAATATAAAAAGGACAAATTGTGGTTTTATGGGGAATGACATGCTGTAAATCTTTATTGCCTGGCAACCACACAGTGACAACAAGGCTCCAGGAAGTCATTGGCCCGGCCAACAAATATTTCCAGCCGTAGAGCCAGGTTCGCTGTTCCACCCTGCTTCCAGTCTTTATGCGAGGCTAAACTAATCTCTTGCTGGCTCTAGCTTCATAGTTCAGACATGAGAGTAGTTTAATCTACTCCTCTAGCTCTCAGCAAGAAAGCAATGAAGCACCTTTCCCCAAATGTCAAAGTATCCTTTAAAACATTGTGGAAACATCCATACAAGAACTTTAAATAAAATAATCTAACATTTAAATCAGGAACTATCTGACCAAAGGAAAAAAAAAAAAAAAATGGATTACAGATGTGTTGTTTTACCATACAAGCTTTTAATTTTCCTACCAACAAAGTATTGAGATTCAATACCCAGCCCAACTGAGAAGTGCACCACAGAACAAAGGGTTTACACATCCAGTGCAAAGACTGCAAGTGTATTCACTGGATTTGCACTGTTTTTTTATTAACCTGGCCCCTGGAGTGACACCGTGGGGTACATCAGGATTTGTATTAACTGGTTGTTTGAAGTGCAGTTTCTCATTTCCACAAACAGGCAGTGATAAAGGTTCAGGTCACAACAGGTGGACAAAATTAATTCGATCTGGTTAATTGTTGCTCACATAATAACAAGACCCTATAATATGGGCGGCAGGGGAGAAAACACATCAGGACTTGGTAACAACTGCTGGTCAAGAACTGTATGTGTAGTACAGCCTGAGGAGCTCCATGTGCCGCATCAAGATTAGCAGAGCTCAGTCAGTCACAGTGCACATCTTGGACACAATGTGAATTACCAACCTGATTTAATGTCTGGCTGTGCAAGTTGGCAATCATGAACAATGGCTGATACGTGTCACTCCCTCAGATTACACAAAATGTCTTATCTGTAAAGCTCTGATTGCTTTTCTATGCATGCTTAAGGCATATTCATTTGTTGAGAAATCGCACAACCATACATACACATTATTACCCACATTTAATCACAGATACAGGCACTCAGAAGATGTCCTGGTCACAAATAAATCCTTGTAAATGCAACGGCAGCCAATTAGTAATTATAATCAAGAACCATTAGGCCATTAACATAAAAATGTAATTTCTTCTGCAATTGCTGCGATTACCAGGTACATAGCTATAATTGGAAGAAAAGCGTGCCATAAAAATGTGGATATGTGGTACAGTACAGCTGGATGAGAGATTTATCTGCCTGCTGGAGGAAAACCTAAAACAAAAAGCTGAAGAACGAATCTGAGCTTTGTGCCAACCTGTCACTCAGACCTGATCAATCAACAACCCACCGGGGAGATAAAGATGTTTGTTTGTGTGAATGTGTGTGTGTGTGCATGGAGAATCTAACACCATCCATCCGTCACTTCACTATTTAATTACAAATAATTATGTTTTACGTTAGTCATGCGTCATACCTCCTTGTGGAGTAGCTTGAACTCTACTGAGGGTTGTGACTGCTGCAGTCATAAAAATGGCATTCTTTTAAACAAGGTCTTTTTTTTTCTATGCAAATGAATTAATGTACCTCCGAGCGCTAAAAGCATTCATTCAGCTCCCAAATAATGAGGAATAATTTGCCTCAGGAACAGACATCCATTTGGCCTACAAGACAGTATAAATGAATGTTAAAGGTTTCAGAGGATCCACAGGACTCCATAAATGCCTTTTAACATGCATCTGGGGTTTGCAGGTAGATTTCATCCACATAAATTATGAGCACACTTAAGCTGCACCGAGGACAGCTCATTATGGCCAAATTGAGGACGAGTAAACATAAAAGTTTTTCCATTTGCCTTAGTGGTGGTTAATTTTTGTGTAAGACTTGTGTTATTTAACTATGTTTTATGGTATTTTCTTCTTCATTAGAAAGTCCAAGAGAAGCTGTGATTCAGAACAGAGAATAACATGTATGTATATAACACGAGATGAACTATCGGAAGATTCTGTATTTGTCACTTTTTGAATAAAAGATTTTTTTGAACTTGCAGATAACAACATGTGCTAACCTTCCATTTGCACAGAGATTACTGAGACATTTTTAATACCCTGACACAATCTGGATGCATGTTACCGAGGGTGCTTTGATATGCTGGCTGTGTTTTTTATCATTAAAATGATCAGACTGCCACGGTTCTAGGAAATGCTAGATTTACGCATTACTGACTGAAAATGGAATAATTAAGTGCCATTAAGGTGCACTAACATGCAGGGTTTTTATTCCTAATTATTGTACCAGCATGTTCTACTGACCTTCACACTGTCAACAGGAGGGACAGAGAGAACTAAGTTGCATGCGTAAAACAATAAGAAAAGAATTCTTTCTTCATATTGGTCTCTGTTTGACCCCCATTTGGGATCACCAAAAAGCATACTGTAGTTGAGTCATCTTTTATTTAGCACTACATTTCAGCGGAGGGTAGTTACACAGCAAACTGCCACCCATTACCTGAGATACAAGAAATGTGGATCTTTCTAACAGCTCAGAAAGATCACTGAGCTGGACAACGTAAGAGAGTTCTCCTTTTTGCTGACAGTGACAGAAACTACTGCCATCAGGGATTGCCGCACGCTCTGGAGAGGTGAAGTCGCCAGAGGCAAGAGGAAATGCATCTGGGAGGGTAAAAAAGGGGTCTCATGTGTCAAAGTGAATGACAGACATTTCACTGCACCCTGGTTGAGAAAACACAGGGGAAATATTTTGTTCCCGGCAACAAATCAAAGGGAGCCGTGCAAACGGGCAAACAAGACAAAAATGCAATCAGGGATGTCAGAAGAAGAGGCAAAATAGAGACAGAAATAACTGCAAGGGCACCGAAAGGAACAATAGTAGCATCTGAAAGTCATCATGTACACACCTACGTCAAGAGCCCATCACTGTGCACTTGAATGAGTGAGAATGATTTTACACAAAATCTAGAATATATGATGCATTTGGTCCACAAATCAATGGCAATGCTTATTCTGCAAACATAATAGGATGATTAGCCTCAATTTTAGCATTTTGACAGAATTATACCAGCTTACTATTTACGAACTTGACCCTTTTTTGCATTGCCACAAAAGTGACAGCAAAAAAAAAAAAAAAAGGAATTATTAGCTGTAGTTTGCCATTTTTCATACTGGTTTTGTACCATGACTTTAGTATGTGTTACAGTTTCAATCCTGCTGACAGAATAACACCGCGTCTTTTCAGGATCAGTCTCTCCAAGTTCCAGAATCATTTGTTTTGTGCTCACAAGTCGGACAGACACAGGTGCCACTAAGTCTAAGACAAAGAAAAGAATGCATAGAAGTGACTCTGTTTTACTCACCATCCTGAACCCAATCTGTACATCACAAGAAAGACCACCATGAGACCACAGGATCGATACATACAAATGCACCATGCAATTCCATGACATACTACAGCTCCCTCTCCTTTCTCATAACCAACAGTCCTGGGTTCCTGCCAGCATGATGAATGATCACGCTACTGAGGCAGCCAATTCCACAGTTTATCTGTGTATACATCTTCTACAGAAATGAGGCCAACTTTCCAAAACTCTGGCAATTTGGCTGAGAACGGATTCATTTGTTTTCCTAATGGCCAGTTGTTGGAGAGAAAAGAACTAATGAATAAAATTAAGCAGGTACCCTTTTTCATAAATGTAGGTTAGAGCTCCAACTTAACATAAGCAACTCCATTTAGCAGAAAAAGACACCTGGAGCCAAACTTTGCAGTTCTGTGATTTCCCTCACTTTCTTACACACACACACACACACACACACACACACACACACAAAACACACGCATGCATAAAACACACAGACACTGATAAGCGTCTGTGTATGTAAATCTTGTGTGAATTTCGTGTTTCTTATTTTGTTGAAGGGGATCTGACTGCGCTGAGCCATCAAACCTGAACTTATCGGTCTTGAATGGTCCTGAATATTAATGTGTGACCCAGAGCTAAACTCCACATTAGAAACCCCCCGCATGTACAACTGTGGACTTCACCAGATCAAATGAACAAATGCTGTCCATGCTAAAAAGAGGCAAGCGAACATCAAGGTGTTATCAAGATATACAGCCTGTAGTAGAACTCTTATATTCCGGTTAGCAAAAAATATATAATCAATAAAAATAATATAAATATTGGTGTATACAGTATGTCAGCTGATAAGTGACAAGAAATTGCAATACAGAAATGCTAAGATATGTTTGGATTCAGAAACAGTGTCACAATTGAATAGTTTGTTCACCAAAGAGCGCTGGCAAGTTTATTTTTCAACTTTACAAAGTCTCCCTCTTACATGTCTTGGTCACATTTTGGGCGATACTTATCAACACTCTTTGCATATGTTTTGCATTTATGCTGAAGAATGAATAACAGCCAACATCGTCCTCAGATTTTGTTTTTTTAACTGTTAAATATCAATATCAGTATCAGCCTCAACAATCCAGTATCGGTTGGGCTCCTGTGTGCAAGCTGGTGTTAAATGGCTTGTTTAAACAGTAAGAGTGATAACACTTTTCAAATCAGTAATAAGCAGATATACAGATGGCTGGTGTATGTCCCCCCCCCCCCCACTCAAAAAATGTGTTTTATTTATTCTTACTTCACTTAAATGTTTGACCTTCACTGTGCAGAATGATGTATGTGCAGAGTTTGACATTAGACAGCTGTTTTTACTCATCTGCTAAAAGTTTCTCTTCGCTCACTTCTGAGTACTGAGTTTAACACATGGACGTACCAGCAGGATTTTGTGACATCGCAACTAGCTTAAAAGCAGGTCATGGTCCAGTGTGCATGTGTGATATGGAAACTTGAAACATCCAGTGCACATATACTGAGAATGGACATCTTGTGCCGTGCAGTTAAACTTTTGAAAAGAACAATATTTGCATGACGGCGAAAGATTAGCTCTTAATTTAACTTGTGAAAAAAAAACATCTCAGACAAATTATTATTTAAAACAGAGTATTTTTTTAATGTCTTAAAACATGTATGGAGGGGATCTTCAGATTATCAGAAACCCCACCCATAGACTGTTTGGCCCCCTGATCCTCCAAGCTAAAAAGGCAAGCTATTCTGTAAAAAAAAAAGGAACACCGAACAAAAAGATGTAGGCTCACAACCTGGAACCCCAAATTCTTTACAGGATCCTAATGGAATAATTCTGATTTGTAAAACACTAATATAAAATTGAAGCTTTTATAAGTATGTTTAATTGTAGTATTGTAAGTGGTACTGTAAGCGTCTGCACCATATTGTCAAACACTATAAACTTTGATCTAAAAATTTAAAACCATGATGTTATTTGATCCAGGACCAGTGTGAACCTCCTCCAGCCTCCAGGTCTCCAAGTTAAGAACCGGTGGCAGTGACACCAATTCTCATTTTGTTCAGTCAATTAGATCCACATATTACAGTTCGACTCTCGGTCTGATTCAAAGCCTGAAAGTGAGTTGCTTGGATAATGAACACAGCCCACGGCGCTCACCATCCACCTCCCGTCTAATCAAGTCTAGGTGAAGTTCCCTCACTCCTCTTAACTCCACTAAACGGCCTATGACAGCAGGACTGAGGATGATTGCATCGCCCTCACTGGCTTTACATCACATCCATCTCAGTGATGGATAGGTTTCACCACCTGTGAGGATCAGCTGCTGGGGAACATATCTTGAATGAAAATGCCCCAACAGGAGTCTCTGGCGTGGAGAATCTCAGGAGTATAACAGGGAGGAATCAATAATCTATTAGTTCTATTATTGCTTTCAGCTGTTTGTGTGTCTGGGTGAATGTAACTTGAAATCCAGTTGAAATTTAAATGATTAAAAAGACACTTTCAAGATATTGCATGGAGCCTGAGCTTCCAACAAACGCTCTGATGACAAAGTATGCTGAAAGTTCACAAGACTATTTTGAGTCAGAATTCTCGTATTTATTATAAATAAATATATATAAAAGCCTTCCTTTATCAATGGCATTTTTGAAAATAATTTCACTACCAGCAAGATAGTGTGTGTTCAAGATGATAAATTAATGAAGGTCAGTGTTCTATGTGATTTAAAATTAATTTGACTATTTTAACGACCTTTGATTTCTACATAGTAATTAAAACCGCAACACTGAATAAGTGGCCTCAATAAGGGCTGATAGGTGGTAACATTTATCTCCAAAAACTAAATTAACCAGCGGAGAGTGAAGTTGTCGAAGTGTATTTCGTTCTTTGATGCAGGTAATCTTTTCCTCTGTTCTGAAACAACCTGACTGACAGTATAACCTATAGTATAATAATAATAATAATACTAAAAAGAAGAAGAAGAAGAAGAAATCCTATAATCACTTTCATAGCATACAAGACACTAAATACCAATGAACTGATACCAAAATGGATTTACAGTATTTACCCCAGACACATTGACTTAGAATAGGGTGTAGTGATACACACGGATGCTCTCCTATCTCAGACAGAAAATGGGACAACTCATATACAGCACAGTTGGTTCTGACTCTGTTCAGCCAACTCAGACACACAGGAGGGAAACGCCACCAAACACCGTGCGTAAACAGCTGTTGCGCTTACCGATTCTGAGGACTTGTGCCGAGCTCAGGCAGAGCTGCGCCGCGAAGAGAAGGTAGAAGAAAAGCCTCTGTCTTTCCTCCATAGTGCTCCAGGCAAACTCACCGCGGACACTGACACCATGACAGAAAGAAACACCCTCTATCCAAGCGCCGAAACACCTGACGTGCCATGCCAGCGCGCGACGCAAGTTTTATTCCCAATTCGATCCTCTCCACTCCGCATCACTCCGTCGCACCAAGGAAACGAAAAACGACGACCAACAGTCACGTGGATCCAACTTTCCTGTACAAAATCAATCCAAGTCACGTCTTCTAAACAAAAACTGGCAGCGACCAAAAAAAAAAAAAAAAACCAGCCGTCGGTCAGAGTAAACGCGTCCACTTTTACTCACTAGTCAGCGCGCCTCCAGGGCGGCAGGAGCTGGAGGGAGTGAGAGCGCGCGGATCGGCGTCAATCGAGCTGAAATGTAATTGATTTCCGGCAAGACTTTTCAAAATAAAAACCATTTAAGCAATAGCCCACATCTGGTCGTTGAGGTATTGTGAAAATAGACACCTCATGGCGTTAAATCGAGTGTTTTTGTTCGTTATCTTAAAGTCCGAAGATGTGATGTCATGTGTGTGACCGATATAGGCTCACATGGCATACATTGGCTTAAGCTACTTATTTTACACTCTTCCACTCAAAATATAGATTTGCGCCGTTTGTAGCAGGGATGGTGGTCATCTTTTTATTATTATTATTATTTCTCCAAATTATGGGTACCTGTTTTCTCAAACTTGATAGACCGGCTTTTACACTGAAGGTACCCGTGGTCTAGTTCTGGTTTTCTCTGGCTAGTTTGGCTCCATTCGGTTTGGATTAAGGAGCAGATGGATTGGCTGCGGTTCTCTCCACCGGTCCTGATGAGAGGAGAATAATCTTCAGGTTACAGGGCAGATGACAGATTATCTCTCAGTGCAGACAAGCAAGGTCTTTATCTGGCTGGGTCACTGGATGCTTTCCCATCCAGTCCTAGGAGGACTCTTGAAATAGAGTTCAAATAACAGCTACAGGACATCAGTGTATTTTAAATAATGTGAACATCCACCCTCACCAAAAAACTTCTTCATAGAGACCTGACTGAATACTTTCTTTTTATTATTCTTTCCATGTTTTGTTATTGGAGTAGCATACAAGATTTATGAGGCTTGACAGCGTCTATGGATTGTTAACTCTGGACTGTTGTTTGATTTTGTGACATTTGGAAAAGCCAAAGATTCCCGGTGCCAGCCATCCCACAGTCTTGATCTCCTCAAGCAAAATCTGCATCACGTCAGAATTGACATTTTGTTTATCACAATGTTTGTGAACTCTCTCAAAGCTGGGAGCCAAGTGATCTGAAAAAAAGACCTACCAACTCGACCTGGACCTCTGACAAACAGCCTATAGACAAACTTAATTAACTCAGAAAATGACCATCCAGCCACTCCAGAAGGAGTCCTTGGGCAACAGTCCTAACACTAAACCCGCCTGATATGAATACTGAGCAGAACTGTCCCTCTGTAGAGCTCTGTAGACTACTTCATATTGAATTAAAGAATATATTTTATAAACAAACAGAACTATATAGTAACTTTATGGACACTGAAAATGAATTTTCTTCAAACACTATTGGTCCATTCTGGTAAGGCAAATTGAATTTCAAAGACACTTTGTCTTATTTTACTGCATATATTTGTGTATAATTTACATGTGATGTCTTTTACTTACATACCATGATACAGTTGACACTAAATCAAGCCTCCGCTTGCTTTTAAAGTTTTAACTGCCTCTACTTTCATAATATTTCTTCAGTTATCCATCATTATTGCTTTTGATCCTTTATTTCATCTTATTAAAATAAATACATTTTAGGACCGCAATTGAATCCGCAAAATCATCTGGCATCAGTCATTTTTATTCGATCAACTGAATGTGATCTTCCAATAACCTCTGTGAGGCAGTTATGTTAATGAAAGTGCGTCTCCCTTGAGGGAGAATAATTTGGTTACCAAGCTTTGTATCAGTGTTGCAGAAGAGGAAAACAGCCCTTTGACTTCACGTGTAAAATGAAAAATAATTAGCACTTTCACACAAAACTAAATTTAGAAAATTTATTTTAACATAAAAATTATAATACTCCACAGTTTTATGTACGAACACAGTTTTAAAAGTACAAAGGGAGGAGTCAAAGGGGTTCTCACAAGATTTGCCTTCAAGGCCAGGTGATTGTACCTCACAGCCTGAACGTTCTTACTGGTCATCATCACCCAGTAAGCTAAAATCTAAGAAACCAGCATCATAATAAAAAGACAATAATAAGAACATCCAAAGTGTATCGTTTCCCTCCATTTGCCTCACACTCCGAATCAGAGTAGCTCGCAGATTTCTACCCATAGTTATTATTAAGTGCATGTTCAATACATCCATTAAGGTGTGCATTACTGTGTTGATCTTTGCAATCAGCGTGTTGTTGTGATGACATATAGTGAAACAGCACAGCCTGGTGGATAGGGGAAGAAATGCAGGAGGGGTGAACTGGAAATATAGTACGGATTGATGTCAAATGTCATGGGTGTGACGTCCGTCTCAGCCAGCTTCTTTGTGGTTGTGTTGCTGCTCGACATGACAAAAGGTCAAAGGAGCTGGACAGAGCAGGAGAAGATGTCTGAATCGGTCAGAGGATGACAGGTCAACTGCATGACTGCTCTTCGCCTTGGTGTTACAGTACAGTCACTATCATGGCTCTGCTGAATACCTCCTTTCAAAAACAACAAAGAAAATTCAAGTAAAACAGGATTGTTGTAGGAATTATTATGCTATTTATCAAGGACATGGAGCATGAAGAGAGTGTGGCCTCTGGGAGCAAAAAAGGATCCGGTATATTAATGACCTTGATGAAATCCATCAGTTACTAAAATAACAATGGCATTTTATTTGAGCAACAAAATTAAAGGCTGGACATTCATGTGAAGGGCACAAGCGTTGGCTCTCTCTCGAGCCTGTTTCTGGCACCAAACACACAAATGGAGGTTTGTAACACTGGGCAGCTGAATGTGGTGTAAACATTAAAAATTACAGTAAAAAGGCAATCATTAAATAAAGAATAGGTAGACTATCTATTGTCCAAACTATCTTTTAAAAAGGATATGCGAGGAGACAAAAGTGAGCTTCAAAACATTTTCATACAAGAAAGTTAACGGCACTCTATTGTACTCCTGACTACACACCAATGTGCAGCTGATATTAAGTTAAAACAATAAAAAGCACAATAAAGCTAGTTGGATCTCACCATCTTTTACACAGCAGTCGTTAAGCTAAAAGCCCCTGAAGAGAAGTTCAGTAACACACAGCCCTTGAGTGTTAAAATACAAACACAGTTTCTGAGTCAAAAAAATATAACACCCACATTCCTGTGTTGAAAAATAGACATTTTTGGCCACAAGGTCATAGTTTAGTGATGACGTCGCTTCAGTACAATGCGTGCACGGTACAGTAGCTGCCTAGAGTCTCTTTGTCTGTGCTTCTGTGTACTATATGTACTTACAGTATACATACACACACTTGCTTGTCTACTTGCGTGTCCATGCAGTGCTGCCTTGTTCATATGTTCAAATACAGTTCCACAGGTGTGTGTGATGCCTGGGTGTATGTCCAAAACAGTGAGGACTCACTTTTAAGCAGTTTGGGAATCTCTGGGTCTCAACAAATGAAGCTGAGTACATTTTACTTTTCCTTACTCACATGGTGTTTCAGTACGTTAGGATTGTCAGAACAAGGGAGATGCAGGTGAGGTGGGAAGAAGAGGGTTGTACAGTGACACAGTGAGGACTGGCTGAGGTTTAATACCTTCTATACACATTTTCTCCTCCAAATTCTACATATTTAAAGCTTGTGTCCAATCTCTCCCCCGTTTTCTTGCACTTTCTTCATCTCATCTTCAATTATTCCCAGTCAGAAGACGTCACTGTTGCACCCGTTGGCAAACTTGTCCCGCCGCACCCAGATGACGTCATGGTCCTTGTTTGTGGCCCCCTCCACAGCACACTGCTTCAAGGGGGCAAGCTTTATACTCGGGGTTGCACAGCGAGTCAGAGAGACACCACGGGAGGTGAAGGAGTCTATTGAGCCTGAAGCATCACCGTGCTTTATTTGATCAGCTTCCACCTCCTGCATCACACTCTGCATGATCTCACTTCCAGTCTCTACTCGTCCGTTCAGGTTGTGGCTCCTCATCTCTCTGCCGTGTAGGTCGAGTTCTTCCATCTTCCCCTCCAGGTCGGTCGGTTCTGCCGACGCGGCTCGGACAGACTTGCAGTACTCGTCGTCGTCGCTCAAAATGTCCGTCTCCTTCACCTGCCCCACGTCGATGCCCTCACCCTGGTCTTCATAGCAACCCAGGTCGAATTGCTCTTCCACCCAACGGTCCGTGTCCTCTCCTTGAGGTTTGTGGGATTGAAGAAGAGCATGCTGGGACAGCTGCGAGGAGGAAGAGTGGTGAGAGGGGTCTGAATCGTTGCTGTTGTTGTTGCCATGGAAAACCAGGTCAGTATCGATGGTGAAGCGGTTCCTCACCAGCTTCCTGCGGGTTAATGTTCGTGACGGAGCTGATGCTTTACAGACAGAAAAAAGACAAAGGACACCATATTTCATCTCGTACATATTACATCGTAACGTCATGTACAAACAATGTTATTTACAAAGTAAGTCTGCAGAGTTATTGGCACAACATGTAGGCCCTTTGTTATTTGGTCCCAACAACACATTATGGTTCCTGTGAACTAGGAGCTATACCTGCTCTGTTCATGGCGGGCCGATTCCCTTTGAGGGCACACAGGCGTTTGCCCCCAAATGGGACGTACTGCTGATTGGGTGGCAGAGACTCTGTCTTAAGAAGCTGCCGGCGCTGCTTTTCCCTAAGGGTGGAGTGGACTGCTTTCAGGAAGTCCTTCTTACTATCTGGAGAACTGCAGATTGGACAAAAACACAAGAACTTAAAAATAATATACAAGAGGAGCGTCTTTTGTTTGATGTTGAATACTTTCAGTTCACAGGTTTTGAGTACATGTGCACAGTTTTGAAAAACAAAAAAACTAACAAAAAAACAAACAATCATACCTGCAGCACAACTGGAAGGTTCTCTCTGGTCTTCCTTCAAATTCGGATCTTGTGTGAACTATCTCACACACTGCTGTTCCCTCAGAGTCTGAGAGGAGGGAGAGAAGAGAGATGTGATCTACATTTATAAAAGCATTCAGTTAATTTCCGTCATCAATTTCGTTCCCTTTAACAACAGGCCATTAGGCAGATAGATGATCGCACTTGAGCTGAAATGCCAGAGGCTGATTTAAGGACAGAGATAGGATGTGAGGAAGATTGCATGCAGACCTACTAATAGGTATTCATCTGTTTTGTTTACAAAGGTTATCATTTATTTTCTGTGGAAGAGAAAAGCAGCAGCACTGAGTGGACTCCAGAGCCTTTAAAGCCACTGTCAGAAAATATTGACTCTTTCACATGCAAATGATCTTTGCTATGACCTCAACATAAAAATGCAGAATACATTTATTCCTAAAGAACAATATGATTAGGGCTTATGTGCACTTTCAAGTGGTGAGCAAATCTACTGTGGAAGGAGCAAAAATGTAGTTCATGCATTACCAAAATACTTATTGTAAACTCCATTATCTCTTGTGAGGATATTTTAAGTAATTACACAGATATTTGGTGCAGATTCAACACACATATTCTCACAGAATAATGTGCAATACATTTATGTATGCATTAGGCACAATCCGTAGCACATGCAAAAATTATAAATCCCTTCATAAAGTTTATTTCCCCACTGAACAGACTTTCATTATGGAGACATCTGGCTGACTGTCAATATCAATTCTATGGTCTATGCTTCCCTGCCAAGACAAATTAAAGTCTCCACATGGTGCCTCAAAGAGCTTTGTCTAAACATTTCAAGTCTTGTCCAATACATATTTTAGACTAATGACTGAATAATTAAAAACATTTTCTGATGGAATGCAATTCCAATCATGTTGCACTCTGTATCTACTTCTTTTTGTATAGTTTTTTGAACAACCTAAATCAATGTTCTACACTAGTCAACTAGGTTGGGACAGAAAAAGTGAGATAATCACTTGAGTTTGGTGTTTGAGATTGACCATTGACTAAGCTAGAATTAACCCCAACCGCAATCCTCGTTTGAGGGAAACCAAACCAGTCCTCAGAGTGATAATCACACCTGGAGGTACTATATTTACTGTATTTAAATAGACCTACTTGCAAGGGCACGGACTTGCAGAGAGTCTGTTGCGATCATGTGACGGAAACGGAAAGGATCTTTGTCATCACTCACAGTCGCTCGGTGAGATCCGCCCTGAAGAAAAGAGACTGGTTGAATATCTTACACATAACCACTGCAATACATCAACATGACAGCAGAGAGCACAAGAGTGCAATGACAGAAGGGGTGGTTTAACAGATACAAACATCCACTGTACTGTACAAGGGAACAGTAAAGTGAGCATATGAAGTCTCTTCAGTCTATTCAATTGCCAATAACTAGCCTCATTCAATTCAGTCTATTGTCCCATGATGAAAGACATTAACCTTAATTTCTCTGTGATCTTAATGTGCCATCCAAAACTTAAAAAAAAGCCTTCAGAGGAAGCCCAGAGCCCCAATCCGCACAGTACATCCTCCAAAATAATGTCTCTCTGACTGGATTAATCAACAGAAAATGAGAAAAATAGTACTTACAATTTTTTTCCTGTGCTTGGAGCAGTCTTTGTACACAAATACAACTGCTGTTTTGAACACTAAATGAGTGCAAGGGAAAGATGAAGAGGAAAATGAAAGAAACCATTAGGAGGGTCTGCATTCCTTCATCGCATATATCAAAAGACATTTCATTACCCAATTTACTACAGTGGCAGCTTGATGCAGCATGTCAATGGATGCTTTTAGTTACAGCTTTCGAGGAAAAATAGCCTCAAACTACTGGCGTACTATACCAGCAGCACAGAAGATGAAAATGGTCCAAAGTCACGACATTGCATGCTCAAAGCAACCACTTCCACTCACTATCGCCTTGCCAGGGAAAGCCCTAATACCATGTAGATGTAATATTTATTGCCAAAGAGTGTTTGAGCGGAGTAAAATGTTAAGACAAAGGGCACTTCTGGGTGTGTGGGATTTTCATGTGATCCCATTAATGTGACTAACACACATGAAAAGTAAAAAATAACGCAAAGATCCCTCATGTAATATGCCTGGCTGGCTTTTCCTTTTACCAAGTCTATTTCTTCACCATCTGAAATAGCGCCCTGCACCACACTATGCATGACAGCATTATGTGGGATACAGTAAAGTGCCATGTGCCTGCAAGTGTAAAGATACTCTTGTATACAGTATGCAGTGTTTCTCTAGAGCAGAAAACATTCAAGCATACAGTAGAATTGCTATTTGCTGAGAAGAAGTGTATCTGCATATCTACTATCTACTGTATATGGAAAATATTTGTTTGTTCATCTATAACAAATCACACACTGTTTTAGCATTTAAGGCATGGGGATGAGATCATTCTGTCCCATCTGAAATCCTGCAGATGTGAAAGGATTTTCAAAGTTATGTAATGTTTGGACCAATCCTGTGCATACAGATGCAAAACGTCATTTCATCATCTATTTTGTCAATATTCATATTGAAGAGATTGAGTTGAAAATAAAGACTGTGGAACTTTTTAACCCAGGACATACACCAAGTGGACAGTTTATCCACTGCAATGCAACCAAACCCCTTTATGACACTTATATTATGTCTTAGGTATATTATTAAGATATATCAGCCAAGGCTGTTGAATTTGATTGCACTGGATATAGCTAGGTAAATCTAAAACCACTCTGTTTTACATCTGTGAATAACACTGTTATGAATGTAAATTTCAGTCTTATAAATGCACAAAGAATACTTCTAGTCTAGCTGTAATTATGTAAAAGGTCTCCTGTGTAGACAGCTGAAACTTTCAGAAATGAAAGAAATATATTTTAATGTAGGATTTGCATGTATAAAGAAAGTCAATAGTAGGACAGGATCAATTCCACAATGCAATCCAAAATCCACATTAACCCTTACCAAAAGCAGCCAATTCTGTATCCTTTTTGCTCTTGACCAATGAGGCTGGAGGATTGATCCACACCACAGTAGAATGTAACAAAAGATCCCCCATCGAGAGGTCAGCCACCTGAGATAAACAGATGTAATAAAACAGATTGTAAAAAATACAGATAACTTATTGGATTCACAATAACCTTAAACAAAATGTTTACCTCTTTTTTATCTGCAGTCTGTTCATTGATGAGCTGGTCGAAAACAGCTCCGTACTCCTCATGAAGCTTTTGCATCTCATTGATGTGGCTCGCAACTTTGTTCATGGCCTTCATCGCAACTGAATGGGACAAACATCATAATTACCATCATTTCTTGTATCCTCATTACTTAAAGTTCCATGGGTCTGGAGCATAGATGATGTTATACAGTTTCACAGCAGTTTAGTGTTACATCAAAAAGTGCATGTGAATAATCCAAAAAAAAAAAAAAATAATAATAAAAGACACTGGCTTACCGTCGAGGTGGTAGTGTTCCTCACTGTCTGGGTCAGTGAGAGAGTAGAGCTCCTTTAGCAGGAGGGGGTACTTCAGGACCCTCTGGATGGGTTTGATCAGGTAAGACTCCAGAGTGGATGAATGCTGCTGTCTGGGGTTTCTCTCAGCCAGGAAAGCCTTGAAATCTGGGTCTGTCTTTGCTGGAGGAGCAGAAATATGAGCATTCATTCATTTTGAACAGGGGGCAAGGAAACACTGAAACAGATAACAGGCGACTGCATCTAATAGAAAAGTCACTGTATGTGCAGAGAACTTGTATATCTTGAGATGAAACGTCCACTAAACTGGTGGCCACTGACGTGTCTCTCAGTAGCGAATGTAGCTGTAAATACAGAACTCAGCTGTACTTTCAAATGATCACACACGCTGTCAGTCTCAATTTTATTTTTCTAACTGTGTGCTGATATTAGTTGCAGCTCACCTGCTGTACTGCAGGGTGACTAAAACAACATGCTTCCTATAAAACACGAGCCCCTCAGCCATCACATGCTACTGATGGTAGAGAGGAATAAACTACTGTATAACTATCAGAGGATTAAGTGGTGACCCTGTGCTTGATGCCATTAATGAATGTGTGCAGGTTTTTACCTTTAGTCAGGACCTTTGGGACCTTGGTGTGGCTGGCGCAGAAGGCGCTGTAGATCTTGAAGCGATCGGCATAATACAGGAATGAGCCACCCAAGGAGAACAGCACTTTCTGTGGAAACAAACGAGCATTTTGAAATATCTTTGCTTTTAATCAAGGCTGTGCAATAATCAGTGGGAGTTACTTCTTTGAGTAACAGTTAGGCAAATAAGCAAATGTCTCAGCTGTGTTTGAACTCTTTAGAGTCAAAGCGAACCAAGTGTTTTGTTTGGGACACAACCAGCAGTTAGAGCAACGTAAATACAGTGAAATTCATCATTTGTACTGCTGAGCCTGGCCAGAAGGAGTCAGGGCAAACACGTGTTTGCACAACTGCAATAACACCATGCGCCATAGATCATGAATTATCCAAGCAACAGCCAGTTCTAAACAGCAGCACCTAGTGGAGTAATCCTAAAGTGAGATAATTAAAAACTGAATGGTGCACTGAGTTCAAGAGATCCACCTTCCCTCACCTTAAATTGCTCCACCCTTTCCAGTCTGTCCAGATCTGGCACCAGTCTGATGCCATCTTCCAGGGTCCGGAGAAACTCCACCTGGAACTCCACCATCTCCCCGAGGTTACCGAACAAAACGTCCAGCTGCAACACACACGAAGCATCAAATCTGACACTGCTACTACCTTAGGGTCAAGGTTTAGGTTATGTATGCATCTACAACAATTTATTTATTTATTTATTTATATTATATTATATTATATATATATTTTTATTTTATTTTATTCTTTTAATTCTTTGAGTATACACATCAAGTAGAAAGTACCTCATCCTGCGTAAGGAAGCTCTCTTTCTGCAAAGGTGTCAAGTAGCACTCTATTAGGCAGCTCAGGTCCTGAAAAAGACAAGGAACAAGATCAGCCTGTGATCAGATGTTCACAGAGGAATGGGGAAGGACATGCGTGGGTGTCTGTTGATGTGAAGGCTGTTTAATGTGGAGTCATTACTGAAGATTTTAAATACCAGCAAAGAAATAAAGAAATCAGCTCACAACCCACATGACACAGAAAGCCTGTCAATGTTCTACATGGCTATTGCAATGATTATGACACTCCCAACAACAATAACTGAGTGTAGTTTTACCAGAACAGTCATGAGTATGATATTGTGCGTCCATTATGATCAAACAGACTTACTAGGCATCGTTTTCTGCTGTAAAGATTGTCTAAATCAATTCAAAACACCCCAAGAGAGATTGTACTGACTTTGACATAAGTCTTCTCCGTCTCCACCAGTTCATTGATGACCTTGCGGAGTTTGTCTGCGTGGGAGAGCTGTCTCTGGGCGGCACTGCCTGCTGCGGATGGAAAAGCTGACACAGGGCTTGGGGAGAGGGATGACGAAGACGACGATGAGGAGGATGACATAGGGCACTCCAGGGGATTCATGTCATGGAGACTGCGGCAGAAAGCAGTGACCTGCTCCGTGCTCTGCAGAGAAAGAGACAAAGAAACAGAAGATTTTTTAAAGGGTCATTTTGAGTCAGAGAAGGCTGCTATTAGTGCATTTTTTACGATTTAGAAAGTATTAGTTCTCCTGAGAGCTACTGTAAGAGGAAAGGGAAATACAACAGAACCCCCCCCCAAACAAAAAATAATTCACTGGATGTAGGCTTGTGTAGAGGAGTGAAACACAAAACAAGGATATCACATTCACCAAATTAATAATGTTCATACATGCAACAAACTGGAAATATGCACCATCAACAATACATACAGTACATTCTTGCAAAACCTGCCATAACAACACCCACCTACAGACCTGGTATCAAAAATACCAAGCATGAGCAGACTTGCCAGGCCAAACTGCTAGTAGGCCTAATGTTTAAAAAGGAAGTAGTGGGCTCTTCCTCTCCGCCTCTCTCTGGCTATACAGACCAATATTAAGTTGATATTGCGGCTAAGAAACCAGGCTTTGCAAAGTGATGGTCAACAACTTCTGGAAAAAGCTTAGATGCATCATCTTTCATACTGATGTGCAACAGCAGTTCAAGAATTACACACTGGAACCCACACAAGAAGATAAATAGTTAGGATCAAGAGGTTCTGTCCACATCCAACTGTTTCTTTCATAGTCCCAAGGCTGTGAAGGTGAACGCAACAGTGCGTAGGCACCAGAGATAGAAAAACAGAGAAAAAGTGACATAGGAGCGTCATCAAAAGTGAGAGGCTGGATGTGTTAAGGAAAATCTGAAATGTACCATGACTAATACAGCAATACTTATTCCTACAATACCAAAAAACAATTATTAATCTCTCCAATGTCTGCTAATAAAACCTAATTATTTACTTGCTATGATCAATAAATGCCACTGTCTCTGGATTCATTTCTAACATTGGTGAATGTGTCGTTTCATGGGATTGTCTGCAGGCCAAATCCAGGCAGGCTGTTGCTAGAACTGTGAAGTCTGTTGAGAGATGGAAAGTGAAAGAAAGACGTACATTTACATCCTTTCACTGTCTCTACTCAGCCAGAACTAGTAGATTAAAATGACAATTAGAAAAAAGATTCTCCATGAAATTTAGGAGAATAAATGAGCTCAGCCCACACACTCAACACTAATTGCAAGGGATTCATACTGTGTCTCATTTAATGCAACTCCTGTCCAAGACCAACACTACATGCCTAATTCTAGCCTTAACAAAACTCATCACAATCACAACCCTAATTGCACTGTAACTGTCTTAAATAAATATAAAATAAACGATGATCTGATAAGATACAGACACTGAGTCATTGCAGTGGAGCTCTGTTGTGTGCAGCTGATCAGGTGATGCAAGCTAAAATCTGTATCTGCAGAGAACACAAAGCAGGAGCAATCCCATTTTTAGCCATCATTTAGCTTGATGGGATTAATGCTTCTAATTCAATCCTGCAGCTATCAGTGTTATTCATAGAAGTACTTTATCAAATGTATGTCACGCAAACATCCCTTATCTGTGTGGGATCAGTGAAAGTGTTTATCAATTGTAATCTGCAATAAGACACTGTGCCAGCTTGTGTGTTTTCAGCTGACTGATTTACAGACAACTGGTCAGCTGGCGACATCGCTTGTCTTTGCTGATTCCACGGCTTGTCTCCTGTTGGGCTGCAGCAATGACAAACACAATTTTCCATTGTGGTATTCAAACCAGTTTTGCAACAGTGCTGGATCCCCACCCCCACTTGCTGATACTGAAATTCCTCCCATCGAGTCAAGATGAGCTCCTTCAGTCGTTAGAAGGAAACCACAACTACCACACAATAAAAAATAAATCTTGAAGTATGTAATGCAAATAAAATAATGTAGGCTATCATATCTGATTAAATCCTCGCTAATGTCCAAGTCTTTCACATTGCATTGTGAGCATCACTTAGTCATGTTAGAAGATCCAAAGTAGTAAGACAATTAAACACTCCCAAATTGGTCTCACTTACACACACACACACTCATTGACTTTGTGGTTAATATTCAAATATGTTGAATGAACTTAAAATTCTGTTGTCAATGAACAGACAAAATATCTAAAAACTGAAAATGAAGCAGGGGGATCAATGTGAAAACAGAAACACTGTAATGATGCCTATGTATTTCTGTTCACACAAAACAGAGCAATGACATTGACAGTCTTGCCACTCGTAAGCGAGGTCCTGCCCTCGACAGTCAGAGGAATTAGTGACAGCCAAGTGACAGATGGAGCAGCGGCAGAGACAGATGACAGCGGGAGATGAGATCGAGACAGAGGGACAGGGTAGAGAAGGATGGCTGCATGATACTTTACCACCACTACTAATTAAGAAGCAAAGCACGCACAAGTTTCTGAACTGAGCCCTAACTGATAATATATGGCAATTGTTAGATTTGGAACACATGGAACAGGATGATATTCGGATAAAGTCCGAACACTGCAGACAAATCTTACATTAATTGTTAGAATGGGTTGAACCTCTAACCTCGCCACTTACTGTTACATAATGGCTGACCATTACAGATCATATCCACAATACAAGTGAACACACACACACACACACACACGCAGCTCACCAGCTGTAACATATCATAGATGGATTCAGTCGAGCGTTTGGTGTTCCTGCTCTTCCTGAAGGCTGACATGCTGGCAGGTCAAACAGGGTTTAATGAGAAGTCAGGTGTCCCTTTCCTGTCCCGTTTTTCCAGTCCAGGTAGCTTCCATTCCTCTGTGCCAGGAGGATTTGTTTTCATCTTCCTCCAAAATGCACGACTGGTACACTGTGCAGGATGTATGGATCTTGAACACGTCCAGCCAAACTGGTCAAAAGTGTAAAAGTAAATGCCAGCTGTTCAACACTCACACTGCTCTGCAAATCACTACTGCTGGTAAAAATCATCACCGTCGCAGCTGAACAAATGGGTCATTACACAGATTAAATCGACCAGATTGCAATAAAACAACAGCGCTCTCATGTCACCTTATCCAACAGCATCTATCCAATCAGTCTCTCTTTCTCAATCCCCCCCGACTGCCTCTGCATGCTCCCCTGTCATCTCCCCGTTTTCCACTCTCTCTTCTTCTCTCTCCGCCTCTGTCCTTGTTGCCTATCGCACTTATGTCCAGGTGTTTGAGAGCAGCAGCAGCAGCATAGAATACAACATTAAACAACAAGATCAAACATCACATCCTCATGAGGGATGGAAGTAAAGAGGGGAGGAGAAAGGAGGGAGGTGAGGAAGCAGTGGGTGGTGAGAGCCAAACACTCCAACAGGAAAAGACAACAGGCATCTGGCTTCCCTCTCTCTCTCTCTTTCATCACAGCTCAGAGAGACTTATGTCACCGCACTTGAGAAGGACAGCAGTCTAATTAATTAAAAGGTAAATACTATGTATTTGAACTCGCTCATGTCTCAAAATGAGTTACTGAAATGTCCCAAGCATCAACTCTGTGTGCTAAGAGCACAATACGGTTCAGGTTCAGAAATATTACATGATCAAAAGGAACAAATCTGGACAGCAATTTGAAATAAAACATACCCAGAAAAATTAAAAAATGCCCTGATGCACTAAACATCTCCTCCAGGTAGTCAAAGCAGCTTGAAGTACCAAATACCACACCTGCTGCACACTTGTCATTCCTAAGAAACAAGAGTTACGTAATACTTGCTGGAATAAGACCATGGATTAAATCTGAATGATTTGCAGATCTGAGAGTGGAGATAAGAAAATAATGTAACGGCCGTTGATGATGTACATCAAATCTGATCAAAAGTCTTCTTTGTTAAATCACAAATCAGCAATCAGGATATGAGCATATATGTGCACACACGCGGACCTATACATATGCAATACAGCAGTTTGACCTCAGACGCAAGAAAAAGACAACAGCTTAGGAAAGAATATATAAACAAACAATTAGATGTAGACAGCAAGTAAAGAAAGAGCCCCGGCAGCAATACCTTTTCTGTAGTCAGTCCAATTACACTAATTTCCTAACCCAGAGACAAACCTTTACACTTTTACAGAGTGTACTACATCCCAGACCCGCCCTTCAGAACAGACAGACAGAAGTACAGCACGAGGGAGGAGCGTGGAGGCAAGCACAAACCTGTTCTTACACCCGTCACCTGAAACCATGAACAGTGAGAGCCAGGATCAACAGAGATTACACATATCCACATACTTGGGTATATGGATATGTGTAATCTCTGTTGATACAGAAACATGCCACACACATTTATACGCACTTGGTGTTATTGCATTTTGACATAGAAATACACACTTGAATAAGCAAACAGAAATACAGTAATTTTGATGGCATGTACTCCTTTCTTATCCCTACTTGGACATTGTTTCTCAGACAGAACAGGCATGTACTTGTCAATGTCAGTTTACACAGAGAGGAGGGAGGGAAGGAGGGAGGGAGGGAGGGAGAGTCTTAAAGTTCAGTTTCATCTGAAATGAGGGAAACATGCAAATCCATAAATCCCTAGGAGGAATGATGGGATATACGCCTGACACACACACACACACACAGAGAGAGAGACTTTAATCATTTAATCTGAAGTGAAAGGATGATTATGTTATGACATGAGTCTTCACATATCTATGCAAGAACATTTAGACTTTGAAGCAGTTGATTTGCCGACTGCAAGCTTCTTCCTACAACTTTGGGAAGTTATGAGGCTGAAGTAAGTGGCAAGAGCAAGGCATGTTCTTTCTTTCCTTAAAGCAGTAGTGACTACGCTGCATTAAAATAGGCTATTTTATCATATATTACACACACACAAATAATTAAATCTATAAATGATTGAATATGAAAATATTCCAATCAATACACTTAATGAATTTTGAACCAGATCTGTTCTTGTCTTGTTGTTGCCTGCTCAGTGTTAGAAACATTATTGTTGTCTTGCAGGCTTCATGGATCAGCACAGTGCTCCCTCCAGTGGAAGACGTGAAGAAGTGAAATGACAGCGACAACTGGGACAAAGCTGTAAAGCCTGATTAGAGAGCAGTGGGAAGAGGTAAGAGAACGGATTATTTTAAAGGCTAAATATATATAGCACTGAAGTTATGGATTCTTAGTAGCCAGTAACTACATTAAAACATACAAGGAGCTATTTAACTGGAATTATACCATCAGGAGTCAATCAAAACAAACCATAGTGAAAACTGTACCCCCACCCTCCACACTCGGAATAATGTATTTTCCATTTCAAATGCCCTTAAGCCAAAATGATAGAGGTTTGTCAATTATAACCAGCACTTGTCAGTGAGGCTGACTACACCTTGGAGAACACAAGCAATCACCGTCATCGCTATTATCGCTGTAATCTCAAGCAATCAGCGTTTTATTCTCTGGTTGGTTTATCATATTGAAGAGGTGGCTCTGTGCTTTGTCTAAAATAATGAACCTCCCCGTTTCCTCCGGCTAGCCAGACACTCATTTATCTCCACTAAATGCTGTGAAACACTGTGGAGAATGAAGTAATTAGAATGTGGGGATAATTAAAATTGTCCCACTTTACCTCTTTTTCCTCAGTCTTGCCATGTGACCGCAGGCACTGGGTGAAATGAGGTAAGATGGCATCCTTAGTGCTTTGGAGACTTTCCAAAGAGGAGAGCAGGGAAACAAAACCGTGATCTACATGAGCAAAAAAAGGGCAACCAAATAATTTTTTTTTTAAAAGAGAGAGGACATGGTTTCCCAGGGATTCTGTGGCAAGTTTTGATCGTCTTTGTTGACAGAGGAAGCGTCCAAGTGCTTCAGGCTCAGGTCAGGGCCCACAGCCGGCTGGAGAGCTACAGGAGCCGAGCTGTTTGAGAGCCGTTCGGCAGCCTCATGTTGTTTATGTCAATGAACAGCGGGAGGTTTGCGAGGAGGAGGAGGAGGGTAACGAAGGACAGGAAGTCACAGAAGGAAACTGAAAGGACAGGAGAAAAGAAAGAGCGTTCAAAACAAAAAAGGACGACAGATAAGGAGACAGGATGATCAGAAAGGACAAACAGAAAAAACACCGGACTGTCGTGTCTGAGACAGGTCATGGTCACACTGTTACTGACAATAAATCACTTTAGACAAGAAAAAAGAAGGGCAGGGAATAGGGAGGATGAAACAGAGAGCAGATGGAAATTAGGAGAGAAACCAGACGGCACATGTTAGACCAGAGCAGGAGGTGAGAGACTGAAAGGTGAGATGAAGACCATAGATTTCCAGAGCTTTGTTAATACTGTTACACTGTTCTGATGTATTGTTTTGCCCTATATTGCCTTGCATGCACGGCTTTGTTTTATCTTCTATATTTCATGTGGAACGGCCTCTGATAATTAACCAAAAAGCACGTGGCTTAGCATTAAAACACCAAGGGACAACATTACAGACAAGGTAGGCAATATCCTAGTCTCAAGCCTTCATTATTGTGCATCCTAAGAGATGATGATGATGATGAGTATAACACCTCATCAACCCACCATTCATTGATGAACAAACAGTATTCATTTTGTGCCGACGGTAGACTTGAAGTCTGTTTTTGCATATTAAAAAAGTGTCCTCATTTAATGGTAATGACATGCTACAATTTTTTTCAGTTTCCTTTACTGTATAAAACAACATACAGCTACTCTGGCAATGGCAACGTTGCATAAACTTTTAAATATTACAAATGATTAAACCACACACTATTCAAAACGGTGTTATGTAAAGATTTCATGTTGCATTCATGTGTTTTCTACTGTTAGAATAGATCTAAATGGATTCTTCTTGCATGTAGAAACACTATGAGCTTAAAACAGCAATGTTCTTTAAATGTTAATGAGCAACTGTGCAGAGGTTCAAACAGTTTTGTAAAGTTTAACAAGTTTAGAATCGCTGAATGTTTTCCCCACATCAAGTGCACCAAATGAGACTTAAGCAGGCCTCTCGTCCCTTTCCAGCCATCCTGGCAACCCTATCTGTCGGTCTTTCTCTCATCTTCTCATATACTTTGCTTCCAACTAATAATGGCACATTGGAGTCACAGAACCACCACTGTCCAACAGGACCGAGTCTAGACTGGAGCCGGCTCTGACCTCGCCCATTAGTTCGCCCTCGAGACTGAAGCTCACTGACACATATCCAAGAGAGAACACAGCGCTGTCCAGGCCCTTTCCTCATCCTTTGTTCATATCTGGGCTATCGACAGAGGCACAGAAAAAAATGTTTCCGGTGGTTACTGGTTATCAGACATTGCCATGGTAATGGAAGTGACAACCGTATCCAAGGGAGACCGGCTGGCACACAGTGCGTCCCAGCGATCACTGCGCCGACCCTGATCAGACCAGACATCAACTTAATTAGAAAGTGATGCTGTTCACTCACCTGTCTGTCATCATCTCTGTGCTCCAGAGCACACACACACGCACACATCTGTTCATGTGCTAGGACCGACAGGTTCTCTCACACACACACACTAACTGTTGAACACACTACCACAAGTACAGTCATGTCATATGTTGTCAGCACTGTATAAAGCCAAATCTGTTACTTATGTAAGAACACGTTTAAGATTACAGTGTTCAACAACAGTTATAGGTTTCAGCAGAAATTTACTGCATGAATTAACCATCAAGTTGGACTTGAATTTACTAAAAAGCTACTTCAAAGCCATTATGTGCGATTGAAATATGGTGCAATGGCTGTGCGTGCGTGTTGGACCACGTACACACTTGTGTTTCTTGTCTCAGATCTTTCAGTGCCAAAACAGCCTTTGTGTAAAGGTCACGAGTATCACATGAGAAAAAAGCCTCTGAACATCTCCCAGCTTTTCACACTTTCGCTTTCCCCTTTCTGGCTACATGATATACACACACACACACACTCACAGAAACAAAACAAAAAAACACCTGACACGGGTGAAGAAATATTTAGGATAAGACCTGCCAGAGGAATTTTATATAATCATAAACACAGTATTTGTGCACACATTGGATTGTTGATCAATGATATCAGTGTTTTCCTTTTCTGTCTGACAGATCTGAGATCAGAAACAGTGAGAAATTAACCACACTGCCCCTGAAGAAAAAAAAAACAAGTCAGTTAGCTAAAAGATGGCAGCACAACAATGCAGCTAATCAGCCACTTCAAACACCATCACTGATCGACAGGTCTCACACACACAAATCCTGTTTTTGCTTGTCATTATGGGCTATTGAGTGTAGACTGATGAGGGGGCAAATGAACTTTTTTCAATTTTAGCATAAGGCTACAACTCAACAAAATGTGAACTAAGTGCAGGGGTCAGAATACTTTCTGAATGCACTGTCCGTGTATGTTTGTATACATATCAAAGTTGTGTCTTTGCATGCCATATCCTACCTTCTGTCCAATCCCCATGCAGGTTTTGTCTTCCTGTTGACCTCCCGGGCTCTGCAGGGTCAGTTGAAATCCTTCCTCCAAAGTCTCATCTGGGCTATTCACTGTCAACCCTGACACCTCATCCAGGATGTCCTCTACAGACAGAGACAAAGGACAGAGATCACTAGGGAGCAAGTGTACATATGTAGTATAATCTGAGTGTCCGGGTATCCTTCTGCATTCATGCACAGCACATGCAGTGTTTTGAAAGAGTAACCTGTAAGTAGGCATCCCTACTCCCTTGAACATTGCTTTCTCCACCTTCCACCATGATAAATATAATTTAACAGTATCCTCCTTGTGTTTGTTCAAGTTACATCCCTATAACCCTTAGTATTTCTTATTATAGTCAAATTGGTTATTATTCTATCCGTATCCATGACAAATTTCCAATTTAATATCTCCTCTGTGTTGAAAGTCTCTTGTGTACACCGTCTCCTCTTAAGTATGATATCACTGATAACCTCCATCTGGCTGCTTAAGTGCTTTTACTCTCTGTCTGACTCTTTGCATATGGCAATTCCTACACAATGACAGCTCCACACTGCTGAAGGATTCATATTAATATTCATACTGCTCTGAGTCCCTGTATAAACAATGCCAGCTTGTCAGCCTTTGCACTGCAAGCCCCAATTTATAAAAGGAATACAAATGGTGCCCTTGCATGGATAAAAAGAGCAGGTCAGAGGAAAGCTGGCGGCTGCCTGCAGGTTCGTTAGCAGACAGCATCCATGCATAATTAGCAGATCGCCCTATTCACCCTCTGCTTAAAAAGACCACCATCTGCATTCTCGCCACACAAAGTTGGGGGTTTTGAGGATGTATGACAGTACAAGAGCAGTGTGCAATTTTAGATTTCATGATTTGTTTGTTTTGTTCTTTGGATGGAAAAGACCAGGCCCCGTGTCAAAGCTGGATAAAGTTGCAGGTCAAAAAGCATCAAAAGCACATTTACTCTCCACTCTTGACCTTCACACTTTGACCTGATGTGATGGCCTTCAACAAACTTAAGTTATAATTTGAAACTAAAAAAGGAGCTCGGACACTGTTTGTATACATCATCTAATGAAACTTATTGTTCAAAACACAAATAATAACAACAACAACTCATCCCGTGCATCCACAACTTTGTTCATGTAGAACAGGAAGCTTTACCTTGGCTCTGGGAGAAGATGTCTGTGGCTGGGTCCTGCTCCCCATCGGAGCGCCGGGGTGGAAGGGAATACAGCACCCGAGGGTCCAGCTGGGGCAGGGTGCTGACGCTCAAGGTCAACGCTTGGTTTACAAATGCAGCCCTCATATCATCCATTTGGAGGGCAGATGCAGGTTTACCATTCAGCAACAGAATCTCATCCCCTGCTTTCAAACCTGGTGGAGAATGAAAGGACAAAACAAAGAAATGTCAACTTCAGCTCATACAGGTGGCTCCTTAAATACTGTGAAGCAATTGTATCCTTTAAAGTGGCTTCATTTGGAGAGAAATACGCTGCAGAACAGAAAAGACTGACAGTAAGAAAAGCAACGCACAGTAAGTGAAAAAAAACACAGTAGCTTTCCTGTGGGCCGTCAACTCAAGAGTGTTAATGTGTACAAATGATCTACACAAACAAAACTTTAGTGCCATACTCCCCAACAGCAGCTCTCTGGCTAATCAGACATGTTGGGACTCAAATGTGTGCAATACATTAAAAATGCATCCTTCCATGTGTGTTCGCCTGAGGAAAATACTGATCTAACAAGACTGGATGGTGCAATGCTTGTCTATTCATGTCCTGCCATCATGTATATAGTCTATGTGGTACTAAATATAAAAAAAGAAACCATGGACTTCAATGGAACACAGCTACAGTTTGAGGCTTCTTCTCTTGCCCCTCCCCTCAACCACCTGTGCCCAGCTCTGCTAATTGAGAATTAGCACTAAATCAGCCGGCCACTTAGCAGACAACCCTACCCAATAAACCTGATTGGTTGCGACAACTGTTTAGGAGATCTGACAGCAGTCTCACCTGCCCTCGCTGCAGAATTAAGTAAGACAAAGGGTTTTGGTCCTGTTAACACAGTCACACATGAGCACATGTTTATCGTTTCTTCTGACTTCTCATTTTATATCATCTACTGTAATAGAAACAGCAGACAGTCTGTGATATGGCTTTCATAATGCTACAGACACATGCGGGCACACACACAGTTACATTTATAGACGCATGAGGCACACATTTAGCCCTAAGTTATGACCTAGTTGTCTGGGATGTGAAATGTCAGCTGTAGCAGAGTCTTTATTGGACAGAGAGATAACCCCTCTGGCCATATACTGCTGTATGTGTATGACTGGGTGTGTTGCATGTATGTGTCTTTGTGTGCGCTTCTGTAGGGGGAGGGGGAGCAGGAATTACAGTGAGAGAGAGGAAAAAGAGACATAGCAAAGACCCTTTGGGGCTCCTTGTCCAGCACTGGCCTGGTTTCTGCGTATACCCTGCAGAACTTGAAGCGTGATCTCTTACATTCCCCATTCATTCTCCTCACTCTTAGTAAAACACGTGCACGCACACAAAGGCTCATCCCAGTGTCCACGTGGACTTACGAATGTCGTGCCTGACATACTTAAATCTGTGATTAAGCAAAATATAGTGTAATATTCCAAAAAAGATGCATTGTGTTGTCTGGATGCCACAAGCTTTTTCTATCTCTGCTGGCCTATAGAGGCGGAGAGTCAGTACAGCTGTATCCTCTGGCTGCTGGCAGCCTGCTAAGCTAGCAGCTTTTAGATTGCTAATGCACTGGAGGACACAATCTCACACTTGAGTAACCTTGTTCTGGCCCTGGGGCACAATAGTGGGGCAAGTTATTTTCTATACATTAGTGTTGTATCTACAGAGCAGCCGCGTGTTTCTCAAACCCATTAGGTCTCTCTAGCTCTGTTAAAAGATAGGGACCAATGAATGGGGGTTGATCTCTAGACCCTGCTATTCAAACAGCGGTCAGATGCAGACAAAAGAATGCTGAGAGAAAGCCACAAATTCATAGCTCCTATGCAATCTTTTTATGTTTTATTTCATGGATCACAGTCTTGACACATCATATCCTTTTCAGGATAAAAGCCAGTAATCATCAGACTGACAAATATAATGCGTAGGACAGGTGATTCAAGTCTTTGTAGACATATTGATGCAAGCCCCCAGATGTTTTTCACTGTGTTTTTCTATTTTGTAGTTGCTGGTTCATATCATGTGGACATACTGATGTCGGAGGCCGTTCTTGGCAGTGAATGACCTCTCTATGGACTCCATTTCAAGGTTGATGTTGATTGCCTTGTAAAACCTAAAAGAAGGCAAGGTGTGTCCAATTGTCTTTTGGACACACATGTCTTTTGACATCTACCTGCGAGTCAACACCTTTCTAGACAAGGTGTGAATTTTCTTTTTCTTCATCTCTTCTCTGCTCTGTCGTAAGCCACCGTGCTTCTCTCACACACACACAAATGAGATTTTGCTGTGTTGGCTCAGTAGCTGATGCGACGCAGTCACACATAGCTGCACGGATAAGATGTCATGTGGGATCAGGTGTTGCTCAGGTCAGGTGTTTGGGTGTTGAGTCAACTCAAGATAGAAATATGTACCCAGCTTTACATAACCCCCCGTTGTTACTGCATTCAGATTCAACTATGGCAATTGTGCTGGATTTTTGTTTTCTTTGTTTTGTCTTTTATGTCTGAACATCAACTCTCAGGACACTGAATGTACAGTAAACTACACACTTCATGTTTGTTTGTTAATAAAGAAAAAGAAATGTGTACCTTTAGCTGAGGCCAGTCCCCCTGCTTTCACTTCAGTAATATGGAGCTGCTGCATCCCGTCCTCATCTATAACTGCCACAGAAAAACCTATAGACATACATAATTAGACAGAGAGAGATTCAGTAGTTAATTCTTTTAGTCCTCTTTGAAATATCTCAATTTGACAGTGTGCACTGCTGCAGCATAACTACTGAGCGATTAGATCCACTTAAGAAAAAATGTGCTCACACTGGGTCGTCCGCCTTTAGTCATTAACAAAGCATGACTCAATGAAGTCTATTATGTAATCAATTTGATACAGAATTTAAGAGTATGACACAAACGGAGTCTATCTAGTTCAAAAGGGGGTACTGTCAGAGACAAGCATACCGTATCCCATGGTGCAGGACTCAGCTTTGTCAAACCGGATCACCTTGGTAGCTTTGGGGCAAATCTCAATCTCTTTGTAGAGCTGAAAAAACACGAGAAAATTATATTTAATTGGCAAAAATAAATAAATAAATGGAAGGATAGCGGTGTTGCTGGACGGAGAAGGTCAAGGTCATGTTATCGCTCTTAATAAAGAATGGATAGATTCATGTATTATTCAGGCTCCTTAACAGAGCAATTGAATGTGAAGGTTGTGGGGTCAAAATCCAGGTCAAGTCTGTGAAGTGAGTGGGTGCTCAGACCGGGGTTTGACCTCGAGAGCATAGACACAGCTGTGTGTATGAAGCAACAGACAGGAACAGAAGTCTGCTGTGTGTAATGTGCTTCACTGTGGACTTAAGAAATAATAATGTAATATCATAGACTAAGGATGAAAGAGGGTGAAATGAATCACTGATCAAAGCAGGAAGATAAAAGACCTCTTGAGGAAAAAGAGCGAGTTATACAATGACTTTGCTTTGAGACAGAGTTCAGTGTATCACCTACAAAGCACTGTCACAAAGAGAATTTGTTTGGGGATTTACAGTGGCTAAATTATGTGGAGGTGAGGTCTTCTTCAATGAGGGTGATATGAATAATAAGAAAAGTACAAACACAGACACACAAATGGGTACAGTTCATAGTGCACATATTTTGCATAATTTATAGCATACACGATGAAGCTTCTTTTGCATCCTGGGAATTTTGAATGCATCGCAAGTGAAATCTCCAACCAAGTCATAAAACATGCACAAGCTTGCATCCACATCTGCCTGAAATTAAACAAAAATGAATTCATAACAAGGTGAAGACCCCAAAATCCAAATGGGACATTGTGTCTCAGCTGAGACTATAATCCAACAAAAATACAAAAAAACTCTGCAAAACTTTAAATTACACAAACAGTGAAATAACTGTACTTCATTACTTGATATGGGTGTTACGAAATAATTGTTTCATGGTTCATTGTGCAACTATTCAGACTTCAAAATTGGGATTTTCACTTCATGACATCATAATTTATTACCACAGTGCTTCAGTGTGTGTTTCCTCACCAGATCAGAGATGTCCTCTTCAAGTTTGGGAACAAAAAAGAGGATCTGGTTGTCAATCCAAACCTTCAAACGCAGGTAGTGGCCGGAGGGGTCTATCTTATGAGTCTGGAGGGCAATGAAGAAAAATACATGTTAAAGTGGAGGAAACTCCTAAAATAGGCAATCATAACCAAAATATTCATTCTTCTTTCCAAAATAAGACAGACATAATCACTCTAACTACTTGTGGTTTATTCTCCCTGCAATTTGAAGCCGAGCCGGTCTTCTCATGTAACACATGGATAATATTTTAAACTCACTAATCAAAACACCATTCCCTTTACCATTATCACACTCTACAGCTATGACATCCCCTGACAAAAGGACATACACATATATGTATCCTATCATGTATGTGATCCACATATATCTGCATGTATGTAACACACAGGGGCCATGAATTAGACGTTCCAGTTCCTTGTGACATATTGATGGCATTCATCCACACACGCCCACACACACACGTCAGTCAGCTTTACATGTGTTTCAACAGACCCTAAAGTGGAACACATATGTATTGTTAGGCATCATTATTCTAGTGTGTCTCTGGCTGAGACCAATTATGGAGAAGAGGAGATAAAATGGAAAGAAATTTGACAAACAAGACTGTGTGAGACAGTCTATGAGCACAGGCGACATCTACAGTGTTCACTTTTCTGCCTTCCTAGATGTACCAGAGACGGTCTCACATCTCAGTTATTCTGAGTTATTCATATTCAGATTGACATTCAAGAAGACAACCTCTGATAAATTAAAATAATTTTAAAAAGTTGTGATCTGTCTTCAACTGTCAACAGACTGTAAAATGGTAAGATTTCATTATCCTTATGTAACCACTTATGGTATTCTAAACTCCCCTCGACAGAGCTGCGTGCAATTTTACGAGACTCATTCCTCAAGATTGCATGTGTTTGACAAACCTGTTAAAATGAATAATTTGCATGACTAACAGCTGTTCACGGTTACCAGTTTTGCTTGAGCATTTGTATGTGTTTTATATGTGTGTGTGCAGGCAAAAGGCTGGGCAAACTGTGCATCATCCAGCACTCCAAATAGCTGAACAAGTGCATAATGTTTGGTCTGTAATTAGCACCCTTATACACAATGTATTGTACAGCATGCCCTTCAACGTTTGCACTGCTATCAGTAATGGTCCACCTTGCAGACGGTGCTCAGGACTTCCAGCGCTGTCTCGCCAGGCTGTATGATGGCCAGGACTGGCTGATTGTTCGGCAGACACACCCAGGAGGGAGTCAGGTAATCAGGAACCCAAATGTCACTGTCTACGTTTTGCTGAGGAAGACTTTTCACAGAGCCCTGTTTCTCCTTCTGAAAATACAACACACACACACACACACACACACACACACACAGCAGAGGGTTTATACATCTTTGAGTAACCTTTGTGCTCAGTGGACACAGGAGGCACCCCATAAAAAATTCAATGTTATCATGTAAACCTTTCAGTTCTAGTTGAGATTCTACTAAGCAAAGAATTAGATCCAGAAAAAAACATATTCTATTATCTACAATTAAAATAGCTAAAATCATGTAGTAATCCTCCTAATTCATCATTATTCCCCTTATTGTTCACAAAATAAACCAGATTTGCTTAGATTGATTAGACTAATATGATGGAAACTGGCAGTGGCCTGAAAGCAGCAGGAGATCTGATTACAAAATCTAATTCATTTGTGTTGATGAGAGCCTCTTGATACAATTGTCTCCCAGTGTGGGTATGTGTTACATATGTGTGTGCATTCTGTTCAAACGATAGTCTGTAACCTTTAAGCCCATCATTCTGACCTCCGACAATCTGGCAGCCATGCCAGCCTCTCTACTCGGATTCTGTCCAGCTCGTCTCTTCTACTCAACCTCACGCTGTCTGTCACTGATACCTTATCTCTTCCTTTCAGGTAACAGCATCCAAAAACTCGTTTATTCTTTCATTCCTCTCTCGCACCCCCTTCTCCCCTCCCTACTAATCATTGCCTCTCCTTCTGGTGCCCCTTCCCTTCTATCTGTACATCACTCCATCATCTCCCTCCTCCCCATCTTTCATTCACGCCATACAATCTGCTGACTGTTAACAATCCGGCCCGGTGGTCCCTGTTTAAATAAACTGATGATGATCTGTGTGTGTGTGTGTTGGTTAGAGTGAAAGTGAGACAGAGAAAGAGACAGAGGGAGCAAACTATATGCAAGAGCACATTTTTGTATGCACAAACAAATACACATGTTCACATGCACAAACAAAATACAGGCACATGCAGTTTTAAAGAAAACACACACACACACACACACACACACATTTTCTCAGACAGACAACAGACTGGGGGGCCCGTAACTAGTACCTCCCCCCAACTCCCTGAACTCCCCAGCCCTGCTCGGCACCATCTGGCTCCTGCCCCATCTAGGATGCCACTGCTGGGGGGGGGGGATTCAGTGGGATTCCCCAGAACAAACAGAGCATTAAAGCAGGGACAAGTCCATCAGATGTGAACATTTGGAACATATCTCGCTGGAGATGCACATTGCTACTGATGCAGCATTTCCATCTCTATTTTACAACCAAATGAAGAATGTTACTTCCTATGCATTTCTTTACTGTCATCCCATACCCTGCCAGCTGAAGCTGGGCGTGGGTGGAAGGAAATCAATCTCCCATGGTGCCACTGGGGGCCTCCACCATCAAGAGTGCTGCAGTTTTCTTCCATCTACTGAGTTCAAACAGAGGCCTGTCATCCCCCCCCCCCCCCACCCCATCGCTGCCTTCTACCAGTTCTCATAAAATACGGAGCTGGCATGCTTGTCCTTGCACAACCCATGGGTAATTGGACATCTTTCCTTACAGTTCATATAAAATCATCATTTACCAGGCTGTGACAAGGCACTACTGGAAACCTACAGTCCTATGGAGGCACTGGATATCTATTTTTCTTTCTGAAGATATTATTCATTATTTGCAATTGTCTGTAAATTGTGGTCAATGCGACAGATACACGAGAGCACAGATGGTGGGAAACTGCCAGATCCTTTGGTAGCAAATGTCTGCATAATTTGTTGAAACATCAGAAAGCTAATGATCTGAACATATCAGATCAAATCTGTCTCAGTGGGATTAGCAGACAGAAATATCCCTCCAGTCGATGGCCTATGATGCGGATAGAATTGGAATTGCCCAGAGCAAATGAAAAGAAGAAATGGGAATCTGTCAGCACTGATCTGAAAGCAGAATTTGACATGCTAAAAAGGTAGAAAACAAGAGTGGTAGAGTGGTCAGAAGTAAGAAAAAGGAGAAAGCAGTAATAGACCCAAGTTAGTGCTGAAAAGTCTGGTGAAGCAAATAATTTGTTGACTGGTGCAGGAGGAGGAACAGCTGCACAAGATGAAAAAGGTTGTTTATCTAGTGCAAATAAGCTCAAGGATCATCTGATAACATTGCGGAAAGATGAGATACTGCAGCTTTTAAAGTTTTATAGTCTGCAAATTTCTCCTTTCACTCTTCAGCCAGGAGAGAAGTGGATGTCTGAAAACATTAAAGCAGGAGCTTGAAAATGACCTCAAAGAAATGCTCATTGATGCAGAAGGGTGCAGGGATTTTGTGCCCCCCCCCCCCAAAATGCAGAGCCAGAGCACCAAAAGGATCTCAATTAAGTGAAAGGAGGTGGAAAATCCAGTGATGTTGCTGGCCTCGGGGTCTTAAGAATCCCGTAACCCATTATACAAGTACAAAGGTTCATCAGATGCCCCAGTGATCTTTATGTTGGCTTATGAATGAGAAAGGCAAACAATGACAAGGAATTAGCCTACAGCTACATGAGCTCTGGTTCTCTGTAGTGAATGCCAAACTAAGAAAGAGAGGAGGAACTTAGTGTTTAGCCTTAGGAAGATTATTACTGTATAGGCATAAACATTCATTGTATCTGTTGTGGCCTTTGTCATCTTGCTTTGGCTGCAGGACGGGCAGGGAGCACAATGGCAGTTGAGACAAGTTCGGGCCTACTTGCTCTCAACTCTCTTTCAACAGCAAATATTTCCCAAAGTTCATTTCTAGGTTTTTAGTTCATCTTGGTCGACATTAAAAGAGGGTAGATTTAAAATAATACACATCTAAAAATGTCAAGGAGAACACAATTTTATTATGGTCCTTAAAATAAAAGGGACATTTATATTGTGTTGGTACTTTTGTCTAGTAAAGATGGCTGAGCTCTTACAGATTTCTCACTGGCGGAGTCTTCAAACATGCGCTCCAACGGCTTTCTCACCGGCTCCATCCCATCAACAAACACCTGCAACCACACAGAGAACAGTACATTACAACTGCATCAAAATACTATCGCATACAGAGCAGTTATTATGCAGTTATTACCATTATACTATCTACAACTAGAAGACAAGAAAAATCCCAATAACACTGAACATTTTCCAACCTGCATTATGTTTTTTGTTGAGCATTTGTATTGCATGTTAAAACCAACATGTAAATACAGTTTTGTTTAGTAGCTGACTTGGATCATCACCACAATTTCACTAACTAATTTTTTAGTCCAAGTACTGTTAATATCTTATAGTTTTACCATTTCAAATAACAAAAACTGAGAAGTCAATCAAAAGCTTGTAGTATGGATGTGTCACTGTGGAAACCTGGTTGATTGAAGGATGTCCCGTGGTCTTCCTCTTTGAGGCGGTGTCCAGCCCCCACAGGGAGGAGAAGCGGCTACGACGTTTACTGAAGGTACGAGGCACGGCCTGGTTCCGCTTCCTGATGCTGCTTTCTGTACGGGCTGACACCTGTGACAGTGATAATTACAGAAAACATGAATCCAACAGGAAGGGTTTTTGAACCATAATTATAGAGTTGGACGACAGTTGTTATTGTTATTTTTTAGAGAAATTGATTGACATGTGTATACTGTACACTGACAGCAGTAGCAGTGGCTGTCTGTGCTTGTTCTATGAGTTACTTCTTGCATTCATACATATAAATGCACATGCAGGCATGTAAACAAACCAACACATAAAAACACACATATTCAGCTGCACGTTATATACAGTAATGGCACGTATACTCAGCACTTTCAACCTCTCATCTCCTTCAGTGACCTACTACACATTCAAAGACAAACCACTCTTGGCATTACTGGGTTAATTCACATTGAACTACTGGGCTATGAGGAGCTCTGACTTACTACAAATACATACTTTGATGCACATGTATGTATGTGCGCACAAGCACATAGTGTACTTGTGTGGGCGTGTGCTTATTGGTCTCCTCACCAGTTACTGCTCATGAGACACACATACTTCAAACATAATAGGTCAAACTGTCTTCAAGACTCTTCTTATGTAAGCTGCGTGCAAGAGGCCTTTTTACTGCCTATTCTCTTACGATGTCTCTGGATAATAACAACCCTGATGAATAAAAGGAATTACTGTAGAAAGTAACAAAAGAAATAAATTAGAGATGTTCCTTTTGTGACTGAGGAAAAACAGCTAAGAGTTGAGAGAAAGGACAGTTAATTTTTGCTAGAGGCAATATGAATTGGTTAATTTGAATATTTTTGTATTTCATTAATTAATTACCAAGTTCTATTCTTTATTCTGTTAATGTATTTCATTTGCATTTAGTTAATTTATGTAGTAAGTTTACATGTGGAAAATATACTGTCCTCAAAAATGTGGCCATTTATAGAGGTATTTGAGTAATGCAATAATACAATTTAAAATATAAACAGAGATGGAGGAAAGGGTGAAAAAAATAAGGCAGACAAGGAGAAGGAGAGACTAAGGGAGGTAGAGTAGGAAACACAGAGGGAGACAAAGGAAGTGAGGGTGTAGGCAGTAAAAGGAAGGGGGGGGTCAACAGAGCAGAGAGCGTTAAGCCTGTTTGTGGGAAAGTGCCTCAGGGATGGCAGCTTACTAACAGAGTTGGTATTGATCCACCAATCACAAAAAAAAAACACTATCAACCTCTGATGTTGTATGTGTGTGTGTATGTTCGGTATATCCGATGGCCTGCTTGTATGAAACTGGTCTACAGAGATATTGCATCCACCTCATTGTCTCCGCTCTGCTCTTTGTTTTCTGGATGATATTTTGGCAGAGCGTACATCCGTATGATACACATCACCAGCATATAGATCATTGCATCTATAGTGGCGTTTCATTCTTGAAACACTCAAGGTGACAACGAGAGCACAGTGCAGAGCACTGAGCTAATGACTTGGCTTTTAGCCACAGGCTAAAGCAGTCAACGTCAGGTCCGTTTGTGAAGAGAATGATCTGAATGTGCGAGGTGAAGACAGTGTGTGCAGGTATGTAAATGCCAGCGTGTCTCTATCTTCCTGTAAATAGATATCCTTACAAGGAGTAAAATATCCATGAAAGGGTAAAAAAGAGTGAAATTATCTAAAGTGAGGACAATTTTGTTTGGGTCTCATTTTCTTAAAAGGCTAGTTTAGATTTTAGTCTCTTTAGTCTAGGTGCTAGTGTGCAAAGCTAATTCAGGGGTGTTCATTATTTAGCCTTCCCATTCCTCCTTGCTCCTAAGTAACTATTGTTAAATTGTAGTCTGTTTTGACCTCAGGCTACATGCAATCCCTATTAGTTTGCACATTTGTCAGGCAAGTAGAAATTCTTTTATTCAGTAGGAGTACAGTATGTGACAAGACACTCACTCTAACAGCCAGATAAACACACCCACTCTACAAGCTGGGCTGGTATTGAGGGTCAGCAATTTGGAACCTCTCACGCAATGCCCACTGGAACATGCAGAGACATGTGGGACAAAATTTAAGTTTTGGATTAAGGAGCTCTGATTAGGTTTAACAGTAAAATTACAGTTATGGAGACAGCTGAATAGTCAGACATGAGTACTAAAAACGTGTGTAAATGAATGCGAGTGGTTGCATGGACATTTTTAATCATACCAGTGCATGGAAGGAAGAGACAGAGAAGATGCCCAGTCGTCCCATGGCCAGCTTGGTGGGACGCGAAGCGAAGCCCAGCAGGCGTTTGGGGTTGGGCGGTTCGCCGCCCTGCAGACTGGCCAGGTAGCACCGACAGCGGAACAGATCCACATGAAACCGCTCCAAGTTCTGCTCCCACAGGAAGATCTAACAGAGGGAAAGTTGAGTAAAAAGTGAGAGGGATGGATTTGTGATTATGCAACATAAGCAAACTTTGCTGATGACATCCAGATTTATCTATGGAATGGCTCCAGATTTGGCCACTGATGAAACAGTGATAAGGGAAAAAAAGATAAAATATGCATAAAAGATCACTCTTTGTTACATGGTTATTTGGTAGTTTTAGGAGGAGTGAGATGTGGGAGTGCTGAAGCCCCTGTGGAGAGGTATTACTCACCAACACAACCCCCACCAGTGGCCGACCTGCTGTGCTATGTGCAATGTATCACAGGGTGGGCCGTGGGAGGTGGAACACACACACACTCATACACACACACTCACAATGAAACACAATCTAGACTTAATTTGCTCTGATTCCTGTCTTCAACTATTTGTTCCAGGACTTAATACAAAATGAATACAACGGCTCTTTCTTTGAGTCTTTAGCTCAAGGTAGATCCCAGGACTGTCTATTTATGCAAACTCACTTTGTAGATTAATGTGGTTCCAGATACTGATCTTGAAAGAATACAGACAATGATATAATCAACCACTCAGGTTTTCACTGCTTTGATCCCACAATTTTAGTTAATGTGCCTTTATAGAACGCAATCAAAATCCCAGTGTTTTCTCAGGAATGGGAAGTTCCTGGTGCTTTTTCATATAATATTGTTTTCTTTTATTGACTATCAACCAAATGCCACACACATACAAAGACAAAGAGGTTTGCTCCCACAAGGGGGCCCATTGTTTGTGGGCACATTCTTAAGCTCTCTTGCAATGTTTACATGCAATGCTGCTTAAACACTCAGCAGCAGCTCCAGACATGCATGGAGTAAGGATAAAGCTATACACTATGTTCCACTGAAAGTGAACAAACCTTATGCTAGAAGAGCTTTGACATTCCAGCTGCGACTCGTTTCAAAACAGCTATTAAATATGGAAGGATAAGCGAGACATTTCAGGTTCACCTCCCTGCTAACGTGTGCGCCGCATGTGTTTCAACATGTGCTATGAATATTCTGCATTCTGCTGCAAATATGTTGCAAGTACTCCTTATGAACATTTTGTCTGGGTGACGCCATGCAGTAAAGATGATTTAGTGCCGAGATTTCAGTGCGTGAGAGCATCAGCGCAGTTCAAAGGTACAAAGATGTGCATCTGTAAAGCCCCTTAGGAGTTGTCTAAAGACACTCTGCAGGGTGCTCAACACATGATATCACAAACCTGGTTCATATCAGAATCACATGGACTAATTTGTATGAAAAGGCTTTCGGACACTTCCTCCATAACTCCCTTTTGCCTCCTTCCACCTCTGCTCCATACCTGCTCCAGTATGGTCTTCCTCTTCTTGGCGTCAGTGACGGTGGACAGCTGCATGTCCCCCATCTTCTTCATCTTCTCGTCCATGTCGATCTTCTGCTCCAGCTTGCGGATCTCGGTCCGCAGCAGCCGCACTGTATCCTCCCTGTGGTGCTGCCGAGCAAGAGCAGCGGCACATGCGGAGTGGATCGCCGTGATCCAGTTCTCCAGTTCTGTCTGGCCTGACGTCTGACAGGAGAGGGAAAAAGAACTGGTGACATTTCTGAAGAATAAGTCGAAGAACTTGAGAAAACAGGTAACAATAGCGATGAAAAGAAATTAAGAAATTGACAGCTGACAGAATTGAAGTACGAGTCCCATTATTAGCCTCTGGGAGAGGGTGGTCACTATAATCTCATCATCATTTTATTACTTATGCCATTCATTGATTGAATGTCACTGTGGACAGCTGCCATGAATATAAATAGACACAGTTTAATATTACACAATGGTCACTGTGGTGGATCACTGTCACAGTATGACAGTGTGGCCTTTAAACATGTCAGACATAAAACAAACACATGGACACAGGCCTGGCTTATCTCCCACACATGGCTAAATGTCATGTACTTGTGTGCCACACACACACAAACCACCCAGGAGAAATAAGGTCTCTTCTTATTGCCATCCATCTCTGTCTCTCTTAATGATCTGCTGACTTCATGTAGTCCCAAAAAAACAATCAAATAAAAAACTGTGGACCTACGTTATGTTTTCGACATGTTTCAGTTTGAGTAACATACTTCCCTTCCCCCTTTGTTTTGTAAGGGAGTGAACTGTTATGTCCCATGGATGTTTTAAACACCAGTCGCTCTCACCTGGAAGAGGAAAGCATCTCCCACTGAGTTGCTGAGGCAGAAAACAAAGTCTTTCTTGGGGTGTTCAGGTACAGCCTGGACAATGCTGTTCTCCACCCACAATGCGTGTTTAGGAACGCTGTTGTGGTCGATCCCAGAACGACCATCTGACTCGTAAAGGAAGAGAGTGCAGCCTTGAAGAACGCAGAAATGAAAGATGGGGAGAAAAAGAAAGACAGAAAAAGTCATTTTATTACTGATGTCACATTAAGTATTGTGTTTACCATTTTATTTTATTTTAGAGAAACCAAATAGCAAAACAAGGCTTTTCAGCACTACACTGCAATGATATTCTGTTGTATTTTTCACGCACTTTAGATTTGTATATTATTGCAGTGTAGTGCTAAATCTAAAGTGCGTGAAAAATACAACAGAATGTGTCCCTTTTATACCAATTTTGTATGAATTCCCTCATTAGTATATAAGCAAAATAATAACAAAAATAATAAAGATTATGGGCCCACATTGCTAATGTATTACATGATGTCAGGAGGAATACTACGAGACTACTATACTATTTTTAGGGGGGTGTATATAAGGACAAGAGGCAGGCAGGAATGCAGCTGCAGATGCTGTATCTTGTGCATTTCACAAGGGTGAGATTGGATTAGACACAGATGCCGCCGTAAAATTAAATTGTGATGAGGAAAGGCCACACAGAAGAGTGTGAGAGAGGACAGTAGAGGTGACAACCAAGGGCACGGACTGTGTTAAGACTGATGTGATTACGGTCTAACAGAGAGAGAGCGAGAGATTAAACAGGTTGGGGTCAGGTTAAGATGTTTATCTGAATGTGACTACAATGGCTGCACCATTTTGTTAAAGTAAAAGTTTTGGTCATTTTTTGCCTAATATTTTTGAATCTCAGTTATTAGTCATTGTTATTGATTACTGTCAGAATTATTTAGGGAACTAAATACATAGATTGGTTGACATACTTTTAGGAGTGTCTGTGCTTGTTTGATAGCTCATGAGGAGGGGGTCAAAGGTGCACGCCATGTAATCACAATGTCCTCAGTTTGAATATGAAAAGAGACCTGCAGCCTCCTGTTTTCTATGCCCACAGTTCCAATTGTTTTCCATTGTAAATTATTAAATACAGTTAAAAATCCAAAAATGTCTTAAACATAGGAGTATGAGAGTCTATGCAACACCTTTCAGAGAGACCCAGTAGTGTTTCCACTTGCGCCGTGTTGCAGGTTCCACCTTCTTGTTTTTCTTATGAACCAAGAAGTTCTTCACAGCCAGAGCCCCTGCCTTCCTGACTATGCCTTGTGCACAGCCAATCAGAGTGTCCGATGGGTATGCACTACTGAGGGTGCCGCTGCTCTGCTCATCACTCACAGCGGAGCCAGCCTCCTCCGTGCAGTCCCGACCCTGATGTGTCTGAAGAGAGATGACAAACACGTCAGATCGATCATTAATACCTGTCTTTTAAAAAGAATAACACACACATGCACAAAGTAACTCACCCAGGCTTGATTGTCCAGCTCCTTCCGGAAATTCTCATACACTCCTCCCCTGCCTCCCTCGCCGCCTCTTCCTTCTCCTCCTCCTGCACTGCTACTCCCGCTGTCGCTCCCGTTAAAAACGCTGCTCTCAGTAGCCGAGTATACTGAGAAAGAGGCCGACATGGCCTTACAGCGCCGTGACACCAACTCTCCGTCTCCGTCTATCTCCATGGTTACACCATCGATGCCGCTATCACCATACTCACTTCCCTCGCCCAAAACACCTGAGATGTCCTGTCACAGAGTAGAAACAGAACTGATTTTACTTTTGGATTATTAATGTATATACAGAAACTGATTTATCTGGATAGCCAAAATATGCACACACACACACACACACACACACAAACTTGTGACACTAGAGATACACACAGAAAGAAGTAACAATCTGACTGACCTGAATGACCAATCTGCCACTCCACATAAGAAAAGAGGTTATTTGTCTCAAATCAACCTGACAGCTTAGGCAATACTTTGGGTTTATATGGGTGTGTATGTATATATACATATATATGTGGGTGGGTGCGTTAGTGCATCAGAATGTGTGTTTTGCGCATGTTTTGCCATACATTTCGGCTAAAAGAAAGCTTTTCTCTTTGAGCGAGACGTTAAATGTGCTTTCACACTTTTATTTCAACAAAAGTCTCCCTGTTTTTTGTCTTTGTTTTGCTGTGTTGTGTGTCTATTTATATCCGGTCTAACAACCCCCTCAGCCTGGCTAGATGAATTTATAATAAGCACTTATTGTGCTCTGCTATCCAAGGGTGCTTGGGGGTTCTGGGAATGAGTTGAAAGAAAAGCCTGGTTCGCTTTTTTAGTACTTCCTTCTTATTTGGCAACTTTTCGTCTTTTATTTTTTTATCAATGACACATGAAAATTACAGAAAGCACATGAATTTTCTTTATTCTACTGATGTAGTTTTGTTTTTGTCCACTGAATCTCTTATTAACTGACTTCTTGGTGATACAGTGACTTTGCTTCCTCTTTTACCTTTGTGAGTGAATCTGCTTTTGTAACATCGTAAGAAAAGCTTCTAAATTATGTTCAAAAGGTCTTTTTTGTGTATATTTCTGCGTGTTAGGACAGTGTGTGTGTGTGTGTGTGGTTAGTGCATGGGGCATGAAAGACATTATACTTTAATGCTTTCATTTCTGGAGGAAGAATGGAGAAACCAGGCCAGCGTTGGACAAGTAGCCCCACAGCGACTTCTGTATCTGACTACTTGTAATCCCTTTCCCCACTACAATAATACACACACACACACACACACACACACTTGAATGCGCATGCATATAACATGCACACACACAACTGCAGAGCATGAGCACACACAGGATGTCTCTGGTTGTCAACAAAATGCTAATTACTGGAGTGACTGTAATGCCAGTGAACTTCCTGGATACTACTGGTAAACAAAGTCCTCTATCATTCTACATTTAGGGGTCTGTATTTCAGAAAGGAGAGACAGAAGAGACAGAATACCAGAGAAAAGTAGAGAAAGACGACTTTTGACCTGATTACTGTTTCGTCTGCTTTGTGTATTTATTCATATATTCCTAAAATGTGATCTAACCTGGGTAGTTTGTGCGCGGCGTCCTTGGAAAGCCGGGCACGGTGCAGCCGGGATGCCGAGCCCTGCCAAGCCCTCAGACAGGCAGTGGGAGCGTCGACAGGGGAGCGTGAATGCTCCATACCCGCCACCATCCTCTTCGGTTGGAGACATCAACCCCTCCTCCCCTTCTCCATCGCACTCGGCTTCTCTCCGATTTTTAGCGTAGAGGCTCCTCTGCCCCCTGAGGCCAGGACTCTGCTGGCTGCACAGATGGTCCAGAGACGATGCCCTTTCAGCTGAGCCTGGAACATACACAGGTGGTTATTGCAGGGCAGTGTGTTTTTGTGTGTGTGTGTGTGTGTGAGTGTGAGAGAGAGGGAGCAAGGTGAGGTTACTGTGCTCTGATTACTGTCGGTTACTTTCAGATTACTTTGCCACATTTGACGTGTAAATTAACCTTCTCTGTGTGTGTCTGTCCCCTTCTGTGAATCTGTATGATTTTGGCAAGCGAGCATGAATCTGTGTGTGTGTGCGTGTGTGTGTGTGTGTGTGTGCGGCAAGGCCATCCTTTTTTCTGAGCTAGCCGACCAACTGGGGCCGCGCTTAGACCTTCAGCAGTTAAGTTACCAGCTACCACCTGCTGCCGTGCTGAACTCCAGCAGCCCCTGCACAGCGCCAGTTAAGCTAACAACCCTGTGATCAACTGAACTACTGCAACTGATGGATGGCAGCTAACCTTCAATCAGTAGATTTTCTCGAATCTTTTTTTCCCTACTCGGTCTGCAATTTTTCCCACCTCGCTCCCCCTCATCACCTGCAAACGTATCAAATCAAGCTAACAACCCTGCACACAGGCACAGACATACACGTGTATGAGCATTCTCTTTGACAGCTGCAGTGGTGCCTTCTGAAAACTATATACTTAGTAAAAAATTCCAGAAATTTGTAATATCTACTGTATCGATTCTAGATAGGAAATATAATGTGTCCATGCCCGGACAATGGTAGTCTTCTCAACTTTGAAGAAAACTGGACATGTTTTCTGTAGGTTTAGGTTTACAATAAATAGACTAGACACCATTATGTGTGGGTTTACCATCCTCACCTGCACCGCCTCTGGGGCTTGTGAACTGCTCCTCCTCTTCTTCTTCTCCTCCATCTATCATCTCCTCAGTGCTGGTCAGATGCTCCTGGCTGAGGTCAGACAGAGAGAACTCCAGGCTATCTTCTCTCCACATGTCTGCTGACTTGGACCGCTTCTTCTTAAAACTCCCTCCCTCCCGTGGACCCTCAGTCATTCGCTGGAGGTACCTTTCCTCTCCAACAACGTCTCCCTCTCCCTCCCCCATGGAGTCCTCTCCTCCATCCTGGGCGACAGTGTCCGCCTCTGAGGTTTCAGGAGTTGGCGTGGCCAAGGGGTCATCATCATTTTGATAGGACTCCGGCCTCATTGTCATAGCAACGCGCTGTGTCCAGTGAGGGTTGATGCCGAACTCTCCAAACTCATCTGTTGCGTTGAAAGGCTCCAGTCCGTTCTCTGCTAAGGATTGTGGGATGCTAGGGGTGCTGGAGGAGCGAGTTGAGGCTTCAGAGTTTCTGTGTTCCTGTTTCACTGAAGAAGAGTGCCGGGAACGGCGGGTGATTGGCTGCTTGCTGGAGAGACGGAGTGACCGGGACGTGTGCTTACGGGAGAGATGTCCCGTCACATCGCCGTAGAAACCACTGTCCCCATTCTGACTCTCCACATTTCCCATGATTCAACTGTAGATTAAGGAAGAGGTTTCTGTGAAACATATATATCTTAGAAATGTTCCCCATTATCCCTTATTTTAAGCTATGACTAATTCTAGTAAGTTTAGAAAGTGGTGATGTAAGTGTTTTATAGCACTTATTGGTCTGTGCCACATCTGTGATTTATATCTAACATCTGTATTAATTAACTGGCACACTGATCACCTGAGGTCATACAAAACTGAACAAGAGAGCTATCTATATTTATTAAGTGCATCAACCTCATACCAAGGCATTGACACTACTCATGTAAAAGATGGTGGGTGTGCCACATCCCTCTGAGTATTAAATTTACTAGCAACAGCACACATTTCAAACAACAACATGTATCTGCCAGCTGTTTGTAATGTATTTTTTTAATTCAATGATTTAATTTACTTTGTATGTGGGCCAGTGGCTTTGGGGAGGTCAGGCAAACCAATAGAAAAACACACAGCAGCTTCTAAGTGTGACTGAAAGTACTGAGTTTAGACTTTTCAAAGAAATAAGAAAAAAAAAAAAACTACATCTGCATTGTCCTTTTAGTTGAGGAAGGTATCAAACGTCAATTCTTCTTGAGTACTAGCAAATTGGGCCTATGGCAGCGACAATCAAAATCTGTCAAATCCTGACAGTTGGCACCAGATGCCTGGTTTCTTAGTCTGTGATCAGATATTTACTGTAAGCCTATGTAAATTTAGTGGGTTTTGTTGAAAGAAAAAAAAAAAAGGTTTGTGGAAAAAACATGTCGTACTCAGCAAAAGAAGGTATTGAAAAAAGGACTGTTTTAATATTTATGCAAAAGCTCAGATATTGTATTGACACTGTTATCAAAAACTTTCAAAACCCAGTCCTAGCTTTAATGTTATGCTTTCCTTTGTCACAATTCCTCGCTGAACTGTGCCAGAGTGCTGTTATGCCTGTGATTAAGTTTGGGTTTGTTTAAGTTTGTATATAGATTTTGTTTTAACTATTGAGAGATATATGATTAAATCATTACCAAATTGTAGGCCTTGCCCTCGTGTTTACTCTCTCACATTTATTGCTGAAAAACCAGGTCAATTTCTGTGCTGGATGAGTGAGAAACATCTGATGGCCCATTAAATAACGGTGGTACGTCACAGGTATCCAGGATCTCTTTAAATGCCTTGTAGAGTTGAGCTGTCAGGCAAATGAGATCAGGGATCAGGTATCCACGGTTGAGGTGGAAATTCCCATGCCAGTTTCTGGCCTTGATGTTTGGTAATTTGCTTAGGCAAACAAATGGGTCAGCACAGGGACAATAAAGTTAATCAAAAATGTATTTAGGGCATGAACACAGCTAACATTTCACAGAGTTTTCTGGTGCATCAAAATCTCATTCATTTTTTTAGCGATTACAAAGACACTAAACTTTTAAATGCCAAAACCCCTTTTCTTATACTTACATACTCATACTTTTATACTTACTTATTAAATATTTCAATTTGAGTCATTTTAAATTTTGATTAATTTAAGTCTTTATGTGCACTTTTGAATCGCAGACGTTGATGAATGGCTATTGGCTTGGTTGACGCAAGGATCGACTAATCCTTTCTGCAGCTCTTCTCTCCCTCAGTGGTGTTAAAATGATACAGTGGCTACAATCCCAGAACGGTTAAAACTATCAAAGAAATACGTTTTTAACTGCGTTCTGCTGATCATAAAGTTATCTGAGCATCCTGCTTCACTTCATGCTCTCTGTTATATAAGCACATGGAGCTGCTGAGTCAACTGCTGTCAGATCAGTTGGTCCTCTGTGAGTCACACATCATCAAACCCACACCATCAGGTTCTCAGTGTGGGCTCAAACTGCAGACAGAGACCGATAAAAATCTCTTCTAACACATCAAAAGTCTGTTTTAACAAATTTAATCAAGTATTGAGAATCAAAGCCTCCAAGAATCATTCTTTACTGTTACTAGTTTGCATTGGATGTGACTGAAACAAGTTAAAACATTCAAGTAAAGTGGTAGGATTTTACAATTCAATACAAAATCTAATTACTAATGGAGATGTTTGCAGTGATGAGAGGCCAAGGTGTACAAACTGTGGTTACCTGTGGTTAAGCAGCAGCATCACCAGCTTCTCCAGATCAGTGCGGTGTCATCTTTCACCGACCGCATGATCCTCCACACATCCTCAAACGGTGGTGTCAGTTTGCCCTGAGAGGAACAAAAAGAGAGAGAAGTGTTTCAGCGGAGCTCTCACAACTTCAAAGTGACCTGACATGTCAAACGCACACACAGAGGAGGAGAGAGAGAGAGAAGACGAGAACCGGGAAGGTACTTCTAAAACTACTGCAGAGGATCTGCCAGGTACGTCACATAAAGCGGTTGAGGTGAAGTTGAAAGGAAAAGCTGTGAAGCACACTAGAGAGGGAGTCTATAGGATAAGAGGCAGTATACAGGATCAGGATGAAAGAGAATAAAGGACACTGTGGTCAGTAAGCCTGGAGTTAAGATAATGCAGTGAGGCAAGTAAAAACAGCAGACAAACACACATTTAAATATACACGCATACAAACTCACAGATCATCAAAAACAAAGCGCAGAGGTGTTGCCTGAGCCTGAGGGGGGAAAAAAAACAACTCACAAACAACCGTGATTTCTTTGAACTGCACCCTGAAACTCATTGCCAACCTGAAACCATGCAGGCATGTACAGGCATGTGCACAAAACATTTTGGGAAAACACCCCTTATTTCCCTGCAGACAAAGAGATGCGCACGCACACACTGTTGGTAAAATGACAGAAGATGAAAGCAGCTATGGAGCATGATTTTCTGCTTAAGACTCAATTAAATGATCCTTGCCAAGACGACCTAATTTTCCCTAATACCAGCCCCGAGCTGCTTAGAGTAGACCATGATTTCCATAATGTGCTATGTATAGTGTGAAGGTATGTACAAGCATGCTCACTTGTGCGTAGTTTTGCAAATAATTTCAGTTCACAACCAGATAAATATTAGAAAGAGGCAGATATAACAGATGATCCCCCTGAGCCAGCTAGTACAGACATTCAGAGGTGACTGACTGCTGCCCTCAATGCTGCAAACATATTGTCAGATTAGTTTGTGTTCCGATAAGCCTATAAGCGGGAAAATAATGGAAGAGATTTCACTGTCATATGAAAAAAACTAAAAATACAGCCTTAAACAATTGCAAAGCAGATGTCAATCAGCACAGGGTCTGTTTAGATCCTTCACATCTGGTGAGTAATTTTAAATAGCCATTTCTTTTTCTGTTTTTTTTTCAGAATGCAAAGAAAGCATTTGTTCCCTCAGGCCTACCGTGCTGGCATAATGTTACTTTCACTAAACTTTGACTACAGCTGCTGCTTTTATCATTGATGATAATCGGATAATAACGCTGTCATTTAGTTTATTCTCTGGGGCAGAAATACGATAAGTCAACTGTGTTACAGTTCTGGGAAAAGACACAGAAATGAGAGTTCAGAAAAGGAGAAGTAGAAAGGACAATAAGAGAAGTGAAGGCCAAATGCATGGAAACCATACACAGCGTTTTGTTTCACTGGTCAACTCTGACATTGCACCGTGTCAGTATGTATGTTCCTGTATTTAAACGCAGCCACTGAAGCACATTTTGCCCCAGCTGCGGGAAGCAGTTACATAAGCTAAACTTGACCCTGATACTTCTCCTCCTCTTCTTCTCCTCTGCCTCTTGCTCCCCCCTCCTTTATTTCTCATCCCTCCTCCATCTCATCCGGCCTGATGAGACTTATCCCAACCCACATGCTGGCCACCTACCCCCCTAAAAAAAATAGAAACACACGTAATATAATGCACACACGATGCTTGACAGGTGCTGGATATTTATTTTGGAGCTAGTCCTGCTTTCCTTTTAAATCTAGCATTAGTAAACAAACATAGGACTTAATATCTAAAATGATTTATAGATACATAGTGCATACATAGTGGGTGAATGGAAACCAATGTAACGTAAAAAAAAATGGCCGTCGACATACACAGAAACTATAATTTAGCATTTGGTTCTTCTACTTCTACAATAAATGCAGGTCTTTTACTACTGAGAACTCTTGGCTACACTGACCGTACATTGCTGTTGCCAAGCCATATAGTTCATCTATACGTCTATCTGTCTGAGTTCAGTGTAGTGGAGGTGAAAAACACACACACACACACACACACACACACACACACACACACAGGCCAAACAAACAAAACAATCCTGTCTGACACAACACAGGGGACATCAAACCACTGCCTTTCCTCTGGCAGTATACAGTCTAAAATGTTTAGTCTCTTCGTTTTTCCTCTCCCCGTGCCCCGCAGCAAAGCATGGAGGAGGGAGAAGGGTAGTGCGGAGGGGGGCGTGGGGGGAGGGCTCTCTGCTAAACCCATGTAGAGCTGAGAGGTGAGGCTAGGCTGGAGGCGAAACACATACGGCGGGAGGGCGCTGAGGTTGGTACAGACACAGAAGGGAATAGAGAAAAACATATTGGGGTGCTGTGCTATGAATAGAAGTTTGATATGGAAAAGTGAGAAAACAGTGGGAGGAAGAAATGAAGACTGCGAACAAGAGAGATAGATAGAGAAACATTGGGAGGTCCTATTGTTGCTGAGCTTTAAGTGGATAAGTAGACATGTGCTCTGGCTGCCTCTCTTCAGGCTTAATTGAGGGAGCCGAGACAAAAGGGGAAACATAATTATTCGCTTTCTTTCTCTCAGTCTCCCATTCTAGCTCTCATTCTCACAGTATATTAACACATTGAGAGAGTGTATTAACACAATGGCCTGCGCAACAGCAGCCGAAGCATCATCACCATGCAAACGTGCCCACTCCCAGACAAGCACACACGCACACGCTGAGAGGGGACAAAGACCAATGTGGATGAAAATAAAATTCCTTGGTGCTGGTTAAATGTTTTACTAAAAACACAACTCAATATTTGATTTTTATTTGCCAAATGTATCACTTACAACACATTTAAATAGCAGATCTGCTGTTTTCTGAGCACAGAGTGGAAAGCTCTACTTTCTGGCTGAGTATAATGGACACTGGATGTGCCACTTAGCTACACTGTCAGAAACAACTCTGAGCTGTCAAAATCATATTGCCTCATTGCCACGGTTGCGTTAGAAAGACGCCCGACACCTATGGGCTCTCACGTCTATCACCAAACACATGACACGCACGCAAGCAGACACTTTTCTGGGGCATACAATAGACTACAATCGTACAAAGGCAGAGATGCTTCCAGTCACACACACCTGCACAATCCCAAGAGAAATGTGAGCAGGTTTTCTGACTCACACACACGCTCTCACACTCTTTGGAAAAATACCAAAGGCCTGTCAGAACAGCCATGGAGCAGGCACACCCAACTTCCCCCCGCCAGTCTTTTCATCTCTGCACCTGTCTCTCAGCTCCGCCCTACATGACACACAGCACAGCTCTCCAGTCTCAAACCACCCATGACGTGGATGCGCACTACTGTACAGCACTTTACTATGAATGAAGCCAAACAAAACCTGTCTCATTGCTGTTTTAAGCCTGTCATAGTCTAGACTGCGTGCCAGAGACCAACTTCAAATTCTGAAATTGCCAAGCACTTTAATTACATGCTCTTCATTCTTAAAGACAACAACCCATCAACCCAATGTCCTTACTTTAACAATATTCTACTAAAGTAAGGTCTTGAATTTTGTACAAGAGCATATAGAGCATATAGTGTGAAGATTATTTTAAAACTGTTGTCTTTATCATCAATAAATTACCTGTTGTAAATTTGTTTTAGTATGTTTCATTGTGGAACGAACTTTTAGTCTTTGTTGTCTTTAGTCTTGAGGTTTTGGTATTAGAAAATATTTGTAGTTATTATTAGCTATTAGCTGTTAGTCACAGTGTATTACTCACAGTTTTCTCTGTTATTCCTGACTACCCAATAAATGATCACAAAGAAAAAAAGTCCAACCCTAAAAGAGACATTAAAGGTAGTAGCAGTAGTGACCAGTCTAGACACTGCTGTAACCTGAGAAGCTCTCAGATTGACTGATCTCTCTGACCTTCCTCTCACCCTCGAACCATGACCAGCCCCCCCACATGATGCAGTCGCTGGACTCACCCTTCCCTTAGGCCTTTTCCCGCACCTTTCACATTCCTCAATTGGTTACTGAACCCCCTCCTTCAGGGCAAGGAATGAAGTCACTGCACTCTCTCTGGGGGGTAAACAAAGGAATTTCTGGATGGGGCAAACTTCATTCCAAGGAAGTCAAAATAGACTACCATGGGAACCTGGGAGAAGTCTTTATCAGAGTGTTGCCATGCTCCCCGATTTTGCATACACACCTGCACACACCTACAGAAATACACACAAACACACCTGCAAACATGCATGCATGTACACCGGGGCTTTCTTGTTGTTGTTTACGCTGAGCAAACCTGCTTTGAAAGATAACAAACACACCGTGAATAACGTGTGAATCAGGACTAGGTGCAGGGGGGCTCAATGGACCAAACAATGTATGTGCACACCTAGGTGTGTGTGCATTGCTCACATTTGAGGAGGAACTATATCTATCCAATGTCAAGATAACAGTCAGATATGCTCTGAAAACATCCTATTGTAGAGATGGGAGCGCACACTCTACTGCACTCCCACAGTCCCTCTGAGATGGGACTGTCTGAGACATCACTGGTAGAATTCCCTGGGAGAGGGAGATTAGCTTCTTATTCATCCTTTTGGGATCTGAGAAGACACGCGCCACCTCCCCCCTCTTTCAGCTTAAACACACACATGCATATACACAAACAGTGTGCCTGCAAGCATGAGTCCCGGCTGCTGCTTAAGTCAAACATTAATTTCTTTTAACTGGTGAAAGACAAATCATAATTCCTTCCTGAAGAGTGCTTTCATTTTGAGGCCACAGAGGATGGCAGAGTATAAAAATGACAGAACAAAGTGGAGTGGGAGGAAATGAGATGATTGTTATTCATTTGCTATGGTCCCCGCTATTTGTCTTCTCCCAACAGAGAAGTGGAGAAGAAAGAGTCAAGATTTAGGATTGAGTTGATAGTAGGAGTAAATCAAATTCACTGCCACAGAGTGAAGAAGCCAAGCTAAACTAATTAGAAAAATAAAGATAATAGTTTAAAAACAAGGGGAAAGAGATAGTTATGCAAAATGTCTGCAAAATGACGCATATGATAGCTTTTAGATTTTGGGTCAGTGTCTGTGTGGCATCTGAGGATCAAGTGGAAAAGATAAAGGGCAGTGGAATTAAGTGTCGGCCAATTCACTCCACTTTATTCCTCAAGTGTCACTAACTTCATTAAATACGCTCCTCCGTCTTTCTAGGAGCTTACACTGTACGCTCCTTAACTCAGATTTCAGCTGACTGTCTCTGCAGCACGGTGCAGTCAGGGATTACCATATTTTAAAGAAAATCCTTCTACCACAAGTCCTCCATTGAGTGAGAGGCTCGAGAGAGTCAATGAGTGTGTGTAGCTTTAGATGCTCCACTCTGTAGCTGTTGCTGCTGCTGAGTGCAAACTCAGCGATCAGTGAGTGCCCTGTATGAATTCAAAGACAGGAAACCCCATAGATTTAAACCTCCCATTATGATCTCTCAAGATGTATATTTTAATGTGAGGCTTTTACACTGGGTGATCAGAGTGCTCTGTTTTCCTGCTTGTTATGAGATGAAGGAGGAGATCAAGGCATGTAAGCCTAAATTAAATCCATCTTGGATCTTCTGTTGCAGGTTACTATGCCACTTGAAATCCTCTTGTTTATAGAGTGCAGCCATATAGAGCAGCAGGTTGCATGACAAATGGCAAACTATCATTTGCTTTTTGTTAAATGCTAATAAATCATGTCCATCTTTTTGCCATTCCTCAATCAACGCTCACTCCTTCTTCCTGATGAAACAGTGATTGCGCAGACAATCGCCTCCCAGTCATCAAAACCAATCAACTGAATATTCATGTGGTGATTTGCTGCTCCAAATATGTGAGAGGCAGTAAAAGAAGTGTTGTTTAATTATCCAGGAGGAGTGGGACTAGACGTTCACTGTGCTCTAGATTCAGCTGGTAACCGTAGAAACCCTGCGGGGCAAGACGCAGCCTGGGGGAGGAGCGGCTGGGAGTGTACAAATAAGATAGAGAAAAACGTTAAAAAAGAAGAAGAGTTCTGTGCGGACATGACAGCGTATTTGTATTTCTTGAAATGACACGTGGGCAAGATATGCAACTACATACATGCAGATGGAAAAAGAAACTCAAGCATACAGCAAGTCAGTGTCATCTGTAGCCAATATTAGTGTGGTTCCCCCCTGTCCATGTCAATCAATTCTTTGTTTTAAAAGCATCATTATAGAGATTCCCTTGGTATTTTATCAGCAAAAAACTACAAACTGGAACAATGAGGAAGGCAAAAAAAATCTCTATCAGTCTGTTGTGTTTCTTCTATAGTCTGTTTACCACTTTATAGTCTGTTTTGTCAATGTTGCACTTTAGCACACACTAGAATCCTGTGCTGTTTGTGTTACTGGATTTTTTGCTGTGATTGTATTGGGATGTTGTCCTGTTTTTTTGTTTTATCAGAAAAAGAGTTGCACTGAGACAAATTCCTCTCAACTCGGTTGACATGGCAATAAAGTAATGAAGCGGGACTGGACACACTTGTGTAAAGAGCTGTTAAGCCTGAAATAATTGAGCAATACTGTGGCTTGTTGTACCATCTTGAAAAGGGGATTCCTTCCCATTATGCCCCCCCTTTTTTCTCTTAACTGAGCTATTGTGGGAAGTGTTTTCTTCCACACATTAAGGGTCTAATAATGTAAGCCTTGTGAATAAAATTGATTTAAGTGTGAAAAGTGTATTGTTGAAAATCTGTTTCTGTGATCCATTCCATCCTGTGAAGAAACACCCCAAAATACATGTATTTGGGGTAAAAAAAAAAAAAAAAAAGGCCAAGTTTAAACATAGGCCTACTTAAATTTGGCTCCAAATATTGTCAGACACTGGCATGTATAGACACAACACAGACAGGTGTGAATGGTCCCAAATTGGCGGGTAATACTTCCTATTACGCTCAGTGCAGGCTGAAGGGACAGCGAAATAACAGGGTGGATGAGTGAGCGAGAGAGAGGGATAAGAGGGTTTTAGGCAAAGGTAGACTGATTGAGGTGGGAGGTTGAGACACGGGGATGGGATGAAAGGGGCAAGAGGGTCTGAAAAAAATATATAATGGTGTTGAAAGGGCGATGAGAGGCTGTTAGAGCTGTGGGGAGCTGGTGGAATCGAGTGTCGGGACACAGGTAGAAAGATGAATGATGTGTGCTGAGGAGGAAGGAGACATGAGAGGTAAAGAGGTGGAGTGGTGCTGATAGGTCCTGAGGGGCTGATAGAGATAGATGTTGTGTCAGTTCAAAGTAGGGCAGATGTGAACAGGTCCGATTTGTTGTCAGTAGCAATATGACCGCAGTAAGACTATCTGCAGAGAGATAATGAAGAGGTTATTGTCCGCGTTAGCGTGTTTATGTGACCAGATTCTCTGTAAGAAAGATAGAGATAATGTTTGAGGAGAAATGGTTGTTTGCTACTGTTCTGATAATAAAAAAAAATGTATGAACTAATAAAAACAGTTGGTAAAAAAAAAAAATTGTCCTCACGTTAAAAAAAATGATGGTGATTCATGCTATATTTCTGTATAACGAATATTTGCACACAAATGACGTGATTACTATGATTGTAACAGTTTAATTGAGTTGTTTACACATGGTTTATAGTAACCTGTCTTCCCCAATAATCCAAGTTTACATGAGCTGTTTAATATTTGAGTTAACGATGATTTGGATGTGTGATAGGAAATAGAAATATAATGAGAATATGGAGGGACTGTTTATGGTGCCTGCACAGAATAAAAAAAAAAAAAAAGACCACGCTGTATGCTTGCCAAGAGTAAATTGAAAGAACGACTATTAACCTGGATGTGTTAATGGAGTGATATGTTTATTCTGATTCCAAACAAAGATAGCGTGATTAACGTTTAAAATAGGGCAACAATGCAATAAGCAGGTAGTAGCTTACTCTGGTTTTAATCAAGTTGTTTTAGTAATACAAAGACAATTAATAAAACATAAAGCAACACCATTATCACTTTATTAATTAAGATTTCTGCTGAGGCTCTGCAAAACCTTTGTAGTACTACTATAATCATTACCATGGAGCAAGAGAGAGGCTTTGGCATGAATGCACAAGGACAGGTAAGAGGGGGAGAAAAAGTGAAGAGAGTATCTTGGGAAAGAAAGAAGGGGAAGAGAAAGGAAATGAAAGATTAAGGGTGGAGAAGGAGTGGAGGAGACACTGGGGCAAAACAAACCATGACAGTATAAACCTGACGGAGGTGAGTAAGCAGGTAGTTTAAAGAGAAAAGTCAGTGGCAGAGGAATTGGCAACACAAAGGTGGACTGCAGAGAGAGGGAGGGAGGGGGACAGCGGGAGGTGGAAGAGGAAGTTATCTTAGTACATCCCTGCACCTGAGTCAACAGCAGTGCTTGCAAACAAAACACCCCCTTGAAGAAGAAACGGGAGACAATGTGCTGCAGTGAGAGATGGGGGAAAGAAATGTTCAGCAAGAATGTGACAGACAAACAGCAGCTCACTGTGTTGTGTCTCTGCCTCTCAGGCCAACAGAGGACACAGACCACCAAAACAACACAGTGTGATTCTGGCCTTAACTATGATGCACTGCTGGGGGGTGAAGATAAACTACTATCTATACATTTACAGTAAAGATACAGTCCATGTCAAATGGCATGTGTGCAGAATGTACACATTTGCACTGCATAATGTACTTTTCACATGATCATATTATTTTGTCTGCTGTTTACCACAAAAAAAGAGCCTTCCTCTTGCAACGTACTTCTTCATTTGTGCATATCACACATACACATACACACACACACATCCTTGCACATAGTAAGGTGTGACAGATTCAGAGAATGAGAGTTGACCTACGCCTAAAAGGCATCAATGTTCCGCAAATTTCAACGACAACAAACTGCTTCAGTAATCTTAGCACACACCAGGTCAGTTTCCCACACAGAGATTAATGTTAGGTCTAGACTAAAATGAAACTCAGAGGAGATTAGGGTTGAAGCTAATGACTATTTTCATTATTAATTAATCTGAGATTTTTTTTTTTGATGAATTGATCAATCATTTAGTCAACAAAATGTCAGAAAATCCTAATTTCCCTAGAGCTCAATGTGATATCTTCAAATTACTTGTTTTGTCCAAAGCTTGAGCACTAGTAGAGACATCCACATATATCCTTTACTAGGTTTAGCAGGAAACCAAGTCCCTATGCATATACAGTATTGTATGTATCAACAGTAATAATAAACTCTAGTCACTATAAAGGTTATAAAGGTTGGTTAACCATCATTAAAACCCTGGAATAAGACTCCCCTCATGTTACTACCCTGTAGGATTTCAGCCAGTGTTTAAAAGATGTCTTGTGGCAAAAACAACACTATCACTGAGACATGGATGTCAATAACATGTCAGCAATGTGGCGTCTCTTCAGTAGATGGGGTTGGATCTAGGTCAATGGGTCCATTTCCTGGTAGTTGAGCTCTTGTGCGGACTCGAGCTGGGGGGTTATTGTTTGGGCTCTGAGTGGCTACGGTGAATAGAGTCTCCCCTCTCAGTGCATTAGTGACCTGTATAAGCTCCACACGACTCACTGACATCTGAGTGCAGGCCTGAGGGGAGAGGACAAAGGCAATCTGACCACACATACACACATTCACGTGTCTAAAAGCGAACGCACCAAAAGACAATAACAAAAACACACAGTCTAAGAGAAACCTTATACAGCACTCACCATGGGGTTTTTATCCCCAAAGAAACTCAATGCAAAGGACAAAAAAATCCATGCAGCTCAGCCTGTAAGCCTTCATCCTTGCTTTTGTCAACCCCCTCCCACACACACACACACACACACACATTCAGACATATTCACATACATATTTGCACATGCACACACTTACAAATGCACAGGCTTTTGAGACCGCCTTGTATGATCCCACTGGATCACTTCCAGGTCAACAAGCAGGAACGTGAAGTGTGACTATGTGATGAGCACCGAGTCGCAGGTCAGCATTGTCTTTATGTAACTAATGTAATGTGGGGGTTGAAGGAAAGGAGGAGGAGAGGAGAGACAATGGCCAAGTGGCCTGTTTCCTCTGCTTTAATTACACAGTCATGTGGACGTAAACTTGGACAGAAAAACACACTCAAAACCCTCACACAAAGTAGGGGGTGTAAAGATTTCCAAGCAGAGATAAAAAATAAAATAAAAAAGGAGATCCCAGGAAGGCCAAATCTCCCCAGCGCAAACAAAGTATAAAGACAATCTTTGAAGACGCTCTTTGCACTCCCACAGTAATTCCTCCCTTAAATCCCTACTCAGCACTTCACACACAAATGTATTTCCACTCTCTCACTCTGAAGTCTTTTACACCAAGTTCCTGTTCAGGTAACATGTTCCATCTCCCGTCTCATCTCAAAGCATGCTTCCTTTTTCCTTTTACCACACTTACACATTAACTCAGCTTCTAGCACATTTTCAAATTGTAAGTCTTTGGAATGACACATATCAGCTTGTTTGCACTGCACACATCCTTTGTTTGTTAATCACTCAGTAAACAAAATTATGCATATTCACCTTTCTCTGCTACCTTCTTCTGCTATACTTCTGAATTGAGGGCACACTAGAAAAACATGAAGATCTAACCTTCTGTATATTAAATAAGATGTAGATGCATCCACGCACACACACAAACACACATGCATTTACACATCATCAGTTGGCAGCCTGAGCCGCCAATGTGTGGGCTGGAACGCAACACTGATCAGAGATAATGGGCAGACATGACAGGGACGGCAATGCTGTCACACCAAGAGAGGAAGGAAGGAGGGATGACGGAGCAAGAGGCAGAAAGGGAGAGACAAAGAAAAAAGAGAGCAAGAAAGAGAGAGAGAAACAGGGAGGGAGCGAAGGAAGGAAGGAAGGAAGGAAGGAAGGAAGAAACTCCCAATTTATCAGCAGACACAGAACAGACAAAAGCTAGGAAATGAAAGAGGGCACATGCCAGCTCATGTCAGCTCTGAGACACCCCTCCCCCGTCTGGACCCCTTCACAAATTAGAGGCATCCCCTTCTGCTTCTCCTACTCCTTTTGCATCTTCTTCTTCTTCTCATCAGGGGGTTGATGTTGTGTGATCTGCCACAAAAACCAACACCTTATGTTGCGCACCCCCCAGCTAACAACTCTTGTAGTCCTGCTCAACCAGACAAGTGACATTACAAACGGACGCACATAAGCAAACGCGTCAGCGTGACATGATGTTCACACTGACTCATTCAGCCTCTCTTGTCTTTTCTCATACTTTCAAAGGCTCATGCAAAAAGGCCAAGGCACAGAATACAGACACACAAACACACATATGCATATATATGCATATATATGTTAAAATCCCAGCATATTTGACTTCAGTGTCTACTTGTGACACTGAAGTGTCTACTATCATCACCTGTAGCATGGTTTATTAAGTATACTGTTTTATTTGAACAGTTTTTAGAGGCCTAAAGAGGCTAAAACATCCAATAATTCACCAAAAAAAAAGGATTGGAGAACATCAGAAAAAGTAAATGTTTTTTTTCCTGCTTTCCTGTTCTGTAAATCATCTCAACATCCCTCAGATTTATCGACCCCCAGCTTGGGAACCGTTGCCTTATTCTATCAGCTACACTGCAAAGGGATTCCCCCTAACTATTGAATGCAACCATGACAGAACCAGCACCTTAATTAGACACACTCTGTGAAACCAGAGAAGAGGCAACACATTTCAGTGTCTCTCCACCCTCAGCTGTCAGTTTTGTCTTGGTTTTCCCAAAACAGACTTCAACAATATCTGTCTGTTGCTGGGCTGCAAGTGACAGCAGCAGAGAATTGGGAGAGTGAGAGACAGACACACGAGAACCCCACAGGCACACAGTCAAACACAAACATTTAAACAGCTTGATTGCATGCGGGGAGATGGGCACTGGGGGCTGCATAAGCCCTATATTTGCTTAACAGCAGAAATAAGTGGACCACTGAGGAAGAGGGATGAAGCAGTCTCTGACAACAGTTAGGCTAGAAAACGAGAGAGGCAGGCAAACAAAGATGAGAGAGAGAGAGAGAGAGAGAGAGGGGAAGGGAGATCATCCCTTTCATGTTAATTGCATCATCCCTTTATCATGCCCGCCACATGCTCATCAAACTGCAACTTATGTACTGTATCTGTAATCATAAAGAGAGGACGTTCGTCTGCTCTGCCACAAGGTCAGAAGAGTCTTATTCAGTGTGGAGGATAGAGACGTGAGAGTATTTGCAGTAAGCTTGAGTTCCATGCTGTTGTTGACAATAATGATGGTGATGATTATTATTATTATTTTCATTTATATATTATTTGATGCGTGGAGCGCTTTATGAGCTTCACGAGCGTATCAAAGAATAAGAATGACTTAAATATTTGTATTTATAGTATAGATTATACTAAGGCTGCAGAATATCTACAACTGTGTTAATCTGTGACAGGTTAAGGTAAGTGTTGGAGTTACAGTACTTGTGTAGTGGTTATGGTTTCAGTTAGAGGCATGAATGTAAGTGAATGCAATGTCCACCCAAGAGACAACACATATGCTTGAGTGAGTTAACGTGAGGCTGGATGTGTGTAAAAGAGGATACAACTAGCTATATCTGCCCCATAGGTGAGCATGAGAGCAGTGTATCAATCTGGGTCAGTAAGTACACACACACACACAGGGGCTCACTTAACGGGGCACCATCCCTCCCTTCACGCTCACACACTACATTAGCTTACTGTACACAGACAGAGCACATGGTTGTGTGGGTGCAGACACACACACACACACACACCTATTTGTCCTGAACACACACTTAAATGGATACACATACACACAAACCTGGACGAGCAGTGTGTAACAGTATATGAGATAATGGCTTTCCCCCCTTTTCACAGCCCCAGGCTTTCGCAAAGTCTTTGTCAATTTTGAAAAAGACAGTGCATGCACACACACACACACGTTTTTTATCTGCCACTATAAATCCTTTCACGGATCACTTCCTCAAAACACCCTACCAATATTCAACTTCCTCATGGCAGCAAGTGAAGCAGTGAATCGTAGCAAGAAAGATAACATGAAGAAAAGATAACAAGAAAGAGAGAGCGAGAGAGAGAGGACTAGTTTATAGTTCTTATTCTTCTCAGAATCTAAACAAACACTAACAGTAAAGGTTGACAACACAATGAGCAGCATTTTAAATCTCGGTGATAAGGCTGAGGAGGAGGTAGAGCGGGTCGTCCACTAACCACTGGGTTGGCGGTTCGATCCCCAGCTCCTTTTGTCCACATGTCGAAGTGTCCTTGGGCAAGACACTGAACCCCAAATCACTCCACATGGTTAGGTCAGCACCGTGCATGGTAGCTCGCTGCCATCGGTGTGTGACTATGTGTGTGAATGGGTGAAAAAGAGGCAAATTGCAAAGCGCTATATAAATGCAGCCATTTACCAAATTACAAATGACTTCTTGACTTCATGAAGCCTTACACTCTAAATACTATAATGATATCTTGTCTTGTCTAGTGGATCATAAGGTCCTGATGTAAAAATAAATAAATAAATAAGAGACTATGTCTAACAAGTCAAAACTAAATTATTTCTCACGTTATCTTATTTTTACTATATTTCATTTGATCTGTACTGACTTTTCTTAATGGACCAAACCAAATACACAGGGGACTGCTATTTTTTTCTTCTCTAGGGAAGAAGCATGAAAGTGAGGGAGGAAAACGGACAGCAGAGAGTCTGTGCCCTTTGACCCCTCATAACTCTTTGGCTGTCTGCATGCCTAAAGATGACCCTCTGCACAGCTGAGTCCTAGCACCTCCACTAACACACGACCATTTGAGTGACAGATGGTAAAAATGTCTGCAGTGCTCAGTAGGAGGTAAAAGTGCACATTTGCAGACTCTCCTCCTTTGTTTTTGTATCTCATTTAACTTGCAACTTGTCCCCTCTCTTATACACTCTCTCTCTCTCCTTTCTGTCTTGTTGGCTACTGTTGCTCTCTGCCAAGTCTTCAGTACCACACACTGCCTTTAACTGCTGTCCCCTCAAGACTTTCAGTGGCTCTTACAGTAGGTTTCCCTTTTTGTCTGACTAGTCCTTGTCTATTCTGCTCTTTAGCTGTTTCCTATCCTCTATTAATATTTCCACACAACACAGCGCACACACACACATACACACACACAAACACAAAGTAGGCTAATGTCTTTATCAGATCCAAGTCCGTTAGTGTGTGATTCCTCTTTCTTTGTTTTGCATTGTGAACCTTTGATGGCATAACCAGAAATTTTGAGGACTGACCTGCACTTTTTTCATGTCTTCTAGAGTACTACATGAGTACCGCTTGATTTTGTGATATCTCACTTTATCTCAAGTAATTTCATCTCTCCTGTACTTCTTACGTAAAAGCACACAATCAAATGTACACACTGCTTCAGCATGCATTACTATGTTTGCCCTTTGAGCTGTGCAGTTTGTTCAATGGCGGGGAATTGTCAGGTGCTGCCAGTCCAGAGGGCTGTTAAGGTATTTTGTTATCGCCAAATTACCTCGAGTTGGAAACTAAGCAATGTCCCAGTGAGGACATTAATGATTGATAAGCTCTTTCATCAACACACACACTGGGCCATGTGGGTTGGCTATTTGAACTAAATGTGTGAAAGAGAGAGAGAGAGAGCAAGAGCGGGAGCGGGAGTGGGAGAGACCCATGAATAGAAAAGAGCCACCAACAAACAGTAGTATACTGTACTAGCAAAGGAGAGAAGTCATACTCACACAGAGACACATTGTGTAAGAAAGCCATCTTACAAATACGTTGGTATACAGACATTAACAATCACACACATTTATGGACCATGTACAACAAAAAGCTTGTACTCTTTGAAGAAGTCAGATGCACAAATTTAGACTCTTTACTGTAACTTCACCTCCTTTTGTCTTTCTCACACAGACCTTAACATTCATCCAAATGGCCAACAAATCATCTAAACACACACAACATGAAGCCACGAACTATCTCTCCCTCACTCTCTCTCTCTCTCTCTGTCACTCACAAAGCTCCCAAAACATCCTCAAAACAACAATGGTATCTCTTTACCTTCACTTAAGCTCCCAGTGTTTCCTGTGTGTGTAACAGTTAATTCCCTGTGGTGGTTAAAACACAGTCAGCACATGTCCTCTCCGGGAGCAAACAGGGCAATCCTTGCATCAATGAGACGTCTCCCGGACTTCAGCGCAGCGTTCGACTCTATACACACACACACACATTACAGCACATACTCAACACATGCTGCCTCTTGCACTGCCTAGACCAGACTGAAGGCTGACGAGAGGGTGTGTGTGTGCGCTGCCTGAGTCTGAGCCCGCCCTCCTTTCTCTGGTTCTCCCCTTCTCTCCCACATGCACTCACCCTGCCCTCCTCCTCCTTCTTCCCTCTCCCATCCCTGCTCCCTCTCTCTTTCTCTCGCTCCCTCTCTCTCTCTCTCCAATTTCACCTCCCCCGGCTTGCCAATTGACTGCCAGCATGTGTGCTGGGTCTGTGCCTCTAAGCCTTTAGATGTCCCAGTCCTCTTTTTAATTGCTGGCTCTCTGGCCTCAAGTTCTACACGAAAACAAAGACACACAGATACAGTGGACAAGCACAGGCATGCACAAACATAAGGATACATGGAACAGACACATTCGCCTACAATTTATGTATATCAATATATATTGATAGATTGATACAGTAAATATGAGTATTTTTCAAAAAAGATCATAGATAATACAAAACTACTCACTGAAAAGTAAGTAAGTAGGAAATGTCATCTTAAAATGAGTAACTTGTAATATTTAATGCACCAGAATAGAGATGTGGTTTGAGTAGAAAGGTGAGAAAGGTGCCCAGTGAGGTGCAGCGGAGTACAAGAAGAATCCATCTCATTCCTTGGAAACCTTCCATGTGAGCAGCTGTGTCTCGTGTTATGCTGCTGCTTCGCTCGTTTTTTTTTTCCCCACCCATTTTTCCATTACTATCTTCTAACCCACCACGCTTTTTGCAACGGAGGCATCAAATAAAATAAATGAACCCTCAAGTGGTAGTTTGTGCTGTTTTTACCAGCAAAACTGTAGGCTCGAAACACGGCTCTGAAAAGTGTGTAGCCTGCTCCTTCACTGACACACGTGTAGTCAGCTTGGATTCACACAACAATTACAATGGATTGCAACAGCGACCCAGTTTTAATGGCAAAAAAAAGTATCAAGACGTCCATAGAAACTATACTCAAACCACTCTTGTTGCATAATCCAGTACTCCACTGTCCATTCCCATGCTCAGTATGTTCCACTCACATCTTTGCTGATACCCATATGTGCCAAAATATGGGTAAATACAAGGCTTGATATTGTCACTAGTGTGGTTAGCTATTTGCCTTTGTCATCAACACAAGCAAACAGGTGCATGTGACAAAAGTAAATACAAACAGAGTCAAGTTTGACACAATTTGGAAGTGTCTTTGTACCAAGACTAGCAGTTGTGTTACAGTGAAATGTGTTAAAATAATATATTTTTGTTTGGTAAATATTGAATGGTTGCAGTCATGAGAAAAGTCAATTTTGCTAACCAGGATTTCACTTTTAAGACTTTTCTTGTCATGTTTTGGTGAATGAAACCTCCAAGTATTTCCTTTTTGGTTACTAGTGGAAACTCCATTATAACACACACACACACACTCTCTCTCTCTCTTTCTCTCTCTCTCTCTCTCTCTCACACACACACACACACACACACACACACACACACACACACACACACACACACACATTGTAGAGTAAAATTCACTCTAATTTAAAAAGTTCACACCAGAGCCTGTGGGTCTTTCAAAGGTCTTTCAAAACAGCACTGCATAGCTTGTGCACATGATCTAGATCCAAAAACAGGAAGTGTGGAGAAATTCTCGTTTGGGCTTTACTCCAGAAAACGTTAGGATCAAAGAAATGAAGAAATATCCTTCTGGCATTTTTTCAAACAAACTTGTTGATGTGTCAGTTGAGGAGGTCTTACAACACGAGTTCCACCCAAATGTATTTCAATTTTCCATCTCATAATATGAAAATACTACATTAGCGTATATCTGTAAACCTACAAATATGAGCTAATAATTAGGTGTAATAGACTCAAATAATAAGCTGGGATTGGCTCCAGCCCCCCGCGACCCTCTGAGGATAAAGCGGTATAGAAAATGGATGGAGACTCAAATAATACATGACTTTCTAATATGTTGTTCTGTGTCCTCTGAAAAAAACAATTCTCAGATTTCTCAGGATCATCAAGTCATTTACCAAAATGTTTGGCTTGAGGACAAGGGATTTCATGAGAAAAACAGGGACGATTACATAATAGGCTGATGACTTCCCATTGTCTCTGTCTGCTGCACTGTGAAGCTCCTGAAATAACTGGCGTTTGGGAATATTTAACATTTATAGAGGCAAACATGTCAGGACAAAGGGCAGGGAAGGGTAACAGATCTACCCAACAAAAGGACCTGACACAGCCTCCACATGGGCAAGAGAGGAGACAGTCACAAGCACAAAGTCGCTAACAGAAGTGCACACTGGTGCACTCACAACACACACACATTCACAGCTTTTTACCCCCAGGCACATGATGGCATTTCAGCACCTAACTCAAACAATATCACTGCAGTGCTTCTTGCCTATTACAATTCTTTTGTGTAAAGCATGTGTGTATGTATGTGCACATATGCTGTCTATCTGGCTGTCTCCTAGGCTAGCACCTGTCTGCTCGTCAGACCTCATTCTCTTCCCAGTCTATCCCCTTCCTTTCTGTCTCCCTGTTTGTTTCTTTCTGTGTTATCTAACAAATTAGCTGGAGAAGGTCGTGTCCTGCTAGGAGGCGGCTCAAACAGGAAATAACCAATTCAGGGGGATGAACAGCGACTTAGACAAGCAGTTCCCACACTCCTACCCAAACATAGCGTTATTGGGCTGTAATGCAATTATCCAAAGAGTGGGGAGGAATTGGTAAGTAGTTTAAGGACAACTAAGAGCAATGGCTGTGATGGCATTTTGGCAGAAGCAGAATACAGAGGAGGTAATAATAACAACAGCAGGTGGAGGATGTTATGTAAGCAGAGAGGAGGGCTGGAGAAACATCAGGATGGCGGGGGTTTCTTTTTGTTTGCTTGTTTTGCTCTGTCTACACTCATCATTTGCTTTTGTTCTCAGCTGTACAGACGGCAGTTAGGACAGCGAGGAGTAAATGAATATCAAAGGCCATTCACCAGTCGCCTCTTCTGTTGAATAAACAGACCACAGTATTTGGTAGCAGTAAGTGTAGCCGGTTTTGTTCTCCTTTCTTCCTGCACACCTAAGCTGGCCTTTCAGCACAATAGACTCCACCTTTCAATCCTTATCAGACGTTATCGCAGTGTGTATGTCTGGGTGGGGGTGGCAATATCAGTTAAGAGCTGAAGGGATGAGCTTGGTTTCCCATCTCATGCCTCCTGCCATCTCTCTCATATTGAAATTCATGAACATACTGTATTGGAAAAGGGACAAAAAAGATATGCACATATACACATTCAGGATGCCCTTTTCCTCCACCCAACCACCCACCTTGCCAGATTTGATAAAATCATTATCACCAGCCATGCGAGTACAACTAATGAATAATGTATATACTGCTGGGCCACAATAGTACATCCCTTCTGGCCTGCTACCTTTCTCTTAGAGTCACAGCAGATACCGGTTGCTAGTTCCACTGCTTAGGGTCATATCAGCTAATCCCTGTCTAGCGCTATTACAATTTCCATTAGCATGGGACACCACTATATATGCACATGCACAGTGGCATGCACACAAAAAGCATGTGCTGAATGCACATATACAGACACACGGGAAAACAGAAAAATAAATTGGACAGGTATATAGAAAGACACAACTGCACTCATTAATAGTGACGACAGATGTGACTGACAGATGTGACTGACAGACCCTGAAACTGGAGAATAAGCGGGCATCAGGTGTGAGACTGCATCCCTTCATGATCAACACAAAGAAACGATGCCATTCATTAGATGTAATGCTGTGATGGACAGCCTCGGTTTGATGCGATAGGTGAGACGTCAGTTATTTCAATTGTCAAGGGGAACAGATCAGATGGATCCAGCCTCCTCTATGGCCCCTCGCCCCACCTATACACATTCACATACACACAGAAAAACACACACAATCATACATACACACAGGGTTGTAGTACTCGAGCTCATGCTTGGTCTTCACTTTGCAGTGTCTTGGATTTGTCTAAACAAATATTAGACGTTCACTTGAATTTTTTTAGTCATGTGTCAAAAAACAGGTATGTACAGTGTTGGACGTGATGCACGTAAAACTGCACAGTTGCATTTCAGAGGATGCCAGTGAATTATTCTGGTGCACTGTTCATACCTGCCCCTTGGAGAAGACTGACAAAAAATGAGCAAGTCAACAGTCAAGTTAATGTTATCATTTGCTAATGAGCCAGTATATTCTTGTCCTTAGACTGCAAGGTCATACAGCACACATCTGTGCAACATTAGCCTAAAGCTATGAGTTTAATTATTATTCATGTGGGGGAGGTTTGCTCATTACCTGCGGTTCTCAAACAGCAACATTGTATATAGTACTGTTTACTTTGGTTATTCTTACATTGCTGCTCCTAAACCACTGCTACACTGATGTGGTTTAATATGCTCTTACAGTACAGAGACACATGACCTTCAGCCCCTCGCATGCTGCTGCTCAGAAGAAAAAGATCTGAGTTGGTCATTTACATCATAAATGTGTCTGATTCTGAGCTTTGCGGTCTGATCACCACAGATGATGCATTGTCACAGAGAAGTGAAATCAGATGGGCACAGTGGAGAGATCTGAGATCTGTGTCTGAGCCTTGCCATTAGAGAGGAAGTGACTGATCTTGTATTGACAGGGTACAGATAATGCAAAGTAACTTTACCAGGCAGTCTTACAAACTCTTACAACCTGTTACATTTTGAATTTATTTGTCGCAAGTTTAAAAAGTCTGACAATTTCATTGAAATGAATGAGCATTTTGCAAATAGATGGAAATCATCCATCAACCATGTAAAGCACAAAAAATGATTTTTTTAAAATTAGCATGACCAGTAATAGCACTTCACAAACTCCGTTTACGCTGTTTAACACCAGGCCAATGGTTGTTTATCACAAGATAAGACAATGGGCCTGACTAACAAATGTTTTATTTTTTCTTACAGGCCGTGCACACCCACACAGGTGGGTCATTAATTCTGGCTGATTAGACCTCTGCTCAGGTTAGAGGTGAGCAGAGCTATGCTGAGGCTGATGACAACAGCTCGCATGACTCTATGCACTGATATGATAAAGGTGTAATTTGCACCGCCATAGCAGGAGCAAGAGAGCTAAGAGGAGAGTCATGGAAATGTCAATCAAACATGGACTCCACACGTGCACAATATAATTATTTTAATTATAACATGGGTGTTTGAAAAAACGAGTTTCACATTAAGTTTTTACATTAATACATTACTGTATAGAGTCTATTGTAAATGTATGTGTTCTAATCAAGGGGTGATGAGTTATTCTGTCTATTTAGATTTAGATTTTCCCACATACAAATTCGCTGAAAGCCCAGATGTCCCAGTCTTCCACCAGCACTTCATCGCAGCATGCATTTGAGGATCTGTGTGGAGCTGGAGACCGTTAAAATAGTCTCAAAACTCCACACACAAACGTAACCTGATCCGCGCATAACAGGCGATCCGTGCGCACCATTTAACAATCTGTAAACAAATACAAAAGAATGTCACAAATAGTTTTAGACATTTGTATGCCGAGAAAGCTCTTTGAAAGCAAAAATGATCAGATCTGTGAAGCTAAAGTTAAAAATCGTACGTAAAATATTAATATTTATTCAGGTTCTGATGTGTGCATTTGTAAAACTGTTTTACGTGTGTTCAAATTGCTTGGTATCTGTGTGTGGATTGGAAAACGCACTTGTGAGTACTCAAAATTACACACAAATCATTGTGACCATATTGAGAAAAGTTTCTCTCCATATTAAAGCATCTCGCAAGAGTCAGCAGAGATGTGGATCTATCTGTAGGGGCTTTATACTAAACCCATCAACAAGCAACTAGTCGAGGATTTTGCCTAATTACTGCAGACAAGTCAATTGTATCCACATGGTAATCTCTTAAAATGTCTGTAGTTCTGGGAAGAAAATAATTATATGTAGCAAAAGTGAAGACAAAATATATCTTTAAAATTGTTAAGGCTGGATCAACTTCAGCCTGCAGCCCTGCTGAGAGTAATATACGCACGCAGTTTTACCAAGAGAATCGAGGATATGGGTTGACAAAGAGTCAATCAATTGGCACTCAGCATGTTTGGCAAGCATAAGGAGCATCACAGAAAATCTGATATAATCAGCAAGACAAAGTATCAGATATAAAGACTTATCTATCCTCCATACATGTTGGTAACCTCCAGATCAGTGGAGTAAATGTACTGTATCATACTCCCTAATCATAATGGGAGGGAGCAGCATGAATTAGGGTGTTGCATTCAAAGATGATTATCTGGTATACAAGCACATGGGAGGGGTGTGAACAGTCTCTTTTGTTTTCATGTAGCCCTCTTACTCTCTGACTCCCATTTGTAAAGAAATCAACAAGGAATGGCAGCAAAGGTCCGAGGGAGGAAGAGCGAGAAACAGATAAGGCTGTAGCAGTGCTCAGATGGCTGCAAACACACCCCGCAACATCCTGACCTTGTCGCAAACTCATGAGCGCAAACTGCACAGCCCATTTCATCACTCACACAGCCCAGTAACCCGGCCTCTCTGGAAACACAAAAGCACACACACACACACACACACACACACACACACACACACACCATTCTGCTCTTTCGTTATTAAAGCACGCTCAAACCCTTACAAGGCTGCAGCCACACACATCAAAAGATTGCACTGCTCATCAGAGACTCTTGGACAAGGATGAAAATGGATTCTGACATGGCATCCTGGAAGAACCGCTGGCCTTAAGCTCCGATATCATACGTGAGAAGTCAAACACAAAGACACCAAATCTTGGCTCTGCAGCAATGTTGGAAATCTGGGATACACTAGTGTGTTGCTGTATTTTAATTTAATGTTAAATCAACTTAAGTGTACAAACAGATTTCTAACCACACTAATGGATGGATTGCCATGAAATTTGGTCATTCCCATGACAAATGTTTGCATACTAAACCGCTAAACTAAGATGGTGAACATGGTAAATATTATACCTGCTTAACAACAGCCTGTTAGCATTACTATTGTGAGCATGTTAGCACGTTGACGTTAGCATTTAACTGAAAGCACAAAGCACAGCCTCACAGGCCCGCTTCCGTGGCTGTAGGCTCTTATACGGATTAAACATTTTCTTTTTCTCACCCTCTTACTTTCTCTACTTCATACACACACACACAGAGACACACACACACACGTATTCTCATGCACATTCTGCTCATTTAAGAAATCTTCGTATATGGGTTGTTTCCAGGTCAAGCAGCAGAGACAGAATTAGACCTTTTCTTGTCCGCCAGTTGTGCTTGTCTCATTACATCATTCACTGTCTGTAACACACAGCCATCTTAAATTTACGTCATCTAACCCCATTCAGTAGCTCTGGGGTTTCCACATACAGAACTAGACACAGTAAAATATATTAGTATTAATGGCATAAATGATGAGAATGAATAAAAAAGTAAATAATGGAGGCTTAATGATTCATGTCATAATGAAGCTCACATTTTTTAAATATTTTCAGACATGTGGGATAATGTTGTAATAATATGATCTATATCCTTTCTTGGGTTTTTTGTTCATTAGTTTACATTTTTTACACCTATGTAACACAAAGCTGACAGTTTCTTCCCATAAGAATATATAAACAGCAGCATCTTGGTATTGAACTTGTCAGACGGAGCTGTAACATCACAGCTTTTCAGACTTTCCGCCACTTCAGCTGAAAGTTGACAGAGCCAGCAAAAAGGGAGGGAGGGAGGGAGGGAGGGAGGGAGGGAGGAGAAAACGGGAGATGAGGTTAAGAGGTTGAGTGTGGGAAAAGGAGGGGAGGAGAGGGAAGAAGGGATTAAAGCATCAGAAGGTATAGTGTTCCTCTGAAAGATGACGGGCTGATGGTTGCTCCCACAGGACTGACCGGAGCAGTAATCCCACTCAAATGGAGGAGTTTAACAGTTACCACCCACTGAGAGAGATGCACAGAGGCAGAGACGAGACGCACTCACACACACAAACACATACAAACAAAACATACAAACCAGTAATAATATATAGAGTACACATACACATGCAGACACACAAACAAGCTAGTAATTACGGTTACTTGTGCACACAGCCCAAAAATATTCACTACAAAAGACGTGTGCATGCTTGCACATCACATATTGCACACACACACACAGAAATATTTTGTTAAGTTAACTATGCAAAAATATTACTACAGGTGAAAATACCAAACAGAAAATGCATGAGCTAATAATTTTGTGCAGTAAAATGTTTCATTTCAGTGAAGTCCCTGAGCATATTAGTCTACACTAAAATGCAAAAAACGCGAACAGCATGGTAAAATCCTTCAGACTGCAGAAGTGGAAGATATTGTGCGTTGTCCTCACCTCACACCCCACTGCACCCTCCAACTCTGAAGCTTTCTGTGTACGTCAGCAAAACCAAGGACCATTGTGTGTTGCTGTTCTCCCATGTCCGTGGCAGATTTGGGCTGGTGTGACCCTGCTAACAGACCAGTGCTTTGGTAGGTTATGCTGTGTTAGCTGGCAAGCACAATTAATTAGAAGCACAAACAGCCAGAAAGAGGCAGACAACAGCAGGCAGAGAAGGATGGGATTTTAGTGGGGGTGTGAGATGCTGCCAAGCTAGTGAAGGGCTTTAGTTCAGTGAACCCCACAAAGCCAGGACAAGCCATACTTCATCTGACCATTTCACATTAGAACTAAACAGACAAGAAATATTATTGCCCGGCCTATATGATGCTGAATAAGTCATAATTTTGTCAACAAATGTCTCACACTATCTACCTAACTACTGAAAAGTACCCAGATCCCAACTCTGTTGTAATGTATTGTGTAAACAAAAACTGTATGATATTGCTTCACTAGTACTCTGAGATTAATTCAATTGTTGGTTGCTTTGTTAATGTAAATATCAATCTATTGTTTCATTACGTGATGCCACATTATTACTGACCTAAAGTATAGGTTTTGGTGAGGTAAATGATCAGTATTGTTTGCATTTGTCAAAAGCTTTTTCGGTAATTACTATGGCATTTGAACAGCCTATCTGGTATTGAATTAGTGGATTAGTGAATTGATTTTCAGTTAGTGGATTTAAATGGAGAACACTGGTCATAAGTCTCAATTATGCACCATCATAAATAGAGGAACTCCACACACACACACACACACACACACAGGTATCCATAGCTCAGGGTCATATGAGAAGAATAGATGTGACCTTTAGGTGGGTGAGGTGAAGCAGAAGAAAGCTATTCTCCATCTCATTAAACACAAACTGTTTGTTCCTCTTTAGATAATGGTGCTTACAACATTCAGGTAGAATGAGTGACAAACTGCCCTCCTGATGACCTCCTCCCTTGTTGTTGTTTTCGATTGATTGGTTCAATTAAAGATTTGAGCCACAACCGAAGCATAGAGCACAGTTCACGAGCAGCTATTGATCCTGGTAAAGGGCATCAATATGTGATAGAAGGTTCAAGACTAAAGAAGAACTACACACAAGCACCAGTGACCTCTCTATCCACAGGTTTGAGTTTAACCTTTACCGTAATGTTATCCTAATTGCAACCTTAACAAAAGACCTGCCAATAAACTAGTTCTTTTAAGTGAGGACTGGGAAAATGGAAAAGGATTTTCCTCATCTTAGGAAAGACTTTGGGTCGTACAACGCTCATGGTGAGATTACATAAACAAGAGTTAGTGTAAAAATGAATTACTACAGTAAAGAGGAAACTGGAAGAGTAAAATATAGAGCTCAACATTTCGCCCAACGGTAATTCAACATCTACATAGAATGTTGCATCAGCAAGTACAGCTAGTATAGTGGCAAGCTTGGTTAGCAGTAAGCTGATCATAGAAAAACTAAATTCTAAATCACATATTAACAGTCATAAAACAGCTGTAATAAAAAAAAGAGTACCTACAGATAACTCCAACAAGGGCAGAAGCCTGTCAATATTTGCTTAGTTACAGGTCTGACAAAAGGCTCAATGTAACATTATCTGTGACTGCTATATAGCTCTGCCAGCAGGGGTTACTACTAGCAACAGAATGTTCAACTGAAACCAAATCTTTTAATCTCTAACCTTCACTCTGTAACTGCAGGTTAACACCACTCTAATTATCTAATTATAACAGGTTAATTGCTGTCCAGGACTAACAAGGCTGAAGGCACCTCAAGTAATGAATACGATAACTTTAAGAGCACGTTTTCCATCACACACGCACGCACGCACACACACATAGAGGACCAGCTGTGAATAATGGGGTAACGCTTTAGGAGGAATTCACATAGAAGCAGGCGCTGCGGTGAAAATGCAGATTTTCCCATTCATTTGAACCGGGGTACTGTGTTCAGGCTGCAGCGGTGAGGGCCGCAGGGGGTGCCGCAAAAAAAACGCAGTGGCCTGAGGCAAAAAGTTGAAACAGATTCAACTTTTGCCTGAACATTCCCAGAACGTTCCACGAATGGCAACGTTAACCAACTCACTGTCTAGCGGTGGCAACAGGGCCACCTGACCGCACCAGGCGTCCCTTTCCCGGCGTCAACTTCTTCCACCTTTAACCTTGAGAGGACCTTTAGGGAACGTTCCCTAAAGGTCCTCTAAAGGTTATTTTTACCAACCCTTTAGACGTTCAGGGAACATTCCCTAAAGGTTCTCTAAAAGATTTTAAAAAACCTTTAGGGGACGTTCCCTGAAGGTTACCAGTTTGCTGGGGAAGAACTTTGTTTAAATGTAGCATTGTAGCATTAGCTGTTTACCTTAATATTCTACTGTTTACCGAGCAACTGTGAATATGGAAGAGAGACTGATCAATCGGCTCTGTGATTACTGTACATCAGCTGTTCAACCCTGCCACGACGTTAATTGCCTTGCAGTGGCTTGGCTTGTATCGGTCTTCAAGCCGGGATTGCTGGTTAGTATCAGACACTCCCACACCGCCACACAGCCCTGCGATGAATCGCTGCAACGCCTGATTCTATGTGAAAACGGCCTTAGATTAGAGTCCACAACGTACAGCGTAATTACTCCGGAGTTATAGTATAATCTTTTCAGGGTATGCTGGCTGTAATCTAAAGCACTGTTAGTTTCCCTCTTGTTACATTTAGTTATAGGGTAACTACAGGGTATAATAACTACAGTATACAACTGCTTGTTGTGTTGTACCCAAAGTGGGGTGCCTTTGGCTAACATGGTTTACATTAATAGCTGGGTACACAGTAGAGGTCAAGTGCCCTTGTTCAGGAGCCCTTAAGCAGTATTGGCCACCATCAGTACATAGATGGTCAGGTTACCTTTATGGTTCAGAAATAGAAAAGGGGAGGAAGTCTGGTACGATCAAGCATGTGGAAGAATAGAAACAACAATTTGCCAGTTTACTGAACTAAAGGTAGTTGGGTCTTCTCTAGAGTTGAAAATGATTAGTCGATGAATCAGTTAGTAGATGAACAGAAAATTAATAGTTTAAGCCATTTTCAAGCAAAAGTGACATCAATTTGCTGGTTCCAGCTTCTCAAATGTGAAGATTTGCTGATTGTTTTTCTTTTCCTTGATTGCAAGCCAAATTACCTTTGGGTTTTGAACTGCTGATCGGACAATATGAATAGCTCAACTTGCCTTCTATTTCTAATATTTTCTAACATTATATAGACCAAACGATTAATAGAGAATAGTCAGCAGATGCAGCACTAGTCTTCTTCTTACAGTTCAGATTGCCCGAACATATTACTCTCCAAAATCTTTTCGAAACTAGATGAATAATTAAGCAAAACGTGGGGTGAAGTGTATAATTTCGGGCTGGGTAATTCAAAAGAATGCAAAATATGCGCATATTAGAACAGTAATTTCCTCCTTCATATCAAAGAGCGTGCGGGTCAGAGCCCAGACTCCCTCCATTATCTCTAATGGACAGAAAGGAGAACGAAAGACGAGCAGAAGAAAAAGAAAAAAATCAGAAAAGTGGACTAAAGAGAGAACAGTTTGTGGGGGAAGTATTATTATTCCTGCAACTGTGGCCATGCACAGTGTAGAATGTCTATTCTCTGGGAGATCAACAGGAGCGTCAGTGACCCTCTCTCCCTCTTTCATTGCCTCCTTCTTCCTGTTCTCCTGGTTTTCTCCCTTCCCCTCAGTCTTCCCTCCCTCCCTGACAGGAGAGGGTGTGTAGTGGTCTTCATTCTGCTGGGAACCGCAGAACACTTCACACCTGAGCAGCACATCTCACACATACATATGAGAAGCTTAAATTGAAAACTCACAAACACGTGCACATAAGTGCACTGGATCAGCTCTCAAGAGAGACAATAATCACAAAAGCATGAAATCTGCATGGCGTGCCAATACAGAGAGGTCACCTTTCAGACAGAAATATGTGCAAACATACTTGCTGTACATTAGTGTGAGTACAGAGTGGTTCAATAATCAGACCCCTGAACAGAATGTAAAGTATATGGACTGGGACACACCCTTTCCTACTCGCTGTCCTCCCTACGGTTTAAGCTAACTGGTTTCTTCTATGTAGCTTGTTCACCACTTCCTCTTTCTGTAAGCCTCTAAATATTTGCTTTGATAACATTTGAGTGGGGGATGAATTTACATAATGTAATCTAGAGTTTGTCTGCAGGGAAAAAATCTGCATGAACGTACTCTGGGGAACAAAGAGGTGGGGGAGAGAAGAGAGGGGGCAATTCAAAACATAGATCATTTCTGATCTGATCAATTCTGTAAACAATCTGTAAAAACCATATGTAAAAATATGTAGATGAATACCAATATATGTGTATTATTTCTCACATGATTATGGCCACTTTCATACCGATTTCATAACGCCATCATGATGTTCACATTTGTGGTTTTGACTGAAATGTCTCAACAACTAAAATTCGGCACACACATTCATGTCCCGTTCTGGATGAATTGTAATTGTAACTTTGGAGATCCCCTGACTTTTCATCTAGCGCCACCATTAGGTCAGATTTTCAATTTGTCCAATCCCTTGGTTTATGAATGAATACCTGAAAAACTAATGGCATTCCCATCAGCCTCAGCTATACTTTATTATCAAATGTTAAACTAAACTAAGATTGTGACTATGGTACACATGACACCTGCTTAACATCAGCATGTTGAAGTTAGCATTCAGCTCAAATATAGGCTTACAGAGCCGTTAGCGTGGCTGTCCAACTGTCCAAAACCCCAAAATATTCATTGTATGTGATGTTTGCCACTTTTGCTTGATAAATGATTTAAACGATTAATCTGTAATCAAAACTACTGGCCATTAATTTTTTTCCCTAATCGTTTCAAGCACTAGATTTGTTCACGTCATACTGTATGTCATGTCCAAAACATATAACGTCTCCTTGCCTTCCTTCATGCAGCATTCTACTACCTACAGCCATTCATCCCAGAAAGAGTAAAAAGCACCATTTTGAGTAAAAGTGAGAGTTATGGTCGTGCAGCGTTAGCAGGTCACTGAGTTCAAAGGTCAGACCCCTAGACTGCTGTTTGACCATGGATGAGAGGGGTTTTGTAATGTGTTAAATAGGCCTTTGAATCCCTCTGGAGTCGTCGCTACACAGTCTCCACACAGTGTAACTGAGGCTGGTCTACTGGGCTGAAAGGCTACGGAACCATTTTCATACACGATACAGAATCCAAACACTTGAACACTTGTTTCTTTTTCACTTTCTTGCCCAAATGATGCCTTATAAGAGATGGAGAGCGTGAAATGAAGTTAGCAGTATAAATGTAACAGAGGATAAAATGAACAGCAGGAAAAAGGAATTAGCTGTCAGATTTAAGAGCAACGGGGTGTTCGGGGGCTCCACTCTCATTATCACATGACACAGAGCTCAGGGGGCAGAGGTTAGGTCACAGGGGCCTTGTAATTAGCCTGTCTACCAACCAACCATGTCTCATAGGATAGGCACCATTTATGGCATCTCACCCCTGACCTATGGCTCCTAGTCTCTAAAATATCCCCACAATGTCAGTGGTAGACGGTGTACCGGAAGGTTAACTCTCACCACAGAGAATAGAGGAGGGTCACAGGGGAGTGAGCACCAATATACTGCAATGGGATCATTCAGGCTAGAGTGCAGAATAGGTTCCTGTGTTTGTTTCAAAACATGTATCTGTGTCTCTCAAGAGAGTAACAATTGTATCCTGAATCACACAAACCTGTGTTTATACAATTACAGGTGAAACAATTAGCAGATTAGTCGATCAACAGTCATTTAATCAGCAGCTATTTTGATAATTGGTTAACTGTTTCAAGAGATACTCAGCAATTTGGTATTGTACTTTCATTAGGTTGGATGACTCAATAGCCTGATTTTTTTTAATGGTTATAATGTATGCAGCGGAGGCTGAAATATGGGTCAAGCTAGCCAAAAACACTGGATCCTACATTTCCCATAATGCATCTTGATTGTATATTTTATTAAACCCTCCCTACCAGGTAAAATACCCACGTCTTTCAAACTTCACATCCTCAGTTTGTAATGCAAGCTCTCTGTAGTCTCCAAGCCCAGGATGATTGAGATGACCGGCTGAGTAGTATTCCTCATGATGAGTAAACTGATGTGTAAAATCGGTGGAGTGCCCCTTTTAACAAAAATGCTAAAAATTCACCGGTTGTCGCTTCTATGAATATTTGCTGAGTATTTTAGTTTTTGATGAAAGTAAATTGAACATTTTTAGCTTTTGTTGGTTGACTGTTGGTCACAAAAAAAAAGTGATTTGGCAAAAGTCATTTTGGGCTTTGAGAATTGGGAGGGTCACCTTACAGTACGAACGATCAATTGAAAAAATAATCTGCAGATTAGCAACAATAAAAATACTGGCTGAGACCAGATGCTCAGTGGTTGCAATTTTAACCTCAACTGACAGCCATTTTGCCTCAATCACATCTGTTGGGAAGCTTTTCATTTTCCCAATGATTGATACCCAGGAAAGTGGGGAAATATTCCACCTCAAGATGAATCGCATGTACAGGTTGAAGATGGGTGGGAACGTAGTATGTATAGCGTGCAGCTGTTAAACAAGTAAAAGCCTGTCAGCTGGAGTGTTGAGCCATACATCTATTGCTGCAGCCCTGGGGGAAAACAATAAGAGGCCACGTCCAGAAATGTGACCACACTGGTTCTTGTCAGCAGTGCTTCGGGTTGCAAATCTGGATGCATATGAAAAAAGAAAAAAGAATACAACCCTGTAAATGCTCACAGACAAAGCACAGCTACTAACAGAGGCACACACACATACCAGTAAAGTGAACTTCTCTCCACTTACATAACTTGGTTGAAAAGAAGAACCTCCATCTCTGAGTCATCTTCCAGTGAACACCAGAGGGACAGCCTTACCACCTCCAAGTGTGACTGTGTACATGTGGGAGTTGGATTCCAGTTAACAGCAGGACATTTTCCTTTTTTAATATGATGCACACACACACACACACACACACACACACACATGCACTCACTGCAACTAGGTAAGCAACAAAAGAATTGAACCCTGTAAGACTGGTTCACTGGTAGTTTGGGAAGGAACAAGGTCGTGTAAAACCCTGAAGCAATGGCTATTAAAGGAAGAATACACCTTAGGCATTACCTTTCACCTGAAAGCATCTTGTTGACATGCAGTGACAGTTATGCTCCAAGTCTTATGTAAGTACACCTTGTCTGCTTTGTGTTGGCTCATTCTAGGGTTTGATTGAATTTGAAGGCCTATACTGTGAAAAGTTAAAGGTTGACGCTGACGTTTTTGCTGGTATGCTTTTGTCAACATTTAAAAAGTATTCTCTTGGAAGTCCTATGAAACACCCCTTCGATACGAGGCACTAATACCAGAGATACTACTTACGCCATGCGTGGAATCTCAGTTTGACAGTTTTCATATGTGATCATGTGGACCAAGTAGAAATTAAAAATCTAATCCAACAAAGTCCATCATATACATCATATCTGAGACAGAAAATAGGGATATGCTAATTATTCATAAAAGTCCAGTATTATATTGACATATGCCCTTTCACATGATCTTTCTCATTCTATTCTATTCTTTTCTATGATTTTATACTAAGCTTTATCGGACTCTCCTGCTGTCACTGCCTCTCTCCCTCACTGTCAGCAGTGGTAGTCTCTATTATTCATCACCTCCACTCCCTGGCTATTTATACCAGCTTTTACAGTCAGTCTGTCTTTCCGCTCTGCTGGCTGCATCTGTCTACACTAATACAGATATTTCAGCCATGCAGTTTTGGGCTGCCTATGAGGTCTTGGCCTGAAACAGCATCACTACAGATACCCAAGCATAGTGGAAACATACAAACATGTACATAGACTGACTTCCATGCATAAAGGCCAATACATCCTGCTACCTCAAAAAAAAGAAGAAAATGGAATTGCTCTCTTGTAAAAGGCTACATTTTTCTCTATAAAAATTGAATCAAAATGATATTTCAATTACCCTTACACCCCCTAATGACCCTGATGAAAACTGTAAAACCACTAGTGGATTTTACTGAAAAACAACTGCAGATGTTAATCTTACTAGTAAAATAACAAGTGCTTAGCATTTAGCCTGACTGTCTTGAAAGCTGAATTTTATGAGCAGTAGATTATCTACTATTGAGTAGAAAACAGAGCAAGATACACATCCCATTTGCTAGAATGGATTTCCACATCTTGCTACGTATATGATTATTCCGCTGCACATTTTCAGAGCTAAACATTTCATGTATGAATTTAAACTACACACACACACACACTCTGCGGCTTGCCTCTGGGTTGCTCCCTGAGGTATTAACTCCATTGAAGGGCCTCCAATATCTCATTTCCCCAGGAGAGGAGCTGTGAGTGCCAAGTCACTTCACATGGGAGCATCCGTCATTCCCATGAAAAGGAAAAAGCTTTTCGAGCATGCAATTTCTGCAGCCACGTGTCGGCTATATGTAGACAGGGTTGTGTATTCTGTATGTAAGTGTGTCCATGTGTGTGTGTGTGTGTGTGCTGGCCAGTGCAGGGCACAGCTGTTCAGTTTAATATCATGGATGAAGGGCAAACACCAAGATTCCAATTTAAACCCATAATTTCCAATCACAAACTGTTATTTATATTTTAGTAGGCCTGTCTGAGACATTTATGAAATGTAATATTCTTATGTATGTGAAACCACAATTAACAATTTAAAGGAAATAATTATTTCCAGTGCAGCATATTAAGGCCTGTGTGTCCTATAATAATGAGAAACAATGTTAACAGTATTAACTTATGGACATTTTCAGCCACTGGTATGCACGGCTACACCCCCACAATGTAAAAATATGCAAATCCCCAAGAGGGCATTTTTAAAAATCGTGATGAGGACAAAATGTGATCCCATCCATCTGTGTTGGAGCATCAGACCAGTAGGCTACTTGTTACATGAGTTATAAAGAGTAGCAGCGCCCTCTAGAGGATGATGCAGCTTAATACACAGTCCGGGTAAAAGCTGATCAGAAGGATCCAAGTTTTTTGCTGTCAGGGCCTCCCAGAAATCTGAGAATCTAGGGCTTGCAGCTTCAGAAACATCTTAAATGTCACCTTTTAAACTGTGTGATTTTTCTTTAAATGCGTTTCTTTCAACATATCTTAAACATTTCTTTTTTCTTACCTGTGGCCTGGCATGTCTGTCAGGTGAACTGCGCAGCACCATGAATGAAAAACCACAGGCGGCCACACATGAACCCAGATATCTGCCATATTTGACAAATATCCGTTGTAAAATTGTGTAGTGCAACAAAAACATTTAGGCTACACTGTTTGGCACTTAGACCAAATGTTTGTGTAAACCACTTCTCTTTTTCCCTTCACTAATTTTTCTAGAACTGCAACTTTGTTCCTCTCCTTTGTCTCTGCCGGCTGTGTTTTACATTTGTGCAGTTCCTTTCCAGTGTTGGCCAAGTAGGCCTAACTTGAAACTTTTAACCTATTATTCATAACTTAGATACTACTAACTGGCAAAGTAACTTAAACACATGCCACAAAAAGGGATTTATTACATAATCGTTTCCTTACTCGAATGTGCCACACACAGGCATCTTTACTAGATGTGTTAAAACAGAAATAGAAACCAGTCTGGTTCAACAAGCCTAGCCTACACACCGGTCACACACACCGACCACCCACGACGCTGACCGTACTCAACTTCTGAAGTCCAGACGATACCCAGGTGGTTTCGGAATATACCGGTGAAGCTAGCAGGTAAGAAAGCACAACATGTAAATTAATCTAATGTACGACTTGCCTGAAGTGGCATTCCTCCTGTTTTGGCGGATGATAGCCCTCTCCTCTAGCTAACGTGTCCGAGACCGGTGCTCCAACGAAACCTGAGACCCGTCAGATTCTGTGACACCGGGTCTTTTACCAAATATCGACAGGTGGGCCGCTCCAACAAAGGCCGGATTAACCCGTTTGAGGGACCTTGGCAGAAATTCGCTGTTGGGCCCCGTTGCTTCCAGTTTCCCTACAGTGAACACAGCTCACTATAGCTGGTAGCTTTTCTTGTTAAGGTCCCTTTGTTTTTGTTTTGTTTTTATTTGCCAAGAAACCAACCAGTAGGCTATTCCTATAATTACTTATACTACCTGGTGATAGGTTTTATGCATGATGGCTAGTTTGAATCGTAATAAATAAATAAATAAAAAACACCATGTAAGCTATAATGAAAAGGTTAGAGCTAGAAATTGACACAGGGGCCCTTCACAAGACCACAAGATTAAGTAATAATGCAGGACCTGATCAAAATGTCCACTGTGACAAACTAAGGTCTAGTATTCAAGCTCAAATACTAGACTTTTGTCAAAAGCTTAAATTCCAAACATATTGGCAGAATTATTACAGGATACAGATGAACTGACAATTTATTGATTAACTTTGTAAACTGCATACATCTGTTTATTACTTGTGCGTTACCAATTCTTTGGGACCAACACTAATCAGCAGACATAAACCCATACATACAATTGTCATGAAGAACAGACTGGACAAAGCATGGCTCATCTACTCTCTTGACTAGTCAATAAAAAGCCAGAGTATTGAACGGGACAAACTGTCACATCAAGTAGCTAGGTTGGTCTTATTAAGTGCTGTGGGGAAAGTTGTTTCCAGTGCTCCATGTTCTGGCACACCGTTTACTGGGCGATGCCAATGACTCCGCAGGCCAGACGTCCACCAGCATTGCCCGTCTTTAGACTCTCCTCATTGCCTCCTCTTCCCAGGTCATCGGCCTTCTCGTGGATCTAAAACACAGGACAGAAAGCACTGTCAGAAGAGTTATCAATAACAGTTTATAGCCTAAATGCTTAATTCCCACACAACGCATGAGCCACACACGGGGTCCGTCTCATAAAGCCAAGATGAACGAGTTAACTTGAGGCAAAAACCTACTAGTCTCACAAACTGTTGATTGGAAGTGAAATGTAAAATCACAGGCTCTTCTTACCACCATGGTTCTGCCAATGATCGAGTACGGTCCATTGAGGGTGAGAATCTTGTCCGTGATGTCTATCTTGGCAACATTATCTGCTCCTGCAGTCACATTCCCCAGGTCTCCAACATGCCTATTTACATTAAAAAAACAAAAAACAAACAAACAAATAAACATTTACTTGCATTAAACCCATCTTAACACGGACAGCATCCTTGGGACTTGCTCCTGTAAACAGAAGTTGGTCACAAAAGGCTAGGCTAATATTTTAACATACACTAGTATCAATTATCTCAACTGACAGCATTGACTGAAGAAAGAATTAGAGCAGAAAACAACCTACAAAAAACAAAGCTAAAACTTGTCTATTCTCAAAAAACCTTTAATTTCAACATTTTTGTAAAGGTGCTGTGAGAACATCCCACATCTGCATGATATGCAGCCATCATTACTTTCACCCGTTTTTCCTGCTAGACAAGTCAAAACAGGCACTGTGACAAAAGGTCTATTTGAGTTAAATATCTTCTGTAACATAAGACCATTTCATGCATACTACAAACTAACAGCCTATGGCCGATATTCTGTGTATTCATTTATTTTCAGTTCATAATTATGTTGTTGGGAAATGTTATATTATCACTGGACTCTGAAACACATTTTTAGTATAGATACTGATTTATTAAGCTCACTCTTATCACCAAGTGGCAGTAATTATTCAATTTTAATGTTTCAACAAAAGGTCCGGCTGGGGACCTTTGCTGCATGTCGTATCCCCTTTCGCTCTCCTTATGATTCCTCTCTGTACCTCAACAGTTTGCCATCTAATAAAAAAGCAAAAAGTATGATCAAAAGGTACTTTTAATCCCCTCTAATGAGTAAAAACCACATGCATACACTAACAGAAAGCAAATCAACTTGTTCTGCCTCCTGACAGTTACCTGTGACTTGAAAACATTCGTTATGGGAAATGTAATCAAACTAAAAATGGACCGGATGCAGAACTTTTCTGAGTTGTTGCTGAACCAGAGTAATGTAAATATGAGTTATCTATTGAAATCACACAAATCATTGTAACTTCCAGTACAATTAATGCAAAGTTATCCACGTTTCCTTTTGTCCCTCCCTGCTATACAAACACCTATACAAGAACAATTTTAAAATCACTTTTTAAAGTGTCATTTCATGTGAGGGAGTTTTAAATCCATTACTGAATCTATGCGTCTATGGATTCTGATAACTGTTTACTATTTGCATCAACTGTTATTATAATGGCCATTACCAGGCACAATGATTTGCTGAACATTGTAAATGCTCATAACTACTCTTCCCTCAGGCTGGACTCACCTCTCTTCATCAGTAGGGCCGGCATGATTCTTGTCGTGGGGATTGAAGTGAGGGCCTGCACTGATGCACCCTGGGAGAGAGAAAAAATAAAATTCATGAAACACTTCAGAATCGGTCCGAGTGCAGGTAAGCTAAAACCAGGCAATGCAGTAACATTTATTTGCAAGTTGTGCAATTTCAGAAACCTGATAAACTATTGTCAGATGCTCACCGTTTGTATTGTCTCCAAAAGCATGGACATGGAAACCATGCTCACCAGGGGTAAGGCCTTTGATTTCTCCTGTCAGCTTCACAGGGGCTGAATCACTCTAAGAGATCAGGATAACACGATTTACCAGGAGAATACAAAGACACAACAGAGCTGTCAAAGCCAGGTGGCTAGAGGGACTTGAAGCTGAAGTAAACGAAACAAGGATCATTTCCCTCTCATTCGCATTCCCCAGGCAGTCACTCTGCAAGTAACCCGACATAAAGGAAAATATAAAAGAAAAAGGTGTACAACTTGTATTTGATTGATGAAGCCACTAGACATCAATTTCAAAATATGGTCTCTGACCCCGACCTCCCTATGCACCAGAAAGAACATAGCTGCTATATGCAAAATTTGGCTGGCTGTATTGAAAGGTAGCTATGCCTCTACGTAGACTGATACCTGAGCAGTATTTAGTTGAATTAATTTAAAAGGCATCATGAAATTAAATAAATAAAAATTTCTCCCTTTTGGTTCCTGATCCCCCCCCCCCCCCACCTCAAAAAGGAGAACACAGGACACGTGATTAAAAGAAGGCATGCTTGGACTTATAAACTCTGAAATGTGAAGGATTTGAGTCGATGGCTAGTAACATAAAAGTACAACGTGTCTGCTTTTAGGGGGCTTTTCATGATATTCAGTCCAAACCTGCAGGACTAAGATATCACTGTGTGTGTGCACATGCAGCCCAGTGTTCAGATCATGACGGATGATATGGAGCATTCAATAGTCAGAGCAATCACCTGCCGTCGTCTTTGGGTAGTCAAATATTGCATGCCCTGACCCTCGATGACACATGGTTGCCCAGTCCCGCTACACCCTTATCAACAAGGCCAAATATTCAAGAACGGGTGCAAGCAGTGACTCGGCAAAAAAAAAAAAATATACACATGCAATTCGTCGTTTTGTCCACCATTAATAATGCAGCTTCTGTCTGCAACTAGGTTTTCAGCAGAAACGGCTGCAAACAGAAGTGCTCCCCGACTCGGTGTGGTTCAGCTGAACGCACCAGACCCGCAAAGGTAGCGTTAGAAAGTGACGCCGCACTTACGCAACAGGCGTTTCCAACACACGCGCTGTAGATCATTAACAAATCATGGGCCAAAGGTTAGGGGTTTAACGACGAGCCGATATTTCTGGATGCAATATTAACTAGGCAATTACGACGCGTTCACGCGAGCAGCCCACTTTTAACAAAAACGTGACAAGCGCTTCACGCTAACGTTAATTGATGCTTTGCGACGTGCAAGCCAACACCAGCTAGCTTTGAGTACATGTGCACGCCGTTAGGCAATCCGTGCACATCGGCGCGGGTTGTCCGAATCTGACCAAGTTCAATGCCTTGTCGTTCAAATATAAACACGTAGCTAACGTTAGCTAGCTGGGTGTCGTGCCAAGTCACGTCCCCCTGCCAGATTCGGTCTCCCCTGTCCGCGGGAGCGCGCGTCAACGCTTCGAGCTCACCCAAGTGTGTTAAATGAGAAATGGCAACGTGTACCGTTTAATTGACCTGTAAAAATCAAGATCACTGTAAAACAATTCACAGCACGTGTTTTTGGTTTTGTATTTTCTCCAGATCACACCTAAAGACACCGGTGAATGTGGAGAAGTTGGGCTGCCACAAAGTTTTGTGGTGTACGCATTTCAGATCACAACTACTAACCACGGTGACTTTAGAGAAGTTTCCCCTTTTCTAGCCGAAGTTAGAGGGGGGGGGGGGGGGGTACTTTTTGTGGCAGCCCAACTTCTCCACATTCACCGGTGTCTTTAGGTGTGATCTGGAGAAAATACAAAACCAAAAACACGTGCTGTGAATTTCGTGAATTGTTTTACAGTGATCTTGATTTTTACAGGTCAATTAAACGGTACACGTTGCCATTTCTCATTTAACACACTTGGGTGAGCTCGAAGCGTTGACGCGCGCTCCCGCGGACAGGGGAGACCGAATCTGGCAGGGGGACGTGACTTGGCACGACACCTGTCTAACTTAGCCAGCGTAGCATCCGAGCGCCTTCGCTCCCAGAAGGACGCGAGTCAAATCTCCGGGTGGCTAAGAGGACGTTGCTTCCCCTGCGAGCAACGTGGCACGCCTTACCTCCTGCTCGAAATGAACGGTCCCGCTGGTCTCTCCGTCTCCCTTCAACACGCAGACAGCTTTAAGCACCATTTTCGCAGCAACGTTAGTTTCACAGGACGCCTAAGTTCCGTCGAGACAACCAACCACACGTTCACGCAGCCACCCTATGTAAGTGCCCGATGGGCGGGCGTATACTACAGACAGCCAATCAGAGTCCAATACAATTAAAAGAGACATTTTGATTGGCTGGAGCGGTTCACTAAGCAGGTGAATCCTCAACAATATTGTCAAACATAAACTTTGAATTACACATTGAGTAACATGACAAAAAAAGTTTAATATCAGAATATCTCTAGCAATTGCAAATATTCATTTGTAAAAAGGCATTATGTTGTAGTTAAAAATATTACAAAATATCTCACTGCCATCTTTATTTATGTCAGTACTATCAATCAATAGCCTAGTATTTGCATCATCTTTCCTGCAGTGTCTGGTTATATTGCTGGTAGTTATGCCATATGCTAAATAAAGAAATAAAAACCAACTAAAATTCCTTTCCTGCACAATCCATGATTTATCTAATGTCCATCCACGTTGCATATAAAGTAACTAAGCTTGGGAGCAAGGCCGTCAATAGGCCTCTTCCAGTCAGAAGTAAAGTCACCTCCTCTCTGTTCTATGGCCAGAAAGCATGACTAAGCTATACACCATATATATGGTATATATAGCCAATGACTCGTCTTTCATATAGAGATGAACATCTGAGGGGAAGAATTGTGTGGGCTGCCAAGAGCTACTGTCCCATTAGTTTTTTGTTGTTGAGACCTAATAATCAATCTTACCTGTTTCACTCTTCACCATGGATAGTGAAGGTTCAGCCTGTAAGCATTACTTGAATTATTCCAAAATCACAGGAAATATCAGGCCTGTGGCATCTAAACAGACCATTACATCAAATGTGTGCCATGATTTTGAATATCTTTATCTTTCAACATCTGACAAACAGATGAGCATGTTTTAAGCGCAGAATGTAATTTCAACAAGCAAAATGATTTGGTACAAAAATAGTTTATTAAAAACAATTTCCTATGGCTGAAATATTGACGATTTTATGTCCATGTCTTTTTGTATTTTTAACAAATCATAGAAACATCTGTCAACTTTCAAACCATTAGGAGTTAAAAAACGTTAAAGCAAAGGGCCTCTGTTGTTCCTTCCAAGTCAATTTGTTTCTCTCGGATAAACGAATCAGAGACCATAAACAACAAACATTACACCTTTGAATCGTCAGTGATACAAGCATATTTACAGCAGTGTGTCCCAAGCAACACTCCTCATTTCATCACTTTAGTTTTGCCCTCGGTGCCTCTGTGTTAAAATCATACAAGAACAAAAGTTGGCCTTGCAGAATCTGGGCATCAAATGTTAACAACTTAAACTGTGTATCAGTCACAGTGAAAGCTGTGTTTATCATAGACAAGAAATAATTCAGCTACAGCATTACATTTTGTATTTTCATGTGGCCAAAGCTTATTTATATCTGAGTTTGACTGATGTACATGAGACAAACGGAAAAGATTTTGTCGGATCCAAGATTGCCCCCTTCCTTCCATACACACGGGAAAAAGAAAAGACCACCATAAAGCTGATGGAGTCTGCCTGCTAACTTGCGTTTATACACAATGCTCAAAACTCCAATCTGGCACCTGAATTGTTGCACATTTTTTGTGTAGTACAATACTTTTAAAATAAACTTGTGTTGGATATTCCTCTGTTGGATCTACAAAAGGCTCTACTGAAAAATAAAAATATGCACATTTAGACGGCAGAAGAAAATGACTATGTCCTCAAATTGTCCAATGGAGTTTTACTTCCACTTAACTTTTATGATGCTAGTTTTTAAAAATTGACTGTCAAAATATTTAACAGAAACCACACTTGAAATGTCGAGGTTTTTTTCGCCAGCAGTTTTTGAACAGCCGATCTGGGTACAAGTCAAATTTCTTTGCAAATGGATGTACTCATCTTTATTTATACATACCAATAACATCTATGTCTAGATCACTTAAACTTCTGAAACAAACCCCACTTATGTAACATCATCAAATTTCTTTTTGTCCTAAATATTCCAAGGGAGATATACTACAATACACCTGGACACACCTTTTCTTTCATTCTTAATTGTTGTGCATGTTATGTTGAAAGGTCTTATCTAAAATGCCTCTTGGCAATTCAGTCTGTTGAGCAAAAGCAATTTGTTTGCCACCGTTAGAGCTGCAGTTGTTGGTTTTGAGCCCCTAAGATGGTTTGTGTTTATCCAATACTTTTGAAACCAAACAAAATGATTATGCACACACAAAGAATTAAACGATTTCCATAACAACTTTGCTATAACGTGACATCTGGATAAGTAGAGCATGATCAAAGGATGTGAAGCATTCTTGATTCCCTAAATAATATTAGAATGACAGGAGTGTTACTTTTGCCCCCAAATAATTAGGTGTAATTCCTGTTATCAGTAAAATATGACTACCAAGTTAAGATTCAGAGAATAAGCTCAGCTTCTAATCAGTCCTATGTTTGTAAGAGTCTCAGTACTAGTGAAATACATACTTTCTAAGTAAAACCATGTATTGAAAGTGGATTATTTTAAAAAGGAGACACTCCATCAGACACTGCACCAAGTGTCTGATAGAATGAAGACAATACTGATCTTTATTCTGCCTGAAATAAAAGGGTGAAAAGTGAGGACTTAATCAAAAGGAAAGCTCAAAAGTTTGTGTGAGCAAAGTACCAGGCCTGATTTTCAGTGTTATTTACCCCATCATCCAGAAGGATGTCTTCCCTAATTTGTACTTCTTTTTTAAAATCATATGCCCTTCTCCATTCAAACACCTACAACTAAGAAAACAACAAAGAAAAATAAAAGGCGCCTCTATCATTATATAGCTGTTTTGAGAGGATATTCAGTGTTTGACATGACATTGAGGCAAATGTTTAAAATATATTTTATAATGAACATATTTACTTTGTTGAGGAGTGCCTGCTATCACACAGAGGAGGCCATAAAGTAAAAATAAATGTGTAATTTGTTTCCTCCTTCTGCAAACCAACTTGAGTAAAAACATAAAAGCTGAGCTCAAATTAACCTCAGATGGACAGAGCTAAGTTAACATGCAAGCACTCATTCTTACAGGAAGGCAAGAAACTAGAGTTGACAGCCAATATTCAACTACAGCCATTTTTCCAAACTGTGGTCATGTGTTTCGAGACACGGATGCAAAGCCACATTTCATCATAAGCCATAAAGTCTGAAAACAACCTTCTTTTTTTTTGACAACATATGTGGGAGATGTTTGTTTTCGAGAAATGTGTTACTGCCCAGAAACTGTCAATTACCAACTGACAAACTGTGACTAGTTAGAATCTGCCAGGAGTTGAGGCTGGTTATCATAGTGAAAAACAATTTCTATTTCAGTGGTTCACAGCAGTCTCTGGCTGAAGGAACAGTGAGCCAGTCTATGATGCTGCTTCCTGTTTTGTTTCTGTGGGCTCACTTTGAGCTAAAGGTAAGGGCTCAGAGGGCATCGGCTCTTCTGCGGCAGTAGTTACCTCTGGGGTCGGAGCTAAAAGTTCAGATTCTGCCTTCTTTTGAGAAGCTTCCACACTTGGTTCTTTACTGGTTTCCACGGTGGCCGCCGGAGTCAAACAAGGTTGCTCTGTGCTGTTAGAGGTCCGAAATGTGTCCATGTTTTCCAGTTCGGCCAATCGATCATCTCTGTCCCACCGTGTGGTCCTCTCCCGCCGCTCTGACCGCCTTGGCCTGTCCCCTTCTTTTCCTTCAGCTCCTCTCCCTCTTTCTCGACTCCCTCCTTCTCCCCTTCCACCTCCCTCCCCCCTCCCTCGCTCCCTCTCCCCATCATCACCCCTCCCTCGTTCTCTGTCGTTATCCTGGCTGCTTCGCCTCTCCCTCCAGTCCCGTCTGTCTCTGTCTCGATCGCGGTCTCTGTCTCGATCTCTGTCTCTCTCCCATCCTCCTCCCCGGTGATCGCCCCCATCTTCCTGCCAGCCTCCAAGCCTGTCCCTCCCATCCATTCTATCACCACCTCCTCCCCTCCCTCCATCACCAAATGGACGCCTTCCACCTCCAAAACCTCGGTCCCTCTCTCTATCCCTGTCTCGATCCCAGTCTCTGTCCCTCTCTGGCTCTCGGTCCCTGAATCCAGGCCTGTCTCCCCTGAATGATCTGCTATCCATTTCTTCCGGCCCGTCCAGGCAACGAGGACCCCCTGGTCTGATAAAAGGAGGAGGCGGACCTTGAGGAGGAGGGCCATGCCCATGTGGCAGGAAAGGAGCCCTCATATTGTGGGGAGGGAGCATCCCAAAGCCTCCTTTAGGTGGAGGGGGGTCATGGTGCATCATTTGAGGGTGTGGCCCTCTGGGCATCATCTGTGGGGGCATAGGTGGCATGTTGGGGTGAGGGGGTCGTGGCCCGTGGGGTGGAGGGAAACGCTGCATGTGTGGTGGTGGGGGAACCGGAGGACGCTGGAGTGGGATTATACCGGGTCGAGCGCCAAGCAGACCACCAGAAGGGGGTTGGATGTTTCCTGGAGGACCACCTGGAGGTCCACCTAACTGGTTACCTGATGGGGAAATAAATACAGCTTTAATTTTAACTCAACTTTCCTAACTGTCCAAAAGCACCAAAATATTCAATTTATAATACAAACAACAAATCTACCATTTGAGAAGCACTAACTAGCAAATGCCAGGTACAGTATAGATCATAGCCAAACTAGTCATTTAAATTTCTGCCCATCAACCAATCAAGTGAATGTTAAAGAACTATACTGTATCCAATAATTAAATCTCATGCAGAACCTCTTATGATTGAGCTAATATATATTTGTTTTTAAAGAGATGACATTCCCCCAGTTTTGATGGCCAAACCCAAGTAACATCATTTCACAATGGGTAGGGCAGAATGAGAAACAGTAAATCACTTTGGTGAAAAGTCTGGAGAGAAAGACAGACTGACCCATAGGCCCCATCTGGTTGTTGAAGATGTTGGGTCCCTCCAGGACCTCGTCATTTTTCCTGTTGCCCAGACCTGCTGGGTCCAGAGGCGGGTCTTCAACTCCACCTTTAGAAGGAGGTGGTGGACCTAGAGGCATGGCACCCGGAGGAGGAAAACCTGGGGGAAGAAGGATGAAAGGAGTTAGGGTGCTTTCACACCAGTTTGATTCGGTTGAAGCAAACTGTGGTGCATTTGCCTGTTTGGTTTGGTTTGTTTGGGCTGGTGTGGAAACTGTCCGTAAAACTCTGGTGTGGACAACTGGACGATACCCTCTGAAAAGGTGGACTGGTGCAAACAAAGCCGACCAACCACATGTCTTCATGAGAGATATAAGATTTTAGCATATATCAAATGTTAAACTATTAAATCAATCTGCTGAAAGTTAACTGTCAAGGAAGCAATCTTATAAGCACTCAGTATAAGCTTTATATAGATTTATGCAAGATGACTTGGTAACCCTAGCAATCAGAGCGTGAAAAGGAGTTAAAACAGCAGTGTGTCATGCTTGTGTTCTAGTCTGTGTTTTTGGAGGGTCTTATTAAAAAGTGAGAAAAACTTAGCGACCACACACTAACTATTCCCCTTAATATTAGGGTACAAGACGCCTCTATTTTGTCCTGTTTCAACCTTTTCGTCATCATTCTTGACGATTATTTCTTCATGAGCTCTTTGTGACACCAGAGAACATAGATAAACCCAATAAGGAGCAGTAAAGTTCTGCATGTCTTGCTTTCAGTCACAGGAATTTGATTTCCCCATGTGGATCCATGATGAGCTGATGACGCAGGATGATGTCAACATAACCAATGAATGAGTTACCCGTCGGTCCATGTGACTTCATGTTTACAGCTCTTGGTTCTGTTTGTCATAAGCCAGTGTGAACACAAACTAAACGGCAGCAATGTATCATTTGGACCAAATGAAGTGAACTACAGGTGTGAAATCGACCCTCATTCGAGAGTGGGCGCTGTGTGAGAGAGAGGAGCTGAATGAAAGCCAGTGAGAAATGGTTCGATGGCAGCTGTAGGAGGTGCTACCTGGAGGCATCTGCATGGGGTTGAAGCCAGGTCTGATGAAAGGAGGAGGGGGGACGCCTGGGGGGAAGGAAGGCGGAGGCATGCCTATGGGACCAGGAAAGACAGGAGGCTGGAGAGAACCCACACCAACCATTGGCTGCTGCATTGGAGGAACCTGAGAACATTTACAGGGGTTTACAGGAGATGTGAAAAGTTATTTGTTATACTTCCCAGTGAGACAAGTACCTTCATCAAACAACTACAGTAAAAATCATCTTATCTAAGCTATCTCATCTATTTTAATGGACCAGGTGTCACACCAGCTTGTCATATCATTTTAAATGTTACCTCCATACTTACCCGTCTGATTGAGAAACATACACTTTTGCACAGATACCCAAAAAAACAGCAGGCACATAATCTTAATCAAAACAAGTTTTAGAATGATATTTCTTTACCAACATTTTCTTTCAAAACAATGATAGATCAACACATCTCTAATGCTAAGAGTTCAAAATACTAGTGACAGCGTGCGTGTTTACCTGTACAGGAGGAGCAGCTGCAGCAACCACAGGTAATACTTGTGTCTCTTCAGGCTGTTGTGGCTCCGAACGACCGTTGTGAGTGAGTTCTTCCGGAAGGTCGAGAGTCTTCCTCACTCCATTCCACTCTGGAGAAGATGGACATGATTCAGACTCGTTAAAAAGCAGACTGGTCAACACACTATAATACATAATAACACGAATAATTCAACTTGTTTCTGATGCACATTTCAATAAAAGTACATTTCAAAATGATAAAATCAGAGGCAGGGTATGAATTGCTGAAATCAGCATTATGTTTGTCAGACTGGGTATGAAGCATTTTCTGAAACAAGAAGACCTTGTTTACTGTGAGACAAACTGGACTCCATTTGTTCGTATCATTTCGTAATGTGTCTGTCAGAATCTTTACCTGGTGATAAGGTGTCTACATCCAGAATTCCTCCTTCTTTTAGCTCCTCCAACTGAACCTCCCTGATTTTAGACCAAGGTATGTAGGTGACACCCAGCTCCACATCCCAGTATTGTTTAAACTCTGCCTTTATACCCTTGTTCAAAGCCCAAGCAATCTGGCAAGAAATGAAGAAGTTGGAAAATTCTCAGTTTTTTCTTTGATGTGCTATTTTGTCTAGCAGTGATTTACAAAGCAGCAATCTGTGGTGCTCACTCACCTTGATGGCTTTCTGGTTAACTTTGTGAGTTCCTCTACTAAGCTTCTGTAGTGCCCTGAAGGCATCTTGCCTATGTATCATGACAATATAGGCACAGCCCCGTGGAGGGATCATCTTAACAAGAGAGGAGGACAGACAGGTGAGGAAAAAACAAGGAGATTATGATTTCCATTTAGTTAGCCGAGTCTGTACATGATTGCACTATGGTCCTTTCAAAAAGTTTGGTTTGAACAGTTAATCATCTGTATGTAATCAGTATCTTACTAACATAAATTTCAAATAAAAACAAAGCAGAAGCTATGAGCTGTTAATATAATATATTGCATGAAAAACACTAAATATATCATGACAAATTTACTATAAGGTTACCGAAAGACACAAAAAGCAGTATTTTTAATCTTTGGAAATGCAAATATCATTGTTACAAACACAGGATGTTGTCACAGTTGGATCAATGGAACTGATCTATACAAGTCCACTTACATTGATGGACTCTATCTGCCCAAACTCCTCCAGTAAACAGGCAACATCTTGCTGCTGTGTTCTCTTGTCCAGCTGGCCCACCCAGAGAGTCGTACTGCAAACTGAAAAAGAGAAAGAAAACATGAACAAGAACTTTGAAATGCACAAATATATGCAATACTTGGAATCAAAGGGAGGATAAAACTATTTGAAAAACTCAAGTGATGTCGTCTAAAGACAATCATTTAATGAAAATACTAAAAAACATATTGCACACACCTAACAGATCATTTCAGGTCCATGTCTATCTACTCAAATAAATATGACCATAAATAGATTATGACTCACTGCTTAGTGTCTCGCTCTTGGGTGGCGGAAGGCCTTTCTGCCGTCGCTCTCTGTCTTTCTCTCTCTCCCTGCGCTCCTGCGAGCGAGAGCGTGGGGAATGGTGACGCCGGTCTCTGGAGCGCGAGCGGGACCGCCTGTGCCTGGATCGCCGTGTACGGGAATTCGATCGTGACCTCCTCCGCTTTGGAGACCTGGAGAAGAAAAAATGCATTGCAGCTGATAAGTTCGCTGCAGCTAATCTGCATAAAACTAAATAAATGGTAAAGAACAAATTGCAGCGCTGAGACGCAACACACATCACATCCCGTTTCAGATGCTTACCTGGAGCCTGTCACAGATGAACGGTCCATATCCATTGACAAATCCTGATATGGTATGGAAAAGACGTGATTATGATTTGATGTTAACTATTAAACATTTAAATTGTCATACTTCTTAATCTTCCACCTCAGCTAAGCATAAAACTTTTTTTTGCCATAGTTTTCAAATTTGTGGCATCAGATTTCAATTTTAATGCATATATAAATTTACTGGAAATTTACTTTACCCTTAAAATGGCTTGTTAGATTTTGCATATCCTTTGTACTATTGTTGAGTCTACCTGTTGTTGTTGCTGGGCTGCATTGTGGGGAGGGAAGAGCCCTGGGAAGCCTGGAGGGCCAGCAGAACCAGGGAGGGGCTGCCCTGGCAAAGCATGCCCCATAGGAGGCATCATAACTGGGAAGCTTTGTCCTGGCGGTAAACCATAGGCCTGCAGCTGGCCATTAGGAGGGAGAGGAACCTGAGAAAGACAACTGGAATAAATATTGTGCAGGTGCAACAGGGTTTCCCAAATATAAAATTAATTTGGCAGAAAAAAAATACGTACCTACCTATATTTTATTGTCTTATTTTATATGTATAACTTCTTTGTATAAAGGGGTTGTCTTCCATAAATAAGGAACTGTACTGTACTGTATATATGTATTAAGTATTATTATTGTTGTAACACAACAGTTTAAAGTAAAAAAAAAAAAAAAAAGAAAAGAAGAAAAAAGAAAGAAAACAAAGATTCAAGAATTAGATGGCTAGACCAGGAAAGATACATTCTTTTTACAATTTAAAATGTTTGTACTTATTACCTGCTGTGAGAGGTCTTGTGACATGTTAATCATCGACGGTTTAAAGTGATCCATGTGCTGTAGGAAGGCTGGAGGCTGCTGCATACTGTGATGATAAAAATACCTCCATCAGCTTCACAGCTTTTAGTTCATTTTAAAGAAAATCAACCAGAGCTTCCCACTGGCATTGCAGAGCTGCTGTAGTACATATAATAAATCAAGGGCTTACAAGGAGGGCTGTGATGACATTTCATCCTTCTTTGTTTCTTCCCCAACTTCTGGTTCGTCATCATAGTCAAATCGGTCCAGCAATTTCTAAGAGAGACAGGTAATGAATAAGTACATAAGTGATGATGTGTTTTTTAACATGAAAGAGCTTGTACAGCCTTAAATTACTTATACTCCAAACCCTATGCTATAAAGTTTCTAAACAGTGCCTGACCTCGACTTTGACCCTTGTTCAGAGTACATTTAGCTATTGATGGCATATGAAAATACCTTGTCAAAGGCGGTCTTCTGCTGGTTGGGTTCGGTGGGCAGGGGAGGCTGCGGGGCGACCATGCTCAGGCCAGCGCTGACGTTTTGGCCCTGTGTTTGAATGGTGTGAACAGGAGGCTGAGTGTTGGTGTCCGGCTTCACTGGCTGCTGTTGAAAGTTCTGGAGCATCTGCTGAAGCTAAAAATGTTGTTGTTATTAGTGAGGGTCGGAGTGATGTGCAAGCAATGACAATACAAGCAAAATGAACTGTGGTCAAAGCTAATCAGTCAGTCTGCACTAGTACACACACCTGCTGACCCTGTGAGGACTGGAAGAGCTGTGCCACAGCAGCAAAGGCATCAGAGGTTTGCAGCTGAGCAGTGGATGTCATGGTGGAGTTTGCCGTTACCGCAGTAACTGGCTCTTTGGCTGGAGGTGGGGAAGAACCTGAGGGAAGATATACAGCATGGACATGTGTGTGAGCAGCACACAGATGCCTTCAAACGCCAGCATCAGGCAGTGATACTTCAGCATATCAAAATTTAATTGTTTTTAAGCAATATACATTTTAAAAAAGCACATTTACAAATTTCTCCACTAAGCAAGTTTTCTTTCTTTCTTTTAATTTGTTCAAAATGTAATCTGTAAAGTTGTGTCTGTAGAATTGTATTTAAAAGCAATATAATGGAGTTACAATAATCACTACAATGGGTACAAACAAACACAAATTACCTGGCTCATCTGTGCCTGTGTAGGGTGCAGCAGCACTGCTAGAGCCAGCTGCCATGTCTAGGAGGGGCTGAATAACCTCAATCTTGAACACCCCATTCTTCTGCCACAAGTTCAACACCCGCACGATCTTACTCTACAAAAGGAAAATAAGAAAGCCACGAAACAGGTGAAGGAGGGTGATTTAGGTGACAGCCGTAAAAGGGGCAAAATCCTTCAACCCCAATTTGGCACTATTTGTGACTACAACACTTTTCACCAACTCTTTCTGATCTTACCCTGTCCTCTACTGGGCAAAGGCAGAGGTTCTCAAAAGTTCCTGTAATGTTTTTGGTGAACCTTGGGCCAAACACGTCCTTGTCTGATCCAAACTGGTGTCTGGACTGCCTAACAATGGAATCCACCACATACAGGCCTGCTACCTTGTACTCAGGCTTACACTAGAGAGAGCAGAAGGAGACAACAGATATGAGTTTATTCGTGTTGATTGGTGAGGAGAAACAGGGTGATGGCTGAATTTGGACGGATTTGTCTCACCTTTTTGATAAACTTTTCCACAATCTGGACCACATGTTTGTAGAGCTGAGAGAGAGAGAGAGAGAGAGAAGCAAGTGAGCATGTTATCATCTAGGTATAGGCTAAAAAAATAAGGGATGTTATTTTAGAAATACAGAGAATATCGCTCAAATAGATATACAAGCAACTCTCAAAATGCCAAACTCATTCTTACTTTCATAGCTTTGATGGCCGATTTGGTGATGGAGATCATCTTTGCCCGAGAAATTGGGGGCTTGGAGTCCATCAGTGAGAATAACTAGAAACAGAGTAGATAACAGATGAGTGAGATGGGGAGAGTCATGAGACTGGAGGAAAATAATAAATAAAAAGATAAAGAGGACAGTGCTTGAGGAGTTTCAGAGGTGATGCCAATCATTTATAGTCTATTGCTTTTGATTTCCAAACCCTCATGTCTTCACACACTAAAGAGACACATTTACAGGACAAGCTCTTTTGGTTGCCACTATTGATGATCTGGAAGGCGACGCTGTCATTGGTTAAGTGAACTTCCTGTGTGATCGTTGTATTGTTCATTAGGCTCTGACGGAGGCATGGGGGTGAAAGCTTTGGTATCATAGTGCATTGTGCTGCATAAACAGTGAACGCATGAAATCTTCCCTTGCTACTGTTTGAAACTTTCATTTTCCATCTGCTACAGCACAACACGTGCAGACACTCCAAACTGGCATCTGATGTTGTCAAACAGAATTTCACAATTCCTCCACGGGTCTGCGGGGACAATGATACATTCTGACTGTTTTGAAGTGAGCCTCGTTGCAGTAAGGTGCAATTAAATTAGAAATCATCTATATACAGTTGACGGGTGTCTGCTTTTGAGGAAGTTAAAGCATCTTAACGGCTGTGTGGTGCGCAGCTTTGCTTACTCTGAGCTACACTAAATGGTCCAGTGTCATTTAGACGTCACTGAAGTACATGTTTTCTCTTTTAATAGGTGTCTATGGACAGTATGCTGAAGTGTCTACCGACAGTGATTTGAATCCACAAACAGAAACAACTTTCTCTGTGTTTGTGCCAGACAGAAACTGTTATTGAAAGTGCAAGACATGTTTCAATAACCATCAGAAACCGCACGTAGCCTTGGGGTTATAATGAACTGGTGCAATAAACAAGCATCAGGACTTGCTAGTTATGATGCAATTACAGGTTTGTGTTTGCCACTCAGTTAAAGCGGGCCCAGCTGCAGTGACTGATGCATTCAAGGGTTAAAAGGGGGCATCAGCAGAAACGAGAGGAACCAAAAAAAAAAAAACACCAACAGATGACCTGACCTGTCTTTTGGCTGCACTTCTAACAGTATCAACCATCAGTCCACAGGCCTTACAGTAACTTAGCCCGGCATCCTCTACAGAAACACAACAGGAAAGTGTGTGTGCTCGCCAGTAGCACTGTTACCAACACCAATGTAACTGACCATGCACCAACAAGCTAACACTGGCGTTACTGACGTTATTTGAACTTTGTGCAGGGTTTCTGGGACCAACGTGGGCTGGCCGCCGCTGCGTTAGCTTGCTAGCTGGCAGAAAGCCCCGCCGTCTGTTTCAGGAAGGACACTGCTGGAGCTGCAGGTGTAGCTACAGCACAGCCGCTAACCCAGTTAGCCCTGAAGCCAGGTGAGACGGACAAGTCCAGCTAGCTAGGCCCGCTGGTGGGTCCTGCTCGACTAGCTTCGGTGCCTCACAGCACCGTGATCGGCATCGCCGGACTCGGTGACTTCAGGGTCTCAGCGAGCCCCGAAGGCAGCTTACCTCCTGGTTAAAGGCGTTGACGGCGTCCATGATTGCCCAACGCTCCGAGCCTTCCCCTCGACTCCCGATTCCCCGCTTACAGTGATGTTTAGTCAAGGAAGGGTCGGTACAACATGTCCGCTCCCGGTAGCTAACGACAGTTAGCCTAGCATCGGTAGCTCTCGGGTCGGCGGGCACGGCAAAGCATGATGGGATTCGATTCTGTTGTTGTTGTGGGTTTTGTCCGCTAGGTGGCGGAGTGCTGCAGGGATTGAAAACCTGTGTGGACGGTGCATGGGACAGGGGTGTCCACAAAGTATGTCCGATTTAACACATCAGGTCTTCAAGGTAGGCCTACAGTGGACTACACATGCAATCTGTGTTTAACCTACTCTAACCACTATTAAGATGCTGGAGTGTGCTACTACCAGGATTAAATCGTGAAAGCAAGTTGAAGATAGAAATTGTGCTTTTTTCCCCCCCTTTTTTTTATTACTGTGGCACTCTTATCATCACCTCATATTTCTCAGGATGACAATTGAGCCAAATGAGCCTACCTTTAAAGTAGGCTATTCCAAGTCACAAAGGGGGTAGGCTACTGTTAAACACCAAGGCGGGCCTAATCCACGGACTACTTGCTTTAAATCATAATTTCACTAAAGCAATAAATGTCTGGTATCAGGACAATGGAAAATAGCCATCAGTTGTAGAAGTGTATGTTCTTGCAGTACAAAATCATTTCAATAGATGGTGGTATACTTGCACTTTTGGTTCCATGTCTGAGTGTCTGGTCCGGTGTCTAGAAAGCATGGTCCAGCAGGCAAGCCAAACTGCACATGTGTAGCTATCCTTCTCACTCCTTCTAGGAATGAACAAAACAGAGTACACCTGTATTAATGATTAAAACTGATATAGTGACACCACAAACCACAGCCTCACAAAACACCGCAGAGTTGAATCGACACCTCTCTGACGCAGAATCCAAAAAACAAAACAACAACAACAAAAAAGCTTCACATTGCTAGTATTTTTTTGCAGGGCTATTCTATTGGATTTCATTATATTGTCAGGTGTTTCTGTTATTTTGTTCAGTCCCTGCAGGTTCACTATAGGTAAACGTATAATATAAACATATTAGGTCAGATTAATGAGCTGAAGTCAAAGACATGAATAAGAATATGTCTCAAACTGTTGCCCCTCCCTGCAGGTGTCCTCATTTGAGTGATGAACACCATGTTAATTAGGCCAGTGAACACCTCAGTGACCGAGGAGGAAAATGCTTCTTTGTCTGCCGCTGGTGTACAACTTTCTATGGCTGGCAGAACTCCAAGTTCAGCAACAACCAATAACACAATGGAAAAAAAAAGGCAATATGATGGTGCGCCTTATTGACCATTTCTCACAGTCAACATTTATGTATGATCATTTAGTGCCACTAGAGATGTACTCCTCTATGCCAGTGTAATTAAGAATGTGTGTGGCTGCATGCATGGTGTGAACATTTGGATCCTTTACGCACAAAAAATGAACCTGACAATACAATTACGACATAGACACCCAGAAATCTCGCAACAGGAATTAATAAAATATGTCTAAGTGTCTGTAGTGACAGTGTTGCGTCTCTCTCTTCAGACTACAAATATATTCTTTGTTCATGGCCGTGTAGCTACAATCAGAGCGCACCATGTGAAAAACGGCGGGGCAGCGGTGAGTTGTCCCCCTTGTTCTCACATGTGCTCCGCCCGCCTGCGCTGATTGGATTGAAAATCACCCCGGCTACCACCACAGTGTGAGGGGCTATGTGTGTAGGCCTATGTGTTTTTTGTTTTTTTTCACCCTCACACTAAGAAACGCCCACCCAGAGGACCGGGTAGAGTCACTTCACTACTGAAAAACACGCTGCCTGCACAATTCAGGAGACGCTGAATGCATGGAGAAGGGACGCTGAGTAGCCTAACAGTCTACCTCTGAGTGAGCCTCAGTTTTTTTTAAACCCTCGGAAGTATTAAGACAGGTGCGTCAGTTAATAACTCCCCATGCTTGAGTATGGCATTGTTTATGTGTCATTGAAATCTAAGCTGATACACTCACCAAGACTTGTATCGGAACCTGCTGAGTGCGCTCACTGGATGCTTTGGGTGAACAGGTGGCGCAAGCTCCGGTTCCCTTAATTTGCTATTAGGGGCGAGACGCAGGCAGACCGGAGTTAACGCACTTTACCGGACGTTAAGCATTTAATACCTGGCTTTAAGCTGGGCGAGGGACGAGCTGCGTAGTTTTTCTCCCTTGTTAAAAGGAGACATTTGGCAAGGGAGCTGTTATGCCAGTTGCCGACAGCGACATGGTAGTGGACAACAGCCACGGGTTATATGAGGGTAAAACCCCAAATAGTGCCGGGAATGAGAGCATCCTCCCGGCCTCCTTATGCAGTCCTGCAGCGGACATCCTCAAGAACTTTTACCACACCAAACGGGTCGGGAACTATCTGATTGGGAGGAAGCTGGGAGAAGGATCGTTCGCTAAAGTTAGAGAAGGTCTCCACGCTTTGACTGGGGAAAAGGTAAGCGGACTGCGGGGGGCTCACAAAGTGGAAATGCAAATTGGTTTGGTAGAATTGTGTGTAATAGCCTACATTTTATATTTATTGGCATCATTTAAATGCATTTTGTGATCAGAATGAATGCACTTGCAAACTTGTAATTTTGAAATCAAAAAACAACTTCTGAGGAACAAAATACTTTCTCTTTCTTCTTTTCTTTTTTTTTTTTTTTTTTTTTTTTTTTTTAAGAAAACCAGCCCAGTTTTTACTGACTGTAATAGCCTATGTTTTAATATTTAAAAACCATGAGTGGCATTCAGCAAGGGGTCTGATATGGTTTTAAATTTCATTCCAGTGGGCAGTGTCAGCTGTCTCTTGTCTCATGCCTGCATGTCAACCAAGAAAACCTCAGTTTATCAATACATTGTGCTTTTGCAACGTGCCAATCTAATCATTCCTTAGCTTTCTCAGAGAAAGTGATCAGCCTTGTTTGCAAAGCGAGGCTTTGTTAATGAGCTCATGCGGCACCACCAGCTGTTGAACTCAGCTATATGCACAGCAGGGCTTGTTTTCTAGCCAAACTCTAGTGACAATATTTACCTTTAGTGTGTGAGAGAGACAGAGAGAGCTGTCTTTTTCCTAACATGTGTTGGATAACTAGTTGTGCGCTTTGTGGGTTTTCTGAACCTCTTGCTTTGTTTGCTGCTGGTGGTGGTGATCTCACCGCTGTGGGCGCGCAAGCCGGTGATAGGGACAGAGAGGAAAATTGCCCGGCCTATGAGAGAAGAGAGCAGCTACTTGCATATGAAATCATGTCGTTGATAAATGGGCTTCAGCCTCATTATGATTCCGCCAGCGCAGGGCTTTGATATGGGCTGCCATTGGCCACTGGTTGCCTTTGTCTCTCCAGGCTTTTTTGAAGAGCACCCAGGAAATTTGCATATTGGAAAGCAAGTAGCCTCCTTCTCTTGCGTGTTCCTACATGTAGACCCATGCCTGTTTGTCTATGTGTAAAACAGAATAATGTGCCACTGAAATTAACAATTGGCATTTTAAAGATGAACTCATCCTGCCCCACTCCCATTCTGTTGCTGTGAGGAGAAAAGAAAGCGCTCCTCTCTCCTCTTCCCTCACGCTCTTTGTTGAGGATGATGCAAACACTGGCAATCACACAACCAAGCACCTCACATGCTCTCTCTCTCTCTTTACACTCTCTCTCTCTCATTCAGGCGCTGGGAGGGAGCGGAGGACAGTGAGTTTATTCAAGCAAAAGGGTTTAGTCCGGGGGTGGGAAGGAAATACAGGAGGACTCCCAGATCCTTTTTTAGCATCACTAGAAAGTCAGTGTGGATGCGGGGATGAGAGACTGTGTGTGTGTGTGTGTGTGTGTGTGTGTGTGTGTGTAAAGGCAGGGCGTATGAAAGTGAGCAGAGGTGAGAGATGGTGCTGTCATGGTCAGAGGGCTGGGGAGGTCATATGCATGTGTTTTTGATGTCTGTAACCCACTTTCCCCTCCATACTCCCCCACTCCCCCCTTTTCTGTCTGAGGGGCGCATGATAAACAACTGAATCCCCCAGAAGCCCCCTGGCTGGGCGCACCCCTCCCCCTCTACATCCCCAACCCACCCAAACCCCCGCCTCTCCTCATATAGACTACTGTAAATACAGTGCCCCCTCCCCCCATACATACCCCGCACCCCTTCTCTTATCCACACTGCCTGGCGTAAACACGGGCCATCTATTACTGTATTGTGATGGTTTAACGCGCGCGCACACACACACACCTACACACACACACACACACAGCCAGGTTTAATTAGCAGCTGTAAAAAGGTTTTCAGAGGTGAGTCAATTATCAGAGATGAAAGGACGAAAGTAAAAAAGAAAGACAAGCTGAAGGACAGAAGAAAGAGAGGACGCACACACAACCACTTTGGCCCTCACCATTTCGTTAATGGATATGGTGATTAGTTTCACTGGTCGTGCCTTTCCATGTCTGTGGGCTCTCCTTGAGATGATTTGTTGTGTATGGTAGCCATGCTCTTGAACTCAGTCTAGACGGGATACAAGGAGACACGGGCAAAGGATGAAATAGAGTAGATGGGTACGTTATTGAATGTAATCAGCTAGGAAGCAAAGTGTTTGTCATGGAGGTAAATGACGCGTTCTGAGGCTTTTATGAGGAGATTCTGCAGGTTTCTTCTTCAATGAGACAACAAGGGTAGAGAAACAGACAAAAGAAGTTGGGATGAGTAATTCAAGAAAAAAAAAACAACTCTGTTCTCCTCAGTCTGTTGAATCTGCGTCAGAAAATGAGCAGGCCCTCGTGTGTTTAGCTGTAACTAAACTCTGTGGCAAATGGGGGAATATTAACTGTCCATTTGGCCTTGGCGCCTTCTCAACAGATAGGGTAACATTTGCTGTTTCCCCAGTTTATGATGGTTCAGTAACCCCTCCAACACACACTCACACCTCCCCCTCCTGCAGCCCCAGGGCCCTATAGCGCCTGGGTTGCCCCACATTGGGAGCAGCTGTGAGGGAGAGGTCAGTGTCGAGTTATAGCCCCTGCAATGGAGACTGAGTAGCTCATCACCTGTTACACTACAACTCTCTGAAAACCTCTCTCCAAGTCACAGCAGTGCACTAGTGCTCTATTCTTCATGGGTATCATTCGCAATAGCATATAGTGCAAGCTTTAAGAGCCGAACTTTAGCTGCGGAGGCTGTGCTTTGTCTAAAACAACATCCTCTTTCTCAATTTCTCCAGGTGGCGGTGAAGGTGATCGACAAGCGGAAGGCCAAGAAGGACTCGTATGTGACCAAGAACCTGCGGAGGGAGGGCCACATCCAGCAGATGATCCGCCACCCCAACATCACGCAGCTGCTGGACATCCTGGAGACGGAGAACAGCTACTACCTGGTGATGGAGCTGTGTCCCGGCGGGAACCTCATGAACCGAATCTACGACAAGAAACGCCTGGATGAGAGGGAGACTCAGAAATACATCCGGCAGTTGGTGCTGGCCGTTGAGCATCTGCACAGGGCGGGTGTGGTGCACAGGTAAAAAAACAAACAAAAAAACACCCACTTAAATAAGGCAAACACATGCAGACAGAGAAAGAAAAAACACACACATTAGTCTCCAATGTTAGAGCAGAATTTGTATAAATGCCTCACAACATATTGATAGTTTGCCATCCATAGCTCAGAGAGCTTTGTGCTGTTTATGGGTTAAAGCTGACTTTAAGATCTCTGATCCTCTTTCTCAAAGTGTGGGTTAAGTCCTTATTATGCACATTACTGATAATCCACAAATAACCATATCTGTCCGCTCAATAAACTGCACTGCCATGCTTTAAGAGGTTTCCAAGAGAGCTGCTAAGAATTTCTTAAAAAATAAATACGACTTATACAACAACTGGATTTCCATGCACTGTGCACAGATATTAATCATTGCAGTGCATTCCTCCTACAAATACTGTTACATCTGCAGATAAAATGTTTGATTTGATTTAGGGAAAACAACAATTTAACTGCATCTCTAAATCAAATTTCAGATATAAATTTCACAAAGCTCTTCCCGGGAATATTCAATGCTTTGTCGCTCAGAGCCTGGGAACTAAATTTCTATCATTGTGAGATGGCCTATGTAGATAACTGTATAACAGGATTTCTGAGACTGAGGAGGGATCTGGAGGCACACAATAGACCCTGAAAATCAGCCAGCGTGACCCACATTGGGAGGGGTGTGTGGTGTGGGCTGACCCCTCCTGTTTGTGCATTGTATTATGATCATGGCATAGATAAGTTATCTAATATAATTACTGACGCTGTGCAGACATTGACATGTCCTTTTTCTCTCTTCGCCTTACAGGGATCTGAAGATAGAAAACCTCCTGTTGGATGAGCAGGACAACATAAAGCTCATAGGTAACTGAAAAGCTCTTACATTTACAGTATCTAACTCATCTTCTTTTCCTTGTTCAGTGCAATGCTTTCTTTTTAATTTCTCCTGAATCAAATTTTGTACAGAAATTCCATGAACTCATTCATAAATACAAAATTTCCAACAGCAAACAAGAATAATATTCAAACAGCTAATAATAAAAGAAGGCCTTTGATGCCAGTTACTTTACAGTAGAAATAAAAAGATTTCCTCAGTTGGAGTGGGACATGCAGAGTGTCAGTGTCCCACATGTGGTGAGGGGTTAAGAGCAATTAAATATCCTGTTAAAACCCTTACAAGCTCTCACCAAAGTGCTAATCTGCTTCTGTTTGTGTGTGCAACGCTGTGATGAGGCGACTTGTTTAATGGGTGAGCTGAAAAGACAGTAATAAACCCAGAAACAACACTCACCTCACCCTTTCTGTCCCTCAGATTTTGGCCTCAGTAACTGCGCTGGCATCTTGGGATACTCTGACCCATTCAGCACCCAGTGTGGAAGTCCGGCCTATGCCGCCCCAGAGCTGCTCTCCAGGAAGAAGTACGGGCCGAAGGTGGATGTCTGGTCCATGTGAGTGTATTCTCCTTTTTCGAAATGTGATCACTTGCTGTCAAATATCAACATATTCAAATAGATATGTTTATTTCTTGAATGCACCCAGAGCTGAAGTGTGTATTTTGATCTTCCAGTGGTGTGAACATGTACGCGATGTTGACTGGGACTCTCCCATTCACCGTGGAGCCCTTCAGTCTCCGAGCCCTGCACCAGAAGATGGTGGACAAGGAGATGAACCCTCTACCTCCCTCGCTCTCCACAGGTAAATACCGAACGCACAAATCCACACCTATGTGCAGATAAATCATAGATGACAAGAAGTTTCTTTGTGATGATGAGAAAATTAATCCATCAACTCATAAACCCCGCGGATAGTGCACTACCACATATTACAGGGTAGAAGAAGATATCAATGTGAAGTTTGAATGTATAGCTGGCATTTAAACAAGATAATTTCAGGTTATAATTGCATGTGAGAGAAATAATGTTGACATTTACAAATGCAATGAAAAATTCCAAAGTCTACCAAGAGACACAGGAATTTTATAGAAATGTATAGATAACAAGCTGACCCAACTAAAAAGGACTAAATGAGTAGCAAATGGAACTTGGAAAAATGGTAAAAAATAACCAGCACTATCAAAACAAGAAATCACGTGTTTTAGTGATTTAGACTCCTTGACTAAGTCTCTTTATTACTGCTCTTTTAAATCTGCTTAGAAGAAACGCTGCCGTCAGACATCCTGCATACCTAAAAGTATGCAAACAGCAGTGAGTTTACTGAGAAAGTAAACAGTTGAGCGATGCAACAACGTAAACGCATTAATTCGACGTTGATAAGCATTTCTCAGGAATGAACTTGGCAACCTTGGCATAAATACAATTATATCAGTCACCACCATACTTACCTTTGATATATATATATATATATATATATGTGTGTGTATTCTCAAATATAACACTATATATGTATATGAAATCTAAATGGTAATATTTCTTTATAGTGTAATTCAACACTTAGCAGTTAAACAGAGGTTTGTTAAAATTAAAAATGTGTACAGGAAACATATTGGCCGAGTACGAGTAAACAAGTGTACTAACCAAACTGCTTTATCTAACCTTTCCTGTTAAGTCTCTGGCATCAAAACTCTTTATTGATGTGTTTGTGTTGAAGTGTTTGACTCAGAGTATTTGTCAGAATTCCTGAGAAGGGGCCGCCCACTGTTTTTTTACAGGCTTTGAAAAACAAAAAACAAAAAAACAAAACAGACTTCTTAATCTTTCATTGTAATCATTATATATAAGTAGAATTAGAATATATTTGCACAGGCGTATTTAAAGCCAATTCATCATACTGAATTATAACTATTGGGCTACATATAGTGGCACAATGCTGTTTTGTGAAACAGCATGAGGAAATGAGGGCAAGAAATGCTTGGCATGGGAACACAAGTGTGTATGTACTGGAAATAGTGACGCTCATACCACAGATGCGTCTCCTCAGTGTGTCACAACAGTGTCACACTCTAATATGCAAAGTAAGGGAAGGCTTAACCCACTTATGTAAGTAACTGTCTATCAATCTAATGACATAGATGTGTCATCTCATCTGTCTTATGTAATAACAGAATGAAAGAGGATGAGGGCCAGGTTTGTGGTAAGTGGGTTCGTGCAATGTGTCAGGACAAAGGGATTGGGAAACTTGTATCTCTGCCTCAACTACTTATCGAACAGGTGGTGTGCTACGTGGCAGAGAAATTAGGCAATATTTAATGTTCAGTCCCATGGTTGCCAATCAAAAGAGCGGTCACATTTCTGAAGAAAAATATGCAATGTAAGAACATGTTTCTGTATCGGAAAACCTTCCTCATTACGCAGAGAGTTGAGTATCGGTGGGCAGCGTATGAATATTTATTCTCCCTCTCTCTGTCTCAGCTGCCATCTGTCTTCTGAAGAAGCTTCTTGAGCCAGATCCCAACAAGCGTCCCAATATCCATCAGGTGATGGCGGATTCCTGGCTACAGCTGGCCAACAAGAACACAGGGGCACCGTACCTCAACAGGTACATTTACACACATTTGAAATGCTTTGAGTGTGTATTTTGCAGCAGTATGTCGTCTATTTGACGATTTTCTGAATTTTATTTTATTTATTTTTTTACAAACATAGAAATCCTTTTCACATTCAATTTAAAGCATCACAAAGCATTAACTTTCTCGCTCTGCGTTCCCTTTCTGTGTTAAGGATCCACATAGAGGAAATAAACCACACAGTGTTGCTGCATATGACGGAGAAGATGGGCTACAAGCACAGCGAGGTGCTGAGCGCCGTCCTCACCAACCGCGCCTGCCACACTCTGGCTGTCTACTTCCTCCTCAACAAGAAAATGAAGAGACTCTCTAAAGAGTACAGGGTAAGGGGATTCTAGCTAACAGCTGCCCATGCCATTCTCAATAACAGAGGGTAAATGAAACAATGTGAACTCTACCTGTAATTCCAAAGTATTTCTTACTGACACCTGGTTTCAGTTTGTGTGCCAAGAAAGGGTTACAATAGTGCAATCATTTAGAGGTGATTGATCTGGTTAAACAACAACTGGTTTATCAAACGCTAAGGGCTGTAGTCATGAGCGGTTTGCTGTGTGTGTTTAGGAGATGCAGTTCCAGGAGAAAAAGAAAGGAGAAAAGCAGAAAAGCGAATACTTCCAGACTCAGTGGAGGAAGCACGTCGACAAGCTCACCATCCCTCCCAAACAGACGCCCGTCTACCTGGCTGTTAGCAAGGGGCCCAGCAAGGAGAAGAAACACAGAACAGGTGAGGAATCATGTGATGCAGTACAAAAACACATTGTAAAAAAGATAATAGATAAAAAAATTTTTTTAAAAGATACAGTGCATTTGTTATAATAAGTGCCACTTATTTTATCTATTTTATTTACCTTTATTCATACAGGGTAGGTTGACTGAGCATGCATGTTCTTGTATGGCAACGACCTGTTTCACACATACGTAGTTACCCAGTCATCCATCCACCTCTCCTTCCATCCATCCATCAATCCATCCATCAATCCATTGTTTGTCTGTCCATCCATCCATCCATCCGACCACCCACCCATCTGAGAGGAAACATCCTGGACAGTAGTAGGGGACAAACTTTAAAAAACACTTGTTTAATTTTATTTACCTGTTGCCAGTCAGATGAAATGGCTGAGAAAGTATAGTACAGAATTAAGTATATAATTTGGAATTAAACTGAATTATTCTAGCAACACATCAGCATTAATTCAATCCTTTAAAACTAGGCCTGGGATTTTTAACAAAGAGTGATAGGTGGTTAGAGTCTGTAAGGTCACAAGCTTACACATGACAAACCCGGGGGCAAAGCTAAGGCCTAAGCTCCTTTGTTTCTCCTCATTTGCCTATAAGTGGTATAGAGAACAGCTATAGGCTGTTCCAGATCCAGCATGTCAGGATGAGCTGGTCTTCACAAGGTTAAACTCAGAACAGAATGTTCCTGTACCTTTACACTTACTTGTTACTCTCAGATGATTATATCTGTGAGAGGTATGTCTTCGCTGACATGACATATAGAATCTAGACATGTAGGGAACTCAGCCAAAAGTATTCAGAGAAGCTGCAGTTCTCAACCGTTCATACAGCTGTATCTGCAGCGAGTTGAGCTACAACTAATGTTAGAAATGTTTTCTTGACCAACATCAAAATACAGTATTTCAGAAATGTAAAGATGCTTCTCATTTCCTCCTCAGGTCTATTGCGTGCCATAACTGGTGGCCATCGTAATTCACCTCTGGCACCACCCGGCACCGTCGCTTCTTCCTCTATGGAATATCTAGAGATCCATCCACTCTTTCACAACACCCCTCAGCAACGGAGGCGCTTGGCCACCCTCCCACAAGTCAACACAAGCCCAGAACACAACATACCTGCTCCACCAGCACCGTCACCGATCGGCATGCATTCCTTCGGCTCCCTCTCCAAAGCCGAGCAAATTGAAGACACCCCGGCTTCACCCTGGTATAAGCTGACCAACGGGACCCTGTCCCCGCCCCGCCATGTCTCTGCCTTCCAACCCGACTCTTCTTACTTGAAGAAGGCCACAATCCCCAGTCCTCCTGTCCTCATTGTCAACCCGCAGCCCAAGAAGAGCATCTCATCAGATTGGTGCGGTTCTTCTGACACCAGCGGCAGCCCCCCCAGCACTGTAGGAAGCCCCCCAGGCAGCTCGGCTTTCAGCCCTCCGAAGTCCGCCTTTAGTCCCCTCAACCCCACCTCAGCATTCAGTCCTCCTTCCAACAGCAGCAGCAGTGATCCCGACAGCCCGACGCACCGCAGCAAGTTCCCCTCTATGGGAATCGGGCAGATCCTAAAGAAGAAGGTGCAGCTGCAGCCGTTCTCCTTCCGGCCAGAACAGGTCATTGAGGAAGTGGTGTCCCCACCTCCCTACCCCATGCAGACTCTCCTCTGTGCTTCAGGTGCACTCAAGACCCTCTGCTGAGGGATACAAGACAAAATAAAATGAAAGAGAGACAGACTGAACTCAAGGCCCCTCTCAACATTTTGTTTAAGTTGGAGAGGTCTTCCAGAGCGGCCTTTTGAACTGTGAACTGTCCCTTTATTGCGACTGAGCCACTTTTTAAAAAAGAGAAAAAGAAGAAAACAAAAGGGGTTTCAAAATATTTTATCTCCTGTTAGCGCTCTCATTATGTAATAAGAGGTGGTGACGCTGAGATGAGATATGAAACAAATCCCGAGCAATGACTTAACCTTGCTGTGTCCTAGATACAGAGTGGACATGGGACATCATGTAATATGGGCCTTGCTAACAAGGTGTACACACACACACACACACGCATACACACAACACTGTATTATACACCGAGTTAAGACATACTCTCTTATGTAATATTGCTGTAACTGGTTACTAATTGAGCCGCAGACTGATTCACACCAGCTAACAGACCCCGACCCTAACCCTGATTACATGTATAAATGTTTTGTCTCTGTGAAAACTCAAATATTCCCACTGACTTCCAGCCAGCTGGCACTGTATCCTCAATGCTGACTGGATGAAGAAGCTCACTGCACTATTCTTAAAAACCAAAACCTGTAGTAACAATGGTGTTTTCCATCTTTTACCTCACTGCATTACTCATACATTAATGTATAACAGCAGTCGATTGGGACATGCTTGTGTGGATTTTGCCACAGTGTTGCAGTGTCTGAACGTACGTGCCATTAGAATCAACACACTGAAATAGAAGTAGGAACCAAGAGTAGAGTCATACTCTCACTCACTTTTTATAGCATTCTCATAAACTGTCACACTGATAATAATTCACAGCTATAACTTTTATATACAAACGTTACATCACCTCTACAACCCACAGGGAAACTGTAAAAGTCTTAGTTATGACTTTCTCACAGCAGGACACACTTGTTCATAGTCAGTTTTGAAAAGATAAAAAATAGAGCATCAAAAGCCTTATGAAACTGATCAACCTCGCCAAAGGCTGAGGTGGGAAGAACTGCTACTAGGATCACGTAACGTCCATGAAAATTATTCACTTCCCTTTGTCTTAATGCTGTAGTTTGTGCAATAGTCTTAAGTGTTAACCGCAATGACGAGTATTTGCCAAGAGCTTTCTAAGAGTGATGTGAAAATTGTGCTTGTAAATAACAGTACGACTCCTGTGTTCCCGTCACTTCTATACGAAGGGATTCTAAAATGTTCGTTGAACTGACATTTTCACGTTAGTTGCTTCATAAAATGATTTGACTCTACAGAAAAGGCTTCCACAGGCACATGAGGCTTCTCACTGTTAAAATACTATAGAATCTCTTCCTGTCCAAATGAAAAGTTGCATGCAATGTTTCATGAGTCGAACTGTACTGTCAACGTTTGAAATTAACGTCTTTGTACCTTTTTTTCTGGTTGATACTGAGATTGATACAGACTTGGGGGGTCTTTTGTAAGATTTTGTAACGGATGGTTTTGTTTGTGTGTCAAGAGATTTCTATGCTGTATAAAGTATTTTAAATATTTATACTGAATCCATTATGCGTCTGTCTGGTCTTTCAAATGCACCTGCTTACTGTCTGGTTTCATTTGTGCACACATGCCAATATACAACTTTTTTTTATCTACAAAAGTACACTTAAATTACTATAATTACACTAGTAATTCCATAATAATCCACACAATCCAATATTCTTGTTAATCTATGTATAATTTACACAGAGCCTGAGGCATATAATTTATTCCTAAAGCTCTCAGCTCCGGGTGACTTAATGAAGATTGGCCTCTCTGCTATGGAAAGGTCTATATTGCTTTACAACCTCAATGTGCCACTTGTGCCACTTGTCCCACATACCATATACATTTCCCACGGGACACCTGTGGTTGGTAAAAAAAGAAAAACGCACCCTTGCAACAGCTGAAGGATCCTTAGGACTGATACACACACACACACACATATTACGACCCCTCCCTCTTCACACACACACACACACACACACACACACTGTAGACACTAATCTACTCAGCTGTGGCTCCCGCGTCCTCATCATAAACCTCTCTGGGTGACACTGCCCTGACGAGACAAAGAAGGGGGATCACCAGAGCTCTGAGACAAACACATACAGGACAACACAAACAGGGCCGTCCGATTAAATCGGCGTGGCTAAGCTGATAAAAGCCGAGGGGCAAGAGTGGCCCTGAAATGCATTAGAGCCGGAGCCTTTTGTTTATCAAAGACAGGCGGACAGTTAGTCAAAATCCACGGGCGGTCTGGTGAGATAAACAGGCTATGGCCATGAATACTGTGGCTTAACCACAGCGCTGAGCGAAAGGATAGTGTACACTACAGGGCATGTACAGGTAATACCTGTGTTCAGTGCTGCTCTGGTGCACCCACCCACCCACCCACACACACACACACCCACCCACACACACACACACACACACACACACACACACACACACACACACACACACACACACAAATATGAACTACTGACAGTGTGGAGCTCACAGAAAGCCACCTTGTGTGATTAGTCCCTCTATGGGTGATTATGTTTTTAAGAAACGCATCAATGAAGGATAGTTATAAATCAATAACAAGTCTTATAATTCAAGCAAAAATACAAAACAATAGCTTCTGGAATATGAGGATTTGCTTCATTTTCACAATTTTTGCACATTTTATAGATAAAACTATTAATGGAAAAAATAGATAAATACTGAAAATGTAAGAAAAAGTTAGTTGCAGCATTAGACTGTGGAGGGAAGCTGTTAAGCTATGTATAATCTCAGGAAAAGCATACTGATCAGAAAAGCATACTGATGAGATAAAGACAGAAAAATAATTTTCCTTGACACACAGATTATTTCAAAGTTAATCTGTGTGTAAACAGGTCAAGTTACAGTGATGAGTCTGTGATAAACAAAACAAAAAAAAACCACCATCCCAGCAGGGGTGGGCAATAAATTGATGTTTTTCAACAAAATCATATTAGGGGAATTTTTTATATTGTTAATCATAGGGTAGTAAGTATGTCAGATTTCTCCAGGAATGATTTCTGAAATATTTGGGATGCCGTATGAAAATGCATGACGGATGATTTTCCGTACCTATATTTTGATATATCATTAGAGGTCTTAGGTCATACATTTTGACACACTCTCATACACACCTTTAAGTTGAGACTGAAACAAGAGAGAAAATCTGTCCAGAGGGCAGACATATGCCACACCCTGGAAACATGCAGGCTTTCCTTTCAAATTTTGACAAAACATTAAGCAGCCAGTCTCTTTGTTGCATTCAAGAACTCATAACCTGAGTGAAGGCATTCCTAAATGTTCATCAGAGACTGTTCATTACCTGTCTTTGACCACACAAAAATCATGTTTTAATATTCAAATTGCTTTTAATGCGAGGCCAAACTGACCACTTACTGTACAGCAGGACTTTATTTCTGTCAATCTGTTCAGGCTTAGATCCTGATGACACTAATCCTGTTTTCAGCCCCCTTCTCGTCACATATACGCACACACACACACACTCACACCAGGGTGTCACTGGCAACGGGACGAGCCTTTGTGTCTGAGAAAAACAGATGATTAACCTGCTACACAGTGACGGAACACCAGGGATGTGCATGCCCACCACACACACACACACAACCTGAGCATCCTGGTTCAACCTGCCTTCCTCAGCAGCTCTCACACATGCAGAGGACGAGGTGGTGAGAGTGAGAGACAACCACACAACCTGGCAGACACCGGTGTGCACAAAGATGTGGGGGGGGGAATAAACAAGCAGATGTTTCTAATGAAGTAGGAGAAGTCAGAAGGGATTTGGGTTATTCCATCTGACTGGCCGGCTATCCGGTTTGATCACAGGCACAGATGAAGGTGATTAATGGAATGAGAAGGCTGTGGCTTATCAGAGATTTTACGCTTTCGCCCTTGAGGTGCAGTCCATAAAAAACAAAACTGGGCTAAGTTCCCCAAACGCTCTTGACACCAAGATCATCTTACAGCCACTGATTCCTGAGATTAATTTGGGAAATGTAACCCCCCGGATGAAGGTGTTTACTAATTGACCTGCCGTCTAGTCCGTGCGACACAAAGACAAAGATGAGACCAGACTGTCTTAATGACTTTAGATCTAAAAAGAAGATTTTGGTGGAGCATATGTCAAGCAGCCAACCATGCAAGGAAAAGTAGCGGCGATCCACTAAATCAAAAGTTCTGTTGGGGTTTTTTTTAAGTAGATGTTTTGTTTAGATTATTTTTTCTCATATTTTCAAGCAGAAATAAGGAGTTAAACATTTGTTCTTTGTAAAATCTGTTAAATATAATATATTTGGATAGTGTTCACATAAAGCCACCATGTACATACATTTATATTAACAAAAAACTAATATTTGAATTAACTGTTGCTGGAATTTGACATGCACAGCACAGATAAAATATAACTAAATGAGACTGTTATGGAACACAGTGGACTGTGCTGTGGGAAATCAAAGAGTTAAACCGAGAATTGGTCATAAACCTCCCATGAGCAACTGGTGGGGTGTGGTTCTTTTGTCAGGGGAAAACCAAATATTGTGATGGGAAGGCAGAAAATTGCAATTACATGAAAGAAACAAGTACAGATTACAACTGTTATAATTGAAATTAGGTTGTTTTCCCACCTTTTAATTGACTAAACCCCAGACACATACACCTCTGAATGTACCAAGTACCAGGAAAAAAAAAACTCACTTTCCTCATTGCTTCCTTTATTACAGAACCAAAAATGGCACTGAATTTAGGTCTCTTAAACCCCTAAAACAGAAACATTTTCCTTCTCACAAAGTAGTCCTTTTCATTTCAGGAAAAAAACAACATATTTTGTAAGTTGGCACACAGGTGGCACTCCTTGAGATATTTTTTCTCTCAAAAACAAGATCAGAAATTCAATCAAAGAGCAGAGCTCAGCCAATAGGATTACAGTGTCTGTGGCAACAGCGGCATCAGTTCGAGCAGCTATTGGTCCGATGTTTCACACAGGGAAGGCTGCAATTGGCTGATGGTGTGCCGAGGCTTCATTGCCTCCATGGCAACATTGCTTCCTTATTGCTTGGGGAAGGTGAAAAGGAAGGAAAGAGGGGAGGCGATTTTCACTCAGACACTACCTCTGCATTATTCATCCTTTGTCCCCAAGTGCTTGTAGAATGTGTGTAGATGTACTGACTGATACGTTTGTGTGTGTGTTTCTATGTTGCTCTTGGTTTGGGTGGTAGCGATTGGTTGAGACTTAAGGGGTGAATGGGGTGAAACCGGTGCAATAATTGCACTCAGCAGTGCAATGCATCTAGCAACACCGTGTCTATATATAAAACAGCTAAATGAGTTCAGAGGGCATTCAGTGAGCCATTCACAGTGATGCTCAGTTCAAACACAGCTACTGGCCTTTAAGCTTTTATTGCTCTGAATGGAACAACAAACAAACAGGGACATATTCTCCTAAACGAGTCTGCTACAGGGCGTAACAGCACACATCTGGACAGTGGACTGGCCGGCCGGCTTGCATCATCCGCTCTCTGTGCTGGATGCATGCAGGCACCTCATCCTTAAGCGAGGACTGAATGAAGACAACACCACCACCCACCACCACCACCAGAGACAACAAAAAAACCACGCGGCTTGTTTGTTGTTGTTATGACTTTTTTCCCCCCAGCAGTTGAGGGAGGGGGAGGGAGAAAGAGGGGCAAGGGTGGGGTTAGCAGAGAGAAAAACATAACACAGAGATTAGGGTGGAGGGGGGGGGGGTTCATTCAGGACTCCTCCCCCGTGTATGTGTCTGAGCATGAGCGGGGGGTAACGTCTGTTGACAGGCGTGCTGGCCAGCGAGCTGGCTGGCTGCTCCTCTGGCAGTGAAGACGATGACGAGATGGCAACAGGCACTCAGCATAGCACGTGCTCTCAGTTGCCATCGCAACCTGCCCTTGGATACAGTGTGCTGGTTGGCCGTTTCAAACTGTTGTTGTTCTGTGAGGCTGATGAAACCTCGTGGATGAGGGAGGGCAGGCGGTGCAGCATGCAGCCGCTTTCCCGCCTTGGTAGAAAGTGTTGCTAGGCACATTAGAGGTCAGTTGGTAAACAAACACGCCACCTTTAATATATAATCACCCTCAAAGACCTTAAACTTGCTGTTTAACTCTTAAATCCAAAAAGTACTTCTAATTAGAGAGAAAGCAGGATGAGCCACTGATCCCCAACAATCTTACTAAACAAAGTCAAACAAAAAGAAACATTTAAAAAGATTATCCCGACAGTTTAAAGTTGTCTCATTTGGTTTAATCCTTTACGTAAAACTGTGAAATTATTTCTTCATTTTTGGAAACAGCTGAATACTTTATTACACAAAAATACTTGACAAAACAAGCTTGTACAACTGTGAACAAATAAAACAAAAACAGACAAACCAATAGAGTCAATGTAATAACAACTTAATGGATGTTAATTGCTGTCCGTTTTGGAAAATTCTGACGATATTTGAGAAAAAGACACATAAAAGATAATTCTAAGGGGGAAAAAAAGGATCCAATAATGTGCCTAAATGTGATGCTGACAATATTAAAGAATGTGTGTCTTTTTTAATGGTGAAATTCATTAAATGCGATTCACTTCTGGCCACAACAAGGCAATGAAAAGCATATATCCAGCAATCCTTCAATGCTCTATGCTTGAGGAAGAGAACAAAGAAAAAGTGTGTGTGTGTGTTTGTGTGTGGCCTCGGATGGCCAGATCAATGCAGCATAGTGCTGAGTGTGCAGCCTGCCTGATGAAATCCTGCACAAATAAACATTCTGCTCATAGTGTACATTCACTCTGCATTGAGACCGACAGAGAAGATGGTGCCGTGAGCCACAGGAGCCGAGCTGACAACATGATTGATTACGTGTGCAGGCAGTCTTTGTTTCGCCAACGGTAATCAGGACAAAGTGGAGTGGAAGCTGTGTGTGTGTAAGTGTTTTTGCACAAGGTGAGGCTAGCACAAAACGTGTTACTGAGGGAATGTGGTTGAGATGAAACTTGGAGGAGGAAGCATTAATGTTTAAAGCTAGCTGCGAGGAGTGAGGATATTAAATCCTCACGTTCAACACCCAGACAAGCTGATGTCCATCACTGTCATGCATCATCACATCCCTCCTGAAGGCCGGCGATCTCTTCCAGATTATGTGCCATGGACATGACCAGCATTTTCATCTGGGAAGGGTGAGGGTCAGGCGGGAGAGAGGGGGAAGGTTTTGAAAGGTGCAGGGTTCGGGATGTGAAGATGGGGCGAAATGGCAGAAGAACGAGTAAAGAGTGAGGATGGGAAAGGGTGGAGAACAGGGAAGAAA